>JAWNPR010000090.1:13232500-13945000 GCA_035047405.1 Drosophila stalkeri
TGAATTTGATTTTTATCTATTTATAAAAAAATTTTTTTTATAAATACAAAATTTTAAATTGATTTTTATTTATTAAAAATAATACATGTTGTATGAAAATATTCAAAAATGCAATTTTGCCTATAAAATGATCTCCTGCCTTAATAAATTTATACTTAAAGATATCAGATAGTCATGAAAAGACTCTTAAGCTGATCGAATGTAACTCTCTAATATTGCTCTCCGATTTCTAGCTCGCTTCAGAGCTTGCTCTGCAAACTACGCTCAGAGTGAACAATTTATCGAGAGAAATTATGAAAATTCGAAATGATATTCGGAACGTTTCTTAGTTCAATCGTTTCTCTGGCAGTCTCTCGGCGCACGTAAATCTCATTTGATGGCAACTAAACTATAAACTCAGCTATTCATGAATAGCATAAATATTTAATGCTCTGCACAGCGTAATCAACAACTTTTAGCTGTGTCACATAACAATGCGCTCGTGTGCTAATGCCCACAGCATAGATGACAGGGTATGCAACAAGGGTATATGTATGTATGTATGTATGTATGTATGTATGTATGTATTGAGAGCTCTCAGGTTGGCCGTATGGGCTGTATATGGCTTTGTTGTTTTAATAACCACGATCACGTCGCATTAAAAGCACACAGTGAGGCCGTGAGGCTTAGTTAAATGCTGCTAATTAGGCTTTGCCGCGCATAACTCTAGGCGCAGAAGTGGGCTATTAAAAACTGGCTCAAATATTTGCGCAGCCATAAAAACGTTAATCAGGCACAAAACCAACAATGGCAACAAACAGCCACGAAACCCGGGCACGCAACTACAAACTGGCCAAATTATGCGAGCAATGCCAACAACTAGCCACAAATGAGCCACTAAAAAACAAGGTGCTTACATCAGGTAGTGGCTAATAGACGGCTACATATAAACAATAGAGAATTCACAAAATGCGAGATGAGCTTTTAATTTAGCTTGGCCAAATGCCAAAAGAAGAAACTGCGACTCGAGTGGGGGCATGCCACAACAAGTTGCCAAAAAAAAAAAGAATCTATTTCAATTGAAAATTGCCAGAGACAAGCGACAAAGGACAAAGGACATGCGACAATCGACTGGCGACTTTCAACTTGCAACTTGCAACATGCCGCCTGTCTGCGATATAGAGAAAACAATAAACATTATGGCCATATTTTATATTTCCGACCAAAATGCAAGAAACAGCGGGACCATTGTCAACCATAAAGCCAAAACCAAAAACTCCAGCCAAACAATTTTTGGCATTGCCTGGCAGTCACAATTGGCGCTGGGCATTCGAGAAGTCTGGCTGCCAAGTGGCTTTGGGCTGGCATTGAATATTGGCTGGCATTATGTTAACGATAGGCTTTAAACAATTCCAGCTCATGAATAATCCTTTTCAGCCTAAACAACAAACAGCCAAACAATGTCTCTACCTCATCTCTCAAATATGCAAACGAGAATTGTCACAAAATCTAATATTAACTCTCAAGCTCAGCATGTTTTTGTCACCTATGAAATCGATTAAGTCAAAATGGAAATTCAGGTAACTGCCTGGCAAAGTTGCCAAATTGAATTTATATGGCTGCTTAAAAGCCAACAACTTTTGTGCACAAATTAAAAAAAAAAAAGAAAAGAATACAAAATAGAAATAGAAATAAAACAAAGGCGAATTTGGACGCATTGTTCCAGTGCCCTGCTGAATGCGGGGGGCGGCATGAGGCGCATTGGGCAGCTTAAAGCTTATAGCCAACTATCTAAACTTGAATTAAAAGCAAATACAGAGTGTGGAGGGAGGGTAGGTTGGTATGGAAAGTGTGCTTTGTATAATTATGCAAATGCGTTTGATTGTGAAAATTGTGTGCGCCAGCGTCAGAGCCAGCGTCAGAGCCAGCGCCAACAAGTAGCCAACACTTTCAAATGCGCCACTTTGAATGCCGAAAAACAACACATTTGCATAATTATGCAATCTAACGGACTACACACACACACACATACACACACACCAACACACACACACACACACATTGCCAGCGCAGCAAAGTGAAATTTTTTGGCTAATTCACCGCAAAGTTTCGGCCACTCGAGCAAAAGTTTCGATATTTCGCTTAGCTTTTTGCACCAGAAATTTATTGCGCAGGGCTTGAGCTTTACCTAAAAATTTGCATATGTAGCGCAACCACCCAACCACAGCACCCACCACACACGCCATTTCAACCCAACAGTAAATTTAATGAAAACTCATTTCGAACATTAAGTTGAGTTACAGATTTAAATGCAAAAACTGTGACAAATTCTTAGATTCCACGCAGATCCGTCAGCAGCTTGGCAATCTCCTTCTTCATGGTGATGGCTCGATAGGCAAGCAGTTGGGCCAGCATGGCATGCTTCTCGATCAGAGCAATGGCCTCCTGGTCGCCAACACTTGTCTGCTTGGCCAGCCCTTTGGCCGAGTCCAGAGCCATGTGGGCGTGATTCAGGGCATCCGTTACCTTGCCCTCGGCCTCCAGGTAGGCAGCCTCCACATCGACACCTTGGCCTTTGCCCTGCTGCGCCTTTTCGATAATATTCTTGGCCTCCGACAGCAACGAGGCTGTGCCGGTGGCCATTTCGAATACGAATTTAGCCACTCTTTCGTTCGAGTCGCCGCCTGCCTCATTGCGGCCGCAGATGATTTCCTGCTGAACGTCTGTCCTTGCAGCCATCATGCCCTGGACAGGCTTCATCTTCATGGGATCGGCCGCGGCTATATTTGTTTTTATATTCTTACTTTCATCCATAAGCATCATATCCTGTTTCTTTATGTCTGGCTTTTTCTGCTCCTCCAGCAGTGAGGCATGTGCCCTACGACGCTCCTCAGTTGGATCCACTAAATTTTCCTTAAAATATTCCTGCTTCACATTGAGCATGGATGCGGCGCTGCTCGTTACTTTGTTGCCGCATGGATCTCTCTTCGGTGGCTTCTTGCTCCCGTCTTTCATGTCGTCACATGACGAGGCACGCTTTCGCTTTGGCGGCTCCGCGCAGGTCGGCCTTTTCTCTTGGCCCTCGTCCTCCTCATCCTCAATGCATTTACGAATGCATTCCTCGTGCTTTTTCATTCGCTTTTGCTTCTTTTCCTTTGCCTCCTGTTCCTCTTCCGACTCCGACTCGATGTCCAAGTCAACATGTTGCGGCTTCACGTCAGCCTTTGCCGTGTCTTCTCCTCGTATTATGGTTTTCGTGCATATATCGGAGCGAGTCTCCCGCCTCGAAATATCATCGTCATCATCGGGTGCTCTTGATGCTCTCTTGGCTGCCACAGCAGCTTGGACCTTTCGCCTCTCGGCAGCTGCCGTCTCCGTCACCTGCTGCCTCTTCTCTCCCATCTTTAGCACAGCTGTCTTGAACAGCTCAACGGCTTTGCCTATCATGGTCTTGACTAGCTCGATGCCCTGTGAGGCCATGACGGCGGCACTCTCGACCGCTTGACTCTCGATCTGGCTCTCAGCTTTAGCTTGAATTGCTCGCACTTCGGTAGTTTCGACTACAGAAGCTTTTGCCTTCTTCTGTTCCTCTTTCTTTGGAGGACTTGCTTCGGGTTTGGCATCCTTCTTTGGAGCATCCTTTTTAGCGTCTGCTGGAGCCGGAGTTTTGCCACCTGGTGCAGCTCCAGTGGGAGGCGTCTTTGGTGGTGTCTTTGGTGGATCCTTAGGATCTGGCTTGTCATCTTTCGATTTTGCCTTCACTTCACCATCTTCACCATCGTCATGCTCCACTTCCTCGGATGGTCCGGGCTTCTGTTCCTCGGGCGTATGTGGCCAAAAGGTGGGCTTGTTTATAAAGTCGGGCGCCTCATTGGGATGGGCCAAACAGAATTCTTCCATTGTCATTTCCAAATAGGGTTTCATTTTTTTCAAATGTTCCATTTTCTTTTGCAGCTCCACGATGCGCTTGTTCGATTCCTCCTTGTACAATTTAACCTCCTGCTCAACGTATTTGGTCATCTCCTCCGATTCTCCAAAGTATTTCGAGTGATCAATCAGTGAATGCCGATTGGTTATCATGTTGTCCAGCTGTTCGTATTTCTTTTGGAAGTCTTCCACCCAACTAACCATTTCCTTTCGCACGTTATCCTTATAAAATGGCCAATCAATTTTTGGCAATTCTGATGGATATTTTTCAAGACGCCTGTCAAGGAAATTGAAGAGCTTACAGAAAGGGAAAATAACTATGGGAAAATCGGATGAATAGAGAGCAGTTATCTACTCTACTCCACTCACTGCCGCTCTCTATTCAGATCATTTGAGTATTCTTGCACTTACGATTTGTATTCATTTGTTAGCTTGGCAAATGCCTTGAATTGCTTGAGCTGATTGGGCGGCACTCGCTTATAGAGATCTGCGAGCTGAACTCCGCAATCTTTACCCTTCTTGCCTTTGCCCAGGCACTTGACAAATTTTTCCCACATGCCGGTGGTTCGTGGTGGTGCGGTGTGTTGAAATTGTGTTTGTGAAATTCATATAAAAATATATATACATATATATATATTTATTTCTTTAAAAAATTAGAAAATAATGCGCGTGTGTGTTTGAATGTGAATACGTATTGCTTATGAGTATGAGTGTGTGTGGGAATATGTGAACAATGTCAAGTCAGCTGGATCAAGGGTAAGTTGACCTCTCGTAGCATACCATCAACATAATATTTTTTTTTTTTTTTATTTTGAGTGCTTCCATTTCAATGAGCTTGGCAATAAATGCTGGCCTTTACGAGCTTCGAGCTACTAAAAATTGCATATTCATGCATTTTCAATTAAATCAAAGTCAGACGCATTGGCATCTTCGACTCTAAGCAGTTGACAAACTGACAATAAAATCGAAAATTAATTCCATGTCACAGGCAACGCAACGACCTTCTCCTCCTCTAGAGCACACCAAAACTTAAATGTAATTGCATAAGCAAGGCAGAGAGCAGCAGAAGGGTGATAAGAGCAAGTGGTGAAGGAGGGGGGAGGGGGACGGTCCGTGTGTGTTCTGATAATCGAAATACGAAATGAAAGTCAGAGCATCACAGACACCCTGCAGGCGAAATGTGCAGCAACAGTAAGAAAGTATCAGGAGTGAGAGCTCCACCCCCGATCCCATTGGCAGCCGTCGTAGCAGCAGCAGCAGCAGCATACGGTCGGCTCCAAAGTGACAATCGCAATTTATAACGCAACGAAAATGGGCTAATGCCAATTCTCCAGGTAATTGTCGGTATCGAAGATGTTTTTGTGTGCGCGGGGTGGGCAGGCGTGCAGGCGAGCAGGAGGCAGCAACCCTTGACAGTTGCCTCTGACCAGGCAACGAATGGCATTTGGAACAGTATGTGAGAGCAGCGCCTGCGCATGAGCTCACATACACAAGCCCTCAGGTCAGCTGTCAGTTTGACAGTTGGCAAACTCCGCTACCCACCCCCGACAGCAGCTCCTGGCCCAGGACATTCGCATGGAAACAGCTGCGTTGCGCTCTCGCACTCTCTCGCCAGGCGAAACGTTGCGGAATGGAACGGCAACTGAGAACTGAGAACTGAGAACTGAGAGCGCAACTTGACTTCTCTGTCTGTCAACGAAATTAGTGCGGTTGTGATTTTTTCGTGCATATTATTTATAAGTAAAAACCTACGCAAAACTTAACAAATTGTTAAATTATTGAACTTCACTTGCTGCTGCATGCGTGAACTATGAAAAAAGCTGGCTAATTGTGTTTGCAGTGTACGAATCGGTCCTCTTTAAGTGGACCCAGCGCCCAGAGAGCCGCTCGGCGCGCTCAACGCGTCTCTTTGTGGATTTTCTATTTGTGTATCATACAATATTGTGTTTACATTTTTTTTTTCTTCTGCCATTTTCAAAACATTGCTGAAAAATGCGCTGCATGAGTCTTTAAGAGGTTATTATATCTAGATATAATATCGAAAATTCTATTTCAGTAAGTCTTATTTATTGTTAATAAATGAATTTCTATTTTTGTTAAATCTCTGCAAGTCATGCGAAAGCATTGTGTGCTTGTGTGTGTGTGTGTGTGTATGAGAGCGCATATGTATGTGTGTGTGTGTGAGTGTTCTTGTGCGTGTGTGTGTGTGTGTGTATATTAGCTGGTACCAAGTATAAATAACATTCTTATAGATGAAATCCTAAGGCATCAATAAGAGCGTCAAAGCTTATAAACTTATTGCAAATGAATTAGAAAAAAATAATTAAAAAATAAATACAATATTAAAAAAAAAAAAAAAACAAAGAATAATAATTAATAAATTATTCAATGGAAATATGTATATGTATATCTACATATATTCCATTTCGATTTTTAATTATATTTTAAGCTTTATTTATGAAATTTAAAAATTAATTAAATATTCGTCATATAAAAATTAATATGAATTAAAAAAAATAAATAATATTTAATATTAATTAAAAATTAAAATTAAATAGAATATTTTGCATTATTTATAATTTTTTTTTCTTAATTTATCATTTCTATAACTCAAGATAAATTACTTTTAATATGCCACAATTCTTGCTTAGCAACACATTGAAAGGGGTTTTATATATTTTTAACATTTATACCAAAAATATATTAAATATATTAAGAATAGCTTTTGTTAAATGCGTCTTAGTTTTTACCATGACTAATTGAGATAATATATATCAAAATTTATTAAAAAAAATTAACAAATAGTTGATATTTCGAAGATTCTTTACATTATATTGAATTTAGATATTGTTTTAAAAAATTATAAATTAAAAGATAAATTAAATGAAACAAAATTCTTCACAGTATTTATTATATTTTACAAATATTATTTTTTAAATTAAAAAATAAAATATTGTTAGAAATCTGAAAAACTTTTTATTACTTTTTTTAATTTGATCATTTTCAAGCAAAATAAATATTTTATCTAAATTTAAGCTTGGCTATCTAATAATTTATCTAAAAACAAATTTGTACAATTGTATTTATAAAATAACATTTTTTAGTATATATATTTATATATATTTTATATATTTATTTTGTTAGTATATATATTTATATTTATATATTTATGCATTAATAGCCTGGCTTAAGCTCTTAAACTTAGTTCCAGACAATTCGAACAATTCTTAATTCAAAGTCTGAATTTCTAGGAAAAGCATTTCAAGTTTCAGCTTCTATTATTGTCCGGATTGTATATTAATTTATTTGCTAAAATATTTTAATATATTCAGTACATATGGAATCTTGTGTTTCCTTCAAGCCAGGACTTGACTTATGGAACATGAAAACTTTGACATTTTCAACATCTACAAAATACTTAAATAATTGTTGTTGCTTTTGGTCAGCTTTCAGCTGGCTATATATGAGACTAGCAGGGATGTGGGCATGTGGGCGTGCCTCATTCATATATATATGGAGTGTAAAATTTACGGAGAAACTTAATGAAACGCATTAAAATTCCAGCAGCCTAAATGAAATGAAATTGTACAAATAAACTAATTGCCTTGAAGGATACTTTACAACTTTGGTCACTGCCAGCAGCAGCAGCAGCAGCAGACAACAACAACAACAACAACTGCCACTAAAACATCAGCAGCTGTTGTTGTTACTGTTGTTTTTTGCTTATTTTTATTTTATTTTTTTTTTTTTTTTATATATATATATATTTTGGTTCTTGTTTTATTTTTGTTATTTTGCTGGACGAGAGCTGCGAGCGTTGCGGAATAAATACAATTTGCGGCAAGCGGATAATGTGCAAAAATAAATTTTCACAGCGCACGCTGATGGCTTAGAATTTTAATGTAATTTATTTTGTGGAAACAAACAGCGCTCAGACCCCAGTGCGCCCAGTGCGCCAACAGCAGCAAATAAAGTATGACCAACATAAAAATTTATGCGCCCAAAATTGGAAATACAGCAACACCCCGATAAGTCTAAGCATAGGCCAGCTGCCATATACGTATATATACATATATTATACAAATATATATATGTATAATGCATAGAGAGTCCTGGTTCGCTTCGTTAAGCCTTTCACGCTCGTCCAAAACTTTAAAGTGCGCAATTTAAATGTACATTTTGCTTGAGACCCTACAGCGTATCGTGCAACGCCAGCAGACTAAGCAAGTAGTTATATATACATATACACACACACACACACACACACACGCATACAGCGACAACTATTTATGAGGCAGGGCGAGGCAGCCAAGTGATTTTATGCTAATATTATGGGTCATTGGGATTTGCGCACAGCAAAGTGCTTGTTAAACATTTCATTAGACTTAGTGTAAATACCCGCGGTTAACAGGCGCTCGTAAAACTTGCCACACACACACACACACACACACACACACGCATACACGTGTGGTTTTACAACAAAAGAGAGCGTTTAACATTCGATATTAGCGAAAGTTTTGAAGTAGTTTGTGAAATTGAAAGTGGCCTTTATGATATAGCTAGCATATGTTAGCTCACACAGAACCCAAAACTCTGGCACTGGCCTAAGCTAAAAATCCAATCAATATTAGCTACATACACACACACACACACACATATGTAATTACACAGCATATGTTGCACACTGAAATGCGAAAAGCGAAGAGCGAAATTCTAAAATAAATTTATCAAAATCCAAGTCGAGTTGCCTGGCGCTGGCGCTGGCAAATATGTTTATACTTTCGACGATATATATAGTGAGTGTATGGTGGCAGGATAATGCCAAATCATGTCAGTCGCACATGTGGCCACATTACGTTTATTAAAATCGTGCCTGCTGCCGCTGACGCATACTCCAAATGCGTTTTTGATCAACTGCCGCGTCACCGAGGCAGAGGCAGAGGCAAAGGCAAAGGCAAAAAAAAAATAAAGAGCTGGCAATGGAAATTCGTTAGCATTGAGCTCAGCTCGTCGCTGCACTGCAGTTAGTTAGATTTGAAAGCGTTGACAAATGATTTGCGTTCTGCTGAATTTCGGCATCAGAATTTCGACAAGGCGGCGGCATGAATAATGCGGCAGTTTAAAGCGTTAAATTTACGTTGCGGCCGCTGCTGAAACTGAGGCGAGAGTTCAGCGAGTGTCTGCAATAATTGGAAAATTTTCATTTGTCCTTTTGCCCTTGCGAAATGGCAAGCAGACGACTGACACTGGCTCTTCTGACTCTCTCTCTCTCTCTCTCTCTCTCTCTGCCTCTGCCTCTGCCTCTGCAGATCGGACAACAAACGAGCTGTAGGCGCATTTGCCATCTGTCACTCTGGCACTCGTGATGAATGTGTTTGACGTGTAGCCTCGGCGCGCCCACGAGCATGGCTAACGGTGATGTTGCCAGTTGCCAGCCTCTTCGTCTGCCCATCTGCCCATCTGCTCCTCTTTGCAGCGCACCGCATGACGTTGCATACTTTGCGGCGCGCTGGCCACTGTGAATGATAGCTGGGGCCACGACGCACATGGGCGCGTGGGCGTGGCACAACTGATTTTTCTCTGCACATCCAACAGAGAGACGCTGACTACGACGACGATGCTGTCAATAGTCAGCGCTGAAAATATTAATGGTTCGACTTCATTTCGCGCACGGCAAATTGCCGAACAAATGTTGGGCAGAGAAGTTGGTCAAGGAGTGTTTTTTGGCTAATAGCTGGGGCGTGATTGCTTCTTTAACAATGTAACGGTACATCATTGACAAGTTCTGCTTTCTCTTTGCAGCTTAAGGACCGAGATATACACATTAAAGAGCGCAAACAGTGACAGGAGCAATGCAAACAACTCGCACTCGACAGCAGCAGGAGGCGGAGCAGGAGCAGCAGGAGCAGAAGCAGCTGTTCCTGCAGCAAGTGCAACATATGCCACACAATGTGTGGCAGTTACGTCAATGGCTGCTGCTTGCCATCGTACTCATGTTGACACTGTTCACGCGCACTATTCAAGGGATTACCGAGGAGCTGTCGCCAGGTAAGTGTGGCCAAGTGTGATTACAAAAACAAACGCTACAAGTACAACAAGTTCTACTCCGCCCATTCGCCCACTCTCCCTCTCTCAATCTCTCTCTCTCTCTCTCTCTGTCTGTCTGTCATTGCATCTCACAACATTCTGGCCAACAATAGGTTCGATGTTCGCCCAGCCATTGTGGCATTGCTGGCACCTGCTTCATGGCTGATTGGCCAAGTGCTTGGGCAAAAGAAAATAAAACAGAGTAAAAATCACAGAATAAACAGCACATAACGAACACCCTTTCTCTCTCTCTATATATATATATATATATGTGTCATGCATGTTCCATTGCATGTCTATGGAACACTAAATGGGTCACAGCATAATCCTGCAACTTGTCATTCGCATCTGTGTCAACTATTTTCTAATCAACTGCACTTGAATGTAAACACAATTTACAGAGCGAATGTTTAGAGTTGATATTCTATTTGAATTGCTAACTGTTTACTCCTTATAGATACACAAAATAGATAACTAAAGCAAAATAACATTTAAATGTACATTTTTTCTGATTTATTTTTAAATCGAAATCAAATACAATTTGTTGGCATTTGCATTGCATTGCACGGAGATTGAGAAATCGCCAAGCATCAGACCCAAGATATATACATATTATTTTTGAGTTATTTAGCTATGCTTTAGCTATTTTATAAATATATAATTGTAAAGCAAATTTATATTGTTAAAAATATTTAATAATATTTAAAATATATATCAAAATATATTTTTATTCAACCGGCAGAAAAGAAAAATCAATAAGCTATTCATAAATAATTGTATTTATTTATTTTAATTTTTTTTTTTTTAATAATAAAGAATTCATTATTATTTTATTTTATTTTATTTTATTTTTTTTTATTTTTTTATGTAAATAAATACGAAAATTATTGAGTGCTGAAATAACATTTATATAATATTAGAAAAATAAATTATCAAATTAAAATATAAACTAGAGTTAAATCTCTTCCCAAAGATTTTAACAAATTGCTGAAGGATTAACGATGAAATAATTATATTATTATTTTGGTTTTTTTCATATATAATTTTAATATTAATTTAATATAAATATTTATTTTTATTTTTAAATTTTCTTATATCATTAAATAATTAAAAATTATGATTCCCATACATTTTTTAAGCAATCAATAAAAGATTTCAACAGATATTATTAATATTCAAATCTTAATTTTCAATAATTAATGAAAAAGAAATTTGTTTGCCTTGAAATTTTATATTATTAAATTATTATTATTTTTCGTGTATTTATTATTAAACATATTTCTCATATAATTTCAAATTATGTATTGAATTTAGACTCTTGAATTTTGTGTATATAATATATAATTTTATATTCATAAATAATTCAATTTAATTTGTTATGCTTTCTCTGACAGCTAATTGATTATTATTAAAAACTAATTTATGCAAAATTATGAGAATGGCATTTCATCAAATAATGCGAAATTAAGTTCTCTTTTCTCTCTATATATATATATATATATATATATATATCTCTGTATCTCTCTGTCTCTTTCTATATTTTGCAAAAATATATTAATTACGTTTATATCCTTTTGTGTGCCACGTTTGGCATTGTATTATAGAGATTGTTTGCTGATAATTGATTGTCTGTATATTTTTGGCAAGTTTTCGAATATTGGCCAAAATGCCTTTACAATTGAGTATTTTGGATATTGTACAATTATGTTGGCAAAGGAGTGAAATGGATTCTTCTATGCCATTCGTATAGTCTATGCCGTTGCGCTGTATCAGCTTTGGCAATTCATTTGGATTATTCATAAATTGCTGTCAGGCAATGCCCCGCCTCAGAGATACTCTATGAGCTATTCATAATGTATGCTTGTGCTTTGGCAAACTTCAATCAGGTGAATGTAGCTCAATTGGCAGTCGTATAATAAATAAACAATGACTCCAGCACAAGTACATCAATATTAATTATGCAAATGATTACTCCACAAGCAGGCGAGAGGGCAGGCAGCATTTAGATACACCTCCGAGACGAAGAGACCCAAAGGCAAGGCGAGTCGAGGAGAGTCAAGCTCAGGCGAGGCGAGTCGACTCGAGTCGAGTCTTGGCATTTGTGTGTAGCTTAAGCTCATTATAAGTGCATTAGCCAAAAGTGTCAGCCCACGATGCTTGTTAGCATTCGCCTTCTAACCGACTCCATTATAAAGGACGACACGAGCCTTGGCAGTGGCTAAAAATTTTCAATTTTCCTGCCCAGCTGGCAGATTGGGCACAGAAAGCAAGCGAAATTATGATGAATGCGGCACGCTTTGACCCAAATAAATTTGTCAATTTATCATTTGGCCCCTTGAAATGAGATGCCGTCGCCCGGATTTATGCCACTCGATTCGCTCAACGGCAACAATTGGCGAAGCTTTGCTCGAGCTTGTGGCTGGGATTGGGTTTTGTGTTTTGGGTTTTGGGTCTTGCGTCTTGGTGCGGCTGCCATCTTATGATAATTTGAGTTACCCCCAGATTCCAGTATATACATATATATATACATCTTTTGTTGGCTTCTCTCTGTTGCTGATGCTGTTGCTGCCACAAAGTTTCAAGCACAACAACAACTGTGTCTTTTGGGTCGGATAAGTGTCGGCTTATGCACTTATTAAACAATAATAATTGCAAATCATTTGACTTGACTTGTGTGGATGGTTGGGGCTTCGTTCACTGCCGTTGATGCCACTTGAGAGCGCTGAGTGTGCTGAGTGTGCTGAGTGTGTGTGTGGCATGATTTTGATTTGAATTAGACAACTTGTTCGGGCCAGGCTAATCAAATAAACGCTCATATAACTTTCTTTCTTTTTTTATTTTTTTGTGGGGAAGGCTTTACATGTTGCAAAACAAATCTTGTTCTCAAGATTTCTCATTTGTTTGCTGTTGTTGAAAACATTTAACAAGCTGCCAACTGCAAAAGCAGCTCTTCTTCTTCTTCTTCTTCTTCTTACGCAACAATGCAAATTGTGAACAATGAAAATTCGTTAAACTTTTACACGCACACTTGCTCAAGTGTGTGTGTGTGTGAGTGTGTGTGTGAGTATGTCTAGAGCCATAAACTTGAAGTTTAGATTTTTAGTTATAAGTTTCATGCCCAGACAATGCAGATCAAACAAAGATTATTGCTTAAGTTTTATTCATGTGCAGTTTGCCAATTGAAAATAGAAATGATTTATAACAAAAGTATTCAGAAACATAGCTTATTCAGAGTTGGAATTTATGCCTAGAAGGTTCTAGGAAAAATACATCTGATGAATGTTTTTGATATTTTGTAATAGTTTTTAGTTATACAAATGTGCAACCAAATGGATGACGATTGCCTGTAGTGCATTTAAAACAATACAAGATCAACTATGTCTACAGATCTGTAAGATCTTATATAGCTGTAGGAGAGTACAGAGTGTTCTTCTAGATTAGAAGCTGAATATACAAGCAGAGCACAATGTTAGGTCGCTCACAAATTCTTTGTATCAATACTCAATTTAAGTTCTCCAAGTCAGGTACTGAACAAACTGCATACTCAATTGTATTAGTTACATTCTTTCATTCTTTGATTATCTGAGTGGTAATCCACCCATTGAATATACTCAGAGGTGCTCGCAAAGCCAGCTACTGAGCTGAAAATAATTTCACGTTCCATCGAACAACGTCGCCGCTCATTTCAAATTTATATTTAATAACATTATTGTTATAGCTTAAGTGGAACATGGAAACGAGTGTTTAATTCTCATATTCCCATGCTCAAGCGCTTTCACGTTCCATGCTGAAGCTTGAGTATTTTTTCGAGAGCAAAAATCATCGATTGATAAGAATTTTCCTTAACTAATACATGCTCGAGCAAATAACATTAATATTGTTTTTGAAACAATATACTTTATTTCTTATGAATAATATTAAATATTTTTATTTTAAATAGTATGTATTTATATAAAAATCTTTATCATTTTTAATTGAAAATTTCTCAAAAATAAAAAACATTTATATTCATAAAAAAAAAATATATATATATATAATATATCATATATTTTTATTTTAAATATCACATACAAATATTTGCTATTTTATATTGAACATTAAAAAAAAAAGTAAAAATAAAAAAACATTTGTATTCATAAAAAATAAATTAAATGTAAAATATAATATAATATTATATATTTTTATTTTCAATACTATGTATTCGTATACAAAATTTTAAATATTTTTAATTGAACATTTAACAAAAATAAAACATATAAAAAATAAATAAAAATATAAAAAAATATACATATATTTATTAAATAAATATATTTTAATGTAACTTCGACTTCGAGATAAAGATATTAAAAATCTAAATAATGTCTTTTTTTTTTATTTACTTGTAAATGTCTAAAAATTCTGCTGTAATAAGACTTAAAAATTGCTCATTCATATGCAGAATTACATTTTTATTTTTCTATTTTATCAACGTTAACTGTGTCAGCTATATGCAAAAACAATAAACAAGCTTTGTGGAGCTGTCAAGCGTAAAAAGTCTAAATTAATTTTGCAGTTTTTATTTAACAATTAAGTTGGAAAATGGTTGACAAACACTTGACTCGACCCGACAGCATTTTTGTGCCGACCAATGCAACGCATTAATATTGCTTGACGTCGTTGTGGAATTTATATTAATGATCTATGAGTGTGTATTAAAAAATGAGAACGCAGCGAGTTGGGGGCCGAGGCAGCAGCGAGAGTGCGAGACCACTCGGATATGCTTGAGATGATTAACTTTAGAAGATGAAACCGAAATGAGCATAAAGGGCATTAAGTGAGTTTTTGTTTAACAGCTGAATGCTGGCAGAGAGGAGACAGAGACAGAGTCAGAGTCAGAGCTTGGGGGAGGATTGGCGCTTTGGAGATTGACAGTCAAATGACGGAAGGGTCGCCCTCTTATACTTATTATTATTAATGAGCGAAACAAACAAAAAAAAAAATGAAATAAAATGAAGAGCTATAAAAGGTGCGTAACGGACACCTTTTACACAGCAGCGAGAAATTATAAATGTCGAATAATGAGGGGATGCTCTTAGATATATATATATATATATAGATATAGATATAGATATAGATATAGATGTATATATAGATTGTTGTTTGTAATGGTGCAAATAATAAAAGAGAATTATTAATATGACAAAAGACAAATGACTGAAGCTGAATGAACAGAGCAAAGGATGCTCAACACACACAAACACAATTGAGCAGAGTGAGAGAGAGAGAGAGAGAGAGTGTGAGGGGGAGAGTTGGGACTAACCACTGACAGAGGCAGCGCAACAAAGACAAACGGCCAGGGCATGCCCTGTGACAGGGTTGAAGGATGGGCGTTGGTTAGCTGCGTCCTTTGACTTTACCATCCTGTGGCGAATTGAAAATGTGGTTTAGCTGTCTATGAGTGTCTGTGTGTGCGTGTGTGTGTGCTGGTCCCTTTTACTGGCTAACCGTACACCTCCCCACGCCTTTTTGTAAAAGGTCAAAGACAGAAAATACATTATGTGCTAATGCAAAGTCCATGTTAATAAATGTTTATTGAAATAATGATGATTAATATTTTTGCATTGTGACATTTTGGCTCGCATTTTCGCTCTAACCGGAACTGAGCAATCTGAAAATTGAACTTTCTCTCATTGTATCTCCGATTCTATGCTTCACTCTGTTAAGATGTGCGCTCTTTTGTTTGCAATTTTCGCTACTCAAGTTGATTTATTGTCGTTCATAGTGTTTGCTACTTCAACATTGTGACAACAATTTATAGCTAAAAAATTCCTGTCGCACACACGCACACACACACACACACACACAGTCGCTCACCTGCCACGTGCCACGTGCTCACATGCTCGATTTTCAGCTATTCCATGTTTTATTTAGTGCATTTTCTTGCCTGACTGCAATTGTTGGCCCCAAACCCAACGTTGCCCGGCTTCCAGCATTCTGGCCAATAATTCCTAAGTCGTGTGCGCTGCATTGGCATTTTTTTCGATTATTGGTTTTCTTTCATTTGATTGCACATTTACACACACACACACACTCGCACACGCACACATTTTTTGCACCTTTTTCGGCTTTGCTTGCACCACAAATTTTTACACGTTCTGCTATTTTTTTTTTTCCTTCCACCCCAAACTGGCTTTGGCTGGCTTTGTTTGTTTTTTTTTCCCCTTGTTTTTCTTTTTTTTTGAATTTTTTGGCTCGATTTTAGGTGCTTTTCCTTGGGCTGCTGACGCTGTCAAGTGTTTTGTCGCTTGTCAACGATTTTTCACAACTTCCGCTGCGCAAATGCTTGCCAAATAGCTGCCATCGATGTGTGTGTGTGTGTGCGTGTGTGTGTGTGTGTTTGCCAATTGCAATTTTGGATATTTATTGCTAAATGCACTGACTGTGAAAAATCGCAAATGGAGCTAAAGCTGGCAGAGTCTCGCTGCAGCCAGGTGAGTGCTCTTTGGCTACCCCTGCTCCTGCCCAGAGTGTTTAAATCATTTAATTGGACACTTTGTAACACTGGTCCGACAGCCCGCAACAATTTTTTGACTGTCTGCTCGGCTCGAGCGAAATTGCTGCACATTATTAAATTAGCGGCACAGACACAAAGTGCTTTGCATATGAAAAGTGACAGTAAGTGCACAATTTCCCCTTTCCATAACAAATGCCCCAGCATGGGAAACAAAATAAACCAGAAAAAGATGATGCCACGCTCGCATGTGTGTGTGTGTGTGTGTGTGTGTGTGTTAGTGCACCCTTATGCATAGGAACACACACACACACACAGAGAGAGACAATCCAGGCTGACTCGACTGCCAGCGGGGAGTACACACGTCCGTTTCACGTAGTTAAATGTCCCCCCTTTCCCTCTGCCATCAACTCATGAGCCAAATGAGAGCTGGCTGTCGCAATAAACTTAAAAGCCTTGTCATGTTTACTTATCATTCGTTTTTCATAGCGCGCCACTTAATTGCGTTAGTGAGCATTTTCCATATTCACTAGCCCAAGCCAAAGCCAAAGCCAAAGCCGAAAGCCGTATTCACGTCTCTCTTTTCTCTTTTTATATACATATATATATATATATATATATATTTTTTTTTTTTTTTGTAAAAGTAGGTAAACTTCATAAGTGTCAAGCGCTCTAAGTTTTAAGAAATAATATTATGTATTACATAAATATTTTAACTTAAATTAAGCTAAGAGTAGAGATAGTTGGGATGAGTGTTAAATCGGAGAATTAGTTCATTTTTGCAGAATGCATATGATGATAATATTTCATTTGCTTTTACTTCTATATATAAGTTTATATTATTCTTTTAGCTATATTTTTCTTAAAATATCTTGCTCAAAACTTTAATAAATTAGAAGTTATCTCTCCCTCTCTTGCCTTCTCTGTTTCTCTTGCTGAATTGAGCATGCTTATAAAAGTTTTGTTAATATTTATTAGCTAACTTTGTATGAATCATGACTTCTACCAAAACTTGACAAGCTAAGTCTAACTAGCTATGTCTATTTCCTACTCTGTTTGTTTAGCCGATTTATATTTAATTTAATAATTATTCCATAGCGCGCAAATAACTGTTAACCCTTTGAACATTCACGCGCTGTTCATGGGATCAAACGAAAAAAATCATACTCAATCGCTGTCTATCTCTCACTCTCACTCTCTCTGAGCAACAGCCATCGGTTCTTTTCGTTTTGGCTTTCGGCTTTGCTTTGAACTTCGTGTGACGCTCTTTTCACGAAGATCGTTTAGAGAGCGCAACGATTGTAGTTCGTTCACATTTTCATACACTGGCAAACAGGCACAAATCGTACTCAATCGCTCCCTCTCTCTCCCACTCTCAATCTCTCTGGGCAACAGCCTTCGGTTGTTTTCGTTTTGGCTTTCGGCTGAGCGGTTTGCTTTGAACTTCGTGTGACGCTCTTTTCACGAAGATCGTTTAGTGAGCGCAACGATTGTCTTTCCTTTACATTTGCATACACATACACATTCACACTCACGTACGCTATTGACCGCTGTCTCACACATACTAATGCATACACATTTGTGTATTTTTGTAATTTTTGCTTCAAAGAACTCAGTAAAACGTTCGGACAACAAGCAGAACGAACAGCTTCTAAATGATCACGAACGAACTAGTTGAAGAACCGAAGTAAAGGGTTTCTCTCTGAGTTTTTTTTTTTTTTTTTTTGTGAGTGTGAGTGAGAGGACTTATTCGCAGACATTGAGAGATATTGAATAAATATTTGCGCACTCTGATTTATGCACAATAAATTAAACATTCATTATAAAATATTATATTATTATTATTATTATTATTATTATTATTATTATTATTATTATTATTATTATTATTATTATTATTATTATTATTATTATTATTATTATTATTATTATTATTATTATTAAATTTATTATTATTGTATATTCTAATATTTGTCTTCTCCCAATACACAAATTTCTCTTTATAAAATTATCTAACTAAAATAAGGTCATAACCTTTACTCTGTTATTGATGAATTATAAGAAAATCAGACTATGTAATTTTTAATTTTATTAAATTTATTTTTTAAATCTAGTTAAATCTATGAAATGAGCTTAACATATTTATATTTAAAGAAATCATGTTTAAATAATACAACGATTAGTTCTTTAAATTCTGCTAGGAATAACGTTTACTCTACTTTAGTCATATAAATATATTGAAGCTCTTTTTGGAATTGCTGACTTTGTTTATAGTTTTACCTTTTACTTTTAGTTCTACTTTTTGATAGTATTTCAGCAATTGAATATTAATTAAGGTATCAATATGTTTACATGTATCTTGACTCCATTTAAACTTTAGCACAAAATTAATTTTATATAATTTTAATAAACAGTTAGCTCATAAAGTAGCTCAGTTATTGCGTCATAATTAGAGCTTAAAATAGACAAAATTTGAATGTAATATAAAAAGCTGTTGCTACTGCTGCTGCTGCTGCTGCTGCTCTTGGTGTTGGTGTTGGTGTTGGTGCTGCTGGTGTTGCTGCAAAGGAAGTTTGTGTTGCCCGCGGTGCAAATTTCAGGTAGGAAATAAAATAACTTTTGGATGGCCGCCAGCTGTGCGGCCCGTGCCGAATGCTGTGCCCAGCCATGCCCAGGCCGTGTGCCGTGCCGTGTGCTGTCCGCACTTCAAAGGAGCTCACGTTTTTCGATTTCAACTTTTTAGCGCTGACGGTCAAATTGTGGCCCAAATAATTAATTTTTTAGCTGTCATATTTGCGCAGCAGCAGCTGCTGCCAGCGAATGCCATCAACATTTTATTCCACACTATTATAATATTATTTTAAAGCTGGATCTCTTCTACACTTGAATGGCTGAGACGAGGCTGAATCGCATGCTAAAAGGAGTGCTGGGAGTACAAAGTTTAGACAAACTCGTACATGCATTTTGCATAAGAGCGCCCCAAAAAGTTGCATCCGTGCCCTGGTAACAAATACGCCAAATAAACAAAGAGACAAGCAGACAGAGAAGAGACAGAGGGCCTGAGAGAATGAGAGGGCGACATAGAGACAGCTCGACACACTAGAGTTTGATGTAAAATGCTAGGCAAGAGCAATAACAATAGACAAACACACTGGGGAATCAACACCAAGCAAACAGGCAACAACAACAACAACAACGAAAATTGGACAAAGAACGGACATATGCAAAGCGTATGTTGCAGCAGCAGCAGCAGCAGCAGCAGCAGGAAGCGGCAGTCGAGAGGAGGAGGAGGAGTAGGAGTAAAAGGAAAATTAGAGTAGCAATCGTAGCAATCGTAGCATTCGTTGCATACTCAATTCAAGGCAAATGAGCTAGAAGGGGCGCAGGCAGATATTATTTGAAGATACTCAAACACACACACACTCACACACACACTCACACACACACACACACAGACAGTTAGCACGTCAATTGCAGAGGCATGTGGATATGTGCTCCCAAGTGGCAGCTGGCATAGCGGAACGAGTCGAACCCAACCGAAACCAACCAACAAAAAGGCTTATTTTACAAATATATATATATATAAATATATATACATATATATATATATAAAATATATACATACCCATATATATATATTTTGAGTGAGGCTTGGTGGCTGGATTTTAAGCAGGCAAAACTTCTGTTAAGTGCAATTACATGTGGCTGTGGGATGCATAGAAGCGCATAATGGACAACTAAAACAAGTGCACTGAGAACTCAAGTAGCCATTGGCCATACAACAGCGCCCCAAGTGATGATGTTGGCATGTGCCACCAAAAGTTTCTATGGGTTCCTGTTGTTGAGTTCTCTCGAAACTGGTAGATGTATGTATGGCATAGAGAATGATGATTGTGGATTGTGTTCATCTTCTGGTCAACTTCACCTTGTCAAGCGACTGAAGCCGCTTGTAGTTAAAGCAAAATTGAAAATGCCAAATGATTTACACACTCGTCGCCTTATTGCTTATTTGCACTTGACTCGAGTGCCGTGTGTTGAATATATAGCTATCTCACTAATTTACTCACTCTCTCTCTCTCACTCACTCACTTTCTCTCTCTCTTTCTCTCTCTAGCTGTTTCTTAACATTTCCCCCATGATTTTATGTCTTTGCCTTTGTCACGAACAAGGAAGATGTCAAAAACAAATCGTAGCGCTCGAAAGTATGCTACAAAAATTAGACTTGAAGCTGCTTTCTTAAAGGGCTTCATATTTAACATGCTCTCTAGGTTTTTCTTGACTAATGTTAGATATTGAAAAGTATTCAAATATATACTATTGAAAATCGTTGTGATGCGCCTGTGATAAATATGCTTGAAATATATACATATATATATGTATATATTCCATAAGGCTTTATCAGCCTTATGCACCCTTCATGTTCTTCATTAAATATTGTTGAATATTTTTTATATTATTACAGTTAATTACTACAATTCATTTTTCTATTATACTATGCAATATTCCTCTTCAAATAAAGTAAAAGTGGAAGCTGTATTAATTTTACAAATATTTTTAACATTTCTTTGAAGACCAGCTTACCAAACAGGTTTGCTGAAAATTTGTTTCAAGTATAGCGTACTCAAATTCAATTTCACCAGATGTACTACATTTTTTTTTATGCCACAAAATTCAGTTTATTTGATAAAAACAATAATTTAAGACATTATGTATTATTATCTCTCGGGGAAAAATCAAAGGTTGAAGCTATCTCTGAGTCTCAGTTAACTGAACCAAAAATCTGACAGATTCAGCAAAATGGTTTATAATAAATAAATGATGGCATTATTCTACTATTTTGTAGTCTTTTCACTGCCTTAGCCAAGCAATATAACATAGTTAAATGACTCAGCGAAAGGGTATATTCATACATATATAAATGTATATATAGAAAGCGCTTGCGCCCGCTTCCCAACAATTGTAATGCGCTTAAAATTGAACAATGAATCGTTGCTGCAGCTGCAACTTAGTAAGCCTACTTACTTAATGGCAACAAAGGCACAATTCATTGTTTGTGCCAGACATTCAGGCAGATAGACAAAGAGACAGATTGACAGACAGACGAACGGACGACAGCAATAACAACAAGCAAGTGCTACTCCATGGGCATTGGAGTCTGTGCAATTAATTATACGCTGTCGGCGCCCACAATACCGAAAAGACACGCTGTAGTCAATGAGAAGTCGAAGGCGAGTCGAGGGGATGACGAAGAGAAGTCGAAGTCATTTCATAATTTTCATCTTTTTTGCTAATGATGCATTGGCTTTCGCATTGTTGCTGCCGCCTCGACTGAAAGCGCCCAGACAATGCCAGAGTCAAAAGGAATTCCGAAAACTTCTTTGCTGTGGCAACAACAAAACAATCATAAACTAAAAGAAAACTCTTACTTGAAGGATTTTGCAAATATTCAATTGCTAGTTAAATTTTTGGGAATGCAGAAAATGTGAATTATGAAATTGCGAAATTGCCAAATGCTAAATGCTAAATGCTTGCTAATGCAGCACTTGAATGTTAAACTTTTGCTCAAATCTGACATAATGAAAATGAAGTACTTGAAGCTGGCTCATACTTCTCAGCTGCAGCTGCTCAATCAATTATGAGCAAATGTAATAAACTTCAAAGTGCGTAAGTGTGTGTGAGTGTGTGTGTGTGATGCATGTGTGTTTGTGTTTGTTATTTGCATAAATGCAAGTCGACATGTTTGTTTGCATATGAGAAAAGGAGAGAAGAGAAGAGGAGAGCCGGAGAGCAGGAGAGCAGGAGAGGTAAGACGAGTTGAGCAGAAGAGGAAGTGAGTCGAGCGCTGGGCGACAGGAACTCTTGTTGCGCAACGGAAACGGAAATGCAAATGGCTCACAAGAGCGGAAATCTATTTCAATAAGCCTGGCGACATTGATAAATTAATAATCGGACATTTTGTGGCAACTTTGTAGTTTAGTTGCAGTCAACGTTCATATATGTATATGTACGTAACTCTCGGCAGCTGACTTTTTACACAGCTGAACGTATGACTATGAAATTCAATTATTATTCCTGCCAAAGACATGGGGCTCGACAACAACAACAACAATTGGCAACATTGCAACCTGAGCCTGGTCTGCCATCGTCATCAAACGGGGCAATTTGAATACCAACATGTCAGAACCAAAAATCGAAGATACAAAAACGGTACGCAGAACGTGTTCTATGCGAGCCTTTTGCCTTTGTTATGTCAGTTTGACATTCGGAATTAAAATTCTGCCAGATGATTTATGCATCAGATGTCTGTGCGCCTAGATAGGGAGAGGGGAGGGGGGATAGCCTGGCCTCTCGTCTCTCGTTACTCACTCGGCGTCTGTCTGCATATTGAAATCTGTTAATTGTTTTGCTGTTGCACAGAGTGCGTATCTCTGTGTATCTCTCTGTTGCTGTTGTTGTTGTTGTTTTGCCTTGTTGCAATGCACACACGTCTAGCTGAGCTCTGCTCGTTCAGCTACGCAGCTTCAACTTCAGCTGTTGCTGCTGATGTTGCAATTACCCCAGCACCTTATAGCTGAACTACCCTGCCACGCCCACTGTCAAAACGCCAACTAATTTTCAGGCCAAGAGGCAAGAGGCAGCCCCCCCCCAGCCAGTCAAGCTCAGACGGCCAGCTTGTTAGCGTGCGGTTGGTCTTTGGCTTTTGGCTCAGTCCGCCCCCTTGAGTACTGCACGAATCCTTTGAACCGGCTGCAGCATTGGCAACGGCAACGGCAACGGCTGTGGCGTTGGCTGTGGCATCTGCGCTTAAGTGACAAATGGAGGGAGCCATTGGAGGGGTCTTGGCTGTGGCAAAGATGACAGCTCTTTGCTCTTTGCTCTAGCCACTCACCGCTCGCCACGCCCACCGACCGCTGCAGCTTTTGATATTTGGTTTAGCCTTCGGTTGATATTTTTAATTTTTAGTTTGCCACATGTACTAAAATTCATTAAAATTTATTTAGCTCTGGCTCAGGCTCCGAGAGCCTTTGTGCCAAATTGGAATATTGCCTCTGCCGCTGACAGGCCAGCAAAACCCACAGCAAATACTGCTTCAAGGTATTGCACAACCCAAAAAGAAACCAAAAGAAAGAACAACAAATAACTCTTTGAGTAGCTACAACAACAACAATAACAATTGCAAAGTTCGCCCAGCAGAACTTTGTTTTAAGTGTGTGCAAATATTTATTTTACAAATTTATAATTAAACAAAAATCATAAAAGACTTAACGGAACTGAAGCTAATGCCAAAGTTTCTGTTACAAAAATCAATTATTTTAATCAATAAATTTAATTAATTACACTTACTTTTAATTTTGCAAAGTAAATGTAAATGAATAGGAATTTTTCATTTTATTTATATATGTTATTTAATTATATATATATATATTTTTTATATGCTCCCAGAGAGCAGCCGATTGCTTTGTTTCGTCAACGACTTCGTTCGCGATCTTCTAGAAATTGTTCGCTCTGCTTGTTGTCCGAACGTTTTACTGAGTTCTTTGAAGCAAAAATTCATTTGTGTATGCATTAGTATGTGTGAGACAGCGGTCAATAGCGTACGTGAGTGTGAATGTGTGCCTGTGTATGCAAATGTGAACGAACGACCATCGTTGCGCTCCCTAAACGATCTTCGTGAAAAGAGCGTCACACGAAGTTCAAAGCAAATCGCTCAGCCGAAAGCCAAAACGAAAACAACCGAAGGCTGTTTTGCTCAGATAGATTGAGAGTGGGAGAGAGAGGGAGCGATTGAGTACGATTTGTGCCTGTTTGCCAGTGTATGCAAATATGAACGAATGACAATCGTTGCGCTCTCTAAACGATCTTCGTGAAACACACGTCACACGAAGTTCAAAGCAAAGCCGAAAGCCAAAACGAAAAGAACCGATGGCTGTTGCTCAAAGAGAGTGAGAGTGAGAGCGAGAGTGAGAGAGGGATGCGGTATGTTTTTTTTTTTATTGAACAGAGCATAAATGCTAAAAAGGTTATTTGAGATTTATTATAAATATATTATAAATATATTTATAATTTTCATAGTACTATAATTCTTTTATTTAGAATATTTATTTATTTAAACTTATATTAAAATATGCATTGCAAAAGGCAAATTATTAAATATATTTCATTTTTAATAATACATTTCTTACCTTTAAATTTATTTAATTTTTATAATTTACATAACAGTTAAAATTTATAAAAATTATTCATTTAACTTTAATAATAAATTTATTGAAATTTGTTTAAATATTAAATTATTATATATTTAATATATTTTTTAAAATAATATATTTTATTATATTTTGGCATTATAATTAAAAATATGATTCATTTAATATTTGTTAATTTTATTGATATATTTAAATACATATTTATTTATATTAAAGTAATATATATTTAATATGTGTATATTTAATTATAATTATCATTATAATTATGTGCACATTTAAAGTTGCTGCAACTAGAAATTGCATCAACAGGCAGCTGTGCAACACGAAAGTTTTGCCAACACTTCTTCTAGTCTGTTGATTCTTTTGAATTGTGAATGCGACGCTTTTCTATTTTTGCTGTTTTGTTTTTCTCTTCTTCTCTTCTCCTCTTCGACTTCTTCTACTTCGTCTGTTTTATTTTCCTACTTTTGCAGCCGCTGGCAGCTGGCAGCTGGCAGCTGGCGACGCATTTCGCATGCAACGAATTTTACACCGTCTGCTGAATTTGCATTGACTGACACAATATAAATCCGAAAGTAGTTGAACCACGTCGCCCAAATGCTTTTTTAATTATGCACCACACACACACACACACACACACACACATTCGCATAGCAATGAAAAGTGCAGGAGAAAAGTTTTGTTAGATACGTACTACGGGTTAGGCTCTGTCAGTCGTAGTTCCGACTAGCTGTCTGGCTATCTCTATCTCTGTCTGCTAGACTATGTACGTCTCTGTCTTTTGCTTGTTTCTTTATACTTTGAACCTCTAGACGGCAGCTAGACAAGATTTGCCTGCTGACTTTTGTTGTTATCGCCGCTGTTGCCCCGCTGCCTCCTCGCCTTGGGGCAGAACTCTTGACTGTGTCTAGCTGAGAGTCGACGTTGGACTTGACATAGGCCGCCAGAGTGCGCCCGCCGGAGTCCTTCAGCGTTAAATGTCATGTTGTCTGACATTAATCCTTGTCGCGTGCATGCACTGTCTGTTTGTCGCTCAGCCGGCTGCATGCAACTTTAAGGCACCGCAAATCCGCATCCAATTAAATCAATATTTAGACACAAAAAAAAAGAAAGAGAGAGAGAGAGAGAGAGAGAGAGATAGAGGAGCGCAAATAAATCAACAAGAACATAAGCTCTTAAATAAATACAAATAAATGCTAAATGAATTTTTAAAACTTAACCGAATGCGTGCTACAACAATATAAACAATCGCCGTAAACTACATAAATTTGTGATTTTTTCTTCACTCTTTCAGCAATTTGTAAAAAAATTCTCTTAGCCTGTTTTTGTTTATCCGGCAAAGCGCATTAAGCGCAGTTGCAGGCCGCTTAACGAATTACAGAGATTCAACTGGTTTTTTTTTTATTATTTTATGGCACTGCTTTATACTTATACGAAATGAAATTAAATTTGTAAATCTGAATAAGTGATATAAAAGTGCCATATAGATATACATATCAGTCTTTTGATAATATGAATGAATGAATGAAATAATGAGAATAAATGAGTTATAAATACATACATATATCGTCCTCTTTCAATATAATGTATATATAGTCTAAATTATCTTTGGGAATACTAAGATCCTAATAAGAATAATGCAAAAAAAAAAATAATCTAAAAAATCTTTTTGCCCGCTTGTCTCCTCCAAGACTTTCTCGATGACTTTAAAGTGTTTTTCTTCACTCTCTCTATATTCATGTTCCATCACTCTTTGTCCGACCCTATTTCTATCTTTCTATCCGCCTTCAAGTCTCAATAATTCTAACTTCATTCTATACTTTTACTATACCTCACATTATCTCACTGATTTGTGCTGTAAATTTGCTCTCATTTTCAAAATGTCTCTTACTCTTACCTTTTTTTCTTCTAATTACGTATTCCTTTCTATGTCTCTTTCTTTTTCCCATTCCATCGTTCTCGCTCCTATCACTATCTCTTGTTTCCTTCTTCTCTCTCTCTCTCTCTCTTGGTCTCTCTCTCTCTCTCTCTCTCTCTCTCTCTCTCTTTCTCACTCCCCTTCTATTATGGTATTCCCTCGCACTTTTTTTTCTCTATTTCTAATATTTATTTCTAATATTTATTTATAATATTTATTTATAATATTTATTTACGTTCATTCTCATTCTTTGCATCGATCTCTACCTCACTCTCTCTTTCTTTCTTCCCTCGCTCCTCTCTCTCTCTCTCTCTCTCTCTCTCTCTCTCTCTCTCTCTCTCTCTCTCTCTCTCTCTCTCTCTCTCTCTCTCTTACTTTCCCTCTCTATATCTCTCCTTCTTTCACTCTATATGACTATATGACTTTCTCTCGCTTCCTGAACACTTCATTCCCTTCTTTTAA
Organism: Drosophila stalkeri; assembly: GCA_035047405.1. NCBI lineage: Eukaryota > Metazoa > Arthropoda > Insecta > Diptera > Drosophilidae > Drosophila > Drosophila stalkeri. The sequence goes on from JAWNPR010000090.1 coordinate 13,259,568, forward strand.
CTCTTACCCATTTTCTCACCCTCTCACTCTCCCACCTCCCACGCAATTGTTGTTTAAATATTTCATAAAAACATAAACGCATATTATCTAATTATAGACGCAAGACTTTCATGTAATACTTGATAATTTGATGGATTGCATGTGTGTACAAGTACCCCAAATAGTTAGTTATTGACAGGGTATATTCTCGAACGGGACATGTGTGTGTGTATGCGTGTGTGTGTGTGTGTGTGTGCAGCATGCAATTAGCCAAACTTTGCGTTGCGGTTGGCATAACACAAGGCTTTAGTCAAACTCAATGCGCGTTTATTTGCTTCAATGTATTTGGTCGACAGTCGAGAGTCGAGAGTTGTCATTATGCAAAATATGTTGCATTATTTATAGCATAAATACAGGCGCTGACATTGCATGTCGGCCCCCAAACAGGCGAGCGCAAGTAAACAAACAAACAAACAGCCGAGCGGCCAGCCAAGCAACCGCAACAACAACAACAACAACAATAAAACATGTGCAACACAATGGCCGCCGCACTTAAAATTAATTGAACTTGAAATAAGTGCCGCATGGAGCATAGTTTGTACTAGCTCATGAGAAACTCTGTGGTCGAGCCAAAAGGCAAAAACTTTGCCAACACACACACACACAAATACAGACACACACACACACGCATAAGGTTTTCATTAGTTTTGGAGTCCTGCCCAAGCAGTTTACGTTTTCTTCTGCCTTTTGGTCAAGTTGCAAAAGGCAAACTTAATATTTAGTGCCATTTGCTTGCTCTGACAGTTTGCAGAAGTCAAATTTGTTGCTGTTGCTGTTGTTGTTGCGGCAAATGCCCGTTAGCAGAGTGTAAAGCGAGTATATGGGATTCTAGTGGAATATTCCATTTGATAAATATTTAAATTGAAAAACTCGAATTCTATAAGGATATCAGAGAGATTGACTATATGACTGGCAAATTAATTGATAGACTAAATGATTGAGTAGTTGACTGATTGACTGATTGACTGACTGATTTTGATTCTTATTCACAGCCTAAATGTTAGAGAGAATACTGAGTCGAAAGTTGAGCTAGTAGCAAGTAGCATGCAGTCGTATATACCCGATTGCAATGCTCTTAGTTGTTTTCCTGTTGCTGCTCAGGTTTTCCATCTCCCATATTTTTATGTTTTTTTCTCTTTTTTTTTTTTTGTTGGTTCGCGAACAAGTTGTGGAGTAAAGTGCATTGAAATCTTTGTAAGTAACTTGAGTAAGCCAACTTGGCACAACAATAACAAACACACAAAACACACAAACAACAACCACAACAACAACAACAACTGGCAAGCAGCAAAGGACAACGACAACACAACAAATGATTTTTATTGCTTTCTGTTGTTGTTGTTTTTATATAGTTTGTTTATTTGTGCAACTTTCAACATTTTTTTTTCCTTTTATGTAATGCATAAAAGTTGCTTTCGCTGCTGACAGCTTGAGTGACCACAGCGAACAACAACAGCAACACTAACAGCAGCAACAGCAAAACAACATTGTTGTTGCTTAAGCATCAAGTTCTCTATGCGTTCTTTTTATTTGATATCATCAAAATGCTATTTCAGCAGCTTACGGTATTAAACGGTCATGTAAATTAGGCAAAGAAACTAACAGAGCAGAGAGACAGAGAGACAGAGAAAGAGAGAGAGAGAGGGAGCTAGACACTCATTTACACACAAACAGAGTGTCTATGTGTGTGAGTGAGACAAAATGATAGCGGGCGGGAGCATGTGTCCCTGTATTGTATTGTGGTACGTGTCAAAGTGTGCCCCGAGAAGTGCGCTAAATTAAGCTGTCATTAAGGACTTAATTAAAGTCCTTTGTTGAAAGTTGACATTGTGTAAAGAAACATTTTGCTGCTGTATGCGAAAACAAATGACAATGACAACACAACAACAACAGCAACAGCAACGGCAACAGAGAAAATTGCTGCACTTGAAAAGCTGCCAAAAAACACCAAAAAAAAAGTTGGGATTTTTAAGGGAAAAAGGGATATGACATCAAAGCAGCTTGCAAAATGATGTGTGCGTGTGTGTACGTGTGTATCAAAATGTTCAAGAGTATCATGGCAAAAGAGTAAGCGAGAGACAAGCACATTGCATGCGGCATAATAAGGCGAGGCGATGCTGCAAAAACTCATTAGCAGGCAAACAGAGAGCAAAAGAGTGAGACAAACAGACACAAAAAACGACAGTGAGACAGACAATCGTCTGAGTGACAGAGCAGTCAGGGGCTAGTTCCATTGACAATTGCAGATTGTATTAAATAACACACACGCGTAGCGTGAAAGAGGCACTTGGCGAAAATGAAAACATAAACGACTTGGCTTTTAATTAAATACATATATGTATATGTGCAGATATATATGCGTATTTTCCTCTTCTGCTGCTTATTTAACAAGCAGCACTCGCTTACTTTGAAGCTCTAGCTGAAATTCAATTGCAGCAACTGTGACTGCCAAACTGTTTTTAATTGCCGCCCAAAGGTATGCAACGGAAAGCAGCTACAGAAGTCTGGCAGCTTCGCCACCAGACCAGACAACAATCCAACTTATATTCCTTTGACTGTGTGTGTATGTGTGCGTGCGTGTGAGTGCAGGTGAAGCAGGTTTCGCTTTGAGTGCGTTTGTCTGCTTAACAAAATGACTTTTATTTTGAGCTGCATTCAAAATTGTTATGTTGCCGGCGTCGTCGGCAGCATTTAAAATAATCACATTTTGAGCGCCAAGCATTAAGCACACACACACTCAGACATCGAGCAAGAGAGATGACAATAGAGGCGCTTTAAAATTGCCCAGCCTCACACGTACACACGCACACAAACAAACTACTTCCGCACGAGTTTGCATTCCAAAATTGAAACTGCAAATGCAATGGGAAAATCAGCCAGACGACGACGTGTGCTGCAATTTTTGCATACTTCTCTACGTTTTGAAACAATTTTGTCGTCTAGCAAACGTGTTAGAACGTGTTGCCGGACACCCATTCTCCCATTCTCCGTTTCCCTAATAGCTACAGAGTAGCCCTTTGTTCTCCCTGCAGTTGTCTCACCATACATACTCACTCACTCACTCTCTCTCTCTCTTTCTCTCAAACTGAGATTCTGTGCAAGGTGTCCCGCAAAATTCCGATGGGCCACCCCGTCTGGGAATTATGCGCTGGCCGGCCGCATTTTGTTGCCGTTGGGCCTTCCAAATGTGGCCAGATGCCGCAAATCGAGCAAAGGAAACCCAACAAATACCAAAGGCAAAAGCTCTGCGGCAAATTCCGAGAATCAATGCGTTTAGCAAATGAATAATAAATTCACACTCAAAGCGCACACAAGCTAAATTCAAAATTGTTTCAAATAAATAATATTGCATATATCCAAAACAACAACAAAACTATTTGAATGTGGAATGTGAAAAAAATGTTTAATTAATTGACAAGTGTCATTCCATAGCAGAGAGGCACATTCTAAATAAAATTCGATTTGCAAATGCTAACAATAAAACTATTTCAAAATAAATGTCAATATTGAAAAATTTGGAATAAAATTAATTTAATTTGAAGCAGTTTGAAGTATCAATTAGGTTTTGTCCGCTGCACAATTGAAATAGTCTAGTATATTTTTATACAATTCGAGCTCGCTTTAAAATATACATTATGCTCTTTAGTAAACACGGTCACACTCTTCAGAGACGCAACCAGTGATCGTGTTGTTGTCTTTTTGTGAAGTTTGCGCGTTCGTCTTTGTTTGGATTATTTTATTGTAAATTTGTTTTAAAAAAATATAGCAGTCGACCGCTGACCAATTGTAATACAAACGCGCAAACAATGAAAATTTAAAGTGACTTACATATATACAATACACAGAAAATATTATTTTTATACATTGCCTTGGATTTTTTGTTAAGCCGTTCAGTGTGTATGCATCTTGACCTATGTGTGCGATTGTGTCTGTTTGCACTTATACACACACATATGTTAATGTGTATATATTTCTTGCATGAAGTGCAAGTAAATCTGAGGCTGCCATAGTCATAAATTGTGTGGCACACACGACACAGATGTTTTTAAATGAAATGGATCCGTTGATAAAATATTAATTAATAGTTTAATTGCTGAGTGCGTTCGATATACGATACATAAGATAAATACTTTTTTGTTTTCAATAATCTGCAAAATAAAAATACAAATAAAACGCCGTGCGCCGACGCTCTGGCAACCTTGTTGTTGAGCAGCTTGTTTGTATGTTACACCGCTCTCACACAAGTCGCGCTCTCTCGCTCGCACTGGTCCGATCGCTTGGCGGAAATGTTAAAGAATTTGTCGGCCTGCTCTTTGTAGTCACAGTTGTTGCTGTAGATGCGTGGGCAACAGAGCTGAAACCAGTTTGTCGCCTCTTAAATATTTTATTTTGTGTACCTTCTTTTATTCTTTTTATCAATTGCTGAGTGCTAAATGCCTCGAAAATTGAATGCACACCAACGCGCCAAACTGTAAAAATGCAAAATATACGTATCTGTGAGTGTGTGTGTGTGTGTGCCTGCATTTATAATTAATCAAAACGAAATTGTTGGGCACAGCGAAAAGAAATTTATTTAAAATCCATTTGCTGCTGCTGGTACTGCAGTTGTTGCTGCAAAATCAATTTTATCGAAATTGCAATGCAAGTGTAAAAATATTTCGCGAACATTCAAAATAATACAACTTAAATGTGTTAACAGTTATTTAAAAGGACTTTTTTCTGTGTGGCTTGGCGAGTAAATTGCCAGCGGTTGCCAGTTGGATCAACGAACTCTCCCCCTCCATCTACATCTCTCACTCTCTTCCACTTGTGTGTCTGTCGGCAGGCAATACAAAAAAAAAAAAAAGTAATAATCCAATTGAGGTTTGGGCAGCCCAGTGTGCCCACACCCAAAAAATAAACCAGAAATGCAAGCGCAATTGATTCCTTTGCTGGCACTGCTGCTGCTGGCATGCGTAGCCCAACAAATAGCTGGCGACTATGAGAACACATGGAACTTCTACTACGAGCAGCCCTGTTGCTCCTCCAACGAGCCATCGAGCCATGCGCGGCACAAGCGAGGTAAACTAATTTCGATTATACGGTTATGCAATTAACGCTTAAATTATTAACTGGAGATAACAGTTAAATGGTATTTGCCTGATTTCTGCTGCGATTAATCGTAATTGTCTGTCCGAAGTTTGCTAATTCTTAATTGTTTATTTATGAGAAATGCGCTTGAGAGCATTTTTAAAATAGCATAAATAATATTTAATCTGCACTCTGTGCATTGATATTATTTTTCAATTTACACGCAAACATAAAAAAACGAATAAAAAAATATATTCAATAAAAAGTAATTGTAATTTATTTGCCACAATATTGCTTTTGTTATTTATCTTACGTTTTTGTCATTATGGAGCGTGAGCTCTTTTTAAACATTTATTTTGTATTTCATTTTTTGTCACATATAGAGAGAGCTCTGCCATTGTTCATTTTTATTTATTAAATATTTCTTTTTTTTTTTTTTAATATCATTTCTGCAACATCAACAACATTTGCATATTAATATCGCTTCCAATTGTTATTCATACAAAAAAATAAATGAAAAAAGCAAAAAATTGCATTTTTGCAGCTTTGTGCAAATGCCCAAGTAAATACATAAAATAAATTTTAACTAGCTGCAATTATTAATAGTTTATATAGACATATATATATATATATTTAAAAAAAAATAAAAAAAGAAAAATATATATATATATATATTTGCAATAATGAAACCGCTGCGCACAGTTCAAAAGCCCCAGATCAAGTTTCGCCACGAGTTGATTTAATATTTCTCTTCTTGGTCCGTTCCATAATTTCATTCAGACAAACCCAAGACAAAGAAAAAAAAAAACAACTTTGCCACCTGATTGAAAAACCGGTTAAATTATGTATGATTCGCTTCCAGGTGCTTTATTGAGTCATTTGCATTAGCCAAAAATTCAAATTTTGTCTATGCGGCGCAAGAAACCAAAAGTCGAGTCCACAAATCGCTTCATTAATCAAATTTGAGATCAAATTGAATTTTACCATAAATTTTTACAACATTTCAGCAAATCTGTAAATAGGGGGGAAACAAAAACTAATTTAAAAGGCAATTTGCCATAAAATGAGTAGAAAACATAAATATTATAAAATATGGTTGATTTTTATTACGGAACTGCCTCTGTAATATCTTTTAGTTTATGATAACTTATAGATATTAATTTTTAATGTGTATTATTCGATTATCATCAATGATTAGATCATCAGTAAAATATCTTAACGGCAATTTGCCATTAAATGCAGAACAAATTAATAAATAAAAATTATAAAATAGATTTTATATATTTTATTTTGAAGCTGCCTCTGCTACAACTTGTATTTTATAAATACTTGTAGATCTTATATTTTATAGGATTGTTTCGCTTATCATATATGGTTAGGTCATAAAAGGTTTTAAAAATACTTAAGGCATAATTTTTTGTATATCTTTTTTATGATCATTATCTCAATGATCTATCTTAATGAGCTTAAAATATTAACCAGGCATAATAATAAAATTTAGAATTTAAGAACAGCTCTTTGTTTATTTTCTTATTTATTTAGCATTCTTCTATCTATCTGAATCAACTCACAGCTGAATATATGAAATTGATAATGTAGCAATTTCGCTTTATTCTCTTAGTTTTGCTTATTAGATTTTTATACTTGACTTGCCACATATTTAAATGGCTCGAAAATGTTTTCTATAAACAGTTGATTGGCACCTTTTTCACCTTTTTTTTCTGTTGTTGGGAAAGTCTTTTTAAATTTCTCGTCCCATGTTTGCCAACCATTTTGTTGTTGTTGCTGCATGCCACGAGGACAAGGAAACATGGCCAGAGCCGGTGGCAGGTTCATGTTGCATGTACATGTCCAGTAAACATTTTCTAATAGTTCACGTTCAAAGATGCTGCCCAATGGGGCCAATGGGCGGCTATTGTATCTGTATTAACGTGTGTGTGTGTGTGTGTCTGTGTGTGTGGCATGCAACACACGAGCTGCTGGCAGCGTTAGCAACAACCGCAGCATAAAAGTTCACGTGCCGTCTAAAACGAAAGCAACAACAACAACAACAATGAAGTGATGTAGTTGTCGCTGTTGTTGTTGTTGACGCATATTGTAGTAAACTCGCCGGCTAAGCACTTGTAGCCGAAACGTGAGGCGATTAAGGAAACGCTCAAGTTGTTTGCGCATACTTTTAAATATAGAATGCATAGGTGTCCGTGCCGCGTGCAGCGTGCACCGTGCACCATTCACCATGCCCCAGAGTGTCCTGCATCACACCATACTCACTCAATGGACCGTCGGGCCATATGCCACGACGTTGCCAGCTTCCTTTAAAAACTACAATAACAAAAAAAAACATTGCAGCAGCTGCTTTAGATACTAGGATACACAGGCAAAAAAAAAAATATAGCCTGGTCATATTAAGTGTTAGATACTTAACTTTTTGTAAGCCAAATTTACAAGAAGTTTACTTTGAAATAAAGTCAGTTATAGTTGGCTAGAGCAGGCACATATAAGAGATTGTAATCAAAGAGAGACAGCGAGAGAGAGAGAGAGAGCGAAAAGAGCTGAATAATACTTAAGATTAAAAGTCTGTGGCTTTGAGTTAAATGTGAGAATTAGATTAGATGGATATATGGATATGAATGTATATGAATGAGTAGGTTTAGAATTTTTATAAACAATTTTCATTTTCAAATTCCCTGTATGCCTGTACGTATTTTGAATTTATCATATTTATCATTTATTCAAATACTCAGCAAATATTTGTATCGACTTTTATTGTATTTCACATAGTAGAAATTTGTGCTTTAGATATAGACTTATCATGCTCTCAAAATTTGTTTATAATATATTAAAATTCCAACTATAAGATAAGTTCTTAAGAGTTCTCTTCAAAAATATTGCTCAGCAATCACAAGAGTTTTACTGGGTGTTCGGTAACTCCTTATCGGACACTTCTATTAAGAGATCTCTTACTTACTATTCTCTTATGATAAATTATATATATATAAATTATATATATATATATATATATATATATATATATATACATATTTTAATGTACACCCCATCAGTAAAGGTATTATAAAGAGCTCTCGTTGTCTTCTAGTCGGACACTCTCAACTAGCTTAAATCTTTCTTGTTAATTTTCTCTTAAAATAAAATTTTTATACATTTAAATATATATAAATTGCGATCCTAAAAACCCATATCAATATGAATTCATTAGAATTGGTAAAGAAAGACACTTAAAAACCATGAAACTTGTAAATTCAGTTTAATTCAATTAATATCAAAATAGTTAGTCGAGCTAAATAGTTTTCAGCAATGAAACAATTTTTCCAATTTTCCTCTCAGTGTATGTTTGCTTGGCTAAATATTTAGTTAGTTCGGTCGTGTTTGAAGCCATAAATTAGAAGCAAAGCCACAAAAAGCTAAAAACTATACAACATAAAATGTCAACTATAAATTTTCATGGCCAAATAAAGTTGCTGTCTCGCTTTTTGGTTAGCTTTCTTTTTTTTTTTATCCATTCACATGCAATGAAAAATTGTTATTTTTATTGATTTAACGAAATTAATTGCATTCGAGCTGGATCAGAATTTATTTATGCCTATCTATGGGCCCAGTGTCCCAATGTCCCAATGTCCCAAACTGATGCACAATTCCACCTATTTTTCCCGTTACGCGCCGTTGCACCTCGGTTGCCTCGCTTCCATGTGAACTGCCACAATTCATTTCGTCAGTTCATTTGTGTTGACTCAGCGCTGCGGCAGATGCTTCGCATCTTTATTTTTAAACTCTTCGCCTCTGTCAGGCCATCTGCCTGTAAGATAAGAGACAGAGTGTGTGTGTGAGAGAGATAGAGATAGTTGCGTCGGCCTGTCAAATGTCTGTTGCTCTTTGTCTTTGTTGGCTGTGCACTGCCTTTTCAGTACTGCCACGCCCTCATGTTGTTCATTATTATTAGAATGACTTCATTAGGTAGCCAACAAATAGGAGCTGAAAGGTGTTTGTTTGCCAGGTAGCTAGCTGACAATGGCATATGAGCTGAGTTCAAGACTTTGTTAGAGTTGACAGAAATATATATATATATATATATATATATATATATATACTATCTATCTCTATCTACATACATATATATAATCTCTTTCGTGTAGTTAAGAGTATTGGTAAATGCGATTAATATCGATAACAGACATTTTATGAAAAATATCGAAAACTATATAAAATATATTTTAAAAAATATTGAAAACTATATAAAATATATTTAATATATATATGCATAAATTTGTCATAAATATATATTTTTAAAGTTTTTAAAAATTTAAATTCGAAATAGAAAATTCCCATTAATAAGAAAGAGTATGTACAACATTCGTTTCAATTCCAATATCATTTAAGTAAAGCCAAACAGTTGAACATGCACTGAACCTGCATGCAAGCATTTCAAACTGTGTCTCGAATGCTTGACCCATAAAATGAATGTGATGATGATAAGCTGAACAACATAGGCGTTATCCAAACACTGACCACGCACAAAACTTACATAAAACCAACAACAACAACAACAACAATGTTCTATATATGTTCCTTTTGATATGTGTATGTGTGTGTGTGCAGCTGTATTTGTATTTGTATTAGTGTTTGTGTTGATGCTCGCGCAATTAAAACTCAGTGACACGTTTTCATTTAAGTGCTGAAGCATGTGTATGGGTGTGAGTGTGTGTGTGTGTGTTTTGTATGTTTGACTGAGGGTCGACTTTTATGAGAATCACATGTTAGGCAGGGCACATAATGAAAGTTTCTTGCCACAAATTGAGTAACGAACTGTGCAGGCATCGCCCCTCAGCCTGACACACCAATTGTTGTTGCCGGCTGTTGTTGTTGCTGTTGCTGTTGTTGCGGCTGACAGAGCTGGCAACGCGTTCCCAACTGGCGTTAATGCAATGTCAAAAGCTGTTAGCTCAAAAGCTGAGAACGCACAGCAGAAAAGCTGTTGGCACTAGCCGACATAGTCAGAGGTAACACCAACTCTATGAATGTGTGTGTGTCTATGTATACCTCCTGCTCAGTCTCTGTGCCTCTTTGTGTGTTCCAGTTTCACTTTGATCAGCCTCTTTGCTGTATTCAGGCCAGCCCAAAGTGTGTTAACGCCAAGTTTGCAATAAAGCTCACCAAATTGAGTTCCAATCTGAGCACCTGACGCAAGAATTAATAATGTTAGTTGTTCGCGCGCCGCACACACACACACACACACACAGACAAACACACAAAAGGAACACACACAGACAGAAGAAGTCATCATTAAAAGTGTGCCTTCAAGTTTTTCTATGTCCAAGTTTTTTAAGCGACAGTGAAATCACGTTTCTTTCTATCTTGGCAACAACTTTGCTACAGAATTTATGAGCGAAATAAGTAGTTGCAACTAGTACTTGAACCACTTGCCACTTGCCATTTGCCACTTGCTACATACTTTCCTGGCAACTTCTTTGCAACAGCTCTACAGTTCATTGTCATCGCCCATCCTGAATTACTCTATGTGTGGGCATTACAGCTATGTTAGCTATATAAAAGAATGATTTACCAAAAAAAAAAAAAGTAGTTCAACATTAGCTGCACATGTCTGGTGCAAGTTGCCAGGAAGTTTATCTGCCTGGCAAATATAAATTGGGAATTACTCTTAATGCAACATAAATAAATGATTTAGGAAAGAGATAACTTAACATTAGCTGGCCCAAGTTGCAATGAACTTTATCTCTCTGATAAATGTATATATCTATATATATAGTGAAATACTCTTAATGCTATAGTTTTATAGTTAATCTAGTTAGCTAGCTTAAAATTATGTTGAATAGTAATAATATATAATAATAATTTTATATTGCCCTACATATGCCTATCAGAAGTTACAATGAACTTTATCTACTTGGTAAACAACGAAAATCTTTGTAAATAAATAAAATTAATATTTATTATAAATTAAAAACATTTAAAATATAATATAAATATAAATCTACATTGTAAATATATCTATTAGCTATCTTATATTATCATCTTCTTTATAATACTTAAAGTTAAATCTAGAACACTTGAGTTGCATAAAAAATAGTTGTATATAATATATATATATATATGTAATATTCCTATAAACAACTTGTTTAATTTCCTTTCTGATGAAAGCGTATTCAGCATTCGTTTTTTAGTTAAAATTCTTTTCCCCGCCTGTTCTTTCTTTATATTTACAAATCATTAAGCTGCAAAGTTTTTAGAACGAATGCGCTTGCCAAAGTTTTATAACATTTGATTGATAAACTCGCAGAGTTCTCAAGCGTTGGCGCGTTCCGCTTGCGGCTGATTAAAGTCGATGGAAGCGGAAATGAATGAATGGGTTTATCAGCAGAGCATTGGATAGGCGATGATGAAATAGAAAACTATTAAACATATTACAGTTCATTAGAATTGCAGCAAATATAAATGGCAATGGCAACATGTCGCCAGCAAAAGTAATTATATAATGCAAAATGCAATCAATGTCGTATTGAAAAGGAGCAGAGGCAGAGGCAGAGCTAGTTGTGTGTGTCGTTAGCATAACTCAATTATTAAAACTAAATGCTAAAATGAAATTTGTGCAAGTAATTATACAATGAGAACAGAGGCTGGCCAAACAAGTCACTTAATGTTAATTTGCATTTGTAATTTTGACACAGGGCCAAAGCGAATTGAATCGCTAGAGTCATATAAATATGTATGTATGTATGTATGTATGTATGTATGTATGTATGTATGTATATGGCTGCATTAGTTTTGGCCACTTTAATTGAATTGCATTACGACCTTAATTGATTTAGGCAACAACAAGAGCAGAAACCAGTTAGAATTGTTAATCAAATTGAGGCTCGTTGTCGATGTATTGCCGTCTCAAGAGTGCTCACTGTAGTTGCACTTAATTATGCAAGAGTCGCATTTAGGCAGCATTATTATACACAAGTTAGTACGCATTCGGTTACTGTTTACCTCTTAAGTGCTCATTCGGCTGCCTCATTTTGCCACTCGGCGAATGCATGCGAAATTAAGCGCACCGCAAAATGTTTATATATATATATATATACCCTTGACTGAAGGTAGTTCAGTGGGGAGCTTAGCTCTTGCAACAAAAAACTTTAAATGGCTTGTCCTCCGTTTATGACGCTCCAAATGGACACACACACACACACACACAGGCAAGCCAGTCAGCTAGCCAAGCTCTAGCCATGGCCACAAAAACCTGCACACATGTGCTCTATGACTCTCGTAGCACATCGGGCTACATGCTGCAGGCCCATCAAATGAAGTTGCCATTGCCAAAGCTCGCAAAACACCAAAAATGAAACGGTTGCCGCATTTGTTGCGTTTTTGTTGCCTGCTTTTCGGCAAGTGGACAAAAAGAGAGAGAGAGAGAGAGAGTGAGAGAGAGAGAGAGGGGGGTGGGCAGAGAGTGGAGAGAGGATGCTGAAGACCTGTTCAACTCGGTGTCCTGCCAGCAGCAAAGCGCATAAATGCCAGGCGCTTTCAGCTCCTTTTTGTTGCTGTTGATGCTGCTGCTGCTGCTGCTTTTTATGAGTACTGTTTTTGCATTTGCTATTTGGCAACACAAAATGAACTCAACTACTGCTGCAACTGCCCGCAACTGTCTCCCTCTCCCCTTGACATAAAATGAACTAAATAAAGTTGAAAATGTTTCGCACTCTTGCAACAAAAATGACTCTGGCTGCAGCTTTAATGCACTGCATTTGCAATATTTATGCGAAATTTGTTGCTCAGTCAACAGTAAAGAAAAGCTGATCTTAAAGATCAGCAATTTTACTATTCAAGCTCCATTTCATGGCAATTCCATAATGCTTTAGATCGAAACGCAAAAGAAATAGATGAATGAAGAGCTGTTAAAGAAGTAACGTAAACTTTATTATTAAATGACTATTCAGCTTGACTAGGATATATCCAGTAATATAGTATTTACAGTATTTTCATATAATATCGTTTAATTCGAATTATATGTGGAAGAGATTTGTTAACGAGAGAGCAAATTCGACTTGACATTCAGCGTATTTTCTAGACAGAACTCTTTTAAATTGATGTCAAAGAAATATTCTTATTTATCTTATTAAAGTATTGTAATTGTCTAGTTGAACTTTTCTGCTTACTGAACTCATGCCATTTCATCTCGGATTCGATCTGTTTCATTTACAGAACTCACTCAATTTGTTCTCTTGGCTCTGAGAGTTTTCTGGTCGGACAGTTTACTTTTTAGACTTGCTTCAGAGTATTTGCTAGACGAGCTCTTACGCCTATAATAGATATTCTATATTGTCTTTCCTTATCTTTAGACAATCACTTTGGCTGATTCTTCTCTATTTCTTTCTACCTAATATTTAATTGTAATTTAATATATTCTCAAATTGTTTCACATTCATTTTGATAGATCAGTATTTAAGTAGTTTAAACACTTTACCACAATTTTCTCACACTCAACATTGACAGTCAGAGCAGTGATTATTGTGATTGCCTAATTAGAGGACAGTCGAGTTAAAGTTGTAGCTCTACTTTTAAATAAATGTAGGTGTGATGTTGGAAGAGATAAAGGCAAGTCGCGCAGCTCGGTTTTAATTATTGTTATATGCAATTTCTCAGCAAATGAAATGGCAACCACTTGAATGCGGTCGCTCCTTTCGCTGTCTGGCAGCTGGCAACTGGCAACTGGCAACTGGCAACTGGCAACTTGCAGCTGGTAAATTGTGACTGGCAACTGGCAACTGGCAAGTTGATCCACTGGGGCCGCAGGCCACGAATCAGCGCACAAGTGTGGATAACAACACGCCTAGACATCAGACGTCTAGACAGTTTTCGAGTGCTTTATGCTGACGTAGTGCACACACACACACATACACACATGGAGAGAAAGCGAGAAAGAGTTGCTGAGAACAAGCAACGCAGAAAGAGGAAGCCATTGCTCATAATTAGCCAGCAAAATAATGGGAAATTTACATACGCATCGCATCGCATCTCATCGCATGTAGTCAGCAGAGATTAGAGACTCGGAATTTGTTTTATAAAATGTATGCAGAGTGAAAAGTGCAATGCAAGTTATATGAAATGACAAATGACAAACAGTTCTTGGAAAACTTTAATTAGTTGAGAAAATGCAAAATATACTCACATGTGGCAAAACTGATTTAAATTATGTTTGAGATGATTTGTCATAATCTAAACGATGCGTAAAACTCACAACTCACAAAATGTCTCTTAAATCTTATGAGTTTATAATGTTTATTGGGAAACATAAAATATTGAGAGTAGAGATTAATTTAATAACTTTGGGTAGTATTTTTAAATTTTATATGCATATTTTATGGCATCTCAACATAAAAAAAGAAGAAATATAAGTCGAGGATTTTGAGAAGGTAAAATGTGCTTCAGTTGCTGTTTTGAATACTAAATTTTATAAATATATTTAAAATATATATTTTTTTAAACTCAAATTGCATTAGAATTTAAAAATATATATGCTTTAAGATGAAATCTTTCTCTGAATAAACATATATTTTTTAACTCTTTATTTAAATGCAAAAAATAATAAATAATAATTATTATAAATAAAAATGCCTATGAAATATAAAAAGGTTCACTTGAATGTTTCCCTTAATATATTAAAAAAATATTTATTTTAAATTCAAACTTTTCTAATAATATTTTTCTATCTAATTATAACCACAGACAGAAATGTAAGAAATAAATTTCATAAATTCCTTTTACATTTCACTCTTTTTGATAACCGTCATCAAGTTTGCTTTGGCAAACGTTTTGGCTAGTGAGTGCTTATGGCATCTATGAAACCCCTTTAGAGAACCCTATGCAAATGTAACATTTCAAAGGAAACTGTCCTGTCACCAAAGGCTGCTCTACTCGTCCATGTATGTGTACGTGTGTGTGTGTGTGTGTGTGTGTGTGTGTGTGTGTGTGTGTGTGTGTATTTGTGGCATGTGCCCTGTGACATGTCTGTGGCATGTTGGCCTGCGGTGCAGAAGACAAATTCGCAATATGTTTACTGCATTTGAGTCTCATTATTCCTTTTGTATTTGATTCGATAATAACGTTTTTCAAAATGACATTTCAGTCAACTCTCGAGGGGAGCTATAGAAATTGATTTGACTGCCAGGCGTGGCAAAGCCATGCCAGGCCAGGCCCAGGGTCTGGTCGTAAAGACGTACGCATATTTATGAAGCGCATAAAAATTATTGACATATATGGAGTCATAAATACCCGCGCATATGTACGTACAGCGTTGGTAAGCACTGTGTATGTCCATAATAAAAAAAAAAAAAAAAATGAAAGAAAGAAAAGCCACCCGAAAATCTCCGAAAGCATTTTTACTTTTCTTTTTTTTTTTTTTTGGTAAGAGAGAAAAGCGGAAAAGCGAAGCAGCGAGTAAAAATGTTTGGCTCCCATAAAATTGTGCGCTTTGAAAGGCAGCTCGTAAATGCAATTTGATTTTGATTGGACTTGGATTAAAAGCAAATAAAGGCGACGTCTTCCCTTCAAATGCCAATGCTTCGATGGTTTGCTGCGTAAAACACATTTACGACTGCTTTTTGGCTTAATGTGTGCATTCCGCTCTCGAATTTGATGATGGCCAAGTCAACTACTCGAGCACCTGCAGCTGCAGCTGCAGCTACAACTGCCACAATTCATATTCATAGCTGAGAGCTGATAATTTCTGTAGAAAGTTTTGGCGACCTTCCGACGTCCTCAACAATATGCCTGCGATTAGCTTCCGTTCAATTTGCAATTTATTATCATATTCATAGAACAGGAGCAGGAGTGGAAGCCACGGATAGGCATCGAAGCAGTCAGCTAGCCAGCCAGCCAATGGCAATTCCGGAAGAGTCATAACAATTTATGTTGTCGCCGCTCTGCATGTTTCAGCTGCCTATCCCGGCAATGTCTTTTATAGCCATATGCATAATATTTTTATAGACTTCACTCTCACTCATGAATGCTGTGCGAGACAATTGTAGACTAGCAAATGGAACTAGCGAATATGTTGTAGCAATTGCCATCGTAAATATGCCGCAGAACATTTCGAGAAGAAGCTGTTTTTACCCCCAATAAAGTATTACAGCATCAATTTGACTACAAATCCAAACAATATTGAGATAGCCAATTAATATGTATGTGCATATATTTATGTTAACTGATTTGCTGGCTTTTATGTTATTGTTTTCATAGAATTATTGGCAGCAGGCGCCACAAAGTTTGACTACATTTTAGCAAAAGAAACTGAAATGGGGAAATTAGGAATTTAATTTAATTAAGTTTTCAAAATTAACAAAGCTGTCAAGGTGTCAAAAGTAATTGAATAAAATCTCAACTCAAAATAAAAGTAATCAAAATCAATCAATCAATTAATTCATTCATTTGTATATTAAACAGCAAATGAAATAAAATTTGCTACAAAGAAAATAGATTAAAATCTTATAAACTAAAATGCATGCTAAATCTTAAACAAATATTATAAAATATTATATATATAAATATAATTATATATAATAAAATAGATTTGCTTGATTAGATACAAAGAAAATAGAATAAAATTTTATAAACTAAAATTTATGCCAATTTATGACAATTCTTAGCAAAATATTCCGAAATTAAATAGATTTGCTTGATTAGGTACAAAGAAAATAGATTAAAATCTTATAAACGAATTTTACTTTAATTTTAACTAAATTTTCCAAAACTCAATTTTTGTTCTTTTTTTTTATTTTATTTAAACTTATTTAGTTTCATGCCAACATTTTAAAGTCTCTCTGAAAAAGATTTAAAAACCATAGACTTAAAGAGCTGCCAAAAAAAAATGTAAAAGTGGCCAACAACTAAAGAAACAGAAAAAAATAAAAATATATAAAAAGAAAGGAGAAGCAAAAAAAAAAATGTAGTGAATGCGGAAAAAGTTCGACAGCGAGCGACAAACAAAATGCGAGTACACAGCATGGGAGAGGTTGAGGTATGGGCACAATAACAATTCAAGCGTATACAAGTCGACTTCCGGTTTGGCAAGGACATTTACCCGAATTCAGCGCAATATATGCAAAGGCACACACATACACACACGCACACAGAGAGAGCCTAACATGCATGCATATGTATTGTCGCCAGTGCTTGTAGTTCCTGTTGTTGTAGCTGTTTTTCCCGTTGGCAAACAAAAGACGCAGAAGTCCTTTTTCCTTTCCTTTCCTCTTATTTTCTTTTTTGTATTTTTGTTTGCCTTTATTGACGCTGCTCGAAAAGCTTCAGTGTTTGCTTTTGTCCAAAATGTTCTTTAAATCGGAAATCAAAAATAGCTGCACTTGTGGGCAGCAGGAAGCGGAGAGGCGCTCAGAGGCGCACAGACAATGTCAATGGAACAAGCCATTTGCATTTGCCATTGTTGCGTGTGAGTTAGTTACACATACATGCATATAAATATGTGTGTGTGTGTGTGTGTGTGTAAAATTGATATGATTGACTAACTGACAGATCAATGCACAGACTAAAACTTAATAATAGGAAAATGCATTTGAAAGCTCTTTTAAAACTTACAAATTTGTTGATTTCCTAATTTTGTTTGAGTAAAATCTCTAAATACAAGATAAATGTAGATAAATGTCACAGTGAGAGAGAGAGAGATAGACTGATTATTTCTTATTAAATAAATGTTTTGCTTTAGTTCTTTGCAAGATTTTAAAGCCATTTTTGTTTCATATTATTTAACGAACTGCGGTTGACAGTTTAATGGAAAATGCAATTTATTCAAATGCATATGCAACTCGTGCGACAGCTGACAATTTGTTCGCATCGAACGCACAGATATGAACATCAGCAACAACAACAACAACAACAACAACACTAACAATAGGTGCAGCTGAAAGCGCATAATTGTAAGAAGTGTCGGCAAATTAATTGGACATGATATCGAAGTTGAGAGTTTACTGGCTGACAGCCACATTAAAGTACATCAGATGTGTGTGTGTGTGTGTATATATATGTGTGTGTGTGTGTGTGTGACCAGCACATCAGGCAGTCTAAGCAAATATTAATTAGTTTAATTAAGTAAATGCGTGCTCAGCGCTTTGCTGCTCGCTTTCAATCTACCTCTCCCCCCCCCCTCTCTCCCCCACACACAAGCATACTCACTCATCCAAAGTGCAAACAACGCGCAGACAACGCGTCGACGACGAAATTAACATAATAAGTATATGTGTACATACACACACACAAGCACAAATAAACAAACACATGTACGCACACATACATGTTTGCTTACATAAAAACATGATTACATACAAATAATCAAAGTTGTTCGAAAGTTATCAAATTGTAGCCTACAATTTATAAAGAGAAATTGATTAGCTTTATCGAAATCACAGAAATAATAAAATGAAGCTAAATTATATTTTATATATTATTTAAACTATGATATTAAAAATGAATAAATTAATTGGGAAAACATGGAAAGAAATTTAAATTTATTTAAAGGAAAAATTGTATAAAATTAAATGTTCACGCTCTGTTCAAGTGAGCAACCGAAAAAAAAGTAGACTCAATTGCTTTCGCTCTGAGTAAGAGTCTTCGGTTCTTTTCGTTTTCGTTCTCGGTTGAACGGCTTGTGTTGTTCTATTCGTGTGATGCTCTTTTCACGAAGATTGTTTAGGGAGCGAAGTCATTCGATTGTCATTCACCCAACGAGGTTTAGTATGTACAGCAGCAACTCATAGAGTCTATGCAAACGATCTTCACATTTACACTCACTAGCTAACAATGCATACACAAAAGACTGTTTTCATCGGAGCGAAGAAAACGAGACGTAACCGATTGCAGTCCGATCGCGAACGAGCTCGTTGAAGAAACCGACGCAATCACTCGCTCTATGAGTTTTTTTTTTTTTTCTGAAAAAGTGAGTGATAAACACTTAAGTGCAGGCACTGTTAAAAAGGCAATAGATATTTGCGAGTTCTGATTATTTATTATATACTTTTATAAATGAAACTTTTTTATAAATTAAATATAAATATTAAAATGTTATTATATTATATATTATTTAATTTATTATTATAATTTTGTCATGAATTTATTTAAAATTTTTAATGTTCGAAATTGACTGTTTTATTCATTTATTTATCTTAATTCTTTTACAATATGTAAATTCTCTTCCTTTGCAATTTTCATAGCATACTTTTGCGGGCTGCCAAGCTGACTCACTTCATAGTTTATTTGCTGCACATGTGAACAACTTTAACAGATTTAACAATTTTAGCTTACAGTTTAACGGTAACGTGCACCGTTAGAAGTTGATCAAAGTTTTAAAATTGAACTAAAAAAATATTAAGTTACTTTCGCAGTGAGAGAAGAGATTGCACAGTGCTTTGCCTGTAACGCACTGCTCTCAACATTTCACTATCTAAGCAAGTCTCTGTGTGTTTGTTGTGCGAGTGTGTGTGTGTGTTGGTGTTTGCAAGTGTGAGTGCAGCAGCGTATTTGTGTTGGCCAAAGTTAAAAGTAAATAAACAACATTTAAAGCTTGCACTTTGGCTACATTTGCCAACGCCGGCGATAGTGTCCAGCAAAGAGATAGAGAGAGAGGAGAAATGTCAAAATGTCATTTGATTGAAATGGGATATCTCACTCACAGGCGCCCGCCAGCCAGCCAGTCAGCTCCTTTTGCCATATATGTTTGTCTCTGTATGTGTGTGCGATTGTCCTTTGTGCCAGCACCCAGCACTCCCGCCCGCCCCTTTTGCATTTTGGCTGGACTGTTTGGACTGTGTTTGCGTTTTGTCAATGTCTCTGCATAAACTTTGTTGACAGGCGCTCATTTGTACCGGACTCTCACTCCGACTTCGACTCGAATTGCAATTCGACTTTGAGCAGAGGGCGTGCGGCCCACACTTAAGAAAATTTCTTGTCTAAATATTGAACGAGAATAAACTATGCTAACTATTTACAATAATATATGTGAATGTCTCCTCTTTCTCTCTCTTGCAGATCATGTGCGCGAATTCACATGCGGCAAGCTCTACTATCGCACGTTCCACTTGAGTGAGGAGCGCGACTCGTTGTATGTGGGCGCCATGTAAGTATCCGATGTAATCGCAAATCCTTAAATGCTGACCAAGCTAAAATCCAATTCACTTTTCGCAGGGATCGTGTATTCCGTTTGAATTTGCAAAATATATCCTCATCGTATTGTGATGTAAGTATGAATGCAATAAATGCTACCTATTAATTTATAATAAACTGACAACAGCAGCAACTGTAGAGAGAGCAACTATGGCAACAAGAGCAACTATGCAGAGCAATAACAATAAGCATATATAATCCTGGCATTTGCTTTTAGGCTAAGCTCCCACGAGCTCCGTTTGTTTTGCTCGCTTGTCGAGTGCTCTACTGGATGTTGCTATTGTTGTTGTGCTCTTGTTGTTGTTGTTCGCAATTCCCCTGGCCACAAATCTAACAACCAGCGAGAGCACATAAAACGTGTAGCACGCTTTTAGGCAAACAAGCTATGCCACGCTGCGGCACATTTTTAAAAATTCATTACGCGCCTTCCGCACAAACTTTTCCATGCACAAACACACACACACACACACACACGCATACGCATACGCAGACATTTATGGGTGTGTGCGTGTACGTGTACACTAGTGTGTAGTTGCCAAACAGCCGCTGTTCGGCTTAAGCCGCCTGTCCTTTTAGCCTAATACTTTTTATCGTCGGACGTTGTCAACACACTCGGCTCACAGGGTCAAAGGACACCGGGATGGAGAGGGGGGGCATGGGCTGGTCCGCGCGCATCAAATGCGAGCCACAAATCTTCGATTCCCCGATGTAAGCGAGTGAAAAATATCTGTTTTAGTTACTCAGCTAACAAAATCCAACTGCCAACTGCCAACTGGCAGCTGGCAACGTGTCCCTGTCCACCTACCACAGCCGGAAAACAAAAAGAGCCCAACAAAACAAAACAAAACAGAAGAGAAGAGAAGAGAAGCATATTTAATATGCGCTCTGGGGGCTGCATTATGGGCATTCCGCTTTGCCATGCACGACGAGCCCAGATTCCACGTTTCGTGTGGTAATGGCTCAGTGCCGCATAATTTATGTACACTGTGCAAAAAAACATGTTACAAAGAGAGCGAAGCCTTTAGAGGACCGCAAATTAATTTATGAAAATTTACCAAAATAATTGTATTGAATATATTATAAATAATGGTAATAATAATTTAAAATTTATGAAAAAAAAATTATAATATCAATAATAATATATTTAAAATAAAAATAATTTAATATATAATAAATATATAGCATAAATATTTAAAATAAAATTATTATCATTTATAAAATAAACAAAAATATATTTAAACTAAATAATAAATAAAAAATAATAATAATAAATAAAAATAAATAATTAAAAAAAATTATATAATATATTACATATAATATATAACATAATAATATATAGTATAAATAGTAACTAAAAAGTTATATTAATAATTTTATTTTTTTTTTTAAATCTTACAGAAACGATCAAATGAGATTAAGATTTACAACTTAATATTTACATAGAGTCTTAAATGTTTGAGGCATATAAAAAAATGATTTTCTTTTTTTTTATCCAACATATATTTTTTTTAAATTAAAATTTTAATATCTTACAATTAAATAAATTTTTTTTTTTTTAAGTCAAATTGCCATCTGCTTAGAGTTGTGCCTGTTTCATTTTTCTTAAATAATTATAAGTCCAATAACCATTTAACGTGTGTCCTTAGCCCGCGTGTATACAACATTAAAATATTTTGGCAATATTATAAATAAACTCCAACTTTTTTTTTATTTTTTCGTTTATCTTGAGTTAAATTTATGTTTGTTTCAGTGAATAGGCTTTTAGAAAAATTAAAAATATGATTTATATGCATTCATGTATATAGAAAACATAAATCTTAATAATTATGTACAGTTCATATTGAGGTAACCTTAAAACTTGATCTATATTTCTGTTAGCTTAATAGTAAAACTATTTTAATATATTATTGCAATGTCATGTAAAATTTGTTATGAAATTTTACATTTTGTGCAATGGCAGTGTCTAGGTGTGAATGTGTGTGTGAGTGAGTAATTTGGCCATAAATGCCAAAACTTGCGAATTATCGAAACTCGTGAAAGCCGATAACACACACACACACACACATACATACTGGCAGTGTGTGTGCGCCTGTGGGAGGCTGTTTATGAATTTATGTCATACAAAAGCTTGTTTTATGAGTGAAACGTTGTGCGCGACTATAGCTCTGGCTCTGACTGTGGCTGCGGCTGCGGCTGCCTGCACCTGCAGCAGCTGAAACCTGGCCACAAACGTATCATAAAACCGAAAGACGCTACGTTTTGCTACCATTTCGAGACGTACGCCCACCTTTGCTCACCTGGCTACCGGCCCATTTGCCCACCTGCCTCTGGAATCATATCCATCCCAGTCGAGCCGAGTCAGCCAGGCTTGCCAACCGGCATCTGTCAATATATTTTATGTGTTATTTCGCACACTCACACACACACACACACACACACACTCAGTGCGAGTAACTGCGTTCGCCCTGGGCATCATTTGGTAGTGGCCTACAGGAGTGGCAAGGTGCTCGCTGCGACTGCGACTGTGGCTGCTTTATGCGGCAAATGCAAATTTTACTAAATAATACATGATTTTGGTTTTATGTGGACGCACAGCACTGCTCCGCTCCGCTCAGCTCAGCTCTGTTCAGCTCGACTCTCCATATTATGCCTCGATAGGTGGTGCGATGTGGTTTGGTGTGGTGCGTGCGCGCATTTCGCTTGAAAATATTTCGTATGTGCTCGTTACATTACGTGATTTATAAATCAATTTGCTTGAAAGCATGCCACAGGCAGCGCTTGGCCTTCTGGCGGTTTCCTTTTTTCTCGCCCACAGCCAACGCCTCTAGTTGTAGTTTATGCTCGCACCAGCAGCAAATGTAACCAAAAAAGAAAGAGAAAGAAAAAAGTAGGAAAATCGGGAAACGATTTTCGCTTAAGAAACTGCTCCTAGTTGCCTTCCATATAAATATTTTAATATTAAAAATTCTGCTTCGAACCTCGTCTCAGTGCAAATTCCATTAATATGTAGATGCATGATATTGAATTGCAATTCACAGTTTCTATTCAATTGAGTTTGTAATTGATTAACAATTGCAGAGATAAGCTGATAAGGATTGCAAAGAATCAAGTTGGCTAATTTGTTAACTAAATAATAGCTGAGGTGCTTTATTCCCATTGAGAGTGTTTGAAAATGTTTTAGAAATTACGTTATTATTTAATTTATATAATAGCGAAATATATCATATATTATTTCTCAATATTTTCAAATAAGTATCATTTACTCACACTATAATAAAAAAAAATATATAAAAAAAACTCAGAGAGCAATCGATTGCATCGGTTCTTCAATGAGCTCGTTCGCAATTATGTAGAAGACTTTCGCTCTGCTTGTTGTATTGAGTTTTATGCAGCAAATCTTTGCTCCCTTGCTGAGCTTCATTATGCGAGTGCCAATCGTATCCCGCTCTAAACGATCTTCGTCTAAAGAGCGTCACACGAATAGTTCAACGCGAAGCGCTCAATCGAAAATTAAAACGAAGTCTTTTGATCTGCCAAGTCGGCAAAATAAAATATATTTAGTGTGATATTCTCTTAACATAATTTTTATTTGCTAAAAAAGTTTTGAACAATATCAAAATTCAATAAATTATAATAAAAAAAATTAATAAATTTTAATCAATAAATAAATTAAATTTACTATTGCATTAAATTTGGAATTTATGAAGTTTTAAAAATAATTTTATATATCATATTTAATTCTAAATGCATTAAATATTTTTTACATCAACTTCTTTTTTTTTTCAGCGTGATGTCATAAACTTGGAGCCAACTCGCGATGATGTCGTTAGCTGTGTGTCCAAAGGCAAAAGTCAGGTAAGTGCAGAGCTCAACATTTAAATATATATATATATGTATATATATGTATATATGTATATATATTTATATATATACATATATATGTTTATATATAAATTCAATCAACATTTTGCATTTGCAACAACTCCATTTATGGCAATGCTGCATAAGTCGCTAATGGCAGCTGCAATGTGACATGCTCAATGGTTGATTGATTTTTTTTTTTTTTATCATATGCTGGCATCGTAGCAGCAGCTACTGATTACAAACACACACACACACACACACGCATATTATATATACTATATGAAGTAGCTTCTGTGTGCTGCATCAATTTCTTTTGGAGCGCACACGCGAGTTGCTCCAATTTCCAAACTGAATCTGATTTCTATTGCTATATCGACTCCTACTCGGGCATCCACTGACGCATCCAGTTTCAAGTGCTGCGCTTTGCAAATGCAGTAAATGCGGCACGGCTCTGAGGCTGACGCTTCTGTTGGCTGTTATTGTAACTCGTTTATAATGTGACAGCAAATCCTTTCATTTGAAATCTCTTTCAATTTATTTGTGGCTTTTCAATTTGTAGCGAGTTTTTCGTGCGCTACAGTTTCAGTTGCACACACAGAGATATATATATATATATAGAGAGAGAGAGAGAGTCTGCCATATGCTATAAGTGCATGCAGTGTATGTGTGTGTGTGTGTGTGTGTGTATCTGATTGTAGCTTCTATCTAGATGTCAATTGAACTGTTTTTGGTGCACACTTGCGCTCCATCAGCCCGTGTGTGTGTGTGTGTGTGTTGCTTAAGTCATCATAATGCTGCTGTGCGTCTGTGGCAGGGATTTACTGGCATTGCATTGTTGCCAATTGATTTAGCGGCAGTGGCTGCAGCGACGCGTGCTATTACAAATTGTACTATTTCTGCAACACACACACGCACAGAGTTTTGATTTATTTTTATATGTGTGTGTGTGTGTGTGTGTAAGCTTGTTATGGCAGAACTTTTGTGGCATGCCACGCTGCGTGCGATATCATCTATTTTTTACAATTATTTTTCAATGCTTCTTTCCAGGTCTTTGATTGCAAGAACCATGTGCGCGTCATACAATCAATGCAGCAAGGCGATAGGCTCTATGTTTGCGGCACCAATGCACACAATCCCAAGGATTATGTCATCTATGTAAGTACATAACATGCTTTCTTTCACTCTCTCTCTCTCTCTTTCTATCTCTCTGTCTGTCTTTTTATGTGTTTCTGTTGCTGTCGCTGCTCAAGGACAAGTTTTGTAGCAATGATAACGCAGCTACGCAACTTTTCAAAAGACTTTCCACAAATATCAAGCGAGCTCTTGTGCTAGTCTATGTTTGGCTGTTGACTTTAGATCGCAATCCTGGAACACACACACACACACAAAGAGAGCGAACACAAAGCAATGCAACGCATATGGCCTTTTGTGTATATGAACTGAATAGAGCTTGTTCTTTTACGTCGTCCTTAGTTGTTCAGAGCTAGTGCTTGTTGGCATATAAACTATATATAGATAGATAGATAGATATATACATATATGTTATATAACTTTTGTTGTGAAAATAGTCATTAGTGTGCAGCAGGTGCAGTCACAGCGCATACAAATACAATGAGAGAGAGAGAGAGACAGAATCATGTCAGGTGCACTAGCTGTGCAATAGACCTTGCATTTTGATTTGGCGCAAACTTAAACCAGAAACTAAAACAAAACTAAAAACAATATTTGGCAAGTTTTTTGCACTTTGTATTCAGCCTTTCGGTTGCCTGGCATCAGCTCAACAATTAGCAGAAACTTATTCGGGCTTACGTTGAACGTGCTCGGACAAGCATTAAGTTTGTCTCTGCAGTCCATTCCACAGAGAGCTGAAATAATAATGGACACAAAAAAAGGGAACACAAATTCTATATAATTAAATGATTAGAGTGCTGCTTGAAAAGTAAGTCAACAGCAGCTGAATTATATAAATTCATATTTCGTTTGTAGCCATTAGCTGAGCTGGGTGAATGGGCAAAGAGAGTTAGAATCTTAACTTGAAAAGTTTTGATAGATGCAAAGAGACGAAGAAAGAAGACGAAAGAATATTATATGAAAATTTAATAAATTATTTTTAATATCAAGAGAGCAGAGCAGAGTTTAAAAAATAACAAATAAACTTTAAAAAAATAATAGTATTGATAATAAATATAAAAAATCAATAAAAATTGAAAACCTCTAAAGCTAAATATGAAAAACTAAAACTAAAAAAATATATTTAAAACAAACTCAAACAAAATAAAAAGCAGTATAACATAAATAATTGAAAGAATAGAAACAACAGTCATAATAATAATAAAAAATTAAATAAATAAATATTAAATCTTTAATAGCTGAATATCAAAAAATAAAAATTAAATAAATTTATGTTAAAAAAATTCAGATAATATTAAAAAATAATTGAAAGAATAAATCTCGTAAATAAACAGCATCTTATTTATTTTTTAAGAATCTTAAAATAATATTTATAAATATTTTTTATAAATTTTATTAATATTATTGAAAATTAAATACTCTCCAGTAAAAAGTTGAATATATTGAATGGAATTGAGAAGTTACTGATGATAGGATAAATCTTTCTCGATGTTATTTTAAAGCCTTATAAACGCATTTATAATTATTTTCTATTATTTATTTATTCTAATTAAATTACAAAATAATAAAAGGTAAAATAAAAACTAAATAACTCTAAATATAATATAATAATAATAATTACATTCATGTTTATTTTATTTCACATAATATTATATTTAATTTACTTATTTCTTATTCACTTCATCCTTTTGCATTCAGTCGAATTTGACTCACTTGCCACGCTCGGAGTATGTGATCGGTGTTGGGCTTGGTATAGCCAAGTGTCCCTACGATCCACTAGACAACTCAACGGCCATTTATGTGGAGGAGGGTAATCCCGGCGGACTGGCTGGTCTGGTAAGTGAGCGACTCATATGCTCAACTCCTACGCATTAGCATGCACATGAATCAGATTGTCTCACTTCTTGTCTGTTTTATATCCCTTTGCACAGTACTCGGGCACAAATGCGGAATTCACCAAGGCTGATACTGTGATCTTCCGTACGGATTTGTATAATACGTCAGCAAAGCGCCTGGAATACAAATTCAAGCGCACGCTCAAATATGATTCCAAGTGGTTGGACAGTAAGTATAAAAAAAAGGGAAAAGATAGAGCTGCTCCTGCTGCTGCTTCTGCTCCTGCTCCTGCTCCTGCTGCTGCTTTTGCCTTTGGCTCAACTTCTGCTGCTGTAGATAAAATTGAAAAAAAAAATGAAAGGATTTTGTGGCGCATTGAAAATGATTTCGCGCATGGGATTCATTGTTTGTATTGGCACGCACTCTGTGGAGCTCTGAGCTGTGTTGTCTACCGAAGCGATACAAAAGTGGCAGCGGACTAGGGCTAAGCGGCTTAGGCCATCCAATTATGTAGATCGTTACTCACCGTGGGTCATCAATCTCCTCTATTTGCAGAACCCAATTTCGTGGGCTCCTTTGACATTGGCGACTACGTCTACTTCTTCTTCCGGGAGACGGCCGTCGAGTACATTAACTGCGGCAAGGCTGTGTATTCGCGTATTGCGCGCGTCTGCAAGAAGGATGTGGGTGGCAAGAATCTATTGGCGCACAACTGGGCCACGTATCTGAAGGCGCGACTAAACTGCAGCATTTCGGGCGAATTTCCATTCTACTTCAATGAGATACAATCGGTTTACCAACTGCCCAACGACAAGACGCGCTTCTATGCCACGTTCACGACCAGCACGAATGGTCTAATTGGATCAGCCGTATGCAGTTTCCACATCAACGAGGTGCAGGCCGCTTTCAATGGTGAGTGCAAGACTTAAATATATAAATCAATGTATAAAGAGACACAGAGAGAGAGAGAGAGAGAGAGAGAGAGAGGGAGAGGGAGAGGGAGTGCTGTGTATGTTAAGTGCTGTGTGCAAAATGTGAATGTGATGAACGAACGTTATCCTGGCCACAATGTTGCCAACTGTCAACGTCAAGTGATGTGCAATTTTCTCTTTTGTTTTCCGCTCACCGCCCCCCAAGTGTGCTTTGAATGGAAATGGAAGTTGAAACAGAAATAGAAATACAGCTAGAAATAGAAATCGAAATAGAAATAGAAATCGAAATAGAAATAGCAAATGGCAAATGCAACTTATCGACAAATTTTATTTGCAAACGCCAGCACCTTGGCTTACAGCTGGCCCCTATGCGATTCACAGCGCACACACACCGGACGGGGACAGTTTGAGTTTAACAATAAATCCAATAGGTTGCACAGATCCAATAGTAACAGAGCTGAGCGGAGCACAGAGCACAGAACACAGAGCACACATAGCACTCAGCGTTGTTGAGTGTTTTGTAATTTCGCTTGCCGTGGAGCAACATAAATCGTATTAGAAAATCCATTTGAATGGATTATAGCCCCCAAACACACTCCCGCACTCCCGCACTCACTCGCTTAACGCTTAGCTGCACAACAGCTGACACTTTGGGGTCGCAGATTTAAAACTTCATTGCAAACACTTGCCCCACACACAGCAGAGCTGAGATGAGCGCTGCGTGCACCTGAAGTATCCAACTACGCCAGTTGCTAGTGCATAACTCTTAACCATAATCCTTTACACACATACACACATACATATATACATATATAAATATTCATTTTTCTTATCTTGTTTGTTTGTTTTGCTCTTTTCTTTTTTGCAGGCAAATTTAAGGAGCAATCCTCTTCAAACTCTGCCTGGCTGCCGGTGCTGAACTCCCGCGTGCCAGATCCGCGACCCGGCACATGTGTCAACGATACCTCAAATCTGCCAGATACCGTCCTCAATTTCATACGCTCCCATCCACTTATGGACAAAGCCGTAAATCACGAGCACAACAATCCGGTCTATTATAAAAGGGATTTGGTGTTCACAAAGCTCGTTGTTGACAAGTAAGTTTTATTTCTACATGTTATCTCTCTGGCGCCTGTACAAGTGTATGCGCACATACATACATATATCTGTACATACATTCACATTCACATTCATTCAAAGTACTCTCTCTGTCCAGTCGAGACAGTGGCACTCGGTTACAATTTGTATTTTTTAATTTATTTTTGTTTTGCTCGTTTCGTTCCTTTTTGTGGCTTTGCCCTGTTAAAGTGAAAATCAATGTACGAATATTTATTTTTATTTATTCGTTTGCTTTAAATAAACCAAGTGTTGCTCGTTGCCAAATTGAATACAAATTTCGAATTTCCCACAGTTTCTACACCTTTCATGGGAGCTTAAAAAGAAACGAAAAATAAATCAAAATAAAAACTAAAACATCTTTTGTGTTGTTGAGTGAATTTCGTAGTTTGCATGTTTTGTCTATTGAAAATCCTTTTAGCACAGCATAAATTAATGTCTGCATAAAAGATTACCAATATATTCAAAAACATCTGATATGGCATGACAATGTGAAAACAAAGTTTAATTAATCAAATATATCGAGTACAAACAATTAGCTAATGTTGCTGCTATTTCAAAGAGATCATTTGAAAATGTAGAATAAAAGAAATAAATTCTTGAGCGGAGAAAATTGTGAGCAACTAGCAAAAATATTTAAATAAATTATTAAATTAAATTTTTTTTAATTATTGAAATTTATTAAATTGAGTCAAACATTTATTTATTAATTAAATTTTATACATTTATCAAGAGTAAGAAAATTTAAAATTAAAAAAAAAAATAAGAAAACTGTGTTTCTCAAATATATTATTACACAAACTTTAAAATTCAAATTGATTGAATTATTACGGTTTATTAAATTAAAATTGTGTGAAATATTTATTTGTTACATTTTTAATTTTAATTACATTGGTCAAGAGCAAGAAAGCTTATAATAAAAAAAGATAATTTAAATATTATTTATTTCAGTAAGTGTAAGAAAATTTAAAATTAAAATAAAAAGTAAATTTAAATAATTGTTTATTTAGTAAATGCGTAATGTAAAATGCATATATCAAGATTACATTTAAAGTTAAAAAATATTAAATTTTAATTAATTTTCAATTTTCTTAAATTAAATACTTATGCCACACTCAAACAGCTTTACAGCTAACTCATCTTCTGCTCATTTCATTAAAAATAAAATTAAATCGTTTTTAATATGGCAAATTTATTGATATTGCCAACAACATTGCAGTCATATATAAAATATATATATTAAAAAATATTTATCTATTTTTAATATGTGCAAAAAATCCTTTAAAAAAAAGAAATAATTATTTGAACATTAATATATTTACAAAAAATATATTTTATTCGCATTAAACAAGAAGTGAATTTCTATGTGCATTAATTGCACTGCAATATTTTACCAGAAATCATGCAATGCATTTTAATAACTGCATTTACAACAGTTGCAACAGCAACACGTTCAGGTGTTGCAAGTACGTTATTAATGAAAGACAGAGAGAGAGAGAGAGAGAGAGGAAAAGAGAGAAGAAGTACGCACACAGATGCGACTATTTAATTCGTTAATATATGCAGGCCATTTATCATATTAAATAAGCATTTAATTTCCATAACTGAAATCCAACTGAATGCGACAGCAGAAAGCCATACATACACACACACACACACACACACACACAATTATATATATATATACATAATGCATATTTAAATCTGAGCTCACTTGAATTTACGACTTTCCTTTGTCAGAATCAAAATCGACATACTGAACCAGGAGTACACCGTTTACTACGTGGGCACCAATCTGGGCCGCATCTATAAAATCGTCCAGTATTATCGGAATGGCGAATCGCTGTCCAAGCTGCTGGACATCTTTGAGGTGGCACCGAACGAGGCCATCCAGGTGATGGAAATCAGTCAGGCACGTAAGTCACTCTATGTGGGCACCGATCATCGCATCAAGCAAATCGATTTGGCCATGTGCAATCGCCGTTACGACAATTGCTTCCGTTGTGTGCGTGATCCGTACTGTGGCTGGGACAAGGAGGCCAACACGTGCCGGCCATACGAATTGGATCTGTTGCAGGTAAGTGGAGCATTGGGCTGACTGCATTGAGCACATTCAGCTAACACTCGCCAATCGCTATCGCTGCAGGATGTGGCCAACGAGACGAGCGACATTTGTGACTCGAGTGTGCTGAAGAAGAAAATCGTCGTCACCTATGGCCAGAGCGTGCATCTTGGCTGCTTCGTCAAGATACCCGAGGTGCTGAAGAACGAACAGGTCACCTGGTATCATCACTCCAAGGACAGGGGACGGTAAGTCGCAACGAACTCTCCCACTCTCTCAGCTAATAATATATATAATTATTTTATGGCCAGCTATGAAATCAAATACAGCCCCACCAAGTACATTGAGACAACGGAGCGCGGCCTGGTTGTGGTGTCGGTGAATGAGGCCGATGGCGGACGCTACGATTGCCATTTGGGTGGCTCGCTGCTATGCAGCTACAACATAACCGTCGACGCACACAGGTAAGTGCTCCCAAATACCACCTACCCCCGCCCACCTAGATATATCTAAATTGACTGCTAATTACCAAACCATTTCTGTCGCTTCGCTTACCCCGCTCAGATGCACGCCACCGAACAAAAGCAACGACTATCAGAAAATCTATTCAGATTGGTGTCACGAATTCGAGAAGTATAAAACAGCCATGAAGTCCTGGGAAAAGAAGCAAGCGGTAAGTTATTATCCTGATTGAAATTATCACCGCAGGCAGCGCTAATGAGCGCCACACACACACACACAGAGGCAGCGACAGAGGCAGCGACAGAGGCAGCGCCAGAGGCAGGCACATGCCATAATAAATGATTTGCCCGGCAATTATTTTAATAGCCTGCTGGCTAACTGACACCACAACGTCAAATCACAAACAGTGTAAAGTAGTTAAGCTGTCATTATCTAAACACCAACGTCCAGCGGCTGGCATTGGTCGGTTGGCGCAGCGGTTGCAACCAGGTCGCGTCTCAATATGGTTCGATTGACCGAACGTCGCAACAATTTTACATGTATGAGCTGGTATCACTCCCTCTCCCTCTCTGTGTGTGTGTGTGTGAGTTCAGGTGCGACCTCAATGGCTGGTAATTGCCTACGTGGCAGCGGCAGCATTGATGGTATTGTGTGGCAGGCATTTGGCGCCACATGGCCGGAAGAAGCAATTAAAATGCAATCACGTCATATCGGGCTGCGTAGTATAGTAATATGTTTATAATACTTAATACAGCTGTTTATGGCACGCATTTAATACAACATTTGTCTATTCTATTGGACTTGTTCTTCTTCTTCTTCTTCTTCTTGTTTCTTACAGCAATGCTCCACACGGCAGAACTTCAGCAGCAATCAGCATCCCAATGATATCTTCCGCAAGAACAACGTTTGATACTCAGACAATAGCATCACGGTCATCATACCCAAATCCATGTCCATTAAACGTTTCTACTAATCCGTCAAGAGTTCCCAGATAAAACAACAACAACAACTGCATCAAATCAAATCAAATCGTATTGAATCGAATCGAATCGTATTGGAGTTAATAAAATAATAATTATAGACCATATACATTGACTTAAGTTTGCCAGTTATGTAGATCAAGTTCCATCATCATCAATCAACATCGTCATTATCATAGTTAAGCATAAACTCCTAGAAACTGCATTTATACGAATATCTACTTACATATGTAAAGAGCAAACACTTCCAGTACAGTGCATTTATTCAACATACTCGATTAAACGATGAGAGCTGATGGCATATTAATAAATAATTCAAGAGACACTTGTCTACAGTTACAGTTACAGTTAATAAAAAAAAAAAACAAAACAAAACAAAATATAGCTAGCTACAAAAAAAAAAACAATATAAAAAAAAACACGAACAAACAACAATTTACTGCCGCTCGCAAATGCATAAAATATTTAAGTGGAAATCAAATCACTTCATATCGTTATTATAAACATTTAAATCTAATTAAATTAAATACAATTAATTAGCATACTTATTGCTAAACTAAAAGTGTAACGCAACGTTTCAAAATGTTAATATGTAATTCTATCTAAAAAAAAAAATAAAAATAAAACAAAAGCAACTAGAAGCCAGGCAAACGGAGAGCGAACAAGTATTACAAGTAAAACCTTAACGCATACATATAAATCACATTTCAAGCATTTGAACTCATTAAGAAATCAATAAATATATTTAATATTATATCGAACTATGAATCTATATGTAATCGGAGAAGCAATGTGATGTTAAGTTTTGATAAATTTATTAATTGCCTACATAAACGATATTCACACTCACAATTGATTCGCATTTAATAATAGTAACAAGAACAGAAACAATTAACATTATCAGGCTAAGCAGCTGCCGCATGGATAACGCACACATACACATAGTCGATGCTTTAATATACGTATATACACCTATACATATATACATATATATATATTATTGAAAATCTGCTTTTCAACTAACTGAACTTAAAGAACGACATCCATAAGCAATATAATCGTATAAAATCAAGCAAAACAAAACTAAACAAAACATTGAAGCTGAATTATAAAAAGAAAACAAGTAATTTACACATTAATATAATATATATAGCAAACAATTTACATCAAATCGGTCCATAGTTTATATACGACATAATAATAAATATATATATACATTATATATAATAGCAAAAGCATTTCGTCATTTATGCAGTTTCCATTTCAAAACTAGTTTCAATCCTCGATCGACTACATTATTATTAACATATATGTATGTAAAATTGTTGCATGTACACGAAATTTACTCGATTTTATTTTACAATATTTCTACAGACTCTTGCCGAGCGCAAAATATGAAATTATGAAAACATGAATTTTTAGCATACTTTTCTATCTGTACTTAAGTTAAATCGACGACATTTTAGTTTCTAAGCGTTTAGTTGTAAACAAAACAAATTAAATTTTAATAAAAAATTATCTATAAAGTAAGCAAAAATCTGTTTATTTACTTGACTCTTATGGGCAATCAAAAAAGAAAAAAAAATAAAATAAAACTTTATTTCTAGATTAACGTTAAATATGGAAGACGCTGTTCAAGAAATGGATGTATTCGTTTGACAGTGCATAGAAATATGTGAAAGGATATATTTTTCATATATTTGTAAAATATTTGTGAATATTCCTTATAATTATTAATTTAAGCTTGAATGCTTTTGTTTTCGAATTGATTTCTACCTCATTATACACAAGTCCACTCCGTGAATCTACATTCAATTTGCTCTAAATTATAATAAAAATAATAATAACAAACAAATAAAAATATAAATAAAATACAATATAAATTATAATAAAAAATAAATAATATATAAAATAAAAATAATCTAGAATATAACACCTTTAAAAAAATATTAATATAAATAAAATATAATCTAAAATATAATAAAAAATAAATAAAATATAATATAAAATTCAACACCTTTAAAAACTCTTATTATAAATAAAATATAATCTAAATTATATTAAAAAAATAAAAATAACACCTTTAAAAACTATAAAAATAAAATAAAATATAATCTAAAATATAACACATTTAAACAAAATATTATTATAAATAAAATACAATCTACATTATAATAATAAATATATAAAATATTTTAAATAAAATATAATCTAAAATATAAAACCTTTAACCATACCAATTATTAATAATCAACCGTCTTGGCAGTGTATCTCCCAGTCAGGGATTCAACCTTCCGTTGCTGCTGCTGTCTACAAATTCTTATCAGAATCGCACAGCCCAAGGCACATTATCATGCGCTGCTACCCCAAATTGTTGGCTTTGCAGCAACAAAACGCCAAACACATTGAAATGGCAATAAGGAATTAAAGACAAGAAGTGAGAAAGAAAAAAAAAGTTAAGGCGCAAATAACAATCACAAAAGAATTAGAAAAGTTGCCGAAAGAGAAATTAAATCAGTCCGTTAAAAAAGAAGAAAATAAAAATGAAAATGAAAAGAAAATAAAAATGAAAATGAAAAGCAACAACAGCAAAAATTGCTTGAAATAATTTGCCACAGCTAATTTGACAGCAAGCCAAATGAATTATTACAGCCATATACATATATTTAGATAAATATATACATATTTGTAGTATATATAAACAGTTATTTCGGGGTCAAGTTAATGATTTTCATTTTGAGCACAATTTTGCGCATTTTAAATTTTATTTTTGAAAATTTGTGAGTTTGATTAGAAATTTTGTAGCTTGACTGAAATTTGTGCTTGGCGCTTTGCTGGAGCTAATTAAAGCGCTTTGGCTTATATATATATATATATATAAAGGTCGACTTCGCTGCCCAAATAAAATGAGGGCAGAGGCAAACGCTCCCCCACACACACACACAAGTTGCCTTGCCCACTTTGCTGAAGCTCTAGGAAAATGTTCGTCTTTGTTCTTAAAAATTATCGCACAGCAAATAAATTTAGCTGGAATCTGCGCCTGTCATTGTCGTTGTCTTTGTTGTTGCTTTCCTGGCAGTCCTTGTAATTGTTTTAGCATCCTTTTGCTCACAGCAGGGTGCCACAGCTTGGCCAGCACGGCCAGCCAGCCAGCCTGGCCTGCTTGAGCATATTACCAAAAATGGTTGTCAACACTTTGGCGCAAAAGCTTTTAGAATTCATTTCGGCGCCTTCCACTCTGGGGGCCCGGTTAATGGTGCTCGGGGCCATTTTTCCACGCTTTGTGTAATTTCGTTGCTCATTATTTTATTGTGTGTCCAGCGCACGTTGAATATCCAAATTGCAAATTTTGGCTGAAACCCCTCGAGCAGTTAATCTCTTTTTGTGTTCAGAGTATTTTTTTTTTTTTTTATTTATTTCGATTATACGGTAAATAGCATTAAAAAACAATTTCAACTTTATTGCACGCAGAGTGAAAGTAAAAAAAAAAAAGGGAGAAATAATCATTGTCTAACCCATCTAATTGAATTTGGCGCCTGCAATTGCATTGAAATTTGATCACTTTGATATGACCGAGGCACATATATATAAATATATATATATATGTGTGTATATAGCGTGTGTCAGGTACAATCAGGTACAATTAATTCGGGTCTGTGCTGCATTGTTCGCTGTTGGCTGGCTTGGTTGGCTGCTAAACCATGACAGGCAACTGATGCGCAACAGACCGTGAGTGTTTGCCAGGCCCTATGTACTACACTGAAATTTACTTAAGAGACACACACACACACACGCACAGAGAGATGCCAAATAAGCCCGCAGCAGTCTATGTCACATTGCGCATACGCAGCGTGGCCCCCATGTGTGCTACGTGGCTTGCTGCTGCTGCTGCTGTTGTTGTTGTTGTTGTTGTTACTCATACTATTCGACGTCTTCCGTGCAGACAATTAAAATCTGGCAGCATTTTACTTGTAAGCCGCTTAATAGGACTGCGAGAAGTCCTTTAGCACAGCTGCAGCCATCGAATGCGACCCGAAAATGTGTTCATGCGTGAGCCTCACACATACACAGTAACACTCACACACACACACACACACACACATTCACTCACTCGCACACTCACCCACATGGGTCACAGGGGCCAGAAGGTTACAACTCGTTGCGAGCGTGTTAACTGAAGCTAGACAAAGTGCATGGCCAAAAGTTGAGAGCGAACCAGCTAAATTATGGCTTCAAACTTTACTTTATGCCATTTCGCATGCTACCTGGCCGCAACTACATCTTAAAGCCAAAACTTAAAGTGCACGCTTAGTTTTCTATGCCAATTTGAATTTGGCTAAACTGAAATGGCAAAGATTGCGCCTTGGGCAAATCGCTTGAAATGAGCTTATCGGCGACCACATTGCATAATTCCAACTGAGTGCGCAAAGACAAATGTTAATTTTAAATGAAATACTTTGAACTATTCAACTTGAGCAAATATTTTATCATCCAACAAGGCGACATTTATGATACGTACGACCTAGCAAGCAGTTGGACCAAAAAGCTAAGCCACAAGCATCGTCTCTCTCTCTCTCTCACTCTCTGTTGTCCCTTTGTCTCTGTTTGCATTTCTATGCATATATGTGTGTGTGTGTGTGTGTGTGTGTGTGTGTGTGTGTGTGCTTAGCTGCAGGGCATCCATTTGCTGGTCTATCTGTCTTGGTTGTGCGTCTGTGTTATCAAGCGAGCAGGTCAAGCGCAAAGGTGAGAAATAACAAAATTTCAAATTTGGTTTCGGGCATTTCTGCTGCTGCTGCTGCTGCTGCTGCTGCTGCTATTGCATCAGGATTAGTGGGTTAATTTGCACACCCTAAACCCGAGCTCTGCTCCAGATATGTCCACACACACACACACACACACACACACACACACGCACACACATTTGCCTGGCCCATGCAAGACAAATACCAAACTACAAATTCGTATTTCCATTTGAACACTTTTATGCTTCTGGCACTTGGCAGTTGCCATTTCTGGATTCTCTATTTGGCAGTTGGCAGTTGGCCGTCGTTTGTTCGTGCTCGTGTTCAAACATTTTGGCCAAGATAAGTCCACACTTTGCTGAACTAAAATTGAATTCCATTTGCTGCTTGACAAATACAAATCGTAATTATTTGTGCATGGCCAGTATACGATAAGCATTATTAAAACTACACAAATTATATGTGAATACGGAAGATGCTCAATTTTAATTACAAAATTCAAGCAATTTATTACCGTTGCTCAACTGTGAAGGGAACAAGGACAGTTTTCATATTGAAGCTTACAGATTAGAGATGAGATTAATTAGTAAACGTAAATTTTATTATATAATCAAATTGAAATCATTTGAACAGTATTTCAAAGTTCTTTTGACAGGCCTGTTTATAGATTTGATGAGAAATGTCTCAGTAAGCTGTGACTGATATATAAATATAAATTAATATATAATATATATAAATTGCCATGCAATTTACATAAATTTTCCTCGACCTGAGAATGTAAGAAGATCGAAGGATTATATAAAAAATTGATTATAAATTTGTATGCAAATTATTATTTATTATATTAATTGTAAAATATATTTAAATTATTATTTATATTTTTTATATATATTTTTATTGTAATGTATTTCATTTGTAATATTAATTTTAATATTATTATTAAAATATATATATATATTTATTTATTATAATTTTATATAAATTGTTTTTGTAATAAATTTAATTTTTCCATACATTATTTATGTAATATATTGAATTTTGAATATATTAATTTTAAAATATATTTAAATTATTGATCATAATTTTTTTAAACATTTTTATTTGATTTGTAATATTTATTTTAATATTATTATTAAAATATATATTTATTTATTGATCATAATTTTATATAAATTCTTTTTGTAATAAATTTAATTTTTTCCATACATTATTTATATAATATATTTAATTTTGGTTACATTAATTTTAAAATATATTTAAATTAATGTTTATATATTTTTAAATATTATTTTTGTAATATATTTTATTTGATTAAATTAATTGTTTATTTCGAATATTAATATTAAGATATATTTGATTATAATTTTGTACAATACAATATTTTTTATTTATATAATTTTTAATATAATAATATTCAAATTTATTCAATTTTAAATATAAATACAATTTTTTAAAACAAATCTGTCTGATCTGCCAAAATAAATATATGAGTTAATTGAGAGTTAATTGCTTTCCCCGTGAAATTAATGCCTTTATCTGCGCTTATCTTTGCTACAGCTTTAATTATGGTTAAAGAATTGCCCGATTTTGCCCTCTTTGCACTCTGGTTGAAATATTCTTTTAGCCATCTAACGAGTCCTGTGGCTCGCGTGGCGCGCAGCGAGCGCATTTTTCGCACCAAAAAATTAAACCAAATTATGCCCGATTCACTGGCTTGGAAAATTAATTATGTGCACCTATTATAATTATATTTATTGTTGTTGCTCCTGCTGCTGTTGTTGTCATTGTGGCCAACGGCATCCGGCGACAAATTAAAATTCATGCAAGGACATGATGCAGTTTGCATATTAAGTCCACTCAACGCTAAGCAGCTTAAATGGCTGAAGACTTTAAATATATATATATATATCCAAACACACACACACACACACACGCATACACTCGAAAAAAAAAGTTGGAGCACAAAGTAGCCGTTGCTTTGAAATTCATGAGCTCAACCTGGGTCGCAGCAGAGCTGAGCGGAGAGAATTCACTTTAGTGCTGCTTGCCATATTGAGCACAGATATAGTTCGTTAAAAAAAATATTTATCATTTATAAATTGGGACAGTAAATTTCGATCAACTTTTTTATTTATTTTTGTTTTTTCCCTTTTCCTTTTTGTATTTTGTAAATTTTTCGTGAAGTAAAATTGTAGAGTAAATAATTATAGATATATATATATATATACGCATAGGCATTTAAAAGATAAACACGCCCCGTGAGCCGTCGAGGAACAGATATTAAAATGCCAGCGTATCGTGAACTGCGTATATTCAATTCGGCCCGTCGCCTGCTTGGCTACGAGCCGGCTGCACTACGGTGTCGTGCCTTCTCGAGCAAGTGCGACAAGACCAAGGGCGTTGTCATCGGTATCTATCAGAAGGATGGCGATAAGCCCATCAAGTCCTCGGAGAACGGTGTGCTGCTGGACGATGCGGTCGGTGGTAAAATCATGAGTCTGGTGCGCGAGCGCGGCATGGATGGACGGCCGGGGAAGGGGCTGCTCTTCAATGGCTTGGAGGGAGAATTCCAAACGGTGGCCGTCGTTGGCATGGGCCCCTCGGGCGCCGGTTATAACGAGGCCGAGGAACTGGACGAGGGTATGGAGAACACGCGCATCGCTGCCGGCACGGGCGCACGAGCGTTGCAGCTACAACGCATGAGCGAGGTGCATGTCGATGGTATGGACTTCTCAGAGCAGGCTGCTGAGGGCGCGGCACTCGCCGTATGGCGCTACAACGCCAATAAGCGCAAGAAGAACCGCTTGCCCACACCGAAGCTGCACATGTATGGCAAGGGCGACCACGACGGCTGGGTGCGTGGCCTATTCAAGGCCGAGTCGCAGAATCTGGCTCGTCGACTCTCCGATACACCGGCCAATCAAATGACGCCGTCGATTTTCGCACAGGCAACCGTGGATGCCCTGTGCCCGTGCGGCGTCTCCGTGGAGGTGCGTTCGATGGACTGGATCGAGGACATGAGCCTCAACTCCTTTCTAATGATTGCCAAGGGCTCCTGCGAGCCGCCGCTGCTGCTCGAGTGCACCTACTGCGGCTCATCGCCCGAGGACAAGGCCGTGCTGATGCTTGGCCAGGGCCTCACCTTCCACAGTGGCGGCCTCTGCCTGAAGAAAAAAACCGGAATGGACGAGTATCGCGGCTCAATGTCTGGCGCTGCCATCTGCGTGGGCGTGCTGCGTGCCGCCGCCGCCCTCTCGCTGCCCATGAACATCTCGGCAGTGTTGCCGCTCTGCGAGCACATGCCCTCCGGCATGGCTGTCAAGTGTGGCGATGTGGTGACACTGCTGAATGGCGTCACGCTCGGCATCAAGAACGTCGACAAGGCGCCAGTCGTAATGCTAGCGGATCCGCTGCTCTACGCTCAGGCCAGCTTCAAGCCGAAGATGATTGTCAGCGTTGGCGCAATCGGCGACGGCGTCAACTGTGGGCTGGGCGGCAGCGCCACAGGACTGTGGACCAACTCTGCGTACGTGGCCAAGCAGTTCCGCAAGGCGGGCAGCATAACTGGGGATCGCGTGTGGCGCATGCCCCTCTTCCGCTACTTCAAGCAAATCGTCACCACGAACACCACCTACGACTTGAGCAACTGCGGACGGGGCCCGGCCTCGTCCTGCCTGGCCGCGGCCATACTGCACACGATGGTGCCCTGCCTGGACTGGGCGCATCTGGATATCCGCGGCACCGGCATGCTCACTAAGATCAACCCTCTACCCTATCTGCTCAAGGACAGTATGACTGGTCGGCCCACCCGCACGATCATTCAGTTTATGTATCAGCTAGCCTGCGCCCAGACCTAGATTTTTCTCATTTCACATGTATTCTCGCCCGATATATGTACGTTTGGCTCTCGTGTATTAAATGGACAAGTTAGCGCTAGATAGAGTGACACAATTAAAAGTCGAAAACTAACTCAAATTTCCCTGTCTCTCTCACTTTTCGAAATGGGATTTGTGCGAGATGTATCTTAGATGTAATTTGGTTGCCATTGAATATGTCAAATTCATTTTATAGATAAATTATTATGTATTATCGTGCTTTGTATTTAAATGTGGCTTTAATCAGATTTCCACATTTGTCCTCAAGCAACATTTGTATTGAATGGTAAATAAAATAAAAACAAATGTAGGCAATCAATGGAATGTTTTATTATATTTTTTGATTACAAAATAACATAACATAATAAAATAAACAAAAATTAATAATATTAAAATAAATAAATAAAATTAATATTAAATAAAATAAATGAAATTAATAATAAAATAAATAGTATTAATATATAAAATATATAATATTGAAAATAAAATTATTATTAAATATTATTAATATTTAAATTGAATATAAAATTAATATTGAAAATAAAATTAATATTAAATGGTATTAATATTTCAATTTAATATAAAATTACAATTAAAAATGAAAATATTAAATAAAACGTATTAATATTTAAATTTAATATAAAATTCAAATTCAAAATAACATCAATATTAAATAAAAAGTAATAATATTTAAAATTAATATAGAATTAATAGTTTTTTAAATATTAAGATATAAATTGAAAATTAAAAATAAAATCTATATTAAATAAAAGTTATTAATACTTAAATTTAATATAAAATTAAAATTAAAAATTAAATTGAATATTAAAAATAAAAAGTATTATATATAGTATTTAACATATAATTAAAAATATAACTATTATTTAATTTAAAATATAAACAATTTTGAAAATAAAAAATTTTAATTTAAATAAAAAAATTAATTTAAATTTAAATATAATTTAAGCTTAAATTGAAGCCAAAATAAATTATTTAAATATTTAAGTTAAAAACTTTAATTTAAATAAAAAAATTAATTCAAATTTAAATATAATTTAAGCTTAAATTGAAATCAAAACAAAAACAGAAATTTATATTGAAAAAAAAATAAAATCAATTAACTTATCACTAAAATCAGTGACCGAGTCAAGTCAACTTAATTATGTCTGTCTATCTCTACTGTTGTCCAGCACTGTTAACAGTGCTCAGACTATCAGCTAGTCGGATTGAAGTACTCTCAGCTCTTCACTCTCAACTTGTTACATTTCAAAGATTGTCAAATTTCGAGACATTTGTAAATCAAAATTGATTTGTTTTTTGCTGCTTTGCAAAGCTCACAAGTTATGCTATATATGTGCGCAATATATTGAAGTATTTTCGTCTAGCTTACTTAAGCTTATTTACTTATTTACAATTTGTTGTTGTTGTTGTTGTTTTTTTTTTTCAGATTTCTTTGGCACTTGTCAACCGCGCTGCAGCTGTCAGACAGTCTATGCTGTCATTTTCAATTACGCAACAGACAATTTGCCTAGTCGAAGCTCCAAGCTGAAGATGTGGGATAAAGATGTGTGCAGGTGTTGATTGAAGCGCAAATCGAATTTACGGCCATAAACGTTCCCAGCTACGCAGCAAAGACGCTGTCAGCGACGCGCAAAAGTATGCAAAGCATATATGAGAGAGCGGGATGGGAGGGCGAGTGTATGTGTGTGTGTGTGTGTGTGTGTGTGTGTGTGTGTGTGTAGGGCTTAACAGCTTCATTTCTATTTCTATTTTTATTTTTCGATTTCTCTTTTTTCTTTTTTTGATTTGACGTTCGACTAGCAGCCATATAAATGTTGTCTGATTAGCGTGTGGCAGCAATTGATTTTCACATTTGATTGAGTGTCTTAAGCTGTGCCTGAACCCCGCGCAGCTGCATGTGTGTGTGTGGGTGTGTCTGACTGCTAGCTTACCTCTCAGCTTGCAGCTCATCAAGTTGAAGCAAAGCTGCCAAAGGCAGCCCGTCATTCACTCAGCTTGAATCTCGCTCTCTGTGATTGGTCTTTGATGTTTTGGCTGCTGTTATTATTGAGCATAAATTGTTTGTTTTTTTTTGTCAATGAAATTAGCTTTAAGTCCTTTATAGCTGGCTGTTGGCTGTTGGCTGTCTGCACACCTGACGCCTTTAGCCTTTGCTGCGCTATTTGCGCATCCACATAACATTAGGGCTAATCACAGTCGAGGCACAAGCAGCAGCAGCAGCAGCCTGCAAATGCCACATGCTCTGGCTCAATATTTAATTTGCCCGAAATGCATGTGCCTCTGCATGTGTGTGTGTGTGTTTGTTAGCTGTATTTGCAAATGCAGATGCGAATGCGAATGCGAATGCGAATGTGGATGCATAGTATTTGACTGCAAGCAGCTGGCAGCCTGGCAGCCTAGCAAAGGTTTACAGAGTCAACGGAGCGACTGCAATTGGAGCCCAACATTGTCCTTGCCACCAAAATTTCAAGCTTCACAGTCTGCGTGTGTGTTTGGATATATGTGTGTGTGTGTGCCTGTGGCATTTGTGTACAATCAAATTTAATCTCGCTTTCAAATGTCAAATCAGAAACTGCTTGATTACACTTTGAAAGCAGGC
This sequence comes from Drosophila stalkeri, assembly GCA_035047405.1. Classification (NCBI taxonomy): domain Eukaryota; kingdom Metazoa; phylum Arthropoda; class Insecta; order Diptera; family Drosophilidae; genus Drosophila; species Drosophila stalkeri. The sequence goes on from JAWNPR010000090.1 coordinate 13,303,486, forward strand.
AGCGCTGTCTGCGCTGTCTACGCTGTCTGGATGGCTGGCTAAACAAACTGAGGCTTTTATTTATTTAATGACTTGGCTGCTGCTCACCTTGGACAAATCTGGCTTACAAATTCATTTGCTACATTGATTAATTAATGCTAATTTACGAAAATTCCATTTGGCCATTAGCCGCAACCAGAGCCACAACACATACGCGCAGACAGCAAACGACTTGGCTGCGTCTCTCTCTCTCTCTCTGTGTATCCTAGCCAACTGTGTGTGTTTAATTTACTGCCACACACACACACACACACACACTCACATACAGATAGATAGATATCTACACATGTTTCTGGTTGTGCAACAGCCGGCCACAAATTTATGCCTAGCTCAGATGCGACTATTGTTTCTGTATAACTCAATTTGCTAGTTGTGACCTCTAAACTAATCAGGATTAGTTGTAGCAAAAACAAACAATTTTCATTTGAATCTGCTTAATGTCAGTTACTTTATTTCGATTGCCAGGGGATAATCGCAAACATGACACAAACAACAGGAAATGTCATGATAGGAACTCGTTTGATGAGACTAATTTGATTTCTGTATTTATCTAGCTTGAATTTTATATCAATTTTTTGTATATATGAGTTGAGAAAGCGAAGGGAATATTTAGCACAGGGTATTTCAATTTATTTTTCCTATTTATTAAAATAACATACAAATAGCTAATACAGAAATAAGACTACTTTACTCAAAGAAATCATCTGCTAACTCAGCTTAACAGACATAACGCTATTTACTCCACTCAACTCAACTTTACTCAGCTTAGCGCTACGCTTAGCATTTAAATTGAAGAGCGAAAGCTCGCCTCACGGATTTATAGCTGTAAGAGGATTCTGTAAAGAGACTGCAGCCAGTCTCGTGTAACATTCACGAACGATAACGAGCACTGAGCTGCGAGCGTCTGCTTAATACGATCATGTCGTGCGCTGTGAGAGTGAGAATGAGGTCTGTAAGGAAAGACTATTCGTGCCTCTTTTGCTCTCACTAAAGACATGTTAATTAACATTATGTAATGGACGAACCAAATTCAACTGCTTAAGATAATCTTGTAGCTTTAACAGCGAGAGAGTCACTGTAACATTGGGCAATTGTCGCTATTAGAAGAAATAACTGTGAAGCACGAACTGATAGAAAGAGCGTGAGCTCTGTAAAAAGAGAAGACAAGACAAAGCAGCCAATCACTAAATTTTGAGCGTGATTCAAAGAAAAAAAGAGGAAATTAAAATATAGTCTGACGAAGAGTGCTTATATAATTCTGCAGCTCATTTACTATATTGAAACATACTTACATATAAAAATAAAAATAACAATAAGCCTTTATCATTTGTTTCGCTCAATTTGAATGTGCGAACTTTATAAAAATACAATTTTATTAAGTGCTCGTTGTTTATTTCTTGTTGTTAACATTTCTTAATGCTCTTCCTCTTCAACCATCTCTGTCTCTCTCTCTCTCTTTCAATTTTAAGAAACTGCAAGTCCCTTGAGGCACTTGGAACAAGATGCGTCTACTATATGTGCCGTTAATATTTAATATAATTTATATAGATACTTATTTGGAATGGCTGGAATTGAAGGATTTTATTGGCCATTTGGTGTGCATAAGGACATCAATGGAGGCAAATTAAAAAACATACTCGCAGCCAGCTCGCAATTGGCTAAAATCGTAACAGGCAATTGGGGCTGTATGGGTCTGAGCTCAAGCCGGAGCAGAGAATCGTACGGATTTTATTGCTTATTTGTTAAATGACTTGAAAAAGTTAATCAAGCGTGATTTTGATACGCCCCAGAGATAACGAATTATTGTTGGTATGAGTTGCTTCTGTGAGCCTTGTTCCCGATTCCTTGTACCCCACCCCCCCTACCCCCTTCCCCTCTTCCTTATTGCTTGTTTTGTTTGCTTACCGTGTCGCCTTTGTTTCACTTGATCCACACACACACCCTGCACCCCTTCCTTGATTTGGCAAGCGCTACGTGCATTTGCCATGGTTTGAAATTTTCAATTTTCTTTGGTTTTTGTTTTTTTTTTTTTCTTCTTCTCTGCCTGCAGGAAGTGGCCACGACCATAAACGCAACAGGAAACAGCCAACATATAGCAAATCGTCGGCGACACCTGTCGACGCCATTTTATGAATTAATAAAGACGCCCGAGAGCCCCCAAATCTTGCAGATGTATGTGTGCTCTGGCAGTAACTGGAATGGGTTTTTGGTAATCCTCAGGCAGCAGCAGCAGCAGCGGCAGCAGCAAGAAGGCGTCTGATTGTGCGTTCAGCTTATTAAACGCATTTTTACAGCACGCTTAACAAGAATTTTCACTTTATATGCAAACATGTGAAACACTATAAACAAAGGACACCAATTTGCAAGCAAATACGCACACACACACACACACACACACATGTTGCCATATAAAGTCACATGCGCCAGTTGTGCGAAAAATTTCCTTTCTATTAAATTTTACAGTAAACTGAATTTACACCCAAGCATCAAGAAGAAGAAGAAGAAGAAGAAGAAGCCGAAGCAGAAGCGCGTTATTAAACAGCATGAAAATTGCCAGGGCATTGAAATTGAAGGGAGAGCTGCAGAGTGGGTGCTGGCTTGTGGGCTAAGGTGGGCGGGGCGCAACGCAGCGGCAAGCTCTTTTGGCCTCTCATATTGCCAATGCCAGAGATGCCGTGTTATAAACAAAATGGCACAAAATGGCGACACCTGCTGTTGCAAATTAGAAAAATAAGATGTTTCATAAAAAATGAAATGTCAGAGGCAAATGCGGAAGGCGGACAACAACAGTAACAACAGCAACAAGAGCAACAACAGGTGAGCCTGGCAGGGTGAATGCCAGCAGCAGCAGCAGCCGCGGGGGTTCTGGCACATTAGCAAACAGATCCGTAGCCAAAAAATATATTTCAAATAAAGTAAAAACAAGCTGCCGACACGGATTTTTAGGTTTAATGTTGCTCGCGCTTAAATTGCTAGTTGGCCTAAAATTGAACAACATTTGCCTAACAGCCAAAAGCAATTGAGGAAAGCAATTGAGAAAAAAATAAATACAAAATATACACATAAATATATATATATATATATATATATATATATATATATATATATATATATATATATATATATATATATATATATATATATATATATATATATATATATATATATATATATATGAAATGATATTAGCTGAAAGATGCGATTAAGGCATTAGACAATTTAATGTAACTAAAGTTAAATTACTTTGGATATAATTTAATAAAATATATCAAATTTATATTTAAATAACAGGAATAGACAATGGGAGAGTCTGAATGGATTATTTAGATATTCATAAATTAATGAAAATAAAAAGCAAACAAGTTTTTATAATAAAAATAATATTAATAAAAATAATAATTATAATATTAATAAAATAATAATTAAAATAAATAATAATAATAATAACAATAATAGAAAGAAAACAAATTATATTTATTAAAAGCATATTTTTATATATTTATTTAAATTATTAAATCTTAAATATTTCAATTTATATGATTCTTTCTATATGACTTTAAAGTCTTACTAAAAAATAACAAGCTCTTAGGTGTGACTATATATAATTTATATAAATCATTTATATGTACACACAAATCATTTTTATTTACCTTATAGTATTTTCCTATTTTTTTATACAGTTTCGCTTTACTCTTATTTTTTTATTATATTTTATTGTATTTTAATATTACTTTATTATATAAATTTATAAAAATTATAAACCTATTTCTGTTATCAAATTTCTCTTTAGTTTTTTAATTTTTTGTATACATTAAAATAATTAATGAATATTGAAAATTAATCATATAACATAAACAAATTATATGGTCCTTTAAAATCGGTTTAAAGTTTACTCTTAAATCTAATAGAAGAAATACTTTTTAATAAAATAATATAATAAAATAAAATATAATTTCTATTTATATTTTACTCTTAAATCTAATAAAAGAAATGCTTTTTAATAAAATAAAATCAAATTTATAGTAAAAATTAATCACATTCAAGAGCAACTCGTGTCATTCAGTCTGCTCAATTCTAATAGAAATTATGCTAAACGTAGTCAACAACTGTGCTTGACCCTTGAACCTGGTGATGGGCCAAGCCAGCAGGGAGAGGTTGCCTTATCAACCATTTGCTTACAGCGATTGGGCACAAAAGTCATTTAAAGTTGGCCAGGTTTACGTTACCGTTCACGTTCGTTCATTGCAGCCACAGACAGTCGCAGGAGCAGTCGCAGTCCCTGGCTCAAGAACTCAGCAGTTGCAGCAACAGCAGAAGCAAAAGCAGCAGAAGCAGCAGCAGCAGCACCAAACAAACAGAGCAAAGGAAACAAATCTAATAAAATCAGCAGATGATGGTCATTAGACCGAAAAGTAATTTCATTTATTCGCAAACTCGATTTGTTGCTTTGTAGACCGAAGAGCGCACGAGTGCGCCTTGCGCTGGCTCTGCTTTTCCATCTCTCTCTCTCTCTCTCTCTCTCTCTCTCTCTGTATCTCTCACTCACTCACTTTCTGTCTCTGTTACTCTATCTTTGACTCTGTCCAAGTAATCGGGAATTGGAAACGCAGAAGTCCCGGGGTCAGGGCAAAGGCAAAGACACTCTGCTGGGCAAAGGGCAGAGGTTTTGGAACTGGCAAATCAAAGCAGCGAAGCGTTCAACCAATGGTCGCGCATAAAAACAAACAACGGCTGCAACAAAAGAAACCAAGGGCCAGACAAAGTGAAAAATCGCTGAAGGAAACACACACACACACACACACACACTCGCACTCGACGTTCGCTTATAGATTCCTTAAACAAATTCCAAAGACGCGTCGTTAAAATTTTCGGCACTAAAAACACAGACGGATTAGTGGGCAGAGGTAGAGGCAGAGACGGCAGCAGAGCTGAAGGCGGTGGCGGAGGCGGAGGCAGCGGCAACAGGATCAGAAACTGAGCACGCTACGTTCGGGTCATAAAAATCGCTGGCGCACACACACACCTGAAATAATGGTAAAACAATAAAATGGCTAACAGTGCGCAACGTGAGCTGTCGCGGCTGCTGCTGCTGCTGCTGCCGCCGCCGTCGCTGCCGCCGTCGCTGCTGCTATAGCTGTTGCTGGCCAAAAAGTTGTTAGCTCAAATTTCAATGGCAACATAAATGGACAAAATGTAAATGAAATGCTTTTAAAATGAAATTTACTGCTCAACTCAATACTCGAATGGCAGCAACTGCTCCATTGTTGTGCCTTTAGCACAAAGATGACCGGCTGTCCAGTGGTGTGAGTTAACGTGGGCCAGCTGGTGGGTGGGTGGCCATTTGTAACGGCACTTAAACGGAAATGAAATTAAGCGCAAAATGTGCCAGTTGCCAGTTGCCAGTTGGCAGTTAGCAGTTGGCATTTGGTTTTTGGTACAGCTGGCATGTAATTGAAATATGCGTTTTGGCGCATCATCAAATGCCAACACACACACACACACACACACACACACACCGCAATACCTACACACATTGAGTTGTGGTTATTCATCAACTTTCACTTGACTCATTCAATATGCAACATGCACTCAGCAGCAGTTGCAGAAAGTTCTGCTGTTGGTTTTTCATTTGACGAAAGTCAAGCACAACAAATTTACTCACACATGTAACCCACAAGCACACACACACACTCACACACACACACACACTTGTGAATAATATTTATGGTCGTAGACACGTTAAGTGAATTTGTCAAATATGCTTGACTGACTCTTGAAAAAGTTGTCATGTGAAAATTTGTCTTTCAGCTTTTTTTTTTTTTTTTTACCTTTGCAACTTGTGGCGCTTACTTGCAGCTGATTTGATTACCAAGTTCGCATTTGATTCAAGTGCGACAAATTGCAAATGATTTCAAGCAAAGACAACTATCTCTGACTCACTCCCACTCCCTCTCTCCTCTCTCTCTCTCTCTCTCTCTCTGTGCATATTTCTTTAATAATTATGTGTAAATGGGAAAAGTAATTGCATTACCCACACGAAAGAGTATCATTAATGACACGGCCACTCCATGCCACTCCATTCCATGGCCGCTGGCCGAAGGACTCTCAGCAATATCGTTCATTTTATGAACAATTCACGCTTCACGGCTAGCAAAAGCGCAACGCAAAGGAAAAGTTTAGCACGCAGCTGAAAGCGAACGGAGAACGGCGAATGGCGAATGGCGAATGGCGAATGGCGAATGGCGAATGGAGGATGGCGGATAGCGGGAAATGAAGCTGAACAAAGCTGAAGAAAAAACTAACAATATCTTTTCTTCGCTGAACAGTTAAGAGTGCAGCCTGCTTGCACTGCTTTTTTTTTGCTCTGGCCATGATACCCTATAATCGTGCAATTGTAGGGTATGCCTGTGTGCATAGAAAACAGAACTAGAAAATGTGGGAAGGCCAATTGTTGAGGGGATTGATTAACGAAAAAATATACTTATTTTTATTTGATTTATTTTAATTTATTTATTTCTTATTTTTTTGGTATTTTTATTAATTATTTTATGTATTTTATTTTGTATGTTTTAATACAATAATGCTATTAATTATTTGCTAGCATTTGGCCATCCATAAAGTCTCAGGCTAGCTTAACACAAAAGTTTTATTTTAATAAATCTTTTTTTCTCTGTTTAAAAGAAGCAGCTAAAAATTATATTAAAGAGAAATAAAGCACAAACATAAAATTTAAAAAAAAAATGAATAAAAAAAAAATAAATAAAATAAAATTAAATTAAATTAAAAATCTAAAAATAATTTGATTCGGTTTCAGTTGTATTTTAGTAAAATTAAATAACAACAAATTTTAAGAAAATAATAATAATAATAATAATAATAATAATAATAATAATAATAATAATAATAATAATAATAATAATAATAATAATCATAATAATAATCATAATAATAATAATAATAATAAAAATAATAATACATGGAAACTAACATTCTCGATCCATTATCATGCATCCATTACCATCATACATTATCTTCCATCGTTCATCATTTGTACATCATTATCCATTCATCAATCCTTCAACATTCATACATTATTGGGCATCCATCACTATTCATACCTTATCATTCACTGATCATCATTTAAACATCATTATCCGTTTATCAATCATGCATACATTTTATTCTCATTCCACATTTTCTAATTACAAGGTATTTAGTAAATCGAACATTATAGTTTATAGCATCTTTAGCTTGGTTTTTTTTTCGTATTCTCTCAATTCGCTATTCGCTATGCGCTATGTTTCTGTTGCTGTTGCTGTTTTGCCTCGTCGCCCGCACTTCTATTAGCGGCATCCTTTTTGGTTGAGCTGCAATTTTTTGCTTCCATCTTTTGCGGCCGCTCATTCATTCATTCGTTATGGCCGCGCAGCAACAAAGCGTGAATTACCGCCATTTTGTGCACTTTGAACGCCATGTTGCCGTTTTTATCGTTCGCATCGCTTGCAGGGCTTTCAGCAAAGTAATTGCCCGGTGCCAAAGCTAGCGCCAGCCTGTATCCTGCTGCCTGCAGCGTGCAGCCCGTAGCCCGTAGTCCGTAGTCCGTAGCATCTTATTGAATCTGATAATTGATTTATGTACTTATTTATGCTCATTTTTAATTAATTAATACGCTTAGCAGCAAGGGCCGGCAGATGCGCAATTTTGCGCATGGATTAAAAATGCGAGTGCATAAATCAAAGAGCAGTGAATGCGACGATTTTTATTTGATTTTCCGCAAAAGAGTCAATAAATCTGGCACTGATAACAATTTCCATGCATAAATACAACACTCTGAGTGCAACCTCAACTCAAATATGCATGCATTTTAAATATTAACTAAATCTGCGGTCAGGCGACACAGCCATAAAGTGAACAACAATAAAGGACATTCCCCATTGGCCAATTGGCCAAAGGAAAAGCCCGTCCATTCCAGTCCAGTCCAGTCCAATCCAGTCCAGCTGCAGCACAAAAATATGCTCATCAAATTTTCATTATTCATAATTAACAAACCGCAGTTGCAGCCAATACAAAACGTAAGCGAAATGAAACGTAACGCAGCGTAACGTAACGAAACGTAATGGGAAATGAAACAAAAACCGCCAAAATGCAATTATGGCGTTTGCTGTGCGGATGTGATTAAAATGCAGCCAGTGTGACCAGATGCGCAATCAAATGAATTGCCAAATTGAATACTAGATAATATTAATATTATTATAATTAATATACTAACAGCTGCAATTGAAATTCATTCAATATATAATAATATCAATTAAAGACTTTTTCAATTATTTAATCCATTTTTAATATATGCATGGCTTTTGTTTATAAACTATTTAACAACTGGTTGAATGAGCTCCTCAATGCAATTAACTGCATTTTTGAATAATAATAATATTAATTGAGCTAATTGAAAAGCAACGAAACTCTGACAGAAATTTAAATAGCTGTTTAAAAATGCATTTTATAATTTAATTTAATTTATTTTGTATATAAGAAATAATGCAACACATTTTTTGGAGGCAAGTTGTTGCTCAATTATTTTGTTGGATAATTGCAATAAAAATTAAATTTTTTTTATATAAAATATAGCTTTAATTAATTTAGTTAAGTTTCATTAAATATATTTATATTTATATTAAACTTGTTAAATAGTAAATAAATGAGTTTTTTTTTGCATTTCTTTATATATATTAAAATTATTAATTTCTGTTGCTTAATTTATTATTTAAAAATGTTAAATCATTTTTAATAATACTTGTTAAACGAAAATTATAAATTAAAACAAAAATTTGATGGTGATAAAATAAAATAAAATAAAAATAAAAATAATAAAATTCATATACAAATAAAATAAAATACAATAAAATACAAATAGAAATAAAAATAAATATAAAATAATGTAAAAATAAAATAGAAATAGAAATCAAAATAAAATAAAAATTAAATATAAATAAATTAAAATAAAATAACTATGAAATACAAATTAAAATAATAATAAAATAAATATAAAATAAAATGATTGCAATAAAATAAATTCTTAAGTGAATAACAAAAACTAAATGCATTGATCAAAATATTATTTTTCAAATTGTTTATTAAAAGTATTCCAGAAGATTAAAGTTTTCAGTGCTGATTATTGCAGTGCTCCATGCTCAGACGAAATTTAATTAAAATCAATGATTAGACACAGCTAGTTATTTCCCTAAAACTCGGGATTGACAGTTTCTCATCTCCGCTGAAAACGTCGAGGCTTTTGCCATGCTGATAATGAATACAGTTGAAATGCGGCGCAGAAATCAGTTGCAAAATTATTTACCCGCAGTCAGCTGCAAAATGCGGTCAGCTGGACCGGACATGCCAAACGACAGGTGGACAGCTGAAGGGTGGTAGGCAGGGAAACACAGAGAGAGAGAGAGGAGTAGAAGTAGAGATGGTGGCGACTATACCGTTACAGTTACCAGGCCGTATTGTTCGATTCGGACCAACATGAGCTCATAAACTTCCATTACCAAGGCTCTGGCCGGAATCCATTTGTATATTTGCATATGTATGCGTAGGTACATATACATATGTGCACATATGCATATGTGTATGTGTATGTGTGTGTGTGTAGGCTATAGAGCGTGCTAAGGCCTGCAACCATTGTTATAACGCGAATGTTATCCTTGTTGTTGTTGTTGCTGTTGCTGTTGCTGTTGTTTTTTCCCATGGCGTGTATATGAAAATTAAAATTGTTGACAATTGTCATTTTTTGCTGCTGTTGCTTGTTGCCATTATTGTTGTTGTTGTTGTTGTTGTTGTTGCTACTGTTGTTGGCATTGTGTGTTGTCAGTGTTGTTACCGCGGTTGTTCTGTTTCTGTTTCTCATGCGTCTGTTGCTGCTGCTGCTGCTGTTGTTGTTGCTGCTGTTGTTGTCGGCAATGCCACACGCAACTAACCGCATTTTGATTGCTATGCATTCGCCCGAATCGTGCTCCGCGCCAAATTGAATGCATTTTCCGTGCCGTAGATTCGGATAAAAAGCCGTCACCAGCTTTTGCATGTGTGCCACAGGCGCTGCTCCTGCTGCTGCTGCTGCTGCTGCTGTTGCTGCCACATGCATGCAGCTCTCGGTTGCAGCTTCAACTTCAACTTGGACTATATAGAGGCAAGTGCTTGGGTTGTTTGTTGTTCTGCTTGTCGCTCGTTTGATTTGTTGCCTTGTTTTGCACTTTTCTCATATCTCACAAATGCTCAGCATGTTTCACTCGATGCCAGACTTTATGCTCCACAGGTATATATATATATATATATATATATATATATAGCTCTCTATATTATATACAGGTGTGTTGTTCCATTTCACTTTGCAGATTATATTCAATTTGCAAAGACACCGCAACAAATTAACAAAAACATTTTGCAAATTCTATGTGGCTTTCAATGACACATCCAGAGGACTTTATATACATATATATTTACATTATAATATATGTGTATATATTTAGTATATTTGTGGCTGTACGTGATTTATGTTGTCTGGTCAAACAACACCTCCCACACCATTTCGTTGATGCCGTCGGCCGCTCATTACAAATTTTTCGATATGATTGTTGCATTTGCATGTGGAGCCCGTTTGGTTGGTCAAATATTTTGATAGGACACGGCAGGACGTGCTGGGGTCTGGGGTCTGGGGTCTGGATTGCGGTCGTACAATCAAAATATGTGCATGCATTCGGTTTTTGCGGTGCCACTTGCTTTGGCCTCAGAACATCGAAACGTTTATATAATTTCGAATGAATTTATTTAGTGCTTAACACAAATGCCAATGTCAATCTCAATGAAATTGAAAATCACAATTATTCGCTCTAGTCTCTTGACTAATTCAATTTTCATGCCAAGCCATTGAGCCGTGCTGCATAAACTGAATCGGGCTTAATTAAATTCTTAGCCAGTTACTTCAAGCAAAAGGGTCGTGCTTCCAAATTAGTAGAAAATGCCAAAAAGCCGCGGGCTCTGGACACCCTACAGGAGACTTCCACATGTGGTCAGCCATAATAAAATAGAAAAATATTTGCGTTACCCGAAGAGACTGAGCGGAATACTTAACAAAATATTTCAGTGAAGCAGCCAAGGACAACAGAGAGAAAAACTGAATGAAAGTTGAGTTGAGGGAATGAATTTGGCTGCTTAACAAGTCTTTGCTTTGATAGACAAACAAACAAAGAAAAAATACATAAAAAAAAAAGTAAGCAGAAATTCATTGTGCAAATTCAGTTGGTTTTTCATGCTTTATTTTCCTGCTGGGTAGCTGGGCTATGGATATAGAGGGACGATATGTCTAGGCTGCCAGCTAGCGCTCTTAAGTTCATTAGGGCCACAGAATATAACATAATTATTCACTTACAATTTGCGCCACGACGCCTTAGTTTCAGCTTGTTTATGTGTGTGGCGTATACGTAATTTTATTTAGATGCCTCAGAGTTACCTCTGAAAAGATTGTAGCTGACTCTCTCAACAGAGTGCAGGGCAGCAGCTGTCAAAAATGAGAGTGGTGAGTGGTGCAGGGGGGTAGGGTGGTGGTTGCATCATTTTTGGCTTTAAGGGCGTCGCATTTGCAAAGTCAATAACAGACTCAACAAAGTCAACAGACAGGCAGCTAATGCCATTAGAAGACCTCAAACTGCCTTGAAAAGGCGCACAGCACCAACTGAGAGAGTGAGAGACAGAGAGAGAGAGAGAGAGAGAGAGGTAGAAATCTAGAACAAAATGGAGAAATGGAGAAATGGAGAAATGGTAAAACGTTGGCTTGTTAAACCACAGCTCATTGCTGGCAAAATAAAACCAACATTGGCTCAGGACTCAGGACCCGGCACAGGCCCATAAATTCCAACATTTGCCAATAAGTTGAAAGGCTAAAGTTTTACATTGGTAACCGAAAAATATGCAAAGCAGTCATAATTTTACTTTGCAACGAAATATTTTTGTATAAAATTGTTAGCAAACAAACTTTTTTATGCTTCAACTAATTTCAATCAGCTAACAAAAATGTGTAGCTCCCGACGCCTTCATCTCTATTCCCCCCACCCATCAATTCGAAAAACACACGCAAAACTTTTGTCAATAATGCCGACGCCTTAAACCCAAAACCGAAAAACCCCAAACCCCGAGACCCGAGCCCCGAGCCCCGCACATCCCCTTCGATTGCTTCCCGCTGCCAGAGTGCCGGAGTGCCGGAGTACCGGTGTCAAGACAAAGGCGCAAACACAAAGAGCACAAGCTAGAAATGATCCATGCACCTGGCGGCTTGCCTCGGCTATTCCGGATGCTTCAGCTACTCCGGTGGCTGCCGCTGCTGCTGCTGCTGCCTGTGCTGCTGCTGCCTCTGCTGGCAGAGTTTATTAAGTTGGGTGTCACCTTTTCAGTGTTGTCGTTGCCGGCATTGTGAACTTCTCAGCACATTCCTCCCTTGGCCCTTGGCAATTTTTGTGTGTTTGCAAGTTTGTCTGACTTGTTTTTGTTGTCACTTCATCAGCACGTTTCCCGTGCCCTGACCCAGCTCTGGGGCACGATTGGTAGATAGATGTCGCAACTGCAAAAGTGCCAAGACGATTGCGAATCAAAAAATTGATCATTTCAAGTTTGTGTCAGCCTTGCGCATATTATTCTTATTGCCCATTTGCATAATTGTCAATTGCCATCAATAGAGTGTTTATTAAAAAGTTTTTCTCGCTTTTCTCGCTTTTCCTCACATGTGCTGCCTCCCGTATAGGCCCATTTGCCATTTGCCAGTCGAATGATTCTGTATACGCAAATGGAAATGTGTCTGTAATGCCAAATCTTTGCAACTTGTGCTAACTCATTAATTAACTTTGCTGCCATTGTTTGCGAATGCTATTTATTCTCGGCTTATCACTGAGCACCGGAGTGCCCGTTGTGCCAAAAGAGGACCGAAAAGAAAACAATAATAAGACTGGGCCGCTGCTCGAAATCCCAAAGTTTTAATGAGCTGACGGCACACAGGTAAGTGGGCGCGGCTCGCCTTTTAATTAACATTTAACGAAAAATTCCATTTAACTTTCCACATGGCATGCCACATTAAGACATATGGCTTATAGTACTAGACTAGTCATCAAAAACATCAATTGCGAAAACTTTGCAATAAGAATAGACAATGCCAATGATAAGCATCCCAGATCAATGCTTGAGCAAACACAGGCATAATAATTCAATTAACAGCGCCATCTGTGTGTTTGTCAGGGAACTAAAAGAATTTATTTTGACACAGAAGCTTTCCTATTTATGCTATTTAAATAAAGCTCTATATATGAATTGCACAAATGCATAGCAAATGACAAGAGAGACTAAACGTAAATATAAAGTTTACAATAATTTTATAAAAATTTATTTTAAAATTTTTAGTAATTATTTAAAGATAATAATAAATATTATGTACTTTAAATGAAATAATATTTTAGTATAATAATAAATATAATATATAAAATATATATAATATATAATTATATATAATTTATAATTATTTATAATTAATTTAAATAATAATAAATATTTCTTATAAGTTTAAATATCTCTTATATTTGCTAAAAGCTCTTAACTAAATTTGATGCATAAAAAGCTTAAGTCCAATAATTTTGCATTATCATTGCTGAATATTAATTTTTTATATTATATCTGTCATATATGTTATATTATTATTCATACAACCAGCAGCAAGCCATAAACAAAAAGCTTTAGCCTTTCTACAGCTTTTATAAATCCTCACAAAGGCGCTCCACAAAGTTCTCGAACCAAGTTCGCGTAAAGCTTTAAGCACTGTGCTGCATAGTCAACGGCAAAAATACATATGGGACTTTTATCGCTCAAACGAGAAAAGCAAACGAAATATAATAGACTATTTTTTTATAATATTCAGAAATACAAATTTACTAATTTAAAATTAAATGACTTAAAATATTTTGTAAATACTATACAATTCATGCATATTTTATGTTAATTAATATTTTTTAAATGCAATCTCAAATATATCCAAGGTCTGGCAACACCGTCGGGGCTTTTAATCATGTGGGCTGCAAGGCTGCAAAGCTATCATATGCATGGCCTCTCTCTCTCCACATGTGTTTGTGTCTCTGTTTATGTGATGTGAGTGTGTTTGTGTATTATGGGAGAGAGAGAGAGAGAGAGGTTGTGCCCGAGTTGCTCTCTTGGCACGCATTTGACTTCAGTTGGAATTGAATTTTAGTGCGTTCGCGAACAGCCTTACAAAACGTTGTGCTATGAACGGAAGCGGATGTCAGAAGGAGAAGTACATAAGCCAAAGGCACAGTGAACGCTGAGGCAAAGAGGAGGGCAGAGCGCAAAAGAAAAGAAAACAGTGGAAAATCAAAAAAAAAATGTTAGCATACTTTTTCGAGTAGTACTTACTGTGCTGAATATCGTTAGTTAATCAACCGCTGCTTGGTGCATAGCCAAACAAATCAATGCCCAACTACAAATAGTCGAACGGAAAATATGACCCAGTTCCAGGCGGGATTATACGGCATGCATATAAAGTAAATTTCAACTAGCAATAGAATGCCATAAATGCATTTCAGCATTTGCATTTGCTTTGCATTCTCAGGCGACATGCGACACGAGCAGTCGCAACAATAAAACTTGACAATTTTTGATTGCTGTACGTGAAATGTGAATTGCTCAACTTGTGTGCATTTGTCGCAGTTTAGTGCATACTACAACAATTACAGTGGAACACAAATATGTACGCCAGTAAAGTGTCTCTGTGTGTGTGCGTGTAATACTTCAATCGAGCAGCAGCCCCAAAAGTTACCCTAGCTGGCTGCTCTTTTAACCAGCACAGCTGATTGTCAAGCGAGAGCAGCATAGCTTTCAGCGAACATGTTGGCTTGTTTGGTTTGAGCCAGCAAAGAGAGAGAGAGAGAGAGAGTAGCACCACAACCAGCACCACCCACCACCCACCACCCACCAATCCCATTCCATTCCTCTCACTCTGTGACTGAGTTTTGCCTGCTGGCTAACGTAACGAGTTTCAAGACACGCACGCCACACGACAAAGTACACGTAATACAGCCATAATCAAAGGTAGCCGTAGCCGTTGCCGTTACCATTGCCGTAGCCGTAGCCCAGGTCAACAGCTCCAACTGGCACGCACGTGTGTGTCTGTGGTAAGTGCATAAATTGTATCATCTCGATGGTACTTGGCAGCTTTTACGGGGCCAGCGAACGGGGCTCAAATGAAATATTTATGTCTGTTGGGTTAGCATCTCTGACCCGCGCTTGATAGAGGAATAACAACAATATACAGACATACACACATATGTCAGTGAAAGTTGGCTTATTTGTTTTTAAACTCGGTTGCCAGTCGATTGCATGACTGTGATTGTCGGGTAACCATAGTTATATTAAAATATATATATAAATATATACATATATATAAATATATGCATATATATTTATGTGTTTATAGATATATAATTCGCTGGAATTGAGAAATCAGAAAAAATCACTTTGCTGCCACTCACTCAATCCATCTACCCCTTTCTCTCTCTCTCTCTCTCCCACTCACCCACTCTCTCTCTTCCCCTTTTAATATTTATTTATTTCCGCATTTAATGGGGAACGTATGGAATAACACCTGTTTTACTCAGAAACAATTTTAAACACAAGCACTCAAATAGATTGAAGAGATCTGTTTTCATGCTCAATACGAATCTGTGTGTGTGTGTGTGTGTGTGTGTGTGTGGAAAGGGTAGTGAAAGTGTATTGTGCCATGCGGCAGTCGTACGTACATACATACATATCAACACCTCTGCCAGTAGCACACATATGCACATACATATATTTATGTATTTATGTCGGCACTTGTGTTCTTCTTGTTGTTATTTGTATTATTCATTCCTTCACCAGCTGCAGCCACACTTTAAGCATCGCCAGAGCACTTCAACTGTGAGTGTGCGTATGTGTGTGTGTGTGTGTGCGTATGTGTGTGTGTGTGTGTGTGTATTTTTTCAGTCATTTGTATTATGATATTTTCCGGTTGTATATTTATTTTCATTTTTAATTGAAAACATATGCACTTACATGCAATATAAATATATATATAAATATTTGAATTATTCTTAAAATATTCATGTAATTTCTGATTAGTTAACATGGGCGTGGGAGTGGGCATGGGCGTGTGAGTGGGCGTGGTAGGTGTCCGCAAATATTCCGTGTATTTATTCCCAATTCCCCCTGTCAATTGTTTGGCATGTTGTGGCTGTGTCGCTGAAACATATTTGTGAATTAAATGCGCAAAATATAAAATGTAAAAATAAACTACGTGACATTTGCCTGATTTCCGACAGCTATAAAGTAGACAGCAATTTAATTTGTTATCAAATTAAATTAAATATTTAAGCACACAGCAAATGAGTGACTCACTAATGTCAGGGCATAGTAAATGTCGTATATCATTTAATTATAAATAAATGCATGTAATAATAAGTGTGCTTATGTGTGTGTATATGTGTGTGTGTGCTTGTGCCTTATTAACTAGGTCGCTTGGCAAGCAAACGCAACTAATTAAAATTGTAATCAATGCTTAGCCAATTGGCATTCAAGACTTTCTCGAAAATTCAATTAATGCTAACAAGATTTTCCTTGAATGACGACACTCAAGTAATTTTAGCATCTGCTTCAAGTGTAATGCTTCAAGCTTAAATTACACACTTTAACTAAAAGTTGGCTAAATTTAGTCTAAGGTTTAATATTGCATATAAGAATGAAAGGACTTTGTTGAATATAGTTGCGTATCTGCTAGCTTTATACTCTATGGAGTCTAATTTAAAAGAGAATCTATATATGCTCTATAAAATATAAAATCAAAGAAAGAGAATCGGAGAAATTATAGATAGACTAAATTTACTCAATGAAATTCAATGTTAGCGATAAGAAATATTAATATTAATATAAATAAGAAATATTTGACTTTATACATAAAATATATTATTTTAGTCTTCTATTAATAAAATGCCTATAGAACTTTATAGAGTATATTTGCATATCTTCTACTTATTTACTTACACTCGAATACTCAAATAATAAATATTATATTATGATAATCAATGCTTATGCAGTTTGCAATTTTTATAAAGTTCAATTTCAGGAATCTTTTGAAATAATAATAATATAATATAATATATCTTAGTAAATAAATTATTTTTAAATATGTATTTCTCCAATATATTTTTCATATTTCAAAGACATTTAATTATATATTTAACCCAACTCTTGCATCATCTCTTTTATTTCCCTTCCAATTTTACAGAAATTTTAGTTAAATAAAAAAATATGAAGCTCTCGGACACAATGGCGACACCGATTGAGGAAAAACTCGATCAAAACTTAAAGGTACGACAGAGAAACGAATACAAATTCCATTAATCATGCCCAAATAAAAAAATAAATAAATTGAAATTACGTGCAACAGGTGAGGTCTGGCATGGTTCATGTCAGCGATGGCAAAAGCAGACCAGAGCCCCTCCGACTTAGTCTAACAATGGAATTGTTGACCTTGCAAAAGTTGGAAATTGTTACGCCAACGAGCTCACAGCACAATGGGCCGCCAATGGAATCCAAGGTATGTTAATAAACTTTGCCTTCATTAAGAGCACTTATCCCAAAAGTGTTGCTGTAATCTCTTTGAGCATGCTCAACGAATCCTCGAATGCTTACCCTTATATATATATATATATATATATAAATATTGTCTATTGGTATTGCAGGAGCGAATGGTGCAAATAACGAGACAGAAACAGGGCGGCTTGGGACTGAGCATAAAGGGTGGGGCCGAGCATAAATTGCCCATATTAATATCGCGCATCTACAAGGATCAGGCGGCCGACATAACAGGTCAACTGTTTGTGGGGGATGCCATCATCAAGGTGAATGGCGAATATATAACGGCATGTCCGCACGACGATGCAGTCAACATACTGCGCAATGCCGGCGACATTGTTGTCCTCACTGTGAAGCACTACCGCGCCGCAACGCCATTCCTGCAGAAGCAATGTGAGCATAGTCCTGCCTGAGCTGACATAACTTCACATGAATAACGTATTCCAATAACATGCATTCAATCAATATAGTAACAAAGGATACACCCGATTCCGACAACGATGTCACCTGTGCGGAGCTAAAGGCCGACGAGGGCTACAAGTCATCTGTGAACAGCGGCACCATCAGCCGCAGCTGCAGTCGCCCAATGTCAATCTGCTCGGAGCCAGAGAAGCGCTGGACCGACGTGGTGGCAGGTATGACAGAGACCAGCTAAAGATAATTTTCAAGTTGCCCTCGCCTTACACGCTCTCTCTCCCTCTCTCCCTCTCTCTGTCTCTGTCTCTTTGTCTCTGGCTATTTTCATTTCTAGTGCCCCTAATGATGGCCTATGTCACGCGCTACATCTACGGAACGGACAAGCTGCGACCCAACGCCTTCGAGGTGCGTGGCCTGAACGGCGTCACCACCGGGGTCATACACTGTGATGAGCTGGCGATACTCAGCCAGTGGCTCAAGCTAATAACTGACAATGTGGTGGGCCTAACACATCTGCAGGTAATACAACACTCATCATAGAACTAGAAACTTAAGTGAGTCAGTGCATATGCCAATTGCATTTCACAGATGAAGCTCTACAATCGCAACTTTGCTGTGGGCGAGCGCATCGAGTACATGGGCTGGGTCAATGAGGGCGTTATCAATAACAATATATCATGGCAGAGCTATAAGCCCAGATTTCTATTGCTCAAAGGCACAGAAGTAATGCTATTCGAAACTCCACCAGTAAGTAGATCGAATGAACTATTGATTAGTTTTATTATAAAGAGAACTTTGAGGGAGAATACCCGCTGTAAGATACCCTGTAGTCTGCAATAATAAGTGTTGTTTTTTTTTAGTTTTTCAAGTTAAAGTTTTATGCTTTTTTCTTCTATTAAACTTTATTTTATTCTTCTTTAATTAAAACATAAATGATATCTGCATCATATTAGCAAATTTATATATACACTTTTTTTTATTTTGAAAAAAAGTCGTCTGAGTACCGCAACCAAATTCAATTCTCAATATCTCGCTCAGTTTATCAATCAACATTTTTTTTTTTTTTCTGACTTCCTATAGAAAAATGTCCTATGGAAATATATATATTTTTATCTTACTTACAATAAAAAATTTTAATGTCAGATTGCATTAACAAGATCTGCTACACCCTAACATTGTCATGCTATGCTATTAACAGTACTATGCGCTGTTAATAGCATAATTCCCACACAGTTCTCCTGCTGGTTCGCAATCGACTTTTACACAAAAATAAAGTCGAGGAATTACAACCACGACTTTGTATTTATCATCAGGCCTCCACTCCAACAATAAATGCTGCTAAAAATAGAAAAACTCTTATTTAATTTCTTTAAAATTATTCTCATATCCAAACTAATTTAAATTTAATTAAATAAAAAGCCCACTTGAAACTCTTTAATGCAGAGTCACAATACTTTTATAAAGCCTTTTAACCTAATTAATGCAGTATGAAAACCGCGTTCTATTTGATTAACTGATATGAGATTTACTCACTTGCTTAGCTGAAATTGTCATTTCTTTTATGAAGTCAGCTGTAATTGGATATGGAAGCATTTGCAGTCAGTCAGTCAGCTTTGTTCCGTGCTCATTTGCCTAAAGTTCTTCTTCAAAAGCAACTGTGCTGCGCTAATTTTATGTGTCAAGTTGGAAGTCCCCAACATAGTGTACATCCCTTATCCTCGCACAAGCAACTACCCCCCACACACACTCACACACACACATACATACAAAGAGCCACACACGTGCATACAAATTGTACTTTTGCTCTAATGAGCAGCCTTTGCCACGGCAAATGCAACTTTCATAAAAATATGTTGCCCCACGGCATACGCGGCCTGTGTGTGAGCGTGGGCTGGCTGGCTGAGGTGCCCTCTGCTGTTTGTGCCTCTGATTGCGAGCAGAGATATGAGCACTTAATGCGCTTTAAAATTATATTACTTGACTCTAAGCTGCCTACTTGAGTCTATAAATCTCTGACATAGACAATTTGCTATAACTCTGAACTGATATTCGTTTGTGTTCGTTCGCCTCATTTGCAGTTGAATGTGGCTGGCATTAGCAAGGCTCTGGTGGTCTATAAGGTATATCAGACCATGTTTCGCATTGTCAAGGAGTCGGAGACTGTGGACAGTCGACAGCATTGCTTCCTGCTGCAGAGCTCCGGACACGAGCCGCGCTATCTGAGCGTCGAGACGCGCCAAGAGCTGCTGCGCATCGAGAACAGCTGGAATGCGGCCATAGTGACCAGTGTTATTAAATTAGGGGTAAGTATATGCATGACTGTCCCCATGACCTCCATTAATCGAGCTCTATATATATATACCTGGCGTATATAAACAGTTTGCGTTCGTTTCTTGTTGATAATTTCGCATGTTTGTTTGTAATTAGCTTGGCTAGGCCAGGCTAGGCACAATGCAAACGTACGATTATCGTGATTGCCAATTGCTTGTTAATTTATACACACATGCTGCCACCCCCGCACCCAATCAGCCTTGAACTGGAAGGTCAGGGCTGCTTTAACCAAAGGACAATCAATATAGGCAGACCAGATGTCGTTCATGTCGCAGTTCTATATCGATTAACAATTATTTTGACCAGCAATCGAATGCGTGAATAATGCAGGAATAGCTGTAGAATATATTTGAAAATAATATTATATATATTTATTATATTTTTTTTTATTCATTATAAATCTCAATCTTAATTAACGCAATCTCTAAACATTTGCACTTATAGCTTTTGAGCCACGCAACGCCGGGTAGTTTCATTAATTATAAAAATAATAAATAAAAAAATACTCATTCATTATGAATGCTTTATAATTGCTTTTTGCTAAGCACAAATTATAAAGGATGTCGTATTGATTTTCCAAGGAATGAACAAAACAAATTTCTGTGCGCTCCCAAACAAACATTGCCAAAAAGTTTTGTGATATTTTGTTTAATGTAACTTTGCCTGAGCACACACACACACTCAGTCTCTCTCTCTGTGTGTGTGTGTGTGTGTGTCTACACAACACTTGTTAGCTTTTCGAAAAGTCAGCGCAAAGCCAATGACCGACATAAGCGACGCACAAAGTTGAAACAAAAAAAAAAATAAATAAAAAAAGAGGGCGACAAAAAAAGTAGATTTTGGCCAACGTCCGAATCGATACGAATTTGGTTCGTAATTTTGAGCGTTTAGTCGAGCACACAGACAGGACATAAAGGGATTATTGAACCTGTGTTTTTGGTTGTTGTTTTGCCGTAGCTATTATAGATATAGCCGTTGGCTATTATTGCTCTACAGAGTGCACACAAAGTATGTCAGCTGGGGCGTATACTTAATATTATTCGAAGACTCAATCTAAGCAGCTGTCAGAATGGGCAACCGCGCTCTCTCTCTCTCTCTCTCTCTCTCTCTCTCTCTTTCACTCTCTCGCATAACCTCATATTGCTAATAAATACATTTCGTATTTATTTCTTTATATATATGTATATATCTATTACTCATACCTGCAGCGCAAGACTTTTGCCGTTTCACATCACGGCAAGAGTGGCGGACTGACACTTGACTGGCAGGCGGGCTTCTCACTGACAGAGGGCGCCGATGCCACCATGGTCTGGCAGTACAAGTTCTCGCAGCTGCGCGGCTCCAGTGACGATGGCAAATCAAAGTTGAAGCTACATTTCCAGGACAACGAGACGCGTGCCATCGAAACGAAGGCAAGTGCTATAAATAAATACATAGCTTCAATTAAGCTAACCCAAATCAATGTAGATCTTGGTTATTTAATATCCACATACACATATACATACATACATATATATATATATATATATCTCTTTCTTTGACATTATCGCATTTAGGAATTAGAGTGCCAGGTACTGCAGAGCTTGCTCTTTTGCATGCACGCATTCCTTACCGCCAAGGTGGCATCTGTGGATCCGGCATTCCTCAGCTCCATACAGCAGACCTAAGCCTGGCTAGAATCCACACTCATGTGCAGAATCAAAAGTAATCTTTGTTTAGGCTAAGCAACTGAAAGTCGTATTTCAAAAATACACATCAATTATATGAGAACTTAAGTAATTTATCGGAATATACAATATATATACATATTTATATATATGCAAGCTATAATTATACAGTTGTAAGTATATATCTATATATATATATATATGACTTGTATGCGAACGTAAGTGAAAGTTAGTTAAATATTAGCTTAAATATTGAGTTAGATTTGATATACTGATATAGTTACTTAAATGTAAACATCACACGCATATACATACATACATACATATATAATAATAATAAAAATTGTAGAACGAAACGGAATGATAAACTTAATGTGAAATCTCTTGGTGCAACTCATGTAAATTTAAGCGTGCTCTAGGCTTCTTTCCTATAATCAGTTAAAGTTGTCAATATGATTGAATACATTATCTATATACATACATACATATATATATAAATATATATATATATATATATATATTTATTGAACAATTAGAAATTACATTTAGATACATATTTGATTTAACAATCTTAGGCTTCAGCAAAAACTAATTCACAAATCATTTGAAATCGAACTCGACATCGAAATCGAAATCGAAATCGAAATCGAATTGAGTAAATCTCATTTTTGGTCAACTAAAACATTTTAAATGAATGGAAACGATGTGCATTATAGTGAAAATATAATTTTCAATTTTAATGAAAATGCTATTGTTAGAACTAGATATTTATTCAATAAATGTTGCGCTTTTTAAATCGAATCAAATCAAATGAAATCATTTTATAATTATTATTTTTATTTATTGTTGTTTTTTTTTTTAGTATTTCATAAGCATAACATTAAAAAGAAAAGGAGTTCAAATTTAATTTAATTTTAATCGACATGAATAACAGCCACCGAAATTCGCGATTCATATTTTATTAGATTTTTAAATCGAGTCATATATACATACATATAGTCAAGCTCACGAAATACTCATTATATACATACATATATTTAAGTAATTCCATTGTAAATATATATAGTATATATATATATATATATATATACTCGTGCTCGAGTAAATATGACGACTCATTAACATATGTCATGTCAATTCAAATGTGTCTTTCAAACCAGCGATCACTGTACACACAACAACAACAACAACAACAACAACAATAATAATAATTTGTTGCTATTATATTGATTAAGCTTTTCCAATGGAACAAATGGTTGATTTAATGTACACAAATCAGTTTTACGCAAAAAATAATATGTACTTAGCCCAGCACAAAATGTACTCAGACAGCAGACAGCAGCTTACTTATATTAGATATAGTATAATCATATATATACCATGATATATATATATATATATATATATATATTCGTACTTGAACTCATACAACGCAATCATATCAACAATATCAATTATCGAAGCCCACGTAGCTGTGCACACATACATGCGCACACAGTTAGATACATAGCGAACCAGAACAAAGCTCTCAATGTGACAGAATATTAAAGGATATTCAAATACTCAAATTCAAATACTCATAATATACACTAAAAGCCATGATCCACATAACTAAACTTCGGCTAGCCGAAGTTAATTATACCAGTGCATATAATTTGTGCTCTTGAAGATAAACAGGCGTCTCAATGGGAGCAATATCCTAGAAAGGTAGAGCTTTGATGCAAAAAGAAACATTTAGAATTGATTGGAGCTGGTATTTAATTAAAAGAAAATTCAACTCAATTTCATATCAGAATCCTCTATCAATAAACTAAACTTTTTAAATACTCAGACTCTCTTATAGGGTATCGCCCAGTGGCATACCCGTGGCAAGTTTATCTTTAAGATCAAAAATCATTGTCCGTCCTTTGCTGCCTTTTTTAGTTGATTCACATAAAAAAATAGTCCGTTTTTAGCTAGATCATTTGGCATTGGTATTTTAATACGCAATTACATAAATACTTATATATGAAAAGTAAATAAATACCGCAACAACAACAAAAAAAACCAAAATCCAACTTATTTAAGTAGAATGCAAATTTACAACCAAAAAGTAAGCAAAACCAACGAAGAAAAATAAAAACAAATATTACAGTTGTATTAATGCTAACTGAACGCTCAGATTATAGCAAGCTTCAAGCATATTTACAAAAAAAAAAAATAAATAAATAAACTGAACAACAAATATACTAAAGTATACCATGTTACAAAAAAAAATATATATATATATCTATATTCATATATACATAAATATGTATATATACTTAGCTTATATATGTATATTGAATCGAGCACATTCAGGCATTTTCAATTCGTAGTTTCTATATTAAATGTATGTGTATATAAATATATATATACATCAAGAAGAAACTAAAATTCTCGTTCGTTGTTCACTCCTGTGGAATGTGTACCTAATTTCCCCCCTCAAGGCACCTAAAACAGACCAAAAATACGTAATATGCACTACAAATAAATATTTAAATACAAAATGCACAACAAAAAAACATTAATAAATACAAAATTGTCCTGACCATTAAATTATTTGCCGTTTAATGCAGAAAATAAATGCAAAATATTTTTTAAAAGCAAACATTTCATATATTTTCGGCATTCCGAATATTAAAAATGCCCTTGCAGAGAAATTCGAATTTATATTAATTATTGAATTTGTAGATATTTATTTGGAGCAATTGGTATATACTAAATATACTATGTGCTTTATATTACCTTTATTCTCTTATTCAAAATAAATTCTGTCATTAAAATTTATATTTAATTAGTAAATTTAAGTAAATTTTAAACAAATACATAGTTGAATTTAGATACGTCTGAGTTTCATTAAATTCACGTCAAAAATATAAAATGATCTGCAAGGGCATCAGATCAATTCAAAATAAATAATAATAAATTATACCTGGAATATATTGTATACCAAATGCCAATATGCTTACACACATATATGACATGACATACATAGACACATGCATGACAAACACTTACACATACACACACACACATAAAACATAAATATTATCGAATGCACAATTTGTCCATTGGCAAACATAACGCACAATATAGAAAATTTAAATTCAGATGCATTTTCATTAATTCAAGCCGATTAGCTTTAACTCAACAAAACATTTATTCGCATATTACATAGCATTCATATTTCGTTTATATTAAAAATGTCATGTTCAACCCATTAACATTTAGTTATAAAATTTTCTAATTGATTTGCAATTTTTATATTAAAAGGAAAACAAACAAATATTATATAACTTTATAAATGTAAAAGAAAATTAAGCGTAAATAAATTATGAAATAATAATAACAATAATAAAATGCCCTTAAATATGAAAACGAAATAATTTCTTGTGGACTTTTGGGGTAATGAAAAAAATATTAAAAAATATATATATAAATAAATTAAATATGCAAATGAAATAATATCTAGTGGACTTTTGGGGTAATGAAAAAAATATATTAATATATATTTTTATTTTAAATATAATTAAGTTAAATATACAAAAGCATAATAATTTCTTGTGGACCTTTGGGGTGATGAAATAATTATTAAAGGAAGATATTTAAACAAAATATTTTTTAAAAATAACAATTTTATTTTTAACAAAAATCAGAATGAAAAAAAAAATTAATTTAATTTAATATTTTTTTAGAATATCGTACTAATTTTTACTAAACAATTTAGCATTAGAGACAGTTTTTTTATTTTAATATTGCTGTGAGCTGTTTACATGTGGAATATATAAAATTTTGGTTAATGTATATTATTTTATTTTAGAAAAAATATAAATTTTTCAAACATCAAGAAAAGTCAGTCGACATAGTAAAGTAAGTAAGTAAATTGAAGAGGTTGTATTTCAATATATAAGTAGGCATACCGGATTAAACTAAATAGAAGAGAAACGCGTATAAAAGAGTTCTGCAAAATAGACTGAATAGCAGAATAAACTGAATACAGATATATGCTGTATAGAATAGAATAGAATAGTATGCTTTATTGAAGAGTAGACTCCATAGAAGAGTAGCCTGGGTAGCAGAGCAGCAAGAAATAAGATAAGCAAATGCCAATGTTAATTTACTCTGGAGCAACGAAATCAGTTGCCTCCAGAGCTATATCGCTGTAAAGATCAATATCTTCGACGCCAACTGCTCTTTGCCGAACAAGCTTAGCCAGATAGCACAATAACAAACTCTTCATCAAGAGCTTTACACACTTGATAAACTAACAAGTTAGCAGAAGTTACTTAGTAATAGATGAACGCTCATTATCCAGCTGAAAATAAATTTATAATTTACATATATTTAATAAGCACTTTGGAATAAAAACACGTTTTCTTTTTAATACCAACTTAAAATACATTTATTTAATTGAACTAAACTGAGTAAAATTAGTTTCATAATTCGATATTCCATGCAATTCCATTGCACTCCCACATGGCTGCATGGGAATGCATTGAAATTGATTTCTATCAACTTAGGCAGTAAAGAGTCAAAGCAAAGCCGATGGCTGACGACTTTGCTTTTGTTTAAACATTTTCAAAGGTGTAACACTTAGGGATTAAATGGATTTGTTGAAACCAAACCGTAAGCGACTTAACGCAATAACAAACTGATTGAATATATATGTATATATATATATATATTTATATATTTATATATATTTATGTGTAAATACTACAAGTTGAACAAAGTCTTTTTATGGCTGTTTGAAAAAGACTTTGCTCGACCTTTAAGCGTATAAATTATTTTGGCAGGGATTTATATATATTTTTTTATGTATATTGGTTCCAATTATGTGACGCATAAGCAATCTGATTGGCTTGCCAGCTTTTCGGCTAAACAGACACAGACTATATAATAAAGCTATATTTATGTATGTATGTGTGTGTGTGTGTGTGTGTGTGTTGGTACGTATACGAACTCTGACATCCAGTTACGGCGTACTTTGAGCTACAAATCGTACCTTTAATTCCCTGTTGCAAGTGCACACAATTACAATTGTTTTACTTAAATATTTCTGTATTATCTACACAGCGTTTTGGTAAATATACAAACATACTCTCATATCGTATGCATAATAATTATATTTATATATGTATGTGAGTAGAGTGACTGTGTGTGTGTGTGTATATATATTTATTGGCGCCACTGTGAATACAGCGCATACATATGAAACTACTGTCTAGTCTTAACTGTAGGCTTATGGTTTTGAGCTACAACATTGTTTGGTGTCGAAACCTAAGTAAGTACGTTGTATGCGAAATTTGCATTAGATTCCTTAGAGCCTGTTGCCTAAGAGAGCTAAGCTGAAAGTGTATAACATAAATCAATTCAATGCAAGAACACACATACATATGTAGATGCACACACATTCAAATTGGTTGGTTAATGCTAATGTTGAAGTTGTTGGTAAATTTCCAAATCTCTACACGTAATAGATCTGAAAACGTGCCGTAGGTCGAGCTCAGACATCGGCCGCATCGTTAGCCTCGGTGTCGGCCAAACGGACCAGGGTGACCGTCACCTCGGTGGCAACGCCATTCACCGCCAGCTGTTGATCCCGCCACGGAGTGGTGAGTGTGCGCAGTCGTTGCCTGAAGCTGCCGGGTGTTACAATCAGCTTATAGATGGCCACAGCCGGTATCATTGTGACCGAGGAGCCGGCTATACTCCAGCCCAATGCATTTGCCCAATCCGGATAGACATAGTCGCCATAGGTCAGCGGCTCATAGCCCAGCAGACCATATACCGTGATGAAGAGCAAGAAAATGGGCGCCACAAAGCGCCAGCATACCTGCCAGTACATGCCCGGCGGAAAGCCAATCATGTCGCGTATGTCATCGCTGAAGCGCTTCGTGCCATAGATCCAGGAGACGGCAATCGCCTCAAAGAATACAGCCACGAGTATGGAATAGCCGGCGGCATAGCGATCCAGCAAATGGAAGAAATAGAAGCCGCCTTGAGTGCAGCTGGCCAGACCCACCACAAAGTACAGGGAAAACAATGCAGCCACAAAGAGCTCACGATTCTTGCGAATCTTGGGAAACTCGTCGCTCAATGCTGTGATTATAGCCTCAGAGCCACCAAACTGTGTGAGAGATGGGCAGAGTTGGAAAATAAATTGATTTACTCTGATATATCAGCAAGAGAAGTTAAATACTTACCGAACTGTCCAGCCCAAGCGTTAGCAGCATCATAAAGAAGATGAGCGCCCAGAAAATGCTGCCCGGCATTGTGGCAATTGCAGCGGGATAGACGACAAACACCAGACCCGGACCCTCAGTGGCCACATCCTCAATTCTCACGCCCGACGTGTGCGCCATGTAGCCCAGCACAGAGAATATCACGAAGCCAGCAACAAAGCTTGTGGCAGAGTTGATGAAACTAGTGAGCAAAGCATCCCTAAGACAAAGACAACGAACACATAAGAAAAGAGAAAACTCTGCTCGAATGTTTGGCTTACTTGTACACATTATTGTGATATTTATTATATGATGCATAGGCGAGTAGTACACCAAAGCCTGGACCCAAAGAGAAGAACACCTGAGTGGCAGCATCGACCCACACCTCGGCCTTGTAGATGGCATCAAAGTTGGGACTCAAATAGTATTGAATGCCCATGGCAGAGCCCGGCAAGGTGATGCCGCGTATCAGCAGTATAAGCAGCACGGCATACGGAAAGAGTGCCGTGAACCAGACCACCTTGCCCGAGGTGCTTATGCCCTTCCACAGAGAGAAATAGCAGATCAAATAGACGATGAGCAGACATAGGGCCATGTCCCAGCGTATCTTGCCCAGATCATGAATGCCCTCACTCTGATTCAACTCAAGTATGTAACGGCTGAGAAGAGAAGTTTCAGAATTAGAGTGTGTATGTGTGTGTGTGTGTGTGTGTGTGTGTGTTTTTCACTCACTTAAAGTACTCGGAGGCAGCTGATTGGAAACGCTCGACGGGCACAACGGGTGCCAAGCTAGCGAATGTCACATTCGTATATGATTCATTGGCAAAGAACAAACTCTGATTATTGAAGGCATAGAAATCACTGAGATTGCCAACCAAAGGACGCGTATTCTGACCCTCGAACTGTGATATATACTTCAAAATTAACTGAATTAATATAAATCTTTAAAAACAATGCAGTTTACCGGCTTGCAATTGGGTGTGTTCCATAGATTATTGCACGATGTCCAGGGCAGCACGTTGGTGAAGGAGGCGAAGAAGAAACGCAGCGACCACGCAATGATCACATTGTAATAAAAGTCCACATAGAAGGCAATTAACACAACTGCATAGCCAATGCCTGAGAATTATAATTATGTTTAGCTAAGATCTCTTTTTAATATCTACTATTAGTTACCCTTGAACAGCGGCACCAAACGGCCCCAGCATGTGATGGCGCCCTTACGATTGTGCTGTCCCAGCGCCAGTTCCATGTAGAACAGCGGTATTCCACCCACAACCAGCATAATGCAGTAGGGCACAAGAAAGGCGCCTGGAAAAAAAATTAAATATAATAATATTAATAATAGTAATAATATTAAATAAATATAATATATTTTTGAAAAAGTTGCAAATATGTCAAATATATATATTTTTAAATATATAAAATTAACAATATAATAATAATAATAATAATAATAATATTTTTACTGTTAAAGCTCAACTTCTCTAGCGCTTCTAGATATATGTACATAAATTCATTTATTTATTGAGTTTGTCAATACAAATTTGATTATAGTTAAATATATATTTTTTTTCATTAAATTTTACCATATAATGAATTCAGAAACTTCATTTAAATGGAAAATGCAATATTTATGCATATTCTATTTGAATATACCCTTAACACGTTAAAGAGCTGCATTAGATTAAGAGATGATTGAAATATTCTACATATATAATATGTGATATATAATGATATGGAGTGGACCTTAACATCATTGTAAACGCCTTGGTGAGGAAAGTGTATGAGTCCGGAAAGCAGTATAGTACAAAGACAGAGTTAGTCGAAGGAATCAAACGCGCTTGGTCAACCATTTCATTGAATTATATTCAACAACTTTTTCATTCAATTTTTAAGGAATTTTAAATAAAGGCAGGACTACGCACTACTAATATTACTTAAAAATGATAGAAATGTAATATACAGTTGTTACTACCATTATTCGCCAAAAACTTAATTAAATTGAATTTAACACAGGGAGCGCTAACCTGATGACCAAATTTTTGTTACATTTTTTTGTATCTTTCTCAAAAACATTTATTAAAAAATATTCCTTATTGCTACAGAAGCAATTATTATTTTATTTTAAAGAGAAATGAATGATGCATAATATAAAAAAAAAATTAAAGCTTGAGCTCTGATGGTTTAGATTTTATTGAGGTTTGACGGTGAATGTAAAGGCGGCCGCTAACCTGATGACGCGCAATATATATATATACATATAAGATAAAATATCATTATTATTTACATTTATTTATTACATTATTTTTTATTAATAATGCTGATGAAATTAAGCTAAAAATATAATTAATACAATTTTGCTTGCTATACAAAAATTAGCTATTATTAAATGTTATCATTAAATAGCTAATATTTCAAAATATTATCAATAACTATCACAACCACACACTGAACATGAAGAGAATAACTAATTACCTGAAGGTCAGCTGTCTCTATAGAGAACAAGAGCCACTGAAAAATCTTGACGTTGCTCTGAGTTAGTTTTTACACACGAATGATTGGCTTGAAGCATTCCTATGGAGTCTCTTCTAATATGAATATCAAGAAACATTGCTACACACACACACACACACACTTTTACTGATCTTCTCTAGTTCTTAGTGCTTGAAGCATTCCAATCTAATATGTATAACAAGAAATATTGCTACACACACACACACACACGCTTACTGATCTCCATATCTTCCTCTGCTTTCCCATTTATAGGAATGAACTTCTGAATCGATTAATTTTTGATTCTTGATCAATTTGATATACACAAATATATATAAAATAAATAAATAAATAAGCTGACTATCAAAATGATATACCAATATCCAAATGCTCTGATCAAAAATATATGTATATAATTTATATAAATCGTCTCAAAGAATATATATTCCATAAACTATATATTATAATTATCTATAATAATGTTAGTTTCAAGCAGCAATCAAAATTCTAATAATAATCTGATTACCATAACATTGTTCAACAACTGACCGCTCTTAAGTTCAATTATTAAAAACAATCATGAGCTAGAAAACTGAGTTTGTCGAGCAACAAAGTTCGATTGGGCAGTGCCATGGTGCTTTGATTAAAGCCCAATCGAATTTTATAATATTTAACAACACCCGAGGCACTATAAATATTATGAATAACAATGTGTATGATGGGTGTGTCTTTCTCTCTCTGTGTGTGTGTGTGTGTGTGTGGGAAAGAGTATGAGTGTGTGATTGACCCGTGTCAGTGTCTGTTTCTGTCGCACACACACACACACACACACACACCAGCTCACAGATACACACAAAATCAAATTGTTTCACAAGTGCCACTCTAAGGACATTTTAAAAACATTAACAGCATCCCGGCTGGCAATGGGACAAGCATACACACGTACTTACATAAGGACATGGGCACACACACACACACACAAACACACACATACAGAGAAAGAGATGTCTCTCCTTACCACTTTGCTGTACTGTACTGGGACTGGGACTGGGACTGGGCTGGTCTGCTCTGGCTCTGACTCTGACTCTGACTCTGGCTACGGCTCGGCTTGGCTGTCTCATGCAGTCGACGTGGTCGGTTGGCTCTGCCTGCCCGGGCAATTGCTAAAGTGGCATCGATACTTTGTTGAGTGACAGCGGGGCGTTTTATGATTTGATTATGTCTATTAGCAGGCAAAGTGGGCGACAAAGTCGTCGACAACTACGACGACAACGGCAACAACGGCCATTATGCATATTCGCACACACACACACACCTACACACACACACACCCAGCCATACATCAATGTCTGTATAACTGAAAAAAAAAAAAACCGTCGCTTGAACACTGTGCTGTCAATTATGTAGAAAATGTAAAACAAAACGTAAAATAATACCTCACAAGATAAGGATCTTAAAATCAAATGCAGCTCTGCTGCTGAAGCTGTAATTTCCGTCGCCTCGCCCACCACTTCCGGTTTTTCCCAGGGCTATTTTTAGCACAAAGAAGCGTACAAAATTGATTACCCTAATAAACTTACAATTAAAGAGCGTTTGCCAAATAGCTAGATATGTCATTCTATTGAAGTTGATGAGAGCAAACATTTTGACATCGCATTAGGAGCTTCAAATTAACTGATTTTATATGATTTTAGCATTCGCTTAATATAGCTAAAAGGTGTCTTGAAATATTGTATCTCTTTGATTTGATTTATATTCGTTTTTAATAAATGCTAAATGCTAAATGCCTATTGAATAGAGTTATCAAACAAGAGTTTGGTGTTCACCTATGATTGTGTATTCATTTATTCATTTATTTATTCATGATGACTATCTAATTCATATCATGAATATGTATTTATATATACAAAAATGTACTTAATAGTATATATATTATTATTTAATATATATATATTTTTATTTAATATTTAGAAGCTGCTTGATTCGAGTTAGCTTCATTTAAAAAACTACTAAAGAGTAAATTAAATGATTTGGCTATGCTCAGATAATTTGTAGACATATTTATTTAGTTTATTTTATTTTATTTTTTATTTAGTTTATTTTTTATTTATTTAGTTTATTATTTTTTTTTATTAATTCAAAATTAAGGTTTTCCAACAGAAAATCATATTGAAGAAAATATAAAAAAAATGTATAGTTTATTAATTTATAGTATATTTTCACAATATTCATTATAATTGAATAGTATATATTTTTATGCAAAGTGCGAGCAAAAAGAGTTAAAATTATTTCCATTTGAATTCATTGCCATTTCCTTGAACTTCAACATTGTTTTAGTTTCAGAATGCAACCAGAAACAATATAAATCTGTTAAATTAATATTAGTTAAGGCTTGATTGATCGATATTCATTCTCACTTGCTCTGAGCAAAAGCCATCCCTGATTTACGTTTTGCTTTTCTGTTGAGTGTCTTGAGTTGAATTATTCGTGTGAGTCTCTTTTAACGAACATCGTTTAGGGAGCGATACGATTGACGCTCGCATAATGGAGCTCAGCAAGCACACATGCACAAATTCAGAGCGAATGACTTCTAGATGATCGCGAACGAACTCGCTGAAGTACCGAGGCCAGCGGATGCTCTCTGAGTATTATCTCAGTTTGTAAGTGAAAAATTTGTATATGCAAACATCGTGAAATAGTCAACAGCTCTGCGCCTTCAACACATTGAGATCTCTTCTAAGATGAGCGACAGATATTTGAAATGAGCTATATAGTTGATGAGGAGCCATCAACTGTCAATGCCAACTGAAGAGAGAATCTTAAAACCTAAACCAGTTTGCATTCCTATTGGCTGAATATTCATTCGTAAATGAATATACGAATATGAAGAATATAATTTATTATGAACCCATATTTCACAAATTTAAAAATTATTATAATACTATACGCATTAACAATAATGAGTTCTAGAACTCACAATATACTCATAAAATATTTAAAATTATATTAGAAATTTTGATTTCTTTCGCTTGCATAAACAACAAAAGTAAACTATCATCACATTTAAGAAATGACAAATTCTTCTCTTTAACAAAGATTTTATGACACTGTCTGTATGTATATTTAATGTATGTCAGCGCATAGTCGAGGTATTTCATCTGTTGCTGAGCTGAAAAAGGAGAGGAAAAATTAAATGCCCACTAAGCTGGGAGGGCATTAAAAGCTAATAATCGCAACCTGTGGACGTCGCTGCTGCTGCTGCAATGTTGACTAGGACGATGGCAAGTTAAGCTTGGCAACGACAATGGCAACGGCAACGGCAACAAAAAATGATATAAAATGAAAATGAAAATGAAAACTAAGCTGTCACTGATTGAGTGCAATGAAGCGTATGAAATAACAATTTATTTTTTAAGAGCTGAGAAAAAAGCTGGTGGCAAAGGCCAGCAGCAGCAGCAGCAGCAGCAGCAACGACAACGACAACAAAATACTATATGAAATAGTCATAAAACTATAAAGGAAAAGGCAAGCAGCAAAGGCATTTCCACACACATGCACACACTCACAGAGACCACATATATCCTGATTTACGAATGGAAAATTCATTTCAACGCCTAAGTGCCGCCGTCAAAACGTGTGCCGCACATGAATTTCCAACAATGCGTATTATGATATATATATATATATATATATTTATATGTCTTGATTTTGATGTGCCTGATACATATATTTCTATATATATATGTGTGTGTGTGTTGGCAACAATAAAAGCCTAGAAAGCATGTCCTGCCCCATGCTTAGTCACTCGCTGTCAGATTGCGGCAAAGGAGGTAAAGGAGCCCAAATGCGATTATGACTGCCAGATTTAGTTGTCATACAAAAGCACTTAACTTTGAAATTGTTTTGAATGATGGCGTTGCCAACGAAGATCACAAGTCTAAGCATATGTATCAACTTATGCCCTACTCCCTCTACATCTCTCTCTCTCTCGCTCTCTGGACTCTGGGTAATTTGGTCTAGGAAGTACGCACTTAGCACCCCAACCACACCCAAGCGAAGAGTAGCCCGCATTTAATGGCAGCACTTCGCACGCATTTTCCCCAGCACTTGTCAAAGTGTTAACAAGGCCAAGTCACTTGTTATGCGGCAGCTCAGCTCGAGTGAGTTCCTTGGCGCTCAATGATGTGTAAAGCCTTATAAATGATTTTGCTGGCATTGTTCACAGTGTCGTCGTCGCCTAATTGGCCAATGGGACAGTTAGCCTGGGTTAAGTGAACTCTTGCAGATAAAACAAAAAACAAAAAACAAAAAAAAAAAAGTTGATGACTTGAACTCTGAACTTACCACCGCCATTTTTGTAGCACAAATAGGGAAATCTCCAGACGTTTGCTAAATCGACGGCGAATCCAATAACCGATAATAAAAAATCCACCTTGCCGCTCCATGTTTCACGCTGATCGTTGTTGCTATTGTTATCGTTGTCATGTGGCGTGGGCGTCTTTGCTATTTGTCCGGTCGGTGACATCGCCGTTGCGACGATGTCCTAATCCCTGGCCAAAACGTCGTCGTCGTCGTCGTCGTCGCTTTAGTTGCCGTCGCCGTCGCCGTCGCCCGCCAGCTCTGATTGAGGGAATAATAAATGCAAATGTTCAAATTTATTTAGATTACATATTTAATTGCAATTGCTAGATTAAACCTCAATCATGGTTTTTCACCTTTTGCCACATATTGAAAATATTTCGCATGTTTGTGGCAGACGACAATTTCGATGCGCTGCTTGAGTGTTTAAGCCGACACTTGATGCTCAATTGAGCTCACAGTGTATGTATGTGTGTGCGTGTGTGTGTGTGTGTGTGTGTGTTGGTGAAATGTCCATAGCACTTGAACTCTGTTTGGCCACGACATGCTCTCTAGCCCAGAGCTTCAAGTGCTTGTTCGTATATTACGCATACGACGTGTGGCGGCCGCACACACAAACACTTGACAATTACAGCACAAAAACCAAACGATTCGCACATAAAGCATCGCTTGGCCCATCGACAAATCTCAGTTTACTTTCATTGTGCTCAAGCATGTTACACACCACATTTGATCCATATATAAACGCATGTATATATATATATATATAGATTTCTGTCAGTGTGTGATTTTTCTCTTTCAACTCTTAACATAATTAATTGCTCCAATTAAATGTTCGCGCATTAGCTTAATTTAATGCCGAGAGCTAAGCTGAGCTGAGCTGAGCTCAATTGAAAGCGAACAAGTCGCACGATTCAATTAAAAGAATTAGCACAGCTGGAGCTTAAAAGATCTCTAAATCGGCTGATACTATTTTTATACAAATTTGAGGCCTTTATTTAGTTAGCTGTAATTCTTGACCCTCTTAGATATCATAAAACATTTTATAGTTCGATATATATTACATTTTTCAATTTTAACTAAACTCAAATAACTTTTTAGAGGCATTAGTGAGACTGCTTGTAAATTGTCGAAGCGAGAATGGTAGAATAATAGAAAAAATTCTATTTGTAATATACATTATGTAAATTTTTATGCTGTTAAATAAACATAAAACATTTTGTATTTCGACTCTATTAAATTGTTATTGTTTTTAACTAAACTAAAATATTTTTCTTTTTTGCAGAAATTCGTGAGATTTCTTAAAATTTATGTTAAATAGAATATAATAATAAAGTAATTATAAATATTTTTCTACCACAAATATAAATGAAAAATTTTTTAAATAATAATAAATTTTGTGTTTAAGATTTACATAGTATAAGTGCAGCCATTATAATCATTCCGCACACATTATTATAATGCTGCTGATGATACTTGAAATATTTAATGCACTTGCTCATCAGGTTAAATATAAAATATGTAATATAGTTCATACAAATTTGCTGACACGCAAATTGAACTTTTCTTAAATTAATTTGTAAATTTATTCTACGAAAACTTTAATTACTCGTGTGGCGCTGTCTAACAGTGAAAATATAATAAAAAGACTGTCTGATTTTGTGGCATGTATTCTAGGGAAAAATATTAAATATATTCATATTTATGCCTAAAAAATTCAATTTCAATTAAACATAATTTCAGCGGCACAATGTGTATATAGAATTATAATAATGTCATTATCATAATGCTATAAATAATATTCTACAAAATTTAATATTTAATTTCAATAAAGTTTGCTTTTAAAAAATTTTCTTAAATCTATTTTACAGTAAAAATAAATACTTCTCTATATTATTAAATACAAATCTTTAATTTATTGCATCTTTTTTAATAATTTTGAGAAAATATTAAATATATATTTTGTATTTTGAAATTTATAATAAAAAATTATATATAAAAAATTAAAAAATTATATATATATATATACATAATCATTTATTTTAAATTATTTTGTATATCACTTTTCTATTGTGCACAAAGAAAACTTGAAAGAAAAAAATTTTAAAATTCATTTTACATAAAAAGTAATTGGGTCAAGAGTTCAGCTCATATTTTAAATTATTTAAATAATAATTCAGAGTTAAATCACAAATATATGAATGTAAATTATACATAAAAAATATATATATAATTATATTTTAACATAGAAAAAGTGTGATTTTTTCCTTATAATTAAATACCCTATAATTCTTTCAATTTCTTTAATTAATTTTCCATAAATTCAGTTCATTATAATTTTTATTAACTTTTTTTTTTTTGCATTAGGCTTAATAAAGTTTTCTTCTTCAATTATGTACACTTATTAGTTTAATCACACATACCTGCTAATTTCCAAATGCTTAAATCAGACACATTTGCCAATCCATATTTTGCAACAATTCTCAAATTCACAAAGAAACTATGCAGAAAATGTTTATGAAAAAACACCTCAAAATGCCGAGCTCTTTACACTAAACACTTTAAAATCTACACATATTTGTGCACTATCCGTAGAATCTCTAACCTATTTAATTTAGCTCACTGAACTGGGAATTGGGCAACAGCAACAGAATCTCAGTTGTTGCGCTAACGGTAACATTCAAACGTATGCAGGCAAGTGCTCTATGCCAGTGACTTTTATAGCCTGCGACAAGTGGTTGGCTGCACCTGCACCCTCCCCACACTCACAATCACACACACACACACACACAAGCATTTATAGCTACAAGTGTATATGTGTGTGTGTGTCAAACGCAGCAACTGCTGAAGTTGAACGTCGCATGCGCCAAGGAAACGTCTTCAAAACGGAAGTGACCAATTACAGTTGCCTTTGTGCGTATGTACGCAACTATGTGTATGTATGTATGTGTGCGGCTGTGTGTGTATATGAAGCTGGCATATACTGGTGTATGCATGAATACATATGTACTGTGAGCTTAACATGCTTTATGTTAGGCGGGAAGCTTCTGCCCGACAGATGCAGAGCTTTTTTAACAGAGCTCTGTTAACTGACTCTTGTGCATTGCTCTGCCACTGTTAATTAGCAGCAAATGCATTAGAATGAAATGTTTTGAATTAATAAGAGAAGTAAAGGGCAAATTTCAATTATTCTAATATCTGGGCATGACAATAAACAGTTTTATGTTTTTGAAAGAGAAAGAAATATAAATAAATAGACAGATTATAAATATTGACAAAAGCAAAGCCAAATATTTATATCTATGTAGAACATTTACGATTTGATCAAAAGTCATGAAACATCAACGATCAACACACACACACACACACACACATACACACATGAGCAATAAATGCGGCATGAGAACTATTAATGTTTTGCTCTCGCAAAGCTCAAGAATGTTTCGAAAAACTGAAAATTATTTCGAAAATGCTCACACACCTAGAATTCAAGTGAAAACGGCGTAAACAAAATGTCTTTTTTTAAACATTTTCAATACGTTTCGCTGGCCAGCGACAAAAGCCGCGAGAGCCTCAGCTCGGAGAGCAGTTGGCAACGGGTTTTCATCGAATGCGGCCACGGAAAATGCAGAACTGAAAAGAAAGACTAAATAGAACGAAAGGAGAAAAAAAATACGCATTGTGATCCGTGCAACGCACTTACTTAATAAAAAAGATCAAGAGTGAAGACTTCATAAATATAAAATGCAGTTCCAAATAACAGTTAATCAATGAATATAGTGAATGAAATGATTCGTAAATTATATCAAGATCTATATGTGTGTTGCTGAACTGTCGGTTTATGTTATTTTATATAAGAGGCAACGAGCATTATTTTTAATTTCGCTGTTGATAATATGCAAATGTGTAGGCAAAAGAATAGAAAAGAAACGAGACGAATTTCACAAAAACCAAAATCCTAGGCAAAACGTTGTCTCAACTAAAACAAAATACATTTCTATTTGCCACTGTAAGAGGCAGAGCTGTGTGTATGTGTGAGTGTGTTAGTGTATTAGTGTGTGTAGACGGTTCAATTAAATATTTGTTTGACAACAACAATAGCAATAGCTGCGACAGCTAACACTATATATCTATATATATATATCAGCATCGAAATAACATTGAACTTAAGCCGATTGGCAGCTAACGTGAGCTACAAATATATATATATATATAGCTTTAAGTAAATATATTGTTAAATGTAATTAATTAATGAAAAAAAAAATGCAATTTGGCGCCCATTTTCCAGGAAGTGCCAAAGCCTCGCCAGAAATTTATCTTTTGCATTTTTTTTTTTAAACACGCACAGCCAATGCATAAAGATTCAAATAGGCCGACATATATATCTATATGTATTTGGACTGGTCTATATATGTACTCTGATTGCCTTTGTGCAGCCGCTATAAATATTTACAACGCGTTGCTGCTGCTGTTAATACGGAAAACCAAATCCAAGAAAGAAAATAAAAGAACAAAACGAATAAAAAGCAAAAATTTAATTCGAAAATCGTTTCTCTATTTTGTTGTCTAGTGTATGTCTTCAAGTTCTTTAAGCAAAAACTAATGGTCCACTAACTATATCAGACCGGGACACTCCAAAAACATTCGCAATACCATAACTAATACAACCTATGTGAACGAACTGCAATCAGAATGTCGAAGAGACCACGAGGGCATATACACAAAATTCGTGAATTCGAATTGGAAAAGGTAATGTGCAGAGCAGACATAGACATAGACTATGGCTAAATTCGTTGTAAATATTTCAAATATGTTCAAAGCATTTCCAAGTGAAATTATGCAGAAACAAGCCCCCCACAAAGGCTAGATATATTTATGAGGTAGTTAAAAGCAGCTGGAGAGTCATCGAAATGGGATTTTTTCTTATTAGAAATTTGTTATTGTAGATAAGCTAATGGGCAACAGTAAAATAAATACTAAATTATATATTTAGATGAATATTAATTTATTTTTATTTATTTATTTTATATTTTAATTTATTTATTTATGCTTATGGATATGCTATACAGTATACAGGCATATCATATTTGTTATCATATATTCCTAATAACTTTGAGCTATAATAAAAAAATTATATTTAATATAATTATTTTAATATAATTATTTTAAACTATTTATTTATTTATTTTTAACAAAATTTATTTAACAAAATCTAATTAATAATTCTTTACATTTTTTAATGGAACTTTTGAATGAAAACTTTTTTTTTCGTTTATTCATAAAATAAAATAAATAAATAAAATATATAGAAAAAATTAATAAAATATATATATATAAATCAAGACAATCAAACAAACCATGCTATAATACAAAGTGCTGAAAAGCAACATGATTTCTACTTGTTAATATGCTTAATATAATAATAAATAATATTTAACAAATATCTCATTTGATACACAATTTATTGCTGATATCTATATAAAAATTAAATATATTAATATATATAAAATATATGTAATTCAATTTTATATTTATATTACGATAAGGCAGTTGACCTTATGTATTCATTTGTTTGCAATAAAATTGCGTAAAACAATGTAGAAGCAGCATAATAATCAGACGGAAAGATTGATAAATGAATAAGCAGACAGGCTAACATATAAAAATGTATTGACTCAATCCATTGGCGAAAGAGAAACATTTTGCATATGCAGTAATTCAAATAATACAAAATATTTTGAATACGCTTCAATGGGATTTGAGGCAAATTAAGAAAAGAGAAAGAAAAATAAATATATATTCGAATTTCGCTTTATTGTTTTGGACACGTGTTTTGGCTTATGTTATTTTTTTTTACATATTTATTTAAAATTTAAAAATTAAAAAAATTAGCAAAATAAAAAAATATATATAATATTTGATATATTTATTTTCAATTTGTATTTATATTTTTCTAGTAAACATTTATTTTTAATAAATGATTTATTTCCACACAATTGAATTGAATTGGCCTTTGCAGGGCATTAGAACTTCGGTTAGGCTATAAATTTTGAATTTTGTTTCAATTGGCACAAGGCCAGAAATCTCTTCGCTCAGCTAATAGTTAACGCGCCCCGAGCCAGAAGGCAAGGTATAGGAAAACGAACTCATTTTATTGGGCAGCAAACAGCGAATGTCAAAAATAGAGTAACATTAAATATGTCTGGTCTCACGACTGCGATATATGTATGTATATATAAATATGTGAATATATATTGGGCAATTATCGAACCGTGTCATGGAGGTGCAGTTAGCCAGAATTTGGGGCAGGTACTAAACATCTGCTCTAATGCAAAACATATGCAAACAAAGCAAAGCAAAATGAATCCAATTTGTATAAATTTTTGGCTGCATTCAGATCCAACTGGTGGATGAATTCGATATCATTCAAATTGTTGGCGAGGGCTGGTTTGGCAAAATATTACTGGTGGAACATCGCGGATCTCAGACAGAAATGGTGCTCAAGGCAGTACCCAAACCCTATGTCACCTTGCGCGACTTCTATCGCGAGTTCCACTACGGACTCCATCTGGGCGTGCATCGGCACATTGTGACCACGTATGACGTGGCCTTCGAGACGGCTGGCTTCTATGTGTTCACCCAGGAGTATGCACCACTGGGTATGTATGCAAGTGTGCTATATAATGAGCAGGATTTACAGGATATTTGCTCTTCAGGTGATCTGACTTCAAATGTGACAGAGACAGGTGTGGGTGAGGTGTACAGCAAACGCATAGCTAAACAATTGGCCTCCGCCATAGATTATATGCATTCAAAGTAAGTAAAAGTGAAAAGGGAATATGTTATAGAATACTATATCAAAATCACAGACATACATATTATTCTGTAAAGTATATTCTATTTACTATACTAAATACAATACATTTAAATATTTTTTGTAATGGTTTAAGAAGCATATTAATAATTATAATTAGGTTTATTATAATAATTATTGACATATGATATATTTATTTATTATTTAATACACATAATAATTATAATTATGTTTATTTTAAAATTCATTGATATAAAATATAAAAATTATATTAATAATAATACATTTTATAGTTTTTATATATTATGTTTAAATCCGTAAAAAAAAAAATTAATATCTTATTGAAAATATTTTTGTTTATGTGCAAATGTATGTAAAAGGCAACAGGAGATTTGTCCAAAGCCCATAAAAATTATATAAATAAAATCGAGAATTTAATCCGATCGAATATATTTAACATATTTAGCATGCAGTGCCTATGAGATAAATATATATATACATAATGACATTCTAGATCATGGCAAGCAGCTGATTTAATATACATACGTATGTAATTATATGTGTCTGTCTGTATATCTGTCTGCCTGTCTGTCTGTCTGTCTGTATATCGATATGTCTGTAATGTATTTATGTTTTTATTTCCGTCCGTCTGTCTGTTTGTCTGTCTATCTATATGCCTATCTGTATGTCTGCATGTTAATATATATGCCTATCGATATATTTCTATGTTTGACTGTATGTGTAATCGAACATCTAAATTGAATTATGCATTGGTAGTAGTATACGAAGAGCAGCTCAAGCTAACCTGCATTGGTATGCGTGAGTCTGTGTCTCACACACGATTCACATTTGAAGAGAGCGCATTAGTATGCTTCGGGCAGCCACAAAGGCCTCTCTGGTTGGCTACCTACCGAATCGTTCGTGTGTAAAAACGAAGTTTGAGCGCGACTCCAAAATGGAGTTCGGCTTTGAGTGGCTTTTCTGTTCTATATAAAGACAGCCTGCGGCAGCATTTCTTCAGTCGTATTTAGGACCCGCCTGGTGGTCAGTTCTTCACAGCAGTGCTCCACTTTTTTCATCTTTGGCGTGTGGTAAATATTTAAATA
Organism: Drosophila stalkeri; assembly: GCA_035047405.1. Classification (NCBI taxonomy): domain Eukaryota; kingdom Metazoa; phylum Arthropoda; class Insecta; order Diptera; family Drosophilidae; genus Drosophila; species Drosophila stalkeri. The sequence goes on from JAWNPR010000090.1 coordinate 13,346,672, forward strand.
GTTAATAATTATTATAAATTGTTAATAATAGTAATTGTATTATAAGCTGAAATTTTATTAGTTATATTTCCAGCTTTAAGCTATTGCTATAAGTTATAATTATATTAATATTAGAGAAATGCTCTGGTGCTTCCTTACTATAAAATATGTTAAGTTAACATGATCATTATGTTGTTGATCATTTAGCTAATTAAGTAGTGTTAAGTATTGGCGTAAAGTAATAAAGGCGCCAACTGGAGAAGCTCTTCTTCTGCTCCTCATATGTAAGAACTTTGTTTATTAGAAGACTTCAATATAATATTGATTGACTGTTGCTTCTCTTCAATTTAATTTATAAAGTATTACGATTTTAAAATAATTTAAATTTATTTGTTAGCCAGTTACTCCTCTCTTCATTACAATTTATATATATATATATTTTTTTAATACAGACAATACTTTAAAATAATAAATAATATTTAATAATATATTGAATACAAATATAAACTAAGCGCCTTCTCGTTGTTAATAATTTTCTATGATTATAAACATTTTCTCCTTCTCTCTTCCCCTCTCTCCTATTTATTATAGAGACATTGTGCATCGCGATATAAAACTTGATAATGTGCTCATATATCGCTCAGATTTTCAACGTGTGAAGCTCTGTGATTTCGGGGAATCCTATCAAACTGGTACCGTAGTGGAAAGGCGCAACGAATGGCTGCCCTACAGTCCGCCAGAAGTATTAGAAGTCAAGCCCGAAGGCACCTACAAGTAAGTCACATTATAAAGATAATTCTACATAATATAATTAAGTAATTATACATTTATTCCCATTCCAGAGCCGATCCCAGTCACGATGTTTGGCAATTCGGCATAGTCATATTCGTCTGCCTGACGGGCTGTCTGCCCTGGCAGAAGGCATCCTCAGAGGATCCACGCTACGTGCGCTATCTGGTATGGCAGGGCAGCATAATGATGATGCCGCTGCGACGAACACCCAAGCTTTTTAAGGTGAGCTAGAAGCTAGAAGAGGACAAGTTCCATAATTATTCTATATACATGGATATCCCTTCTAGTTGCTCACATCGCGCGCGCAGCGCATGTTTAAACGTTTTCTGGAACCACGCAGCGGGAACAGGCCCAAGAGTCTGGGCGATTTGACCAAATTCATGGACGATCGTTGGCTGGCCAAAACGGCAGAGAAGGAGATGGCCGAATATGAAACAGACGAACTATGCCCCTCTATGTATTCCTTTCACAGCAGTCCTGACGAGAAGAATCGCCTGCTCTACACATTGGCTGACTGTGGCATCGAGACGAATGTTGATCGCATGCAGAAAAAGAATCGCATAAAAGACTGGATAGAGTCGTCCATAATCACAGAGGAGGATGAGGTAAGTTCCCACAATGGATTGACTCATGCCGTGCACTATACAATAATTCACTTTTCTATTGCAGGAGGAGAACGAGGAGACCAATTCGGCATCGCCGTCGTCGTCAGTTTCGCGTGAACCCGTGCCCGGTCACATCTCCTCCATACGACAGCCCCAGCAGCCCGAGAAAGTCAAGGAAATCAAGAGCACTCTGAAAGATGCCACACAAAAGCACTTTGATCCACGCACGGGTGCACTGCAGCAGGGACCCAGCGAAATGGGCATGGCTATGCACTCGTCCAAGTCCGTTAATTTGGCCTCAACATCGACGCTTAACAATGCGGACAGCATGCTGACACTGGGCTCCAGGCAGGACATGCTGGCCAGCAACCTGACCATTTACAACTCTATGGAAATGGAGCTGAACCGCCTAGGTAAGGGTCAGCCAGCACTTCTACAAGTCGACGGCTTTCTAAACCAGTCACAGAGCAGCAGCCTACTAACCTCGCTCGATGAGCCGCACATTGTGCACTCCTCCACTCCTGCTAAGAACTCCATTGGTGTCGGCACCCGGGCGTCCACCAAGAGTATTCTCCAGCGCTCCAAATCCGACTCGCTGCAAGCGGCCATGTACACCAGCATGCCGGCCATTGACAGCGCCAACTCCTACACCGCTTTTAACAACAATAACCTGAGCCTGCCGCCCCTGCAGCCGCTGCAGAGCGGCCAGGTGCCCAATGGCAGCGCCTTCTTTATGGGCGGCAATGGCAATATTGGTAACAAAACTAATCAAAGCAAGACGGTGACCTTTACGGGCTTGACTAATGCCTTCCAATCGCTTGCGCAACTCCCAGTGCTGTCTAATCCAGTAGCGCCTGCTGCGGTGCCTCCTGCAATGCAATCGAGTTACTTTAATCGCTTCCACAATGATTCTCAAGTCAAAGACAGCGCATACGGATCGGCCGACGTGAACGACACACTGAAACCAAGTCACCTCCATGCCAGCAATAATACGTCACGGCAGATGGTTTACAATGGCGCACGTGAATCAAACTCGAATATGAAGGACACGGCCTACGACCGTGTGGTGGTCACCAACAGCAACAGCGCGCGAAAGCGAAGATAGCTTTAGCTACACACAAATCCATACATTATATATATATATACAATTTGCAAGTTCCAATAAATATTAAACGTAAATTTGTTAACACACTCCTGTTTACTCTGTCTGGGCATTGGTGATTGAAAGGCAACATTACGTTCTTAAAAAATTACGTTTCCTTTATTACGCGTAAAAATCCAAAAACTAAGTCCCAGCCCACACAAGCAGCCGAAGACTCTGCTGCAGACGAATCGCCGCTTACTTGAGGGGAATAAAACGTGAGCTGTGGGTGGCACCAATACCGGGACGACCGTGCTTGACGGGCTTGTAGGTCAACGCGAATTCACCCAAGTAGTGGCCAATCATTTCAGGCTTAACTTCGACCTGATTTAAATAAACAATATTAGTAACCACACTCAATTATAAATATATAAACTAGGACTAACCTGGCCGAAGTCCTTGCCATTGTAAACGCCAATGATGGAGCCGGTCATCTCGGGAACAATGATCATGTTTCTCAGATGAGTCTTCACAATCTCTGGTTTCTCATTTGGGGGAGCCTCCTTCTTGGCCTTGCGCAGCTTCTTGATCAGAGCCATTGGCTTGCGCTTCAGACCGCGAGAGAAACGCCTGCGAGCGCGGCTGTGCATCAGCTCCACCAGCTGGTTGCTGCGCACGAACGGGACAGAATAAACAGTTAGGTTAGTTTTAGGACGCCACTTGATACCGAACACTGTTACTTACTTGGGCATATCCAACAGCTGGTCCAAGTCCACACCACGGTAGGTGAACTTCTTGAAGGTACGCTTCTTCTTAAGAGTTTCATCAACTTGCTGTTTGTGTCAAAATAAAAAGAAAAACAATGGGAATTCATTAGCACAATTGTTGGTTGTCAATTTCGCATACAATGTATCACTCAAAACTCTAAAATAATATTGACAACCATGCGCAGCGTATTGGATATTGTATATATTATAAACTTTTGCAATTCTGCACACGGATGTTTAATATTTTTCTAGATTTTTGCACAAAAATTACATCGGCCATCTTGACGATTGCAGTCTACGGAACGGAAAGAAACATACCAAGTAGTGCTGCCACCAGACTCAAAATAATGGAGCTGCCAGACCTTACACCGGCTATTTATCCGTCTGGTCACATTGTCATAAACCAGTGATGCGTACAATTATTTTAAAACTAAAGTAGTATAATATTGTGCTTCAAATAATTAAAATAGCTTACCGAATTTAAATATTAATTAAATACGTTAGTATAGTATTACAAATTCAATTTAATTGCTGAAATTTTAAATATATGTCATATTGTATACTTATCTAACAGAATCACTATTAACGTGACTCGTACAAATCGTATTGTCACGTACACATCCTCAACAGCATCAGCTGTGCAGAATTGGATGAACAGAAACCCAAACAATGCTGACGTTACCAAAATTGTGTTTTAAAAGACAAACGAATTCCACAAACGTAAAATATGCACAACTGCGCAACGAAATTTCCAAATGAAATAGTATTTAATGCGTTTCGTTACACTATTCGTTAACCAGCCAAATCAAACACCAACTGCCTTAGATTTCAACTACAATTTGTTTCTGCTTGAACAACTGGCGCCTTCTTATTGTGATAACAATCGGCCCCCAGGTAAGTGTTGGTATGTTTGCCCCCGCGATGTGTTTTGTGAAGCTATCTCTTTGTTTCTTTTGTTTTGCCTACGCACACAGATACCCGGTTGCGCAGCTAACAAAAAAACTAGCTGTTCTACTTATTTAGCAACTTCGCTGAGCTCATTACCAAACGGAGGTGAAAGCAAATTGCATCATGTTCGCGCATTCGGGCCATGTTATGACGCTTGCCAATAGCATAATTGGTGTCGGCATCTTGGCCATGCCATTCTGCTTCCAGAAATGCGGCATTATTTTGTCGATTGTTCTGCTGATACTCAGCAATTGGATAACGCGCATCTGTTGCCATTATCTGATCAAAACATCTCTGCTGACACGTCGCAAAAGTTTCGAAATGCTTGGTCTTCACGCTTTCGGCACATCCGGCAAACTTCTGGCTGAACTCTGTATCATTGGATATTTGATTGGCACATGCATCACATACTTCGTCGTCGTCGGCGACCTGGGACCACAGATTGTGGCCAAGCTTTTCACATTGGAGATGGCCGAATACCAACATCTACGCACCTTGGTCATGTTCGCTGTCACCGTCCTGTGCATTGTGCCGCTGGGCATGCTGCGCAATGTGGACAGCTTATCGGCTGTCTGCACTGCCTCCATTGGCTTCTACGTGTGCCTCATGCTCAAGATTGTGCTCGAGTCCGAGTCGCACATTGTGGCCAACGATTGGCCTCAGAAGGTCGTCTACTGGGAGCCAGCGGGTGTACTCCAATGCCTGCCCATCTTCAGTATGGCGTTGGCCTGCCAAATGCAAGTATATTTGGAAATCAATTTAAATTTGATTTATAATGAATATCTCTCTTTGCTTGCAGGCAACTCTTTGAAGTCTTCGGCAGTATTAATAATCAAAGTCTGGACAAGCTGAATGGCATAGTGCGCAATGCAACCTGGATTTGTACACTGGTGTATATTTCTGTCGGCTTCTTTGGCTATGTAGCTTTCTGCACGCATAGCTTTTCAGGTATATTCTATTTACTTGAGATCTGCTAAATGCTAATTATAAACAACCTTTTTCTATTGCAGGTAACATCTTGATAAATCTATCGCCTTCGTTCGGTAGCGATGTTATCAAAATTGGATTCGTGCTTTCGATTGCATTTAGCTTTCCCCTGGTCATATTTCCATGCAGAGCCAGCATTTATTCCTTGTTGTATAAAAAGGTAAGAGAATAAATATTTTTGAATACTAAATATTAAATATCAATTATAATTTCAACAGGGTCACATGGAGAGCAGCAATTATATACCCGAGCAGCGCTTTCGCTTGATAACACTCTTCATCGTCTTCTTCTCGCTTTGTGTGGCGCTCGTTATTCCCTCAGTTGAGCTCATTATTGGTTTAGTGGGCTCTACAATAGGCGTTGCCATTTGCATTATGTTTCCGGCGTCAAGTTTTCGTCAAATCATCAGAAAGGAATCCACGGAGCGCACTTTGGCCCAATTTGTATTTGTCAGCGGCTTTTGCCTAATGATACTGGGCACATATGCCAACCTTAATGCCATCGATGCTCAGAGCTCTGGCCCGCAATTCGATGGAGTACAAGTAGTCACACCATTATTGACCAACGAAATCCCACCACCTCCCGCTGAGGTTCCTAATTTACCAAACTCTGAAATAATTAAACACCTAGTGAAAACCAATGAGGCTGAAGTCAAAGAAGTATTAGGAAAACTGGAAGACAGCAAAAGTGTACGGGGCGCAGATAACATAAATCTTGTCGAGAAACCGAGCATTGTGCTCGCTGTTTCCGATAATCCACCGATGCCGCCACTGCCCGTTGACGAATCCCATGGCGTGGATTTGAAAAACGATCCACCACCAGAAAATTCTGAAAGTTTACCCAAAGAAGAGCCCCAACCAGTTGCAGTTCCAGTTGCAAAAGAAGCAAAAATAGTTGTCAAGAAAAACTTGACACGAGCAGAGGATGTGGCTGCAGTATATGTGGCTCCTGATAAGCAAGAAGCTTCACAGCCAATGAACATAGCTGCACAGCAGACAATAGATGGAGCTGCCATTAAAAAGGAAGAGGAAATTACGGCCGAGGAGCAAAAGGATAAAGCGAATGCGAACGATTTGCTTAAAACAGAAAAAGAACTTAAGGAGAAAATGGAGAAATTAGGTCGCACCGTCGACAAGCTGAACGCGGAGCTGGCCAAACAAAACCCCCAGAGTGCAGATACAATGAAATTGTTAGAGCGCAGCGTCGACAAAATAAACGATCAATTGGCAAATCAAAGCCCCAACGATCCGAAACCATTGGCTGTGAACGAACTGGCTGAAGCACTAAATCAGGTCAAAGAAACCAATCGTCTGCAAGATGACAAAGACAAAAGAGATGAAAAGTCACAGATGAAACCACAGAAGTCACAACAGCAACTGCAACAGGAACCACAACTGCAACCACAGCAGCAACTACTGGAGCAACCCCAACCCCAACCCCCACCCCAACCCCGACTCCAACAACAACCTAGTGAGGTCAACAACACAGTAAAGGAACGTAAACCTGCCTCGCTCTTAGAAATGCTGACGGAGAACGCTCATGCGCGAGAGGAGCAAGAAGCACACGCTGGTGTCTTTGAGCCGCTCTCTTACAAAAGAGGCGAATTGCATACGAATGCGAGTGCCAATGCACCGCCATTGGTAAAGCGGCTGCCGCTGCCTTTGGCACTGCAGGCCAATTCAACCAAGGCACAAGCTATCAGTAGTTCCTTAGCTGCCGAGCAGGCGGCCAACAAATCAATCGATGTCGAGAACGTGGAGGCCATCAGGCGCGAGCTGCTGCAATTAAAGGAGCAACAGGTGATGACGACAACAACAACGACGGCGGCGGCGGCGGCACAGTCTGCGGTGCGTGTGAAACGCGATGCCGATGGCAATGAAAACTGTCTACCTGAACCCCAACTGAACGAGGTGAAAAGCGGTGGCCTGATTGGTCTCGCTCTGCAAGTGGAGAATATGGGACGGGAACTAAAGTCCGTTAAGGATGAAGATCTCGAGCGAACGACCTCCACACCCAACACAGACACAGTTGCTAAAAGGCTAACAAGTGCGCTGAACTGAACTGCAAGCACTATGTGCATCAGAAGATGATGTAACTGGATGTACAGAGAGATGTACAGCTCCAGCATAATGTTCACCGGGCCAATAAGCTTTATGTATATATATATATATTATTAACTTATTTATATTGAAGAAAATGTATTAATTTAGTATCTAGCAGATGATGCCCCTATATGCTTAGCAATATATATACATCATATATATATATATATATATATATAGTTATATAGAAAACTATTTATACGAATTGAATGTTTCAATTGGAAAACTAATTAACATTGTTCTAAGACTTGATTTGAAATAGATGATATATATGTATACACCTATAAGAACGGACATAAACAAGATTGGAAATGTTTCTCTTACTTTACGTAATTCCAAGATTTTTTATCTAAGCAAGCTTTGATTTCCTATTCATGCGTTCATTGAAAAATGTTTGAGTATGTGTTAGAATTTTTTTTTAAATATGCGCACAGTTCGTTTACCTGCTTAACATTTGGCTTAAATCACAGATAAATATACCTGTTCAAGTATCATTATTAAATGAATTTGCAATACAATGTGCTGTAGGCAAACCTATTTGATAATTACTCAGTGTTTATTTCAAATGTTAAGCAAGAACCCAAATTTCTGATCAAAATTGTGCAGTTTATATAGGGAATCGAAACAGAGAAGTATCAGCATGTCGATCGTTTTGGATGTTGTGCAAAAGATAGTTTTATATAGCGTCTACGAGTTGACCTGCGCCGCTGTCGCACAAGTTTTCCATAGATTTTCTATCGTAAGTGAAACAGAAAATTTGATTTTAAATATAATTAATAATGACTAAATTGAATTGCTAGATAAATGCAAGGAAATTTTCAAAATTTAAGATCGCAAAATCAACAGATAAAATAATGATGGTCATCGAGAAGCCCGAACCGCCAGACGCAGCTCTAGAACGTATCAAAGTGGAGCCCAGGCCTAGCAGCCAGCAGCTGCTGGACTCGCCCCATACGGACTTCAGCTACAAGAACAATGGACCCATTTGCCCGCCACAGACTTCGATGATGCGCATAGCCAGGGACAGCTACTTCTCATAGACTCGCACATAGAAACAAAAGGCAACTGATCGCATAGATAAAATAACTTTAATAGAGAGTATGGATGATCCACAACTTGGATAACAAATTGAACAACTAACTTCATCCTTTGTAGCAGCTACCATTTAAGTGTGTAATTGGATTTTTCATTTCCTTTCTTTTCTTTTTTTCTGTTTTATATCAATCAGAATAATAGTATCTCTGGTAATGAGAGATTCGTTGAGTTCGCATTAAGATCATTTGCCTAGCAGTCGGCGCCGAGTGCGTGCAGATCGTGCAGCACCTCCAGCACGGTGCCCACGCTCCAGGCCTGCGTGCGGCAGGAGTCGTTGCAGTAGCTGCCATTGTCGTTGGTCAGCTCGGGTAGGCCGCGCCAATGCGAGGTTTGCAGCTCGCGTAGATGTGCCTGCAAGATGGTCCACGTCTCGGCAATGGTCTCGTCCAGGTAGCCGCATTTCTTTGCAAAGATGAGCCGGGCACGCAGATAAAAACCGATGGGCCACACCCATTCGGGTCCCTGATGATAGTTGGCGCCATGTGCCACTGTGCAGTCTGTCGAGTCGTTCGAGTTGTCATAATTGGCTCTGTAGTTCCAGTCATCTGGATCCAGGGTCTTCATGCCTAATGGGCCAAGCAAATGCTTTCGTGCCTGCTCCAGGGCCAGCCAGGCGTTCTTTGGATTGCACAGCTCTGGCGCCACGGTCAGCGTGATGGGGAAATTGCAGCGCAGCTGGAAATCTGTCCAGTCCTGCGTGGCCCCATAGCTGTCCTTGTAGATGCACTTCTTGTTGGCCACCGAAGTGGTGTCTGTCTCCTTGACATAGAAATACGCATCGAAGTTTTTCTGTATGCGATCCGCCCACTCCTTGTAGCTCCACTTGGTCACCTCGCCCGACGGCCCCTTGCGCTCCACGCCGCTGTGCGGAATAACCTTTCGCTCACTTAATCCCTGCATGAAACGCAGTGCGGCGTACTGCAGTCCAATCAGCTCCACGGCTGAGCCATCGCGTGGCGTGCTGGGTCGTCCACGATTGCCCGCCTTCTCGGACGAACCCATCTTGTCCATCCAGGTGCCGCAGTTGGCGCTATTGCCGCCAAACACAAAGCCCGTCTCTGGGTGCACGCCAATGTGATTGTTGAAGCCCTGATCGACCATGTGAGCATCTATCTCATGACCGGCATTACGCTCACGGTATTGCAATCCTTGGAAGTGCACCTGCAGGGCCTCCTGCATGACATCTTGCAGCAGCTGATCGAAGGCGCCCGGAGCATGAGGCTCTGAATCATCATATGGGAAAATACGTGACACCTTGTCCTTGAGTATGTCAGCGCCCTGCGGCGCCTCCTCCACGTACTGGGCAATGCTGTAGAGCCACCACCAGACCGCATCGCGGCAGTTGAAGCGCGGCTTAACGCCATTATCCAACAGATTCGGTATCAAACCATGGCGCATGGCCGAAGCAAAGCCAATTATGATAAAGCGCGCCTCTGTGAAGCGTCCGGTGAGCAGCATTGTGCCACGCAATGCGATGAACGTGTCCCGACCCCAACAACGCATATAGCCTGCAAGACAAGAATTCTTAGAGTGATATAAATAATGGAGTAATTATTTCTACTCACCCGTAGAGAAATGAGGTAGACCAGCGGACAGTGTGACGCACTGCTTGGGCGGCTTTGGTGGGGCAAGCGCAAGGCTAAAGCCGGGCAGATTGGCCGATTTGCAGACGGCGAGGAACTGCAGCGTAGATAAAGCCAAGGATTGGGTAAAGTTGTGACCATCTCGAATAAAACTTCAATTGAAATTTAATTGAAATAATAATATATATTATAATTTAATCTGATTCAGCACTTACATGGGCATCAATTGATTGACCTGATTGACCAGAACATTGTAGACACCGCTCACAATAGCATCAAAGTAACAGGGTATGAGGTAGCGTGGCACATTCTTTAAGGGCTCAAAGGTTGCCTTAAACCAAGCGGACAAAGGCTTTAAATCATCAAAGTTGTTCAGGCGATCAGCAATGTAATCTATATATTAGAATAGAATTATAATGAATTTTTTATTCAAATTTTAACTTCATATTTTAGCTCACCCAACATCCAGTTGCCGTCACGTAAATTGTTGCACAGCGGGTGGCCGAGATCGTCGCGTGGCGAAATCTCTGTCAGCAGCGAGACAAAACCCTGCAGACCGCAATAAACAATGGATCCAAAGTTGGGTATATCGTAAGCGCTGCCACCCAGACCCAAATCGCGCTCTTCCTGATCGCAGCTGAACAGCGCGCGATTCAAGGCAGTCAAATCCAATTTGGAGACAATTGCTTTGAGGTCCTCGCACTGGGCACCCGGCACCAGACGCAGCGCATTTGTGACCTGCTGCAGACGATCGAAGCTAAGTCGTGCACTGGGATGCATGGAGACGCGAATGGCCACCACAGTGCCCGGGCGCAGATTAGCAAAGTTGAGCTGCGTATTGGAGCCGTCGATGTATTGTTTCGTCTCGAACACCTGCGATTTGCTGAGCGGTATATGCTCCTGCAGCGACAACTCAAACTGGGTGAAGCCATTCAGCACGTTGTTGTCCTTCTTGAAGGGTGCCGGACGATCGAATGGCTTGTCGCTCTTCATGGTCAAATTGGCCTCGAGTATGATCTCATCCAAGACGCCCTCAAAGCGCAGCGGCCTAACATAAGTTGCTCCCGCATTGGGATGGGGATAGCTGAAGACAGTATGAGCCACCAGGATGACCGTCTGATGTGTGATGGGCGAGTGGCGGGTCACGGCGACCACATTGGGATCCATTTGATCAACATACACCTGGCTGAAGCCCTCCTCTGCCAACTGGCCGTGCAGTATATTCAATGCGCGCTTGGCAGCGACAATGCCTGTTTTAAAGTCAACTACTTTGCCCCATTCCTGATAAGGACGCTCCTCATCGACCACATGAATCTGAGAAGCAAACGGGAAAACTTTAGAGAATATGTTTCTATTGTAAATATAAATCCCATTCAGACTTACGTGATGTGGCACCAGCTCGTCATAGCCGCGATTGCTGCCTGTGGCACAGCAAGCCATCGCCACCAGAGCCGAAGAGGGCAGCAAATCGTACACCGTTCGCTTCTCAATGGGCGAAGGATTATCATGTGTCAGATCCATAAAGAGAGCATGCGCCACACTGGGCGCCACATCACGATTGGGATTCGCGTAGAAGCCACCCACAGGTGCGCCACCATAACGATATACCAAGCGACCCTGCTCATGCGAGTCCCAGGCCGAGAGAGCTTCGCGTATCAGCGACGTAATGCCCAGACGATTGACGAACACATTGTCGGTGCCATCGGAGTTGGTAAAGAGCTCGGCGACCACATACAGCTCGGGATTGATTTTGCGAGCTGCGTCCAGCAAATACTCGGCCACATGCAGTGGCGTCGAGTGACAGTTGTCCAGGCGGACACCGTCGAAAATGCGCGCTGTTGTCTCCACATAGTCCGTCATGTGCTTCCAGAGGTATGGGCTGTCCTCTGGCCGCTTGCCGAAGCGCAGCTTCACGCTGTCGCCCCAGGAGATGAGCTCACGTTTTATATAAACATTTGCACGACCTGGCTGCTCTTCGGCAAAGTCCAGCAACGGATCAGAGGAGCCCATGACCCAGCCATTGTGGGCCATGAAGAATTCGCCCGCCTTGCCGTACATGTCCGCCTCGATCTCCTTCAGCGATTTGCCCTCGGTGTTGGTGTGCGTGAAGTATGTCATGAAGACCGCATGCTTAATCGAAATCTCACGCACACGCGGTCCATCGTGCTGGACGCGCTCATAGCGCACGCCAGCCAAGCAATTGTCAATGGCATAGGTGAGGTAGCCTTGGAGCTCGGCACGAATGCGCTCGTTGAGCTCGTCGAGATGGTGGCGTAGCGTCTCGGCGCATTTGCGGAAACGCGACTCCTCATCGAAACAGTCACCATGAAAAGCATTAAAGATCTCCAATGCGAGCTCAAAATTAATTGTGCTACCCAAGCGTCGATATGCCGGGTCCTGTATCAGTTGAATCTCTTGGAAACGCGACTTGTTCGCCACGTTCTTGGGTGGCTCACGAGTGCGCACCTGGGACATGAACTCGGTCACATACTTCATCACGTCGCACTGATACAGCTCGTGTATATTGACCTTGGGCAGGTAGACATTATGCAATTGGTACTTTAAAGCTTCCAAATGGCACTCCTGATCGATGACAGCCGGCACGCCCACATGTTCCAAACTGCCTGCAGCAATGTCCGCCCCACACTGCGCCAGCATGGCATCCAGCAGAAAAGCTGGACGCAAATAGGGACACGTTGCGCACGAGTATGTCGCATCTGGATGCTTGAGTAGCCATTCAGATTCATTGGCGGTGTGATTCAAGACGATGTCACAAATCGAAGCTACCTGTGGATCAGATAGAGCCATTAGAATTGGAAGCAGCAAATTGGAGCAACTCAAGCACTTACGCCCCACTCCTGACGAAACTTCTTGATAACTTTCTCCACATCCTCAAACGTGACCTTCTCACCCTTCTTAGTGGCAAAGTTGGGATTGACGCTGAGCTGATCGCGCAGCGAGTAGCCGGAGCGTGAACCGCCCAGCTCCTGAATGGGCGTAAAATGGATGACATTATAGCCCGACTCCTTGGCCACGCGCAGCTTTGCCTCCCACGTGTTCAGTGGACCCAGCAGCTTGGCCATCACCGTTTGACAGCGCACCGAGTTGAGGGGTATTATCTTCTGGGCACCCACGGGACCTACATGCAACGTGGGCTCCACCTGCACATACAAAGCGCCATCTGGCGGAGAGTCCGCTTTACGTTCCCTGAAAGCAACAAAAGAAATTAGTCTCGATTTATATGGAATATACATATATGTATATGGGGCACTTACACATCGGCAAAGCTGAAGTAGAAACGGAATGTGCCCGATATGTTCAGGTTTAGCTCACTAAAGATGTCTGTGTCCACGACATGCACATCCGGATGACTGTCGCTAGTGATTTGCTGGCCATCCTTAAGCTGCCAGCTGAGCACACGATATTCGGTGCGCACAAACTTCTTGCCCTCGGCCGGGTAATTGGTGTGGAGCAGAATCTTGCGACCCAGCAGAGCAACATCCGGATGAACGCGCAGCTTGGAGCCGCGCTTCAAGCGATAAAGCACATGCTCAGCATTTGTGCCCTCCGCAATGGGTATGCTGTGCGAGTCCGTGTCCTTGCTCATGATTAAAACCTGAGAAGAGTAACTTAAATATAATATATGTATATGGCTGAGTGTGAGTGTGTGTGTGTGTATGTGTGTGTGAGTCTTCGTATATGTACATAGATGATTACAGAGATATGCCCCACATTCTATAGAACTGTGCATTGGGCAATCAATTTGATTCGACTCGATTCAATTCAATTCGTTTTCAATGTCACCCCAATAAAATATGATGATCGAGTTGAAATGTTGAAATATGCAAGCTTCATTAAAAACAATTAAATAATGGATATTTAAGCCTGGAAAATGGTATATGTAAATTGTACAATTTTCCATGGTTTTTGCTTCCTTTATATTTGTTTTCGAATAACCATAGTCTATCTTTCAAAATTCTCATATAATATAGTTCTATGTATAATGAATTATCTAGTGAGTAAATTTTTAATTAATTAAACTATAATTAATATAGCTATACAATTAATTAAGTTTTACTTATATTATTTTAATTTACTATGCTGCATATATTGTAAAGATATCAAAAATAAAATAAATCAAAATTAATTTAAAAATATTTATGTATATAGAAATGCCAGCAAAATCAAGTTAAGCTCGAAGAATGCTTTAAGAACATTTTGAAAAATCTACTTATAGAAACTATTTGACAGGACTTTATTTAGCTGCTCTAATTGAACTTGAGGCAGGCGCCTCAGGGCCTGGCTATTTTTAGCAGATAGATCGATTGATTACGACAATATAGATTAGAATTACTCAGACACTCACACACAGGCAATCAGTAGTTACAACACCACAGTGGAAGCGACTTTTAAAGAATATAAATATATATATAGAGAGTATATATAATGGACTTTTTAACTAGAACACGAGGAGCACACGGCACAGACTGAAACTGTCGCTGGGCGGCTGCTTTATTAAGTCTGGGCTATGCTTTTTGCCCGCAGCACTTACATAAATAATATTTATTAAATATGCACAAACAAACAAACACACACACACACACACACACATGCATACACAATAGACACATATGTATACAATTGTGTGTAGTGTATTGTGCCTGTGTCTGTGTCTGTGTGTGTGTGTGTGTGTGTGTGCTTGTGCATATTTAGTAAATATTATTTACTACATAATTACAATCAGAGATTGTGTAAATACCTCACTGTGGTGCTTTCGTATGACACCGGAGCCGCTGATGCTACTGCTGCCTGCATTCCCCATAACTCTCGTGGCACTAAGCTTATTCGCACTAATCTTGATTGCCGGCACGACTATTTCAGCTGCTGCTATTTCAGCAGCTGCTGCTTCTTCTTCTCCTTCATCATCATCAACATTCGCCGGCGCCGTTACCTTATCAAAACCTTGCACTGGCTTTTGCATTTGCTTTGCATTACTGTGCGGTGTGGTAGTTACTTGTGCATAGTACTCGATGAGCCAGCGAAAGAACTGATAGCGCATGAGGATCTGGATCAGTGCATCGAAATTGCGACGCGTGCTCATGTAGATCCATCTCAAGCCCTCGACTAGCATTGTTCACCTTATCACGAAACTGCAAATTGTGAAGCGTTTAAGTTTTTTTTTTTTGTCTAATTTTTTTATTTTATTTTTTTTTTCTTTCGTTTTTTTTGTCTTTTTCTTTTGCGAGTTTCGCTGCCGGCAGCTGTCTTAAAGCTACTGAACGCTGGCGTTGGCCAAGCCACTTGCAATCTTAAACGAACCATTCTAAAGATTACATACTAAATAAAAATCGAAAAAAAAAAAAATAATTAACAAGTGTGAATACTAATTACGCACACACACTCGCTCTCTCTCACACACACACACACACACGCAAGCTTTGGAATGATTAGCAGATTGCGCAGGAGCTTTTCATCCATTGCCTTTGATGCAATTCTTAGCACGCAAAGCTTACATGATAACTGTTAATGTTCGTTATCGATTCAAAGTCTTAAAAGCATTAAATCATTTTATTAGAGCTGAGTCAAAGCGCAGCGAAATACAGTGGCTTGCTATGTTCATTATGTAAAAAGAAAACTCTATTTTTAACGCTCATGAAACTTTCAACTGTAAACTTTAAGCATTGCAATTAGTAGTTAGTTTTTTTTTTTTTTTTCAATTAAAAATAATTACAAAATTTTTAACTACTGTATATTATATTTTAAGTAAATTAAGAATATTTTGGAATATAAGTTCTTAAGAAAGAAGGAAAGTTCCATTTTGATCACATATATTTTCAATTTATAAGTTATACCAAGGCATTTGAATTATTTATAATGCACGTATCACTCTACTAAAAAGCTTTTCACAAAAGTTCAACGTTACTTCCTTATTCATCTATTTAAAACCGCGATTTTCCGTGTTATTATTTGACATTTGTTTTTAGCTAAATTCTTGATAAACAATTTGTGTAAATATTTTATAAATAGAGAAAGTTATCTGCGTCCATTGACCTACATACATATGTGCATACTAAAGCACTCATCTATTAACATATACATATATATACATACTTATATTTCTATTTAGACTTAAGAGCACCTTTCAAAACCCTTCAAATTTATTCTATGATTTAAAAATGTCTCTTTTAATTTTCAACTTTAAACAAAACTAAACAAATTCTAAACACATTTATGCTGATAATGCAATATACATGATTCATAATTTATTGTAAACACTTAGATAATATTTGTTTGCCGAAATTTCGGTTATTGCTTCGCTAAATTGGTATGAACACTTGATGAAATTGAATTTAATTTTAAATTATTTTAATAAATAAATAATATATGAGTCACCAACTATTTTCTTATGATTTTTTCCACCAATAACTGTGATCTGCGGCCGAATAACACTTTACCAGAAAATAAATTCCTCAATTCTTTTTTTATTGAGCCCAAGGTGACCTTTCAAGTTTTCGTGCGCGCACCAGCTGCTGACGCCTGAGAACGTTCACACCCTCTGTTGCTGGTAAACAAAAATCAGCTGTTCGCAATCATTCTGTTTGTATAGCATTTTCACCCCAAGTAGTTAATTAATACACAGAACGCGAGGGTCTCCTGTTTGTTGTTTGTGCGTGTAGCTTAATATGCATGTATTCAATACAAGTAAGCTTGTACGAATGTTTACTTCAACGCAAACATATTAACAGTTAACTTTATATTCACATTTTCCACTCACTATTTATATTTGCATATCTGAATATGCAACAACTTACCTCTAGGTCATTTATTAGCCAACACTGTATTATTCAATAAATGAATAATATATCACGCATTTTTGTGCACTATAGTTTATTTTACAGTTGAATTGCCTAATTGTTTTTAATGCACAAACGAGATACAAAATGGACTGCAACATTTTGCGAAGTAAACAAGAATTGGCTAAGCATTAACTGAAGTGTGCCTTCTAATATCGATAAATGGTCAGTTATCGTAATTATCGGAACTAGTTCAATTATTTGGCTAGCAGATCTACTTTGCGTTACGTGTTCATTCATAATGGTTTTGAATCGCGTAGCCGCCAAAACGTGATGTAAAATATATTTGAATTTATATACATACATATATATAATACTTGAAATAAAGTTCATTTAATACATTTTTATTTGATTGTATGCATATTTTCATGTAGAGCGCATATTAAATTCATAATAGTAAGTGTATATATTTAAACAATTCATTGTATACCAATATTAAAATATTACAAACGCTTCACAAAATGCCAAATAAGAAAAAAAAACAGTTCTGGAAGAATACTCGTGAATATTAAGCACAGTTTTTAGCTAAAATACAAACACCGGGAACACATACATATTTTTACATGGAATACATATCTAAAATATGGAATTGCAACACTTATTTCACCTAAATTACATTTTCAATATGTTCTGTTGGTTTAAGATTATCCGCGACATTCCCAATAAGTCCTGTGCCACTATCCGCAACATTGTCATTAAGTGCGGTGGGTTTAAGATTATCCACAACATTCCCCATAAGTTCTGTGGCATTAAGATTATCCGCAACATTCCCAGTAATCGATGTGGGTTTAAGATTATCCACACCATTCCCAATAAGTCCTGTGGCATTAAAATCATCCGCAACATTCCCAATAACTGATGTGGGTTTAAGATTATCCACAACATTCCCAGTAAGCCCTGTGGCACTATCCTCAACATTCCCAATAATCGATGTGGGTTTAAGATGATCCACAACATTGCCAATAAGTCCTGTGGCATTACTATTATCCGAAACATTGTCAATAATTGTTGTGGGTCTAACATTATGCTCAACATCCTTGATCCCCGGCGCAACTATTTCAGCTGCTGCTGTTGCCGCTGTTGCTGCTGCTGTTGGTGCATCTGTTGCTGCTGCTGCTGCTGCTGCTGCTGTTGTTAATGCTGCTCTTGCTTTTGCTGCTGCTGTTACTACTGCTGCTGCTGCTGTGACTGCTGCTGCTATTGTTGTCTTGTTATTTTCATCAGCATTCTCCCTAACCCCTTCATAATCTTCCACTGCCCTTTTCATTTGCATTCCATTATTGTAAAGAATGGTAGTTCCTTGTACATAGCACCCGATGAGCCAGCGAATGATGTGAAAGCGAAGTATGATAATTAATAAAATGCGACGCGTGATTAAGAAGACCCATCTCATGTATTGATTGACTAGCATTTTTTTTTTTCCTTAATTGTCGATTTCGTTTGCTAGTTTCGCTGCCGGCAACTGTCTTAAAGCTACTGAAAAAACTTACAATCTCAACTGAACCATTCTAAAGATTACATACTAAATCAAAATCGGAAAAAAAAATAATTAACAAGTGTAAGTAATAATTACGCTCACACACTCTCACACACACTCACTCACACTCACTCACACACACACAAGCTTTCAAATGATTAGCAGATTGCGCTGGAGCAGGAGCAGGAGCGTAGGGGGGCAAAGAAAGGAGGGGCTAATTTTTGTCACATATATTTTCAATTTAACAATCAAGACAATCAGTGTTACAGTCAATTTATAATCTGCAACATTTTTAAACTAGAATTGGCTAAACACTAACTGAAGCATGCCTTCTAATATCGATAAATGGTCAGTCATCGGAACTGAACTAGTTGAATTATTTGGCTAGCAGATCTATTTTGCGATACGTGTTCATTCATAACGGTTTGGAATTGCGAAGCCACCAAATGAAATACAAAATATATTTGAATTGATATACATATTAAGTTAATTTAATACAACATTTTTATTTGGTTGTAAAGTTTATTTTTTATTAAATTTATTTGTCTTAATTGTCGTATGCATATTTTCATGTAGAGCACATATTAAATTCATAATAGTAAGTGTATATATTTAAACAATTCATTCTATTGCAATATTAAATTATTACAACGTTAAACAGTGACACGCGTTACACGAACTACAGCCTATTTGTAACTTAATTTAACTGGCACTAAGTAAAAAGCACATATTGAATCTTCTGTTGTAGTTTCTGTTGTTGTTGTCTTTGCTGCTGGCCGCAGTCCTTGCAGTCCTATCATTTGCGCACCGTAAACACCAAAGGCGCTGACTCATCCTCCTGCTGCTCGAGCAGTGTGGTCCTAATAGCACGTATTGAGGCGCGCTGCTGTGCCTCGATATCCTCGTATTCGATGGACGTGGAGCGCAATAGCTGAAATTGCGCATTCGAGTCATTTTTGGTAATGATCAGTGAGGCGGGCCGGGGACCTAAAAGCGGAAACGAAATGGTATTAATTGCCATTGAATAAATGTAAATTATATAGTTATACAGTTATATATAGTTAGCATTACCTGCTGGTGGCTTGGTCGTTAAGCGCCCTTTGCTGCTGCCTGGCCCACTCGCCAGCTCCACTTGACGCTCCGAAACGTACTCCACCTTTGAGGCATTATTGTTATTATTATTGTTGTTGTTGATGTTGGCCAAATTGCTGCCGCTGGGCGTTTGTTTGATCGATACACGCTTCTCCGACTTTACGCTGCCTTGCTGCTTTAAGATGGAGTCGCGTCGCTGCTGCATTGGCGAAGAGGTGTGTAGCGTTGGAGTGAATATGGCGCCGGCACTGGACAAATCAATGTCTACAAATTCGAGAAATAAAGTTAGAAATATAGGAAAAGGGGAATTACAGAATAATTGGGAAGTACACAAAGCAACACACAATTAGCAACCAGATGACTTTTTCTGTCTGATGGACGACTTGATGGCAATGCAGAGCTCCAACCTCACGATGTATATTGATCTTACATATATGGTTTTTTTTCTATTACCCAACACCTTTGGTTAATAAATATTTACAAGCTAAGCTAAAATTTGCATGCATTAATCAACGAAAATCAATTGAAAGCAATCAAAGCCATTTATTTATTTTTTTTTTATTTTTTTTTATTGCCGAACATGAAAAATGCATTTGTAAAAAGTTGTTCGTATGATTATTTATTTTAATATTTCATATCATCAAGTTAAGAACTCGCTCGTGGAAGCAGCTTTGGTTAGTTGTTCATTTTAATTATGATTGGGTTTTTTTTCGTTTTTTTTTTATGGCAACCCAAAACTAATTGTAAATAATCGTGCAGTCATTTTTTGGTTTTTGCTTTTTTAATACATTATGAAAATACTAGAAATCAAAATACTTTAAATAATCGAAACACTTGAGCACAGCAAGGTTTTAGAACTTGAATTAGGTTATTTATGAACTATTGCAAAATTAACAAAAACATCAACATAAAAGGAAGACAACAAAAACATATTAAAATGCATTAAATAGTTTATAAAAGCCATTGAAGAACTGTTTAAATCAAATTGCAAAAGCGTTTCCAACTTGTCAACAAGCTTTGGTAATGCTAATGGCACACATATATATATGGTATATATATATATTTTATATAGGTAATATATAAGTAAGTGTATATATGGTTAGTCAACTAATTGTTTAGTAAATATCTCTTACAAACTATGCCAGACCTAGAGCTACACGAAATACACGTGTTTTCCTTAATACCTATATTATCATTATAAGCTATAATTATTCTTACTCCTAGACACTATATACACGTACATACATAGGTAAGTACATGTATATATAATTATTTCAATTGTTCAGCTTTCGAAAACCTCATTTTTAACAGGTTCGTTGGTTAGGAAGCTCGTTTTTAATACAGATATGTTTGTTAGTATACGGTAAACATAGAGTAGAGGAATTTTATAATTTGGTATCATCGTAGATTTGATCTGAGTTTGGCACCACAACCACCGTTGGCACTTGGGTATAGGGCGTCATGGGTTCGATCAGCAGCTCATCGGCAATTGAACGTGGACGTGCACCGTGCACCAAGCTGTGCTGATTATAAAACATACTACCAACACCTCCACCTCCACCTCCACCACCCACGTTTATCAAGTCGGCGTTACTGCCGCTACTATTGCCATTACCCATACGCATCTGTATGCCACCGCCGGCAGCAGCGCCAGCGTTCAGACTTTGCAGTGAATGCGAGCTGGCACTGCGATTGTATTCGTTGTTGTTGTTATTGTTGTTGTTGTTGATGTTGTACTGCAGCAGATTGTGAATCTTCTGCTCATCGGATGGCGAACCAAACTCGGAAGACTCGCGAATGGGTGCTAATTGCAGCTGTGCGGCAGCAGCTAACATCTCACCTGTGGGCAAACCAGACGGACTGGGTCTCTCACTGCTGGCCACATCCTCGAAAGCCTCTTCATTCAATGTTTGCAATGCGCCGCAAATCATTTGTTCTTCAAGCGTAACCTATACGAAAGAAGATTGGATATTTTATTTCAATATAATACATTCGAGTTTGAATAGGGCTAAACCAGAGTTAACTTTGGGCATGTAAGCTATTTTACCTGTAGATACTCATAATCATGGATTTTTGACTATTTCGGTAAGCATTAGACAGAGACAAAGATAAACACAATTATGTACATAGATGAGATCCTGTCTGCTGTGATCTTTATATGTTAAACAAACTCGCTCCTTAACTAACCTGCTTTTCCATATGACTAACTGAGTTACGTCGCGATAGCGAAGGCGCTGGTATTGGTTCAGGCACCTCACGCATCACGGGCACATTAGCTGGAGGCTCTGCAATAGAAGGCTGTGGTCGAATCTTCCGTGGCAGTCGTTCCACGTCGCGCAGCGTAGTGATGAGTAGCCGAAACAGTTCCCAATGGCCAAAGCTCAGGCCAAGCACCTGCATTGAGTAAAGAATTGCATTATTTGTATATCAAATATATCCAAGCAATATATATACCGCTTTGAGGTCCGTCAATTCACAATGCTTCAGCACGCGGCCGTTAATTGCATTTTCACGCAGCACCGGCGCCAGTTTCTGCAGCGTTGGCTTGAGATCTTCAATGCGTTCGAGCAGACTTATGACGCCCTCGACGGTGAGGTCCGTGAGCTTCGTTTGCAGTATATCATCCTGTGTGCAATAATTGACAAATTATAGTACAATTTTATACACCAATTCAATTTCTATCTTACACCAAAGGAATCGCTGGGCGATGGTATCAGCGGTGTTGTTGGCTCCATTACGCTCAGATGACGCGAACGCAGCTCATTGCCAACAAAATCATTCTGCAGCATTTGGTAAGGCGGATAGACATGAGGGGAAGGCACATAGGTTGTGGGCGGCGGATGTGGGCGCATGCTGTGTGTGATGCTGGGACGTGTTTGCAGCACCAACGAGCCTTCGTCTTCGATGATTTGTTGATCCTCTGTGGCAAAAGGAAATTAAGTTAAGAAAATTGACATTGTCGAATTTATTTAGCAAGCACTTACCTTTCAAAACCTTTCTGAGATATGGATCCAGATTGATTGTAAATGGCAAAAATATGCGCAAATCCGCGACCAATAAATCTGATTTATGTAGCTGCAGAAAGGCGTCCAGCTTGCGCTCATCGCGATCCAGCTCAAGCAGTGGTGCGGCTTCACGCAGGCAGGCGAGCTTAGGGCGAACCCTAAATAATTCAAATTTGTTAATTAATTAATTGATTAATTACATGCATGCTTCACTCACTTCTCATAGACACTCTGCAGCGAGATGTTCTCATCGGCATTGGTGTCCATAAACTGATCGTGATGCAACACAATCATGCTGGCGCGCAGTGGCCATTGCTCGGTGAGATTTATCCAGGAACTGAGGCGATACCAGCTGAAGTCGATCTGGAATGCTTTGAGTAGACGCACAGTAATGTAGATAACGTTCATGAGGCGGCGCATGCTGCGCGGATTCACATCGCTGAAGTAGTCATCGGTGAGCACAATGCGTGACAGATCAAGCACACCTTGAGGATTTTGGCCCAGTCTATGCAGATTGGAGCCAATCGAGCTGGCGACCGATTCGGAAAGACGTAGCTTCTTACCACCGCCGCCACCGCGTTGAGTATTGTGTGGAGCACGTAGTTTCTCTTGACTAGACATTATTTCAGAGGCGTTGGACAAGCGTCGTGCTGAAACCGAATGACCTAGCGAGGGCCCGTCGTCCATTTGATAGTCTGTGCCGCTGCGTTTGAATAACAGCGCCGTCATTTGGGCACGCTGCACCTTGCGCAGTCCAGAGTTTTGCAGGTAAACAGGCAGATGCACCAAGTTGCGCAGGAAATCGTGACCACCAATGCCGCCCTCGGTGAATAGCCGCCGGCTATTGGCCTCAGCGGCCTTGGCAATCACATGCGGATCCACCGAGATGAGCAACACGAAGGGACGATTGGGCGAGGAGAGCAGCGTTTGCACAGCATTCAAGAGCGTCAAAATGCGTTCCGTATCACACGAGTCCAGAGCATCGATGACGCCCACCAAGCGACTCTGCTGATTGGTAAAGGCATCCAGACACTTGACCATATCCGTCAGCACAGCCACCTCGGCTCCCAGCATGGTCAAGGGCGCATTCTCATTGGAGCGCACGGCCCGCTTCAGCTGGCGCTTGTGAGAGATGAACAGCGAGCCAAACACCTTAGCCAGCACATGCAAATGCGTACAGATGAGCGTCACGAGCACCGCAGCAATCACATAGACGGCAAACAGAATTTGCTCACGCTCAACATCATTGGCGTGTGTGAAGTAGGCAACTATCAGTGCTATGCCCGCCACTAGGGTGATCAGGCCGAGCTCGAAGAGCAACACAATGGGTAGACAGCACATGCGACGCCAACGCCAGCCAACATCCATTTTCAGACACTTGGGACGGAAGGCACGATACAGACGCGTGGACAGCCAGCCATAGTGGGACTCTGCAAAAGCAAAAGGAATTTAGTAAATATATTTCAAAGAAAACAAATATCATTAGCTAAGTAACTACTCACCGATGGCATCCAGCAGAGAGGCCAGCATGTGCGCCACTGCGCCATCGCCCGTGGGCGAGGCGCTGCTTGCTTCCGCAAAGTGAAAGCGCACAGGCTTTGGCTGAGAGTCGGCTTGCGGGCCGGGCGGATGGCAGAATGTGACCTGCAGTATGAGACGCAGTCGTGTCATGCGCTTCTCCAGCGCATGCAGCACAGAGTAGGCCCAGAACATGTCCATTTGGTAATTGAAGTACTTCGTTGCCGCCAGCAGGAGATAAGCTAATACCAAGAATATAATTGCAGCCAATGCACCCCATAGGACGGACCACGTGCTCAAGCCCACAATGGTTCCGATCAGCAGCGATATATGCAGGCAAACCATAAAGAGCAAGCTGCCAGTCTTAGTAGGCGGTTCCGCCCACTGTTTGGCAAAGTTGTTCATTTCCTCGCGCAATTTGTTCAGCAGGAAACTCTTGCCGCTGCCCCACTTCGCGTAGAGGCCGACGGTAATGGGCGTGGTTAGAGTGGGTTCGCTGAGCACATCGGCCAGAGCGGACGAGTATAGCTCATAGCCCAGCATGCCCTCCGAATCTTCGTTGGTATTGAGTCGTCGCGCACCAAACACCTGACCCAATATCGTCTTCTGATGCAGCGAGTCAATGTTGTAGGGCGTCTCGCCCGCCTTGTTGGCACGGTACAGCAACTGACTATGCTTGGGATTGCGCAGCAACGCCTCCACAATGGCTTTGGAACGAGCTCGCATCGCTATGTGCAGGCAGGTATCGCCACGCTTATCGCTGGCCGTCACCTTGGCCTTGCGATCGAGCAGCATGTGAACAATCTCCAGATTACGGTTGCGAACGGCACGCAATAGTGGCGTATCGCCATCTTTGGTAGACGACTCCAGGTCGGGATTGGTGAGCAGCAGCAATTTAACGATTTGCGTATGTCCCTTCTCCACTGCCGTGTAAATTGCCGTCTTGCGATCCTTGCCTTGAATATCCACATCGGCATGTTTCTTGAGCAACGCTTCGACCACAGTACGATGTCCGCCTTTGACTGCATGTATCAGCGGCGTATCACCACCACGATCCTGGATATTGATGTAGGCGCCAGCGGCAATCAGTGAAGCGGCAATATCCTGAAAGCCTTCGCGACTGGCTATGCACAGCGCTGTCATGCCATCCTTATCGAGGGCATTCACATTTGGCTTCTTCTCCAATATTGAGCTGACGCAGTCTGTGTGTCCGCCGGCGGCAGCCACCAGAAGTGGCGTCCATGAGTACATGCCAGCGGTATCCACATTGGCGCCCGCTTTGACTAGCGTGTCCACAATCTCAACGTTGCCACGACGACAGGCCCACACCAGAGCCGTCGTTCCATATTTGTCCCCCACATTAACCTTGGCGCCGCGTTGCACCAGCAGCTCCACAATGTCCTTGAAGCCACGTCCTGCCGCCCAGAGCAAAGCGCCCAAATGATAATTGCCATGAGCATTGCCATCTGCTCCCTTGTCCAGCAGCAGGCGCACCAGATCCGTGTGTCCCCGATACGCAGCCCACATCAGAGCAGTCCAACCGCCCTGCAAGCAACTCATAAATATCTCGCATGATATTAGAAAGTTTATACTGGCTTACCATATCGCGATGTTCTATGTCAGCGCCATGATCCAAGAGCAGCTGCACCACATCCAAATGGCCATTGCGCGTGGCACACAGCAGCGCCGTCCAGTTGTCCAAATCCTCAGCCTGCACATCAGCTCCACGAGCCAAAAACTCACGCACAAACGAAGTCAGACCACGTCCGGCGACGACCATAAGCACCGTAGTTCCATTCTATAAAGGAATTATAGATAATAATATAATAATTATAATAATAGATGTCTATTTACTTACCTCATCGCGATCATCGATGGTTAGATGACGACTATCGAGTATAGCGCGAAGACCGGATATATCATTATTGTCAATATATTGCAGAACTGCGCGATGTCCGAGCGAACCCATGGAATCACCGTATCGATTTATATTCTAGACGAAGACAACAAATAGGCTTGGGTTAATTAATTCTTAACAATTGTAGAATGTTTTCAAATGATTAATCAACAAACTTCATGCAGTTTTTTCTCTTAGTTAGGGGCGGGAGTTCTTTTTTAATTGCGTTGCGTTCAAGCAAAACATATTTTAATTAAATATAAATCAACATAGAAGATGTGAACTCACTCACATCATGGCACATGCTCAAATAAGAAATAGAACAAAGTCATGTTTGATAAATAGAACACGAGCTAAATGAACTACACTTAGAGAAATTTAAGTGCACCAGGGTATATACAGGGTATATATAAAGGATATAACATATTTGCAAAACACTTATTATAATAACATAATGATGTTAAGCGCATTTACATCTTTACATGAATTAATGAGAAACATTTTTAAACAATTTTTAAAAATTTCTGAATTTTAATATATTTTCTCTATTTATGTATGTATTTTCCACCCCAATCACTTATACTAAACTGTATAACTTAATCGCCTAAAGCTCAATTTATAGCTGGCATCACAGCGATCATTACCAAATAAGTAAATATATAAAGATCGATTACTTGAATGTCAGAGATATAATGCCAGATTGATAAGCGACCGCGTATCGTGTGTTTAAGATCAGCTAAATTTAATTGATAAACTTGCGCTACATGCGAACAGCTTGCGACTGTCAACTCAACAGAAATATGTCATGAACGATCGAAGACAACGAGCTGTCAAAATTATTAATGGGTGGTCTTTGCTAAAAAAAAAAAAAAGGTATTGATAATGGCGCTTACAATAGAAGAGAAATTAGGACGAATTATCGAAGCTAAAATACCCTTTTAAAGAGCATAGTCAGCAAGATTTTACAATTATCTATTTAAAATCTCTCAATTTCAAAATATTCCATTATTGATAAGATTTTGTTTAAACAAATAAATGCAGCTCACCACGTTTATTCAAGGGGGTCTTACTTTTGAAGCGAACAATCCTTTGACAGTTCTATGATAAACTTTTAACGTTTAACGTTCCGAATGATATAGTCACACCACATATACGTATATACATTAAAAACAGACAGACGAAAATATGTACTATATTAAATAACATTAAGTCGCACACGCTTTTGATGAGCACAGCTTTATAAAGATCTTGAATTTGATTATAAGCCCAATTAAAACTGTTCAAACTATTTATAGATGCTACATATATCATAATCGTATTACAATAACCTTTCAACTTTGTGAAAAACATATCCACTTGAATACTTTTATTATATCGCCTGTGTTCATTTAATTTTCATAGAATTAAGATTCTGTGTTTGTCTACATATTTTATGACAGCGCCAAAAAAAAAGAACGAGATTACGAGTATTTGTCATACTAAAATAGACATCCATTCACGTTTTGCAGTAGCTTTACTGTCTTAGACATATCTAAATATTGTATAAATCAGGTAAATTAAGCTGTCAGCTGAACCCGAGAAAAAATTGGAAGAAATCTTGTCGCGAAATGAATCAAATAGACTTTTGTTTTGCTTCGGATTTACTACTTTTTTTTTGAAGCGTGAAAATATATTTTTTAAATAAATATTTTGTAAACAGTGAAGCGTTTAGATTTCATCTTAGTTAATGTGTAAGGTTCTTTCTTTATTAATAATTTAGCATGTGTGTATGTGTATGTACATGCATAGGCAGGGCTATTAAATAGCGTTAAGTGCTAATACGCATTAAAGCGTTACAAGCGATCGCCTTTTAATTCGCACAAAAATCGATTAAATATTTTTTGTAGTATTTAAATGTATCTTAAAGATAAAGTTACTTTTCTTAAAGTTAAGTATTTTTCATTTTGATATATAATTTTTTATTTAAAAAATTTAAAAGTGAATATTGATGAATTTATTATTCCATAATTGTATTTTTTTTTTACTAATAATATTATTATTTATTAATATTTAATAAAATATAATTATTAAAAATAGAATATTATAAAAAAAAAATTAAACTGTATTTATGATTATTTCATTTTATATTAAAAAATTCAAATATATATAAAATTATCATTTTTTTTAAATCTTTTTTATTTTTACATTTTTTTTATTATTATTATTATTGTAATTTTATTTCAAATAATACTTTTTTAGTTATGTATAAAATATTTCAATTCATTTATTTATTTTATTATTTATTTATATATTTATTTTGAAATAGATATTTAATCTTTATTCTTTTTTATAAAGTAAACCTAAATTTGCGTCAGTTTTTGAAAATCAGTTAAATATTGATATAAACTTGTGTTTCATTAGCTTAACTGTATTTAATTTATTGTGAATAAATACGAACATTTTTGGCTTTTTTCTTTGTGGGAGAACGTAAATTATTTAAGCTCAAGCGCGATGCGCTTAAAATTAACTCATCCAAACTTTTGGATAATTTCATTTTGCCGACACTGCAACACGAGCACGAACTTAGCTTTAGTTGATCTCAAATATTTGTAAACGAAATGTTTCTTTTTTATATTTATTTAAGGCAAGTTCTCTTCACTTCTGCTTTAGATTTTTTTTTTATCAGCTCATAATTTACAATGCAATGGGCCACAATTAAGACTAGATACACGTAATGCAGAAACAAAAGCAGCGCCGACAATACTTTTTTTTTAATTAACTGTAATAAATTGCATTGTATTTTTTGTTTATTGTTCATATATATTTAAGCAGCTTCTTATTGTTTTAATAATTGTTTATTTTTCTTCTCTTTTTTTTCAGTTTTACTATCTCTCAAAGAATGCTTCTGCACGGCACGACGAATTGCCTTTGAATGCGAGCCATGTGCAAGCTGCGCTGCTGTTATTGGATGGTCGGGCGTTGTGTCGGTCTGTCGTTTGGTCGTGCTGCTTGGTTAGTCGGGTGTCTGGTGTCGGGTATCGTCGCATGACGTTGTTGTCTCGCTTATCAACCCAGCCACACTCTGCCCGCTGGCCCAAAAACCCGTCACTGATTACAAATAGCAACACATGTAAGTAGATACTGTTCATTGAGTACGAGAGATCTGTATCTGCGGATGCTAAAAAGCGCGCGCGCGCACTATGAAATGCTGTAATTTAGTTGTGTATTTTTGTTTTCGCTTTTGTTGTTGTTGCTTGCTAGCTAGCTTTGCCTGAGCCACTTAAACTTGTTTGCCAATTTGGCTAGAGCTATCAATAGAGCTCTGTTGCACATTTGCCGCGCACGCTCTTGCCACAAACACGCACTGCCACCGACTAACTGGCCAACTGTTTGGCTGTTTGGCTAAAATGTTGCGGGAGATGTGACCAATGACCAGGTGACCGACCAATGACCAATGCTGTTTAGCTGGAATTCTGCTCTTAAGCTTAACGCTTACGTTAACGCTTAAGCCAGCGCTGCCTCAACACTGTCGGACACAAGAAAAAGTTTCTCTTTAGTTTTACGACTTTGGCATTGCAAAGGCCAACTGCAACCGCACAACAACAACCCAACTGCTGGCTGACCAACCTTAGTTAGTCTCGGACTGTTTAGTATTATTCCATTGCATTCGTTAATTGTTAATCAATTAAAAAAAATACAATTTCAATTTCTGCTTGTCTCGCTTTGTTGGCATACTCCATTAGTTAATTAAATGAAACATTTCAGCCAAATTGAATAAACGTAGACAATAAATTCTTTGCGCTGAACCAAGAAACTGCATAAGTTATTGATATTGTTATTTCAGTTCACATGAAAATGGGGATTTTTTTTTTTTTTTTTTTTTTTGGACTTGACTTGACTTTGGTCAAGAAAAAAAATCACCGCAAATTTGGGTCAACTGCATATAAATGCAGCTTGATTAATGTTTTGGAAGTCTTTCGGATACCAATTAAGTGTCAAATCTTTACATATGTGAAAGCAAGCCAACACTGATCATTGATTATTGTTGTTGCTAATGAGCTTTCAGACATTAATTCCCTTTGCAGCGATCGGCAGTTGAGATGAGTGAGTTGTTCAGTGACAGCTCAAGCAGCGAGAATCGAGTTTCGTATCTCCCTCCGACTAGACTAGTTTATGCTAATAGAGTCTTGTCTATGCTGAAGGTCAATGCAGGCAGTGCAATGTAAGGAGAGTTCACTTTATGTTATTAAATACTAGTTCAATATATCAGAAAATTTAATTTTTGTTTTTAACTGGCTCACTAAATGAAAGGGTATATTAGTGCAATATATCAGAAAAACTGATTTTTAGTTTGGTTCAATATCTAATTCACTATTGAAACTAAAGCCAGGAAACTTTAATTTGGGAAAATATACTCTTTGGTACCCTTTGTATAAAGATTTTAAGATTTTTTTTGATTTGTCATGGCAAAGAAAAAAGATATAATATAAAAACTATCATTTAAAGGACTAGGTATTTGAGATATAGAATAAATATATAAATACATGTATATAATAAATAGTTGCAACTTAATTAATAATAATAATAATAATAATAATAGTATTAATAATAATAAAAGTAATAATAATAATAATAATAATAATAATAATAATAATAATAATAATAATAATAATAATAATAATAATAATAATAATAATAATAATAATAATAATAATAATAATAATAATAATAATAATAGTAGTAATAATAATAATATAAAACAATAAACATAATATGATTAATAAGAAAAAATAATACATTAATTATAATATATAACTATATAAATTTCTTATAATAATTATAATGATGTTCAATAATAACTGTAATACTGAGAATTTCCCAACGCTTTTAACCCTATTTACTTAAGGCTAATACATTATAGTCTCTTCTAGCATTTCAGCCATCGAAAATAACCTGATGGACAGTTTTAGATAGCTTGAAGACATTTCATAACCGATTACCAATTAGAAGTTAATTTTGCTGCTATATCGAGTGGCTATATTACTATTAGCCAGAGAACGAGTGACAGTAAGTCAGCCTTAAATAATGTTTGTTTATCGCATGACGCTCTTAAGTATATTTAATATGTTAAAGGTTATTTCAGGCAGCACGCACTCCAGACATTAAGTTGCATAATCGCTAATGGATAGCAAAGCTGAGCCAAGTTGTAAAAAAAAATACCAAAAATAGATATTTTCTCGAGTTGCCAAAACCTCATTGATTGGGGCACATTTAAGCAGCTGTTAAATATATATTAACTGTTATGATGAGTCGCAAAAAGTTATTTCGGTTGGTTAGACAAGAAGTTGAACGGCAAGGCAAATAATAAACAGAAGAACATTCAACTTGTTTGGGTTCATAGGCGACAGCATAAGAAGTAGCAGAAGAGGAGCAGGAGAGCAATGCAACAAACAACAAACAACAAACAACAATGAACAACAACAAACAACACCAACAACATCAAGAAGAGGCAGAAAAAAAAGTTGCATAGCATGTTTATTTTTAGATGTTGCATTTATAGAACCAGGACGGGTTATATAGAGGTAGGACATTAGAAGCAAAGCCAGCCAAACAATGTGAGGGAGAAACAGAGCGACAGAGAGAGAGAGAGAGAGAAAGAGAGGGAGGGTATATAAAAGTGTAAAAAAGATATCAAAAACTGAGTACATTCACATGGATGTGGGAGAAGCGACGCAATGCCAGATTAAAGTGACTGAAACGTCGCGTCGTATTGGGCGTTGTGCTGAGCTCCTGATGATCACTGCAGCTGCCACTGCACGCATCTCCATTCAGCTCCCGGCCATGGCTATCCGGCGTAAGTGAACGCGTTGGCGTGAGCGATGGCGACAGTGTATTACGATTACCACTACCAATAACATCCGTTGGCATCACCTCAACATTCTCAATGTTAATGACCAGACGCGGCAGTGAGCCATGCGGCGCAATCTCTGTGCCCCGCTGTCGCTGCAGCGTGCGATTGCCTGTGGTGGTGTGGGGCGTGGAGTTGGCGGTACAAAAGTCACGACGCTCGTCCCATTCGAGCAACGGTCGCTGCAACGACTGCAGATCATGTGTGCCCGTATCGTGCAGACCGCGCACCAAAGCCCCAATTGTGCGCTGTTTGCACGCTTTGACGTCTGTTGAACTGGTTACAAATGATGATACTGCTGTTGCTGCTGTTGCTGCTGCTGATGATGATGATGATGCTGTCGCAGTCGCCTTTGGGTCAGCTGGTGTCGTTGATGGCTTTGCTATTGCTTTTTGTTTAAGCTTTGGCGCTTTATCATTTGGCTGCATGTTCGCTGTTTCGGGTTCTTTTCTTCTTTTTGTTTTTTTGTTATAATTCTTTTTTATCGCGTCTTTATGAGTCGACACAGAGAATGACTCGAGCTATAGAAAGAGAGCTGCAGCAGCGGCTGCCTGGGCCAACTGATTAGTTATTAAGTATGTTCAGCTCACATTTAACATGTTTCATAATTTTATTAATGTTCTTTCTTTACTTTATTCTGCATTTGCAGCAGTTTGTTGTCTTTCTTTTCATTTCGGACTGAACAACAACAATTGAACGTTTGATGCTTTGCCCTGTCTAATTGACTGCATACTCAATTGATCAAGTCAAAACAAACTGTTGATTCAACACAATTAAGTGAAATGACATTCAAAAAGGGGAATAGAATCTTAGATTTGTGGAGAGTAGAATGCATATAGGTCTGCTTATATGCGTAGTAAGTACTTCAAATAGTGAAGTCTTTAGGTTAGATTTTGATGGAGAGATGATGTAAAATATTTAATATATTTGCTGATTGAGCATCTTTAACAATTTAAATTATAGATCAGTTTAAATTATTATATTATTAATATTATATATACACACATATAGAGATATATATAACATTAATAAACACAATTGTATTTGGTTTCTTTTAAAATGTTAATTTAAAATTAGAGGGAGTTTCGAGTACTTCATAAAACGTCTTCCAAACTTAATATTTATTACCTTGCATTCATAATAAATAACTTTATAATATTTCATATAAAATTCATATTAAAATTGAGAGATTTTCTTACAAATTTTCCTAATCAGAACCCATTCCTTAAGCAAATCAGCTTAACACTGCATTCATCTATACTATATCCTTTAACTAATATATCTACTGCACTTAACTGATAGTTTATCTTAAGCAAAGAATATTTATATAACTCTCTATATATATATATATACATTCAACAAATGCACTCATCATTTTGTTATCATTAGCTTATCTCATATATGTATATAAATTAAACACAGATTATAGCTTTAAGAAAAAGCTCTCAACTTTCGCACACTTTACTGCATTGAAATTGTAGGTTAAATTAAAATTAAATTAATTCTTTCACACACACCTCGGATTCGCCCGGATGCGTTTTCAAACGGGCTTTAAACATTTTGGTTAAACTCTCGCCGCTTAGTTCCGTTTTGAAGGTATTTTATCGCTTCCAGTTAATAGAGAAAAATAAACAAAAACAGATCCTAAATTTAAGCAACTATTCAAATCTCTAGCTCGACCGCTTGCCAGTGGCGTTCTTAGTGAACTGTCTGCTGGAGGCTACATGCATGTTCCATATATGGATGAAAATGCACGGCACCAGGCAGTTTACATTTGACTTTTAATTAATAGAATAAACAATTGAATTTATCACACACACACATACACACACACACTTTCGATAAGCGCACAGATAAGCGCCGGATATTAAAACAGAGTGTTGAAATAACTTCTACTTCCTATTTGCAAATTGAAAAACTTTTCAATTGAAACAACTTCTATGTTGGATAATTATTTTCACACTCCGGGAATCATCGCGTCGAACCATTCCAGACTGCGTAACAAATAAAACTGAATCAAAGACAGCGACTTGAAGTGAAGCGGCCCGTGGACGGCGATTGCTTTGAATTTTACCTTCCATTATGACAGTCCATAATAAACTTTATTATTGCTAACAGTGTGTGTCAATAGTAATTTACAGCCACATCTAGCTGGAGAGACTCAGTGCGATAAATTAACGAAGATTCATTACTTATGTTGTTTATTGCTCTGTTAGTTAAATCAGAACGTCAGAGTTCTAAATAAACTAACAAAATGTATCAATAGTATTCTATATAATAATTCGTTCTCTATTCGATGGAGTTGCTATAAATAATAGTCATAGGAATTATCTATAAGAACTAAGTAGTATCTAAAGAAACAAGATCTCAAGATCTGAGTGTAGACATTATCTTGTATCTATAGATCGATCTAAATAAAGATACTTTAGCTTGGATTTTTAGATAGATCTATAGGTAATAACTATAGGATATTATATAGCTACTATTTATATCTATATAGAGATAGTACCTATAGATAGACACTAGAGATACAACCTGCGATTTATATGATTTATTGAAAGTTATAAATTATATAAATTGTTGCATACTTTCAGGCTGCCGAAAAATTCTTAAAACCCAGGGCTGGCAAGCCTATACTTCAAACAAACTTTTTGGCTAAAACCTTAAGAAACTGACATTTATAAACAGATTTTTTACAGACTCAATTATATGTATATGCGCAATAAAATACAAATGTCTATGACGAAGTTCTGTCGCTATCGACTTACAGTTTGTAGAATTCTAATCAGCATATGCACGATTGTGCACATCACACACATATATATAAATATATATATATATATATATATAAACTAAATACAGATGGAACATATATATAAATATACTAGAACATATGTTTAATTTGACTGTTGGCTGTCTGGCTGGTTTAGTTTACCCAAGTTAACCCTAAAATATCTCTGCTTATCAGATAAGCCAGCCAAAACATATGGTCGAGCCGGCGCTGCGATAGACGTAATATAGAAAAACACCTACCTGAACGGAGTTGTTGCTGCGCCCAAAGGAGCTGCGAAAGAAGCCAAACGGAAATATGCTGCCATAGCCACCGGAATCGTGACGCTCACGGCCAGAGCTCGTCGTGGCGCCCGAGGTCGGCGACGATGGCGGATTTAGGGGCGACATCTCTGAATAGGCGCGCCCCAATTGATCCAACTTGGGCGTACGAACCATTTTGCACAGGTATTTATTGGTATTTTCTTTGTGCTCTGCTTTTGTTTAAACACTTAAGCGCACATTTAATACACGACAAACAGTTAAATTGCGAAACATTGAATGGGAAATCGTTTCCGTTTAGCGCAACTTATTCAGCTCGTGGCAATTATTTGCATGCGCCGATCAAATATTTACCGCTGATAACCTTTTTGATACTAATTAAGGTTTTTATTTATTTTTTTTTTTTTTGCGAGCAGCACACACAGATTCAACAGATTTAAATATTATTTCTAATTCCCTTTTTATTTATTTGTATTTTTTATTTTTCAGCTCGTCGCGCCATATTCGAGCTGTCGAGCACACGCAATGCGCTCTGCTGGAAAACTAACCGCAGGCAATGCCCGGGTTCTGGACAGGCAGCGACAGCAAATAATGCAGCTCACAACATGTGCGCCTAGCATTCTCTTCACTTCGTATACCCTGTAAGTGAACTATGTGGTATAGTGGGTATGATGAACTAGTCAAGCATTGGTAAGTTTTCATAACAAGCTCAGATATTTCATTATATTTATATTTTTAATATTTTCTTATAATTATTTTTAATCACATTTTATCTCTCATGTAATTTTATATATCCTGCTTTTGAACATCGTGGTTTGATGAGTTTGACAAATCTATAGAAAGGTATGTAGTGAACAGAATTAGTGAAAATATATAAATCTTCAAAATAACCTTTCCAAAAATATTGTATGTATTTTTATAATTTATATGTGAATATTCTTTAACTATATTTGTCTATTTTACATTTATTCCCCTTAAATACTATTAACATTTTCTCTACAAATTCTAATTGCAGGTAATCTGCTAGTCGCGCACTCCCTTTTAGCTGATCCTTACCTATTCATTTCGATACAAATACATTTAGCAAAACATTAACGGCGCTTTCGCACTGCTACACTTGTGCAGAAACTCACCCACACACACCCATACACACATACTCCCACACACAAACACATCAATTACTGGCGCCCAAAATGAGCAATCACAACGGCTACTAAATACAGCTATGGCTGTGTTTAGTTATCGTAATAACTGTTGTCTGCTTGTGGAACGATGGAAAGGAACGTTCAAATTACGCACAGCAGCTCTCGCAGACAGTAAACAGTGAGTGAATTGACTCACACTCCCTTTCTCACTCTCTTTCTCTCCCTCTCCCTCTACCTCTCTCTCGCTCTCGCTAATTGTCTAGCACATAGTATTCGTTAAGTTAAGTCAGATCTCGTTGACTGATAACGCCGCCAATGGACTGTCTACTCTCAGACTAAAGCACACAGAAAAGCAGAAAAACATTTTATGTTGACATAGCAGCGTACACTAAATATGTACTCAGTTATGTTTGAACGTATGAGAGAAATTGAAGGGATTTTGACTGCACATTCACACGTATTTAATTGAGTTAAGATAAGACAGTGTTGAGTGCAATGTAGAACGATAACATGTCCATAATGTAATTATAGTTGTAATAATATAATTAATAGTATGCATATTTAACATATTCATAAAATATTGTTAATATACAGCTATATTTTTAGAATATCCATTCTATGCCTGAGCACCTATTTACCGCATTTATAAAGCCATTTCTGAATCTTTATACACCTGTAAGTAACTTGACGTTGGGCATAGCCCTATTAATATTATTATTATAGTTGTTGCCATGGGACCGCGCAATTGAATGTGTACTAAATAACAAAAAATAATAATCTACAGTAAATCACTCGACCAGAAAATATCTAAAATGTTGCAGATAATACTATAATTGAGGTATAGTTCATACAAATGAATAAAATGCATAAAATAATATAAAACTGCAAAAATAGCTGATATACTATGTTCATATGAGAAATACCAAACAAATGCCAGTTGTTAAGAAATTGCTATATCAATCATGAAGATAGTAACATTAGGGCTTTACGTTAAGTTGTACGAAGACAGCTATAAGACTCACAAATCTACACAATTTATTTTAAGAACCTATTCACAAAGCGACCTTTTTACTTCAATTTTGAATTTTAAATATAAAGCATACTTTAAGGAGTTTTAATTTTAAATAAACAAAGGGAAATTATAAGTAAGGAAACAAGTTTGAAAATTGCTCTAACTAGAATCGAGCAAATTAGGTACGATATAAATATACACATATATTCACTAAATATATGCAATATAATATTTATTTAATAATCTAATTTCTACTCCAAGAGGTCTGCCATATTATAAATATTATTATTTCTGATACATATATATCAAATAATATGTTTAACAATTTTAATATACCAGAGACATATTTTTTAACATCAGCACGAACCATTTCCATTAATACCTTTATCAAGTTTATAATTGCATTTAACAAAAACAGCTTAATGTAAAACGCGGCAATTCTCAGTCAGTGGAACAATTAATTAAGAGAAATATACACACACGCTCATAAGAAAAACAAAATATATAATATATGTATACATGTATGTATATATATATTTATATATCTGTAAGTGCACAAATATATAATTATTTTCATACAACTTGCCAAGCAATTTGTGAGTGAAATCTGTGCCTGTCTGCCATCGGTCTATCAACAATTCCCAGAATAGACAAAACAGAGACAACAACAACACCGAACAAAGTCGAAACAATGATATATTATCATAGACTTGCATTTAACTTGATTCATTTA
This sequence comes from Drosophila stalkeri, assembly GCA_035047405.1. Lineage (NCBI taxonomy): Eukaryota > Metazoa > Arthropoda > Insecta > Diptera > Drosophilidae > Drosophila > Drosophila stalkeri. The sequence continues at coordinate 13,384,282 of JAWNPR010000090.1, forward strand.
AACATCATATTTTGATTAATAGTAGACGGAAGACAGTCATTGTTTCTAGCTCTTCCGGTTATTTATAAGAGTCAAAGAGATTACAAATGAGAGTCAATAGTTTGAAAAGACAGAAAATTTCAGAGCAAAACGTCTCTTAGATCTTGCTATTGTTGTTGTATATCAAGAAATTTATGAGCTCGACCTAGTTTCCCATATAAAATCCACTGATCTTATTACTGCGAAATAGCAAACATCGACAAAAAGTCTCAGCTCAATACTCAGGAAAAATTGCCGAGGTTTGCAGTTCAGAAACTTTATTGCCGTAGTTTAATATAGAAAAGGGCAAGTATACATATGCATATATTGTATATACAAGTATTAAATATCGAGTATATTTTCTTTTTTGAACAACTGTTGAGTCATTCGTATATTTTGATAGCTGACATGGAGCAAAACTTACTTGCGTAGTATATGTGACGCCTGTTTCACTTAGTGCTTGGGATTCCATAAAATGAGATATGGAATAAACTGGCAGATTGTTAATCATTCTAAATTTTCATAAAGCACTTGAAATCAATGTAAACAATATCACTAAACTGCGTACATCTAATGTATCTCTGTCACTCTCAAAGTTCCGAAAGCAACTGACGAAGTTTTCGCTCAATGCTTATCTTCAGTTGGATTTGATTTATTAATTTTAACAAATTAACATCAATTTGTGCTCGGTTATTGATCGTATTAATCTGATAGGATATTTAATAGTCATGTATTTTGATAGATATCAAATATACGCTGTAGATTAGGCATAACTAGATATTGTGTTATTAGAGCTAAAAATATACTAAGACAAGTTATTTTGCTGGTTGAATAACTTTCTTAACTTCATTCGCTGTAACCCTAGTCCGCGATTCTCATAACAATTTATTTTTGTGATTATATATATAAATATTTAAATATGCCAACAAAACAAAATAAATTTTGTTGTATTACAAATAAACGTATTGCCAAACACAGTTCATAATAACAAATAAACTAGAAAAATGTTTTCAAACTTAGTTTACAACTGTTTTACAAGCTCACTTCTTGACACTCCCTTTAACAATTAGTTTGTGTATGAAATCACACAAGGGTAGCTTGAGAAGTTGCTGACTTTGAGGTGAACATACAGATCAGGTTTAGGCAAATATATTTAAAAGAGGACTAATTTACATATTTACAATTATGTTCTTTTTGAAAAGAGACAATATTTATATATATTTGTATTTAAATATATTTATTTATATATTTTAAAATTAATATATAATTTCTATAAGTTCCACGGGTAGACAATTCAAAATTAAAATACATACTATCGCAGCCTTATAAATAAAACTGAAAATCGTTGTTTAAATTGTATTATAACATAAATATACTAATAAATATAATGTCAAATTTTGTTAACAAATGCAAATTAATCAAAATGAAGAAATTGCAATCTTAACAAGACAAAACGCTGCCAGATTGATAGCAGCAGAGTGACATACATACATACTTATATAGTCGCATGTCTGTATATATGTATCTACACAACTAGGTTTCTTATCGGCCCATTTGTATGTAGATAAGCCCAGTTGGCAAATAGAAACTGGCACAAAAACAAAGATAAAGTGCGCTTAGTTTCAAGTGAGCGGGCATTAAGACGTATTCATTTCAATTATGACGAATGACGACAAAGGTATACTCTGTGGACTTTGAGGAGTGCCCCACGCCACGGCACCACCAATGGGAAGTAATTCATTTCCAATTCCGTCTATTAAATACTCGTTAGCCACAAATGACTGGCAAATAAAGTGAGCAGAAAGGAAAATTCTTCTGACAGAAAAAAATCAAGGTTAAATGGATTTATGTAAAAACTTAAAATAAGCAAAAATAAAAATGAGATAATTTCATTTTTGTTTAAAATAAAAATAAAAATAAGTTAATTATATTTCCAAATTGTATTTTGCTTTTGTTGCCTATGCACTACTGTACTTGATATTTAAAAATAAATATATTATGAAATTTTGTTAACATGAGTCTACAGAGAATTTTTAAATTGATTCTCCACACAAATGGCATTATTATTAAATTAATTAACACCTCTTTAGTTAATGCGAAATTCTACAAAAGTCGTGGAAAATAGACTAATAGTGCCTGTGGAATATTTGCTATGGATTGTTGTTTGGATTTAATGTCTTACTAAGCATTACTGAATCAAATTAAATATCTAATTTGACATTAGTTCAAATTATAATTCTTTTCGAGGATACTGCAAGAACAGAAGTTCATTTATATGTATCTACCGATATTTGTATATCAATGTCACTCACCGGTTAAATCAATCAATTGTTGTTATTATTATTATTATTATTGTTATTGTAGGAACGATAGCCAGTTATACAAATTTGCCGCGCAAAAACAAAACACTCTGGCAGGATCAGACACATTGACAACAAACGACAGCTGAGCACAGCTGAGCGCTGCCTTGTGTGTATGTGTCTGTACTTGTATATATGTATGTATGTAACTTTGTCTGTATATATACACGCACGTGTGTCGCTGTATGCGAATTTGTATGTGCGACAATGAAACGTCGATAAAAACTGATTACAATTACGCCCGCATTGGCTCTTACACTAGTTTCAATAACATCAGCACTTTAACAGTTAAAATTGAATATGTCGGTTATAAATAATTGAAATAAACTGTCACGAACACACAATAAAAATTATATATGTACATATCCACGTACATATAGACGAGCACCAAGCATTCGCAGCAGCACACTGCGCGAAAAATGACTCTTTCACTATTTGCATTTGAATTTTAGCAGCAGATATTCACGTTTTACATAATTAGCTATTTGTATATTAAATATAATTATGAAACAATATCTTCACACTCTATTATAAATTGTACTATTATTAAATTAAGTTACATATATGGCGACCGAACTACAGTTCTACGTTCGCTGCCGTTTGCTACCCAACAAACAATGGGCAACGCGTTTACGAATTTTCATACAATTGGCTAGTCGCCGAATTGTTTGCTTGGCAATGTCTGGTACAAAAGGAAAGTTGCCAGATTGACAAATGCCAAAACGTGCACAATATGGCCAAGCGGAATTACTAAAGCGCGCAGTAATTATCGATATATAAATAATATAAATGTAAGCAATTTCTACAAAATGTACAATTATTTAAACTTTTTATATGTGACCGAGTTGTTTTAGTTCCTATTCTATTAATTTAAAGAAATATTTATGATTCTATTTTAAGCACCTGAGAACAAATTGTCCTACATCTCAAATTGAGCCAAGTGGCTTATTTAACAAATTTAATGTTTTATTTACTTTTCGAAACACTAAGAAATCAACACGAGTCTAATTGATTAAAAGCACATTCCTGTACTAGTCAAAACGAACACAGAATTATAAATAAAATGCATGTACATTCGTTAAATTTTTTCCTTTATTCTAAGACACTATTTGCACTCAAAACAATATCGAATGCGGCCTGGAATTTACAATTTAACGGGCTTGGGCTTGCCTTGCTGGGCAGCAACGCGTTCGTTGTAGCGCTTGACTGCCTCCTCGCGGGAAAGGTTACCTTTGCGTGCATATCGCTGATTGATCAAGAACTTGACATCCATCTGCGGAACAATATGGAATAAGTCTGATTAATATGATCCTGTCATATTAGTAATTTCTACTTACACCCAGGGTGGACTCGTGGCGTTTGCGCATTGGGCGCTTGATGCCATTGCGATGAGCCTTCTTGTTCTGGTTGTGATTTGTGTGATTCTTGGACTTGGCCATTGCGAATTATCAAACTGTTTTTGCGACAGAAGTCGGTGACCAGTCAGTGGAGGGCACAACATGAAAGCAAAAAAATATCCATTATAGAACACAATTTATAGATTGAATCCTGCATTATTCATTTAAACAGTTGCCGATGGCATAAGAAAATACATTTTTAAGCATAATTAAAAATGTTATTTAGTTTCTTTGTGACCTACGTTTTTGACAGCACAGCGGAAAAGAAGAGGAAGAAGAAGCGACAATATCGATAGTCGCCATTGTATCTTAAACGTCTATCGATATTTTATGAAATCAGCTGTTTTCGATTTCAAATATATGTGGCAACATCAAAGTACTTCACTGTGAATAGCAAAACCTGCGAAATACAACGCAATTGCCTCTACGATTAAATTGTTATTAAATTTAAACACTTTTTTTAAAAACTACAAGCTGATAAGTTTTATTCATATATTAATCGAGAAAATTAAACAAAGTGTCCGGTAAAAGTACACTGCATTTTAAATAGGTATGTAAGGTGAAAAAACACTTGTCGTCATACATTTGTACTTTGTATAGAATGCGGGTTGGTTAAGGGGAAACGGATGAGTCATCATCTAAAACGAGTTATCACGACAACAGCGACCCACTAGTTTTGCTTTGTTTTTTTCTCTTTCGCTTTTTGTAATCAGTCTGACGTCATATTCAAAGGAAAAAAATGAAAATTTCTGCCGCTTCCGCTGCTGCGCTAGTCAGCAATGCAAACAGTAGTAACGCAACCGCCGCACCGATAGTACCTAAAACGGAACCAGATCCAATAGGCAGCGAGGAGTCAATGGAATTCCAGACACCCAATAGCACTTCCACTCCAAACGTCAGCAAACGTCCTGCCTTCTTGGACCTTAACAAGAAGAACAAGCGCGCTATGGCACCTCTGCTCATTGACTCACCCGATATATCTTCAAAGACACTCAACACGCCGGACCTTGAAAAAATATTACTTGGTGGCTTGTTGCAAACGCCACAGCCGGGCACAGTATTCCCCACTAAAGTGGGTCCTATTACCTCGGAACAGGAGGCCTTTGGTAAGGGCTTTGAAGAGGCCCTCCACAATCTTCACACAAGCAAAAATACTCAGGCGTTTCTGGGCACCAATACGACTGCTCCAACAGCTGCTAGCAACCCAGCTCCTGTTGCCGCAGCCACCATGACAGCCGTAAATAATGGCATCAGTGGAGGGTTTACCTACACCAGCGTGGGTGAGTACCATTTACTTCTCTATTATATTATCTATCAGAGTCTTATCCATATTTCCTAATTATAGATGGCTTCCCCGTAATTAAGGATGAGCCACAAAATGCCGTGGCTTCCCCGACAGTCAGCCCCATTGATATGGCAGATCAAGAAAAGATTAAGCTGGAGCGTAAACGTCAGCGGAATCGTGTTGCCGCCTCAAAGTGTCGCAAACGTAAGCTGGAGCGTATCTCCAAGCTGGAAGATCGTGTGAAAATGCTTAAGGGCGAGAACACGGATCTGGCGGGAATTGTAAAAACGCTGAAAGATCACGTGGCCCAACTGAAGCAACAGGTCATGGAGCATGTGGACGCTGGCTGCACCGGCTTGCTGGACAGTAAATAACATAGGGATAACACCGAGGAGACTGTGCAGCAGTATATGTCAAGTTTAATATCGGACGACAATGATACAGAAGCCGAGCTGGAGGAAGATCTGGAAATCGAGGATTCCATCGAAACGGCTGTGGATGCGGAAAACGGTGTCGTTCTGCTGTCAACAGTACCCTTGGAGCAGGAGATGTCTTTAGAACTTTTACTTAATGCATCATCGAATACCTTCGATTTAGACACTCTACCAAGCAATCATGTCGTAATCGAAACAATTGACCATTTGACGGACTGCAGTGAGTCTACCGGCTGATTAATGGAAACCATTTAACTTGGAGTGCCTATTTTTATATAAATATATACATTTATACTATAGTGACATTTAATTTCAGCTTAAATTTAAATTATACTAACGTGCAATGCCTTATTTGCTGCAACTCTATTTTATTGCTTTTGAAAAGTACTTTTTATTTAGTTCTAGATGTACATATGGTTACTCCCATGTTTATTTATAAGATGAACAAGTATTCTATAAATGTTGTTTGTACGGAGAAACGAAAAAAAAATTATATATATATATATATATACATTATATAAATTAACTAAAATCTACGCTTTTATTGATTACGAATTTCGGGTACTTACCTTAGATAGATTTATGGTTTTATAACACCCAATCGGAAGTCGAAGTTCAGCATAGAATGAAAATAACTTCAGTTGATTTTAATTTCATAATAAAAAACATTTATTTTCATATTTTTACATATACATTTAAATATACTTTCTATGACTTGCTTGTAGATATTATAATTTGATTACATTTTGTCTAGCATACAAAAAATGTACTTTTGTTTTGTTATTACATTATTTGTTATTTACTTTTTCTCATTTTTTTTGCTTAAAATTCGAATATTTATAGATGTCGTCAGCAGACTGACGTTTATTGTCACCTTTTGCCATTTGTTATTGTTTTGTTTTCTTTCTGTCTCACTTTTCAATTCGATACAGTTTTAAGGCACATAGTGAAGCTAATCACGCTCCCATCTCTAATTTGAATGCATAGTGAAGCAATGTTTATTTATTTATGTTAAATATTTTCTTGAAAGCAAATAAGTATGCAAATAAATGTATCTACATTATGCATCTTTAAACAATATAGTGAACTGAACTAAAGAAAATAATATATTTATTTATAAAAGAAACAAAAATAAATAAATGTATAAAAAAATCAACAACGAAAGAGATTAAAAAGATAAATAAGTGATGTATATCTTAAGAAAAGTTCCCCGAGACCTAGCTAGAATTGTTCCAGTAATTAACACACTTTATCAAATTAACTAATTTAAGCCCGATATCTAGAGCCTTGTGAACACTTAACTATTTGGTCAGTGGATACCCATCAATTAGCAGGCTATTCTCGTCGCTTAGCTGCTGGGGACCCTCACCTATTTTCGTATGGATTATATATTTGAGTAAATTCTTGGCATTCACATGTCCAATGGAGACATCCCGCAGACCGTTCTTTAGCTTAACCGGCGGCACTGGAATCCCTTTGAGATACTCAACACTTTGGGAAGCATCATTGGGAAACGCCAGTTGGATGGCGGCCAGAAGACGCGGTACGTTCTCGGCCAGCACATAGAGACAGGCATTTGGACCCGCATCGAAGGTGTAGGCAGCCTGCAAGGAGCCCACAGCCTCATTGTAGTCGTGCACGAAATTTGCGATTGCATGTGAGACGTCGTTCATATAGACACACGGCGGATAAGTGTCCAGACAGATGGCGTGTAATTGATTCGACTCCTTCATGGTGATCTCGGCGAAAGAGTCAAAGTCACGCGCATTAATTGCAGTCATCAGATCCTTGACACGCTGTGGCACAACCTCTTTGGCGCGATGCTGAATCAATGCTGATGTCTTAACGCCCAGCTGCATGCCTTTGGTCGAGCCGGTCTTCTTGCGAGCATCGTTCACGACTAAGATCAGCATATGCATGTTGGGCCAGTGCTCCGCTGGAGCCAGCTGCACAGCAATTGAGTCGCTGCCATCAGCGGATGAGCCGCGTTGCCAATGCACGAAGCCGCCGTATAAACTGCGGCACGCCGAGCCACTGCCCTGGCGGGCAATTGTAGTGAGCTCCTCATTCAAAGGTAGATCATAGAGGCGTGCCAGCGTATAGACGAGACACGCATAGCCCGCTGCACTCGATGCCAGCCCTGCGGCAGTGGGGAAATTATTGTACGACGCGATGTGCACCTTCCACGACAATGGGAATTTGTGGGCACCATTGGCCAGAGCCAGCCGGTGTATGCCTTCTACGCAACGCATCAGTCGCGCATTCTCCTCGAAAGGCACTACCTCACCATTCAGCCACATTCGATTTTGTTTGAAGCTCTCCGATGCACTGATTGTGGTCTTTGCACACATCTCATTAGCATCTAGAGTCATGCTGACGGAGTCATTGATTGGCAGTATTAGTTCCTCGTTGCGTTTGCCCCAGTATTTCACTAGGGCCATATTAACAGGAGCGACACACGTTGCCGTAAACATTTTGCTTTAACACTAATATAAATAATATTCTTACATTAAGTTTGAAAACGACTTTCCCCAGCTTTCACCGTAAAGTGCGGCAGTCAACCGATAGCCGTTTTTTCAAATTATCGAAAAGTCTGCAAAATACTTATTCTCTGTATAAAAATATAAATTTAGTATTTTTGATAATTCAATTATTACAAATTGAATTGTCTAACAAATTGCAAATATTTAAAAGTATTATTTGTAATATTAAAATTATTCCATCCTGAGAATAATTTATACAAAATTTATTACTTATAGTAGTAAAGTATATTATTTAGTACTTTTTATATATGCATACACAAAAATACCAATAACAGAGCTGACATGTCATTCTAGCATACTCTAAACAAAACAATTTATATTCGGTTTACGTACAGAAATAATATAAACAAAAAATAAGCAAAGAAAGAATTAAAATGCCACTTACTGCAGAGAGTGCTGCACAACAAATACAGGTGAGTAATAGAAAATATTAACTAATTATAAATCAACAACTAAATCCAATATTAATTTTGTCTTTTTTTTCTCCAGGATCGCCTTAAGGACATCCAACAACATATTCACAAGGTAGATAGTGAAAGACGACGTGCTGAAAATTCCATTGCCAGCCTTGTGCGTGCACAACAAAATCCAAATCCGAAATTAAAGACATTGCTGCAATCGAAAATTGTAGAGGCAACACAAGAGGAGGCAACGATTCGAGCGGCCCTCGCCAAAATACATGAAATTCGAAATATACGAAATGAGCGACGCATTCAGGTAAGGAAATAGCTAGAAATATAAATAGTACACAATACTAATATATCTGTATATTCACAGGCTCGCAATGCAGGCAACAAGGAAGCCATTCGACGTGGTGCTCTCATGAAAATGGTGCAGCTCTCGGCTCAGACTTTGCCTCTCTTCGTTAGCAAGCCGGGCGAGCGTGCACCACCTTTGTGCGGAGCAATACCTGCCGAGAGCAACTATGTGGCCAAAGTGGGCGACAATGTGGCTGCACTGGCCAAAGGCATTGACGAGGAAGAGAACTGGATATTGGCCGAGGTGGTGCAGTTTCTACACAGACAAAACAAATACGATGTCATCGACATAGACGAGGAGCAGAAGGATCGACATGTGTTGAGCAAACGCAAAGTTATTCCATTGCCTTTGATGCGCGCCAATCCAGAGACAGACGGACATGCGCTCTTCCCCAAAGATACAGTCGGTGCGTGGTTGAAAGATTCCCATTAATTACTTCAGCTAATGCCAAATTCTTTTTCTCCTCCAATCTCTAGTCATGGCTCTGTATCCACAAACCACGTGCTTCTACAAGGCCATTGTGCATCGGTTGCCACAAACGGCTACGGAAGATTATGAAGTGCTCTTTGAGGATTCCTCCTATTTGAATGGCTATGCAGAGCCATTGCCGGTGGCGCAGCGGTATGTGATTGCCTATCGCACCACCAAGAAGAGTGCAGGCAGCGGTAGCGGAAATCTCTCATCTGCCTAAGTAAGCCTCAGTGGAATTGTAATAATTGCTACATATATAATTATTATATACATACTCATAAAACTTAATTTCTAATTGAAATCTTAGCTAATTACTCTTCATCAATATCATCATCTTCATTATCGTCCTCCTCTTCCATTGGGACATCCTTATTCGTCTCTTCCTCCTCCTCCATATCGTCTTCAACGTGTAATTGGAAGCCATCAGCCTTGGTCCATGAGCACTTCATGGTCAAACGAAACTTGGCCATAGGCTTGCCCAGCAATTTCAGAATTCGCGCTTGCTCCGGCGTCAGAACTTTCCCCTCTTCACAAACCGTATATTCGCTGAATAAGGTCACAATGCCCTTCTCCAGTTTGGTGGGCAGACCCAATGAACGCAAATGCGGCTCCATGGAGTGTGCAAACTCCTTCAGAGGTCCAGCCGGCAGCGTAACTGTCTCTGTTGCTGTAAACCCGCTGCGAGCGTATTCCACAGCCCAATAGTTCTCTGCCCACTTTAGGACTTCTTGCTTGCTCTGCTCTGTAAACAGCAGACCCACTTGACCACTTAGGCGTTTTGAAAGCTGCAAGAGATGTTTGATTAGGATTCCCTTCTTCATTTCATATATTTTTTTGGCCATAGTACCTTATGTATTCCTGGTTCCACTTCTTCAGCCTCTGTGCGGCCCAAGCCGATTTGCATTATGCGATTTTTGCCAAAAATGAATCGAGAATTGCGTTTCCATTCTTGTCGTAGATCTTTTAGCAAATTATTACGCATATTCTGCACCTGGAACACAAATATATTTGGATACTTTTCCACACAGAATCGGATGTCGTCAATGATACGTTGCTTCCATGCGAGACCCTTGCGATCGGTTTTGGTCAAGGAAACTGCAAGTCCAAACAAAAATAATATACTGTGTTCAGTCAGTAATATTGTATTGATTCCTTACCTTTCTTATCACGTTTGGAGCGCGGCATTTTTAATTATATTTATATATTTCGAGCTTAAATCTCCTCCAAGTTTAAACACCGAAGTAAACACGTGCGACCGCTACGATGAATGCTGTATCGATGCACATTTCAAATCGATTTTCATCATATTGTTTTTATTGGGCTGCCAACGTACTTAAATAATGAAATACAGACACACTAATACTACGTGAGTTTTATTACGTTTATCTAACCCGGTCACACTGCAGCAATAGCCGACGAAAGGTGTGTTTACGTAGTAATTTTATAAAAAGTTCTTATAGAGTATAATTAATTTTAAGAGTTGTGTTAAATAGTGTGCCTGTGTCATCTATCAACATTATAAACTTTTGTTTTCTGTAAAGGCGCAGTGAGTAGTATATTTTGCAGCCACACACTTGTGTTACTTGGAGCGCCATGTTGTCGGCGAGAAAGACCGCATTTTTCACATGCATCGATTTAAAACGCTAAATGAATTGATTCATATTTCGAAATATGCTAACAAATACAAGAAACTCCATGTTAAATATTAGCTATATAACATCTAGGAAAATACATTTGTAAAAGCGTCTGGACGAAATTTACTCTTTCAAGTAGGACGCTGATGACGTAATATTGTGAATAGACGAGTCAAACGACGCAGCATTGCCAACATTGCCAACAACAAGAATTTTTGTAATCAGTTAAATTTCAAAAAGCGTTAGTTGCGCGACGTCTGCCTCGACTCGGATATACTTAGCGCAATTCAATAAAAATCAACATTAGAATTAAGGCAATAATTTACTGGAGCTTATCAAAGCACATAATTGCTGATAAGGCGCCGTCAGAGCCCGTGAAGTTGAAAAAATAAATTTAATCAGTGTGCCAGAGATAAGGCTAGAAGGTTTTAACAGGTACAAATTTGTCTGTGCGTCGAGCGGAATTCAAGGGCTTATCCAAAGGTGAAATATACAATGGATTTTCATTTTAATTAGGATTTTTAGAATTGTTAGTAATTGTTGGTCAATTTTACAACGCACAAAGAGGCACGTACAAGGGCACAAATACAACTCGCATAACACTCGAATTTAAAAATTTAACATACGGACGTTCGTCTCATTCAAATTACTCAATTAAACGACAATTGCGCACAATTGACGACAGCAACAGCCGCAGCAGCAATAGCAGTAGCATTCGCTAGCCAAGCTCCTCCCCAACATTATTGTGGCATGCGTCATACAATGTACAAAACTGCAGCTTGTAATGGCTAACAACAAATTTGCTTCTGTTTACGGCACTTAACGTAAAAAGCTGCAATACGTCATGTGTATAATTAAGAAATAATTTGCTCAGCTGTAATAACCTAACTTAATCAACAAGCTCCTTTGTGAGTTGCTGGATTTCGCATGACAACGACAACAACAGGTCATTTAAAACTTAACGAATCCAGTTCACTTGTGTTACACCTGGCAACTCAGTTTTTGCAGCCAGGTTGGCAACACTCATTTTTACCTACTGCTCTCTTTGCTCTCTCTCTCTCACTCGCTGTCTCTTTCGCTCTTTCTTTTTCACTCTCTCGTGTGCTGTAGCGGCATGCGCTGGCGCCTATGTGTGTGTTTGTGAATGTGTGAAATGTACTAACACATGCATATATACCAAATAGGCGTACACACAGATACAGCGCTTACTGTGTGCAACATTTGCCGTCACTTTTAGTCGTTCGCCGTTCGTTGGTAGTCGTCGTTGTCGTTTCGAGTGAATCGAATGTAAGGTAACCAATATGCATTAGTAATATGGGACGAAATATGTATATGTACCCACATATGTATATATTAATTATAAAACCTTAAGCGACCTAAGGCGTTGCAATAAACATGTGCATTTCGGTAGTTTATGCAATTTGAATAAATTTTTCAATTCGCCGAGAACATGTGCAAACGCCGCATGTATGAAAAATTTTCTACATGCTTCCATAGAACGATCGATAAAAATACTACGCAAAAAGACGAAAATGTTCAGAACTGTGAATTTGTGCAAAAATACGTACATGTGTATGTACAAATGCCCGCTGTGCATTAGTATTAGTATATTTTGTATTAATGTGTGTGTATATATATGTATATTAATGCGATACATATATAATATATATATATATATATATATATATATATATATATATATATATATATATATATATATATATATATATATATATATATATAAATATATATATATATATATATATGGAGACGTGAGATTCGTTTGCTTCGTATATTTTCAGTGCTTTTGGTTGATTGTTGGCGGCCGTGGCAACAACTGACTTGGCTAATGCGAAGGCGAATTGTGGTGCTTAAGTGTGTTCTGGTCGCTAGGGGTTTTAGTCGTCAATAGCTAAAATACTTGCATACGAATGTCGGGGCGAATGACGAATGTGTATGTGTATGTAAATATGTACGCAAGTCCGAATGTATTACGCATATGCACATTTAAAAGTGTACTGCGGCGATGTTTGCTTTGGAAAAAAAAATAATTTGTATCTTATGGATTGTATATTTAAAAATGTTTATCCATTTCGCCTTTTTTCACATTGCATTTATGCACGTATATTGTAAAATTAATTTTTATTGGATTTACTTTTTTACCACTTACATACATATATATATCTTTATATATATCTACAGATATAAAAATATATGTATATATCTCAATAGATATACATACATATAAATGTACATATGTATGTATGTAAGCGGACGACACACGCGGTTACGTGTTCTTTTATGCCGCACTGCTCTCGCAATCGTTGCTGCCTTTGGCCGTTTGGAAGTGTGTGTGTTCTCTTTGTAGTGCTCTCTCGCTCTCCGATGGGATTATTTTTATACTTTTTGTTGCGTGCTCTTCACAACCCTCCCCCTCAGTATGAGGCAGACACACTTGTTTCTTGTTAGCTGATGTACGTTCATATATGTATGTATGTATGTATGTATGTATGCTTACATTCATTGAATAAGATGTACATTGTATGTAATTTGATTAGTTGATTTTTAAGCTCAAAACAGTGATGTTTGATTGAACATCAAATTGAAGAAATGTGAATGAAGCAGAACTATGAAAAACAAAAACTATTGAAAGCTCCCATTACTTGTTTCTAGTTTTCAAATCGTTGTGTATTGGAATTTTCTGCTTATCTGCAATTCTCTATAGTCGTATTTTTTCCCTCTGTACTGCGCATGTAGCCGTAACGCCGTGTAGCCGAATCTCTGTCGTCGCGACCTCATGGGGCCGGTGTGGTGAATTTACACTTTGCCGCCCGGTGTGGTGTATTTTGAACACTCGCATACTCACACAGTCGCTACGACACACACACACGCTTATATTCGCATGGGCTAGCGCTGTTTGCAGCAGTCATAGTTGCCGTCATCGCAGAATTCAACAAACGGTTTCAAATTTTATTTGCCGTTATCTTCAATCTGTACCAGTGACCGAAGCCAATGCCGCCGTTGTTGTCGTTGTCGCACTGACATTTCGCTAACTATTAGCGGTTTCTTTTTTATAACACACACAATTACACATAAAAGCGAACACACATGCATGTGTGCACACGCATACATCTATATAAAGAAAAATAGTTTGTGGCTGACTCTTGCAGTCGCACTACTTCCTCATTGTGAGGCATGCCCAAAAAAAAAAAAAAAAAAAATGACGCAGTCCATGACGCATACAATTCGCTTCATTGCTAAGAGCTGATTTTTTTTGGCTCCATCATTGGAACGAGAGGGAGTGGCTGATTGGATTGTAGCTATAAATGCGCACCCATATATCTATGTATGAATATACGTACATATATATGCATACATACATAGATTTTTTGGAATTTAGAAATTAAATTCATACTCAATACTCCATCGTTGCGCTCTGTTTCGTTAGTGTTTTCATCTCATTTTATTTTTATTTGATTTTTTTTTTTTTTGTCAATAACTGTACAAAAACATGGCAATTGACCTAAAAACAAGCAACGCACAAAAGTTGCTATTCTTACAAGCATCCGTTATGTATGTGTGAATTTACTTGCACTTGTATGCAGTCTAAGGTTCAATGTTTTTACAATTTGACGGTCGGATGCGATCGTTTAGAAATGTAGATAACAAGTGGGTGGATGGCCCATTGTGACTATGCATATTTGCACGTGCATTCTGATCAATGTGCAAATGCATATATACATATAGAATATTATTAAAGATCACCTTAGCAGAATAAGCTTAACATTTTTGCTATAGTTTTTTTTTTTTAATTTTCTTTTATTACCACATTTATGCATTTGGGGTTATTGTGCATTCATCTTTGACATCTGAATACACACAAGTAATATGCTTGTACATACATACATATGTATTTATATGTACATACGTATGCTTACTCACGTACCACAAACACACAAATATGTAGATACACACACGCATACACAGACACAGACACACTCACACACCCATGAAGCCACAGATTTCTCTCTTTTTATTTCATTTTCAATTTTATTCATAGTTTATTTATAACTTTTCTCTCTGTGCATGTATGTTGGTTTATTTTTTCATTGTTGTTGTTGTTGTTTTGTCTTTCTTTCATTCCATTCGCTTGTCGTGTCGTTTGCTGTTGCTATATATTTTTTGCTTTTTAACATTCCCATTTCCATTCCCATGTCCATTTTTTACATATCCAATGTGCATCTGGCAGTTGGGGCGCCCAAAAGAAGTCGAATGTCATGTCTTATATAGTATTGGCAAGCAGAGTAAATCACAAGCACAAATTTGTATTAACAATGTGCAAACATAATTTGAAGCACGCGCCCACACGCAAGCAAAACTCAAATATAACCCACATACACGCACTCACCTTTCTTTTTTTTTTTTTTTTTTGTTGCCTGTCAAAAGCACATTATGATGGGTGCCATGGGTCCTTATGCGCAACGGACTAACAAGGCTGCCTTGGGGAGGATAATAATTTAGTCGTTATTATGTTTCTATGTTTGTCCCCAAGGATAATGGAAAATGTATCAATCAGCCTCACCTTGCGTTTATTTATAAATAATAATCAATCAATATTTATGTAATACATGCAAATACAGTCATATTGGCGGGGGAGCAAGCATTCAGCCATTGGCTAAAAGGCAACAGGTTACCCCCTTTTTGCATCATAATATGCTTTGTTTGCGAGCATGTGTATATACAGACATACTACATGTTTATAAATATGTATATATGTAGGTATAATAGAAGCTACATGTTAACGACTGGTGTGGTGTGAGTCACAGCTGTTTAACATAAAACGCAATTTATTGACATTAAGACGAGGCAAACCTTTTGTTTTTATATTATTATTATTATTGTTAGTTATCATCATTGCGAGTTTAAGTAATTTCTCGACCCTGTACTTTATATTCAAAGTCGATGAAATGAAATGAAATGAAATACTGATATGGCGAGCTTTCGATGATTCAGTTTTGTATTAATGCTAATTACAGCATGTGAAGCAAAGATGCTAAAACTTGACACATTTGCTGCTAATTGCAAATTGAAATATTTTATACATACATAAATGTATACATATGTATGGGAGTGTGTGTTGGAAAACCAGTTTGAAATGTCTCATGTATACATATTGATGAGCCGCGATATATATCCTTTGATATCCTCTTGACACCGCTAGCATATTTCAATATCATCAGAAGTTTGCAACGCGCAGCTGCTATTCGCATGCGACGAGCTCCGGTCACCGGCGGCAATCCTTGCTCCTTTGCACCTCAGCTCAACGTTTTTAGCCAGAGACAGAGACAAGTTCTCGTTTTAGTCGAGTTTCGGGCCTGGTCGAAAGAGCAACACACAGCAACAGCGGCAACGGCAGATAATTATTCGGGTTTGCAGCTGTATGTGTGTGTGTACGTGTATGTGTGTGTGTGTATGTGTGTGTGTGTATGTGTGTGTGTGTATGTGTGTGTGTGTGTGTGTGTTTAAGGATATTCGTGTTGAAAGTTGGCGAGAGAAATAAATGAATTAATCGTAGCTTTCAATTAGAAGTGGGTGGTGGCTCACGACATAAGAAATTGTACTCTTAGACATACATATATACGCTATTGTTGGCTGTTTGAACAGGTTGCCAATTAATAAAGTGAATGTGCCGCGTGGGAAATTCAATAGAAATTCAGTAGCAATCAATAAATATATATTTATCTCTATATTTCTTTGTTTCTTTCTATTGCAGATAACCATTCACATATTGTGAGCGACGCTTTGAGCTGTGGATTCCTCCTACTTTAATTAATTTTTCTGCTGTCTATCAATTGCAACAGAGATCGTGCGTGGGCCAATACACACACGAACACACATATACAAATTATTCATATATATTCTTAGTTTGGTCAAGTAACTAAAACAAAAAACCACAAACATGTCGACAGTCGATAAGGAAGAACTGGTCCAAAAGGCAAAATTGGCCGAGCAATCAGAACGGTAAGTGCACACAGTTATTAACGTACTGATCAAAGGAATACATAATTAATTTGATTTACTTTTCCATGTAGCTACGATGACATGGCCCAGGCCATGAAATCAGTCACAGAGACGGGCGTCGAGCTGTCAAATGAGGAAAGAAATCTGCTCTCCGTTGCCTACAAAAATGTGGTTGGAGCGCGCAGGTAAATTGCAAATAGCAAAATCAAGTTTCTACATCTACTTATATATATATATCTATGTTTCAATTTATAAAACAACAGGTCATCGTGGCGTGTTATTTCCTCCATTGAGCAAAAAACCGAAGCATCCGCCAGAAAACAACAGCTCGCCCGCGAGTACAGAGAGCGTGTGGAGAAGGAGCTTAGAGAAATTTGCTATGAAGTTCTGGTATGTACCGCTGCTCTATTCTACTCTACTCTACTCCATTCCACTGTACTCTCCCATCTGCCCATGACCATGAATATTCTTAGACCCCACCATTCCGCTCCCTCTCTACCTACCCCTCTCAAAACCCACCATAGAGTAAGCAAATTATGATGAGTTCTCCTGTTCACTGCGCAAGTCCTGATCCCAAATGCCAGTGGGCGGTGTTAGCTGTATCTCTGTGGCTGAGCATCCGAGCTTTTTTTTATGTAAAAAATATAACTAGCATGCATCTATATAAACCAATTGCTGCGTTAGTTTGAAATTACAATCGCCTTAGCGGAGGGCCCACTGTACAGTTTTGTATGTGTGTGTGTGTGTGTGCAGCAAATTGTATTACAATCAATAAATCTATTTTTAAATAAAAAAAAAAAGAAATTTTCCAGACATGTTGCTGCTGCACACAGCAACACACTGTTACTCACACACACACACATAGTCAAACAATGTACACACATATATTTATATATATATATATATATATATATATATAAATAAACATATAGATTAGATAGCAACAGTAACCAACAGTGGCCCAACTTGCCTTGATTAATGTCAATTTAATTAGATCTTTCGATTGAGCTGCACACAGACATATATTTTAAAGCTGTGCTCTCATTTGACACACTGTTGACCTATTAAGTAAACTACCTTTAGCCAGCGGGGCTATTGGGCTTAAAAATAAATCAAAAGGTACAACCTACATATGTAGCCAATGTATATATATATATATATATATATATATATATATATATATATATATATATATATATATATAAACAGTTCTTGCTGGGGGTTGGGACTGAGGCAGCGACTGGGCTGTGTTAGCTTTTCTTTCTTTGGTGACAGAAAATCGATAATACTTTGAAGTGCCTCAGTCGACTGTAAAATTGGCATACATATATCCACAGAGACATACATATATACGCGTGTAGCTATTTCAAGTTGGACAGCGTAATGTATATTAGCTGAGCAGCTTTTGCTCGCATAATATTGGTTTAATAACGGGCTTATTGTATTGCGTCTAGCAATTAGGAATGTTTATTTATATTCACAATGTCTGTCAGTTGATCTCTTATTTACATTTTGACATCTTGTTCTGTTTAATCAACAGGGACTTCTGGACAAATACCTTATTCCAAAAGCCAGCAATCCAGAAAGCAAGGTTTTCTATTTGAAGATGAAGGGAGATTATTACAGGTATTTAGCTGAGGTCGCCACAGGAGACGCACGCAACAGTAAGTATCTAAATTCTAATAGCCATAAGCTCTTTCAATATAGGCTTTACAAAAAATATATATACATATATATATATATATGAAAACAAACTAAACATAAACTCTATTTCTTTGTGTGATGATGCAGCCGTTGTTGTTGATTCCCAAACCGCTTACCAGGATGCATTTGACATTAGCAAGGGCAAAATGCAGCCAACACATCCCATCCGCTTGGGTCTTGCACTTAACTTCTCAGTCTTCTATTATGAGATTTTGAATTCTCCAGATAAGGCTTGCCAATTGGCTAAACAGGTTAATACAAAAATAAAACAAATGAACAAATGTCTGGCAAGCGAGAGCAGCAAGCAAAAAGTGCAACGAAAAACATTTCAAAAACCATTTGAAAAAACTATATATATTTTAGTTATACATTATTTAAGTTGATTGTTCATTATTCAGTATCTATATCATATTGAAAACTAATTAAGAACTTTGGTTCTTTTTTTCTTTTTGTTTCATTTATTTTGGTATCCCTATATTAACGTACATAATTTAAGACGTCGTTGAGGACTCGAAAAAAGCTTATCAAGAGGCATTCGATATCGCAAAAACTAAAATGCAGCCAACACATCCAATCAGATTAGGTCTTGCACTCAACTTTTCCGTCTTCTATTACGAAATTATTAATTCACCAGCGAGGGCTTGTCATTTAGCTAAACAGGTTCAATCTCTTTCTACACAAATCTTGTTTTCTTTGTTTCATATTAATTATTTAAATATTGTTGTTATGTGGCTAACTAACTAACTAATACACGAACAGACAGATACAAAAACACAAACACTCAATAGACACGCCCACACCAAGTCCGAGGAACGTACGATATAAGCATACGCCTACGGCCATCGCATGTTACGTAAATTATAAATTGGCTTAATTAATTCATTGAAAGCCTGGCTTATGTACCCTTTTACACGTACGGCTTTTAACCCTTGATAATGCAGTCCGTATCTTGCTGGTGAAATTATTAATGATTCTTAGAGAAAGTGCATTAACCGTTAGGTCACCGAGTTCAATATCGTATATTAGTTTTATAGTACTCTTATTTTTGCTAGATGAATTTATGATTTTTTTTTTATTAGTTTGCTTAGTTGCTGAATGAAACAAAAAAAACAGAAGGTATAAATCCAAATACTAAAACGGTTTTATTGATTGAACTGAAATGCTTTCGTTTTGCACCTGAACAAGAACTTGTACTTGCATATTTACCTTGCCGGCATTTTGCATTGTTATTGTTGTAATTATTTTTGATCGAATACTAAATATTTACATATATATATTTTTATGTCCACATAATATAGGCGTTCGATGACGCGATAGCCGAGCTGGACACACTCAATGAGGACTCATACAAAGACTCAACACTCATCATGCAATTGTTGAGGGATAACCTGACTCTTTGGACCTCCGATACCCAGGGTGATGGCGATGAGCCACAGGAGGGCGGTGACAACTAACCAAACAACTAAAATGTTTCCTTTTTGACTATGCAAATATTATTCAGTAATACAAACAAACAAACAAACAAGCAAAACAAAAGAAATATAAAAAGAAATCTTTGAAGTCGAAAGCAGCAGAGCAGTAATGTAATAATAAAAGCAACATCAAAATCAACATCAGCATCGACACAAATCCAAACAAACAATACAACACAACAAAACAAAACAATACAACACAACATTAACAATTCAGCAGAATAATGATTCAGCTTGTGGCTGTGTGATGATAGTTTAGAGGCTGAGATGAGTTTAGGTGAGAAGACTATTGTCATGCAACTAATTGAAGAAGAAAAATAAGAAGAAGAATTGAATCTGATTTATAGACAGTTTATATATTGTATACAGACGAACAATTGTTGTTCGCCGAGTCAAATCCAATAAATGTAAAGTCGATTATAAAGTCTATGAAGAAGGAAATGTAATATGAAAACAAATGTCTTAATTTGCTTCACATGCCGTTCAAGTTGTCTTTGTTAGTAAAATGCTCTTGCAAATATTCACAAATGGAACTATCTGAGTCAAAACTTATAAAAATAATACAAATATTAATATATATATATATATATATAAATATATATAAATGAGATATGAAAAAAAAACTATCAGCTATCCAGAACAAAAAGAAGAACAGGAACAGGAACAGTGTATTGTATGGCAAAGATGTGAATTTTGTTTTGTGTAGTTAATTACTATTCCGCTGTTTTGGCCAATTGCGTACACTATACATATGCCTAAAATAATATTATTTATTTTAATTATGTTTTAATAAATAATCATCATACTGTTTTATATTAACATACAAACAGCAAACCAGAAAACAAACTGAACACAAGACACAGTCATCAACAAATTTATTGTCTTTTATTTTTGTTTAATGCGCTGCGCCGCTTTCCTTAATAAAAACCACAATAATAAAAAAAGGCTAATTGGTTTATACAATATAAATAATGTAATTACAAATAATGCCCTCTATTTTTCGTCGTCAAAGCAGCCTATGCGAACCAAAAGAAACAAATTATGTATTATTTGTAATTATCTTTTTTTCTAAAATACAACAAATAAAAACAACATAAACCTAAACTTTTATTTTCAACCAATTTAGATTTTCTTTTTCGTTTTTTACTTTCTCTGTCCTCCATACACACACAGAGTCAGTGTTGCATTTACAATGCAGTTATCGATAAGAAAAAAATTAAACAGTATACTGTGTGAGGAATTGTAAATTTAAAAAATGGTTATTTAGTTTTGCTGTCCAGATAGTTGAGATTAACTTACACAAGAGCTACACATTAATATCGATATTCACTGTAAATCAATGCAATGAACTTGTTCCGTTGCGCGGATAGCTTAAAAGGCATGAGTTCTATTGTGCCAGTTTGAACAAATCTTTTCTGTTTCTTTCTCCTTCTATGTAAATCAATCGGTTAATCGGATTCAAAGTGTAAATGAACCAGTGATGTTGCCATCCTGGAACAAGTATCAAAATTAATCGTATGATCGATGCGATAACTATTTATAACGTACTTACATATACATATATACTTACTATATGCAATTATGCAAATGCAACAGCAATAACAGTATCAATGTGCAATTGTTATAACTAAATGTCTCAGTGTTTACTTTTTATATTTTTATTATCATCTATATGTTTAAATGTAAACCCCAGTCCAAAAACAAAAAGCGAAAAATTAAAAAAAAAAATATAAATAAATAAACGGGTGTGTGAAGCAATTATATAAAAACAAAAATGAAAAACTAAATCGAAATCGAAAGCTAATTTTATTTTTCGAATGATGCCAATTGTTGCTAAACTCAACTAATTCAACATTCTGCTTTATTGTTGATATATTTAGTTTGGTTTATCAGGGCATTTGATTGCTACAGAACAGGAAATTGATAACTAATCAAAATACAAAATACAAATACAACAGAAATTACTTATATTGACAGCTAAGTAGATCCACTTTTAATTCGAAATGGCGTCAACAACAACAAGAACAAACGCCAAATCAGGAATTTCAAAATGATCTATGCAAAAGTGTATAAAAACTGTATAACTGTATATTTTCGCAATTGAATTTACGCTTACAATATACATAACAAGAAAAATCGAGTCGAATAACCAAAATGAAAACTGCAAATACATAATACACATACATTATAAAAAAAAAAATTCAAATGTGTTGAACAACAACAACAACACAACATGGAGCACACATAAATTGTATGTGTGTGTGGAGGCAAAGATTGATGTGAACATTTAAGTTTATTGAAATTACAGTTTCTTAATTACCAAAAAAAAAAAAAAAAAAAACAAAAAAATAAAAATACAAAAAAAAAAAACATTGTGTTTTTTTTCTGAAACAGTTTTTGGAATTGATTACAAAATTAAAAATTGTTTCAACTAGTACATTTTTAAAATATAGCAATCCCATTTCAGTTCTTCTTTCGATAACTTATTCCATTTGTTAATTATCGATAACTTGATTTCTTATTGAAGCGCAGCTTGAATACCGCAAAAGCTAAGGACTAACAGGACAGATATATTTGCTTTGATATTTTATTCGAATTTTTGATTTGGATACCTATAGAAAATACAAATTTAATAAAAATGTAAAAGAGACCGATGGCAGGCATATTATGACAGGAATATAGCAAACATTATTTATTAATTTATAAATAATGATTCTTATTAATTTTTGTTTAAATGTTCGCGAACAGGAAATAGTTAAAAGAAAAACTAGTTCTATTTGGATAGCAAACTGTCAAATTTAACAGAGCTCTTCTATTAACCTCAGATGCGAATTCATTATATCAAAATCGAATGTACAAATAAATATTTCTCGTTAACTAAATTTCTCAAGAAAGTTACCAAAGCCAAGTCATTTTTGAAGTAGTGCTTTGGTTCTATTGCTATTACAATACGAATTAAATTGGAAATCGAAGCTCTAAAGGGTTTGTAAACTTTATTAAACAGATAACTTATAGCCTTATTTATAACCATATACCGCACCAAAATGCATTTCATTAGCATTATTTATACAATCCTTCAACAAAGCACAACTTAAAGCTAATGAAATGTAAATGGAAACGAAAAAGAACAAAGTATGCCATTTCTTTTGGACCTTTATCAACAAAATTACGTAGAACTTTTTTTTTTAGGAATGCATAACTGTAAATTTCAAGTTTTGACGAAGTGCATAGCTCGGTATGTGCCGAAGAGTCGATCCAGTCGAGCTATACAAATCTATATCCCACATATCTTCAACAGCAATATCAACAATGCTTTTCACTACCTGAACCTGCTACCCGCCGCCTGCCGTTATTACGGCCGTGGTAAAACCTATTCTCTGGGAAGAATAGCTGCCTCTAAGCAGATACGGAGCATTCATTCGCAGGACCATAGTTCTGTCTTTTTCAGTCGGCGTAGCGATAATGATAAGCTTTTGGCCTTCAAGGACCGAATGATTAGTTGTACGGATGATTCCAAGAAGTACGATTATCTCATGGACTTGAAGAAGGAGAATATCAATTTGTATTATCGCTACCTGTGCGACAATACAGCCGAGGTGTTGACCGTGATCAATGCGGTCGACAGTGCGCTGGATGACTTCAATAATTTGGGATTGAATGTTACCAAAAGGTAAGAAATATAAACTATCATTTATATAGTATAATATTAATAGTTCTGTGTGTGTTAATTAAGTCCGAATATGCAACGACTTGTGCACGTCACTCGAAGTTTGGATTTCGATCGTACGGTAAATGATATACGAAAATATATAAATGCAGAGAACAAGAGGAAAGCTCAAACACGCGTTGGCTTCGCCTTGAAGAAGAAACAAAAGGAGCAGAATAGGGAGAGGGCGAGGGAGAAAGAGAAGGAGAAAGATGAGAAGCTGGTGCAAGCGAATTTGAAGAAAAGTGCACTGCAAACACGAAAGCAAAAATATGTAATGTATGTGAAGAGAATTGCTAAAAGAAAATCCAACTGAATGAAACTGAATAAAACTGAATGATTCATAATAACAAATAAAATTACAAATTGAAAGTAAGTTAAGCGTTTGGCCCTTCTCGGCGATTTTCATGCCAGATTATCATACCTCTTCCCCAAGCAGGCAAATAATACGATGTGATAGCTCAATATATGTATATGATAAGTATACATCTGTGTGTATAGTAAACTTGCACTCACCGGAAATCGTAGAAATATTGCACCTGGACTGGAGTGGTGGACTGGGATTTGCTTTGTTGGTCACTGAGACTATTTTAATTTGTAATTTTTTTTTCCTATTTATTCAATATCAAGTTAATATCGACTCTAATCGGCAATGCTCCTGTTGTAGATATCATCGAGCTGTTTTATAGATATACTGTTCGAATTATTCCTAAAAAAAACTCTTATTAATGTTTTTATTTATTATCAGTCTTAAAGAAATGGGGAAACAAATTCCTTTAGATATTTGCCCAGTAGTAAAAAGTTCTAACATTTAAAAACATAAAATTATTTAAAATATTTATAGAATTTATTAGATTAGCAAATCAAATTGGTATATATATTTTTTTTGTTTTTGTAACAGAGCATGCTAGTCTTTAATTGATCGTATTATTTGAAAAATCATTTAAATTATTGTTTATCGCACACGTAGTCAAAATTGAGTATGTATTTTGTAGATAATTGTGATTGTAGTGAATTGTACCTTTAGTAGTTGACATGCATGCATTCAAATTTCGAGTTTTTTCAAAATTATCAAGTCGGTATGTACGAGCTAATGCCCAATGCCTAGAACCGATTGAAATCAATCGCCCATAGCCTAGTTGAAACACAGGAGCTATTGCCTACGAGCCAACACAGTCCCAGCAAACGGCACTTGACCGTGCCGTCCGGATCGGATTCTCAATTGAAAAGCATTCAACTTGTTGAAGTAAGTATTGAATTTTACATTAATTTATGTTTCTAATATTTTTTGTTTGCAGCATAAAAAGAATCTTTGGCATGGTCAGCCTGGCAGCTCCGATAGATTAATGTCAATGGAAATATGTAAAAATCCAGCGATAATGGACTCAATGTTTCTTCATAAGTAAGTTAGATACTATGCATATACAGCTAAACAACTGAAGGTAATCCATTTCAAGTCCTAAGCTAGAATATTATGTCTGGAGGAATCTGCATCTGGGTACGCCACCGAATGTTTGTAATTGTCGGACACAAAGTTTAGATGAATTGACGCTTTTACGAAATCAATTATCACCAAATGTAAGCGGTGTGCGTTTTATGGGCTATGATGATAACGAATTGATAATGTTTGATGAAGAATCTTATGGCCAACCAGAAGGTGTACGGCTTATTAACTATTTAAAATATAAAAAGAAATTTGTGAGTAATACTATATAGTTCCAAATTATATGCAATCGGTTAACGTTCAAATTGCTAACGACTACTCGCACGTACGTATGTGGTGAAAAGCTACTGCGTTGCCATGCAGAAGCTGGCTGGCGCAATCGAGCTTTTGTCTGGCCATGCGTTCACAGCTGTTGCCCAGCTGTCAATATGACATTATTGCGCGCGTGTGTGTGACTGTGTGTGTGGTGGGGTAAACAAAAAAAGGCAAATAGGGTAATCGCCCATTTTCGCCCACAATAGGGACAAATTGATAGCAGAAACTTGGCCGCATTACCGCTACGATTTGTTGCATTAATGAAACATATTATCAAAAATCGCGCAGAGTGCAATAAAGCATAAAACGTGACGGTGCGACGCGATAAAAACGCCAGACAACCAGTTCATTGCATCAGTTCGCCGTGTGTAGTTGCGCTTAACGCAAAGCGTTTGCTGCGTTTAAAGGTCACCTTGAAACGTCAAAACCGAAACTTCTGCGCTCGACCGCCGCTCTCGCGCCCAGTTTGTGAAAATCGTCTCGCAGGCACATAGCCACGGCATCTGTGGCCAGCATAAGATTTGCGCAGTTCATTTGGACAACTCGGCTTCCTCGAAGCTCCTCCAGTTGCGCTGTGAATCATTCACAAAATATTTGCCGTTGGGTGCATTCAACCAACTTGAACTTCGATACGTGCCTCCGTTTCCGTCTTACTCTCACCCACTGCGTGTGTGCGTTGTTGCCGTTGTTTTTTGAATCGATTAACTCGTGTGTTTGAATAACTTTTTAAGCCAAAGAAGTGCTTGGCCAAAAAGAAAAAAAAAATGAATAGTGATACTAATCAACGTTTTCTGGCACGCGGCTCCCAGCGCGACAAGGGCCTGGCCGTCTTCACCAGCGGTGGCGACTCCCAGGGCATGAATGCGGCTGTGAGGGCATGTGTGCGTATGGCCATCTACTTGGGATGCAAGGTGAGTTTTGACCTCTGCCAAGTGCTTTTGCATTGGTATATATAATTTGGAAATACACACATATACACACACGCACACACACACACACATACATATTATTCACAAAGATGTTCTTATCGGTTACCGGAACAAGTTCAGCCATTGAACTTTATTGTAGACTCTGTTATGCATATATTTATAAATATATGTGTATATATATTCAGCTGAACTGGCAATTAAATCATAATAAAAGAAATGAAACAAATTAACTTGTTCTGCAGGTGGTGTCAATTGCCGTTAGATAACCCAAGGGGTAGAAAAAACAAAAAAAAAAAAAAAAGAAAAGAATATTCAAATAAAAGCGCCTCACACTACGCTCATATACGAACACCAATACATACATAAACGATACCAATACACAGGCGACTCTCTTGTGTCTGTGTGCGTTTGACATTGAGTTTATTTTCGGGCAACTTACAGACGATCACGCAGATATATCTGAGAAAATGCGGTTATTGTTTGAAAAGTGAATTACTATTCGCCTATTATTGGTTTTATTGATCGAATTTTGTGTGAATTTGGTGTTTGAGCGTCCAATATAGTATATATATACATATGCCAAATTTTGATCACACTCTTTGGAGGGCAAAGAGTTGAAATTTTAAATAATTGCAATTGAAATAAATTATTCAAAATTCTACGATGATGGCAATGATGATGATTTTTGCAATGAATAAATTGTCGCAAGGCTGATGTTTCTATTTTCTCTATTATTTTATTTTGTTGTGCGTGTTTCGTTCAAAGTCACTTTCATTTTCTTTTACTACACTTTTGATTTTTATGCTCAATTAGTTTGGAGCGCTATGAAATTATGTCTATATGTAGTTATATTATATAAAAATAAAGTCAAACAGCGATTAAAAGCTTAATTTTTAGGCAAAGAATTAAAAGCGAAAGCGAGTTCAATACTCGATGTGTTTATTTATGTTATTTTTTTTTCACAGAAGCTTTGTAGATATTCTCAACTTCTTTGTTTGAATGATAACTACGTATCATATCGTTTAGCTTATTCAATTATTAATAAACAGCTTTATCACCTATTAATCTACGATAAGCTATATGCAATATTGTACATATAGAAACATTTAATCTGATGGCTTGACTAATCTTGTCACGCATTTGATTTTGTTATATTTATACTTTATTGAGCAATCAAACGGAAGCTTAGTTAATTGCACATTATGAATTTTAATTGATATTTAATATGTATGGGATATTTTTTAAAACCATTTAATTCGTTCTACAAATGCTCAGCTTTCTTATTTTATAGATCATAATATGAAAACAAATTAATTTGATTATATTCTAAATATATACATATAATGAAGCGGAAGCTTTGAAAATATCAATTAAAAAATAATTTGAAAAAAAAAACATTAAAGATTATTTTTAGTATATAAACAGATATATATATATATATATATATATATATATATATATATATATATATATATATATATATATATATATATATATATATATATATATATATATATATATATATATATTTATTCTATGGAACGAAATTTATGTATATTATTTTTAAATATTTGTATATGTATTGATATATTATAAATACATATATTTTTATATATATTATATTTTTGTATATATAAAAATTTACTTTGATTTGGATTATAAAAGTTTAAATATATAATAAAAAAAATGTGCTTAAATTTAGTTTAATTTGATTTGTTTTACATTAAGCAAAAATTGTTGAGAGAATTCTTTTAAATATTCACTAATCTAATACAAATATGGATAATTTCAGAATGATGTAAGAAAATATCAATATTTTGAAACAGTTTTCATCAGACAAAATTGCTGGCAATTTACAAAAATGATTCATGATTCTTCAAAATGGTTATATTGATAAATAATAATAATATTTAATCAATATACATACATTAGATGATAAAATAAATTTTTATAATAATTTATTACTATATTAATTCATTTATTATTGTAATTTCAATCATCTTTGACATTAGGTGTACTTCATTCGTGAGGGCTATCAGGGCATGGTGGATGGTGGCGATTGCATTCAGGAAGCATCTTGGTCATCGGTATCATCGATCATACATCGTGGCGGTACCATCATTGGCTCCGCTCGTTGCAAGGATTTCCGTGAGCGTGCTGGCCGTTTGAAGGCAGCCAATAACTTGATACAGCGCGGCATTACCAATCTGGTGGTAATTGGTGGTGATGGCTCGCTAACTGGTGCCAATCTGTTCCGTCAGGAGTGGTCCAGTCTGCTGGATGAGCTGGAGAAGAATAAGACCATTACCAGTGAGCAGAAGAATAAGTACAATGTGCTGCACATTGTTGGATTGGTAAGTTATCAAGGGAAATCGCTCTATATCTCTCTCTCTCTCTCACTCTCTCACTCTTACTTACTCTCTGTTTACCTTTGCAGGTGGGTTCGATCGATAACGATTTCTGTGGCACGGACATGACCATTGGCACGGATACGGCCTTGCATCGCATCATTGAGGCCATCGATGCCATTGCTAGCACTGCCTACTCGCATCAGCGCACCTTCATTATGGAGGTCATGGGTCGTCATTGCGGGTAAGCCATTTGTTATCAATCAATCTGAATTATCTGTTTTAGAGTTATTAGCCTGTCTCTGTGATGTGTAACTACTTAAGTATAAAGTGTTAGCCGCCTGCCAAATGCTAAATGCCTTCCATACTTATAGTTATTTACCAGTTGTAGCTGGCGTTATATCCGAGGCAGACTATGTCTTTCTGCCCGAGTACCCGCCGCCACAAGATTGGCCCGATAGACTGACCCTCAAACTGGACCAGGCAAGCAAACAGCCATCAGCCATTCGATCGTTGAATGTCTCCTATATTCGCTCCATATATATAAACTTTCTCTCTCTCTCTCTCTCTCTCAGACCCAAAACGATTTGTGTTCTCTTGTGTTTTTGTCGTCAAATCAAACATTCAATGTTTGTGATCTACATATATGTTATGAGATGAATAAGTTTAAATATAGGTCTAATATTTAAGGGAATAATGAAATAATTTATATTTAAACTGGTATTAGAGTCTGCTTAGTTTTAAATCAGATATTAGTCTAGTTATATATCAACTGATAATATTTATCATTATTTTAGTAACTGACGCAGATTTAGGGTTTAATATAAAAAATTAAGACTTGTTTAATCTAATAAATAATAGAAAATTTTTTCGCATATTTCTATAATTAATATTTACATTTATCTTTAGCTCTTTTATCTCACATTGAATTGATGCTCATTTCGTAATATTTCCTAAAATGTCGCTCTTTCTTCTGCCTGCCCTTTGTATAGCCCTTTCCCCAACTTATTTCCCTCAATTATATATACTGTATGTCATATATGGCATATAGTATGTATCTATGTTTGTTTATATGTATAACCAAATAATACAAAACACATGTATTTTTACAGTTATTTAGCGCTCGTTGGTGGCCTGGCCTGCGAGGCCGATTTCATATTTATACCCGAAATGCCGCCGAAAGTCGATTGGCCAGATAGGCTTTGCAATCAGTTGGCCCAGGCAAGAAGTGAACCTATATCATTCTTATATAAAAAAAAAAAAAACAAAACAAAACAAAAAGAAAACAAACACAATATTTCTCACAGTGTGTTTGCTCTCTCGCTCGCTCTTTCTTTTTCTCTATCTCTCGCGTATCATCTGCTTTTCGTTGTTGCAACACACAACAGCAGCAAACATATAAACATTGCATTTCACTTACACACACACACGCACACAAACAGACACAGACACACACACACACTTGCGAGCAGGCATTAGTCAGATATTATATATATAAACATATATCATGCATCAAGTTCTCAATTTTCTGTATATATTTTGACTATGACTTTATTTTCTTATCGATATTCGAAACTGGATGTAAGATAAATCCCCAGCTATCGAGCTACCAACCCAACCAATTTCCTTACGTCTTATCCTAAGCATATTGTAATTAATCAAATATCAATTAACAATTCATTCACATATTCGCATCGTCTCTTCTTCGGTGTGTTTGATTTATTTTCGTTTTTAGCTATTTGGCGATTTCAGCCGCCATTGCCACTGAGGCTGATTTTATGTTAATTCCCGAAGAGCCCGTACCAATTAACTGGCAGGATGATCTGTGCAAAAAGCTAGCTCAGGTCAGCCCATTCCATTCTATATAAGTCTATGCGATGGTGTTTTGTTTTCGGTTTACTACTAAATTATTCAAATTGTATATATATATATATATATTTTATATAAATTGTATTAAGAGAAGCTTTAATTTAACTTCAATTCCCTCTAACATTTCTAACAGATGTTCAAAGAGCAAGCAGCTTTTTGGTCAAAAACTGATTCTAGAAAAAAAAAAGAAATACTAATTGATTGACTATTTAATTGGTTTTTATTGGGTTAAAGTGTAGCCACACACACACTCGTACAAAAAAAAACCACTTATTTAATTTCTGCTGGGCAAATTTAATTGGCTTTTATTACGTATTGCTTTATTTTTGTTGTAACTTAGCTTGATTAGTAAATATTTAAATATGTTATATACTTTTGCTTATTTACTACTATAGTTTAGTTTTATTTAGTTTCTGTTTAGTTTCTTTTCTCACATTCATTGTTTGAGCTACACACATACAAACCAAAAACACAAACATACTCTCTCATTGTCTCATCTGTATTTAATCATAGTTTACATCTTGTTTTTATTTTTATAACCTCACTTTTGTCGTCGTCTCTTATCTGCATAGAAATATCGTAGATCACTATCTCATTATCATTCATTTTCGTAGCACTTTGTTTATGTATATATTTTGAAGTATTTCATTGCTTCTATGTACACACACACTCAAGTTACTAACCAGCTCATTTATTTGAGAATTGCATAGAGCGTCGGAATGTGTGTTTAACAGTTATTGTTTTCGTTGTCAAACAGGAGCGTTCGGCTGGTCAGCGCCTGAACATCGTCATTGTGGCCGAGGGCGCTAGCGATCGCGAGGGCAATCCAATTACCGCCGAGGATGTGCGAAAGGTGATCGACGAGCGTCTCAAGCACGATGCTCGCATCACTGTCTTGGGTCACGTGCAGCGCGGTGGTAATCCCAGCGCTTTCGATCGTGTCTTGGTAAGTAATTGCAGTTCTTTATAATTAAACAGAGACTAAGTTGAAAGTATTCTATATCATAATTTAATATCTAAAACCGATTCAGATTGGCCTATGCCATTATATAGATTTATATTAATAAAATAAAATATATATAATTGATCAATCATCAATCTTATTATCCATCCGCCGAGTCCATATCAATTTAAATCAATTACTTTAAACCGATTACAGTTATCGATAATTAATTTTAAATTTATCATCTCTATTATCAGGCTTGTCGCATGGGCGCCGAAGCCACTTTGGCTCTGATGGAGGCCACACCAGAGTCGGTGCCGGTGGTCATCTCATTAGACGGCAACCAGACGGTTCGTGTGCCGCTTATGGAGTGTGTGGAGCGCACCCAGGCGGTGGCAAAGGCCATGAAGGAGCGTCGCTGGGCCGATGCTGTAAAGCTACGCGGTCGTTCCTTTGAGCGCAACTTGGAGACCTACAAGATGTTGACGCGCTTGAAGCCGCCCAAGGAGAACTTCGATGAGCAGGGCAAGGGCATCGAGGGCTACAGGCTGGCTGTGATGCACATTGGTGCGCCGGCTTGCGGCATGAATGCGGCTGTGCGCAGCTTTGTGCGCAATGCCATTTATCGCGGCGATGTTGTCTATGGCATCAACGATGGCGTTGAGGGCCTCATTGCTGGCAATGTGCGCGAGCTGGGCTGGTGAGTATATGATAGATAAATATCTGTTAAAAATGTATTTTATAATGGATTCTTGTCCTATCCACACAGGTCTGATGTGTCTGGCTGGGTGGGTCAGGGCGGTGCTTATCTGGGCACCAAGCGTACTCTGCCCGAGGGCAAGTTCAAGGAGATCGCCGCTCGTCTCAAGGAATTCAAGATCCAGGGTCTGCTGATCATCGGTGGATTTGAGAGCTATCACGCCGCTGGCCAAATCTCTGATCAGCGCGACAACTATCCAGAGTTTTGCATACCCATTGTGGTGGTGCCGGCTACCATTTCGAACAATGTGCCCGGCACTGAGTTCTCGCTCGGCTGCGATACCGGCTTGAATGAGATTACCGAAATCTGCGATCGCATTCGCCAGTCGGCCCAGGGCACCAAGCGTCGTGTGTTTGTCATTGAGACCATGGGTGGCTATAGCGGCTATTTGGCCACATTGGCTGGCCTGGCCGGTGGTGCGGATGCTGCGTATATATTTGAGGAGAAATTCTCCATCAAGGATCTGCAGCAGGATGTCTATCACATGGCATCCAAAATGGCCGAGGGCGTCTCTCGCGGCCTGATCTTGCGCAATGAGAAGGCCAGTGAGAACTACACCACTGACTTCATCTATCGTCTGTACTCGGAGGAGGGCAAGGGTCTGTTCACCTGCCGCATGAACATCTTGGGTCACATGCAACAGGGCGGCTCACCCAGTCCATTCGATCGCAACATGGGCACCAAAATGGCCGCCAAGTGCGTCGACTGGCTGGCCACCCAGATCAAGAACAACATTGACAGCAATGGCATCGTCAACTGCAAATCGACCGACACAGCAACGCTGCTGGGCATCGTCTCGCGACAGTATCGATTCACGCCCTTGATCGATCTCATTGCCGACACTAACTTTGAGTGAGTGTCCATAAGAGTAATGTCTAAATAGATGTAATTTAATTATTTTCCTCTTCTCTCATACAGTCAACGCATACCGAAGAAGCAGTGGTGGCTGCGCCTGCGTCCATTGTTGAGAATTCTGGCCAAGCACGACTCAGCCTACGAGGAGGAGGGCATGTACATCACCGTCGAGGAGGAGTGTGCCACAGATGCCGTCGCTTAAATAGCTGAAGAACAATACTAAACACTTATCATGCCCAGTGCACATAGAAAACATCATAGAATCAATTTCAATGTTTATTATTACTATTTCAATTCTGACAGTCGCAACACATTTGAACGTTGTAAATTTTGGTTTATTCCTTTGCTTACATTTATATAGTAAACATTTTTGACATATTTATACGATAAACATGTCTCTCAAGCTCAGGTCAAAGTTTTAAAAGCTAATATTTACAAATGTTTAGCTAATATAACCTAACCCCAGGGTGAAAGTGTGCACTCCAAACTAACAAAAATAAATCCATGTCAACTAAGTGTATTTCTAATGTATACATACGCACATACATATATGTATATATATATATATATATATATATACATATATATATACACGTATATATATTTACATCTGTATCAAATATGCCGCCACAAAAAATTATTTATAATTTGTTTCATTACTCTCTCTACTCTGTAAAATTTTCTTTATTCACTTATTAATTATTTATTTTAGTTTATGTTTCGTTTTTTCTCGCTTTGAATATATTTATAGCACATACAAAATACATATTTAATGGTTTATAATTACTTTCACTTTCAATGTGTATTACATAAATACATGAATTGCTTCAAAAACAACAAAACTACCGTTAGATGTTTTACCTGGCAACATTACAGTTACACAAAAAAAATTAAATGTATTGAAACACACTATTAGTATGCTATTGTCATTGTTGCAAGAATTCATATATATATATATATATATATAATATATATATATATATATATATATATATATATATATATATATATATATATATATATATATATATATATATATATACAAATGTTACAAATACATATAACTAATATAT
The DNA here is from genome assembly GCA_035047405.1 of Drosophila stalkeri. Taxonomy (NCBI): domain Eukaryota; kingdom Metazoa; phylum Arthropoda; class Insecta; order Diptera; family Drosophilidae; genus Drosophila; species Drosophila stalkeri. The sequence goes on from JAWNPR010000090.1 coordinate 13,418,622, forward strand.
ACATATATACACAAGCTCCATAGGGCATATACGAGTTTTGCTAAGAGAATATAGAAAAAAATTGTTAAATGATTACAAAGTCTAAACAATATAACGCAAGACGCGTCGATATCTAACTTTATAACTCAAATAAATATTTGAAACACAAATCCCAATATTTAATTATTTTCGCATCATATTCTATTCATACTGCTCGTTAATTTCCGTTATAATTTTGAACGCGAACGACTCGAATGAACGGAGCTGCCAGACCAAAAGTGTGGCAGCACTGCAAAATTCTGTTTGCGACCATATGGTAGCGTCACCAAATAAATATAAATAATATAAGTAAATACAGAATAATTTAAGTACACAGAATTTTTTGTACGAAATCTGTTCTGCCTTCACAAGCCGCCTCCAGATCGCTCCACTGGACATTCGCTTTTCTTGCGCCTTCGGCGACTTATTTGCGAAAGCTTCTGGTCTAAATGCATCTTGGCATACCGCAGATATGCCGTGTCGCCGTGCACAATGGCAGACATGAGCATAAGGAATTCGTAGAGATTCACCTTGCCCTGAGCATGACAATCAATATCCCGCAGTACGTCGTGCATCAGGTCCACCGGCACCTCTTTGACGCCGAACGACTTCATGGCCGCACAGCATTTGTTGATCGATACAAAGCCGGTGTTGGATTGGTCGAGATTCCTGAAATGCTCGGCATACTTTTGCACCTGATCCACAGACAGCTTGATGGGTATATTCATATGAATCGGATCGAATTCAGTAGTATGACCCATTTGAGTGTTTAGAAATTGTTGAGCTTCTTTAATTTCTCTCAATCGCCGTTTTCGGCTCCACTTCAATTCACGAGCCATTTCGTTGGCCACGCGCGGCAATATATCCTCGGCCGCTTGGACATTAAGAAAGGCAACCCGCAGCCGACGTGCTACCATATCGACCAGGGTACAGGCATAGTCCTTAACCCCCTGTCGCACCTCCGCCTCAATATAGGGAAATTCGGAGTGCAACCGTTTACCTACAATGGGCCACACGCCGCCGCTGGAGTTGGCGCCAACGGCCACTTTGAACGCGTTCGAGCCGTACGTGTCGGACAAGTGCTTGGCCACATCACGCTCCAGGCCGAAGTCCTGTACCAGCCGTATAAACATGTTCGGTGTCCAGCCAATGGCACCATCCAGCTTGCACGAGGTCGCTGTAATCGAATGCTTGCGCAACGGCCGCAGTCCGCCATTCATAATGGCTGCGTCGATGGCTTTCTCTGCTATTAACCGAAATGAAGTCCATGTACCGCCCACAATTGATACCATGTTGCCCGGCCCAAGGGAAATCACATGATTCTTAAGCATCGAATGTGCCAGCTCCGTTGACTGAGTGGGCAGCGGCTTGTAGCCACCCCAAGCTGCGAGCACGTCACAGCGGCGTACATCAAAATTTGGATTGATATAGTTTCTTATGCTGTCCAAAAGATACTGAACTTCCAATTCTGTTGGCTGCTGCCCCTCGCTGACATCGCGCGTCTCATCTGACGTGCCCATCAGCGTATGTCTCAGCCACGGTATAAAGAATATTGTCGAACCATTTTCCGTGTACGGATCGAAGAGTCCCACCTCTTCGGGGCAATAGAAGGGCGGCAGCACAATGTGCGAGGCCCAGGTGGGCATGCACTGCTGCGACGCACTTGCATCCTCGAGGCGAATAATAGAATCACTCATGGGACCAGTTGCATTGATGACAATTTTGGCGCGAATCGTGTACGCTCTGCCGGTCATTTGATCGATGGCTTTGGCTCCAATTACAGTTTTGTTCTTGTCCCGCAGCAGATCGACCACTTTCATGTGGTTGCAGACGTCGGCGCCATAACGGGAGGCGGTCAAAACGATTGCGAGACACATTCGGGCGTCATCGTGCTGGCCCTCGTAGAAGACGAAGGCGCCAATCATGTTGCGACGCATCATCGGAAACATCTCGAGGGCCTCACGATTGTTGATGAATGTGAAGCCTTTCGTTGTGCCTGGCGCCATTAGGTGATAGAGACGCAGTTTCATCCAATAGATGGGCAACTGCCACCATTTGTGGACAGGCAGCATTATGGGCACCAACTGATTGAGATGTGGCGCCAAATTATTAATGTTTTTGCGCTCCTGCAGCGACGAATGAACACGCCGAAAAGCGGCCAGGTCGAGATGTGCGATTGCATGGTCCAGATCTCGCAGACCGCCATGCAGCAATTTACTGGATTTCGACGATGTGCCACTACCAAAATCGTCCGCCTCGACCAGTGCGGTTTTCAATCCACGCGTAGCTGCATCCAGAGCACAGCCAGCACCCACCGCCCCGCCGCCAATGATCAGAACATCGTACTCGGTGCGACGCAACGAATCTAAATTCATGTCACGTGTGGGCAGTTCACGTTTCATTTGAGGCGCTTTGTTTCGATCCTGGACTGCTCCGGCAGAGGAATATGCAAGCAATGAGCTGCCGGCCAGGACAGCTACGTTAATAAATTTTGACATGGTAACATTAGTTTGTTATAAAACAAACAAAAAATTTCAAAAATTAATTTTGTTTTGACAATTCAAGAAACAAAGCAATTTCCAATACATTTAATATTTAATATTCTATTTAAATATATTTATGTATGTTTACATCTCTGTTGCATGCTGGAAAGTTACAAAAACAATTATCTAGCTCATAAGAAAACTCAAACCCACTTACGATTATCAATTAGTACAAAAACAAGATGCCAAAACATTCACATTTTTATCTTTTAAACTTTTAAACTTAGCACAAATTCTGTCTACAAATCCCGCTACATCTACAACGGCAAGCGTAGCCAAACGCCTCCAGCAAGCGTATGAGACACAATCGTAATTAGTATTTAAAGGCAGGGTATTTGGAATTCAACTCTTTACATGTGCCTCTCTCGCTCCCTCTCTCTCTCTCTCTTTCTCTTTCTCTCTCTGCCACTGTTTGTCTGCTGCACGGAGGCGTCCAGTTGGTCCAGCATTGAGGCGAGTGGAATATATTTATTTATTGACTTTATTGCTGCTTAGCATTGCCAAAGAAGAATTTGTAAAAGAATGTAGCAACCAGGCAGAGGACAAGTGGCACCAGCCACGACTTCATCGAACTCTCCTCGTTCTGTGCGTCTGTGCTCCAGTTGGGTTCCGATTTCTGGGCAACTTTCGTGCGCTCATGGGCAACCAGTTCACCGATTTTGTACTTCTTCATCATGTCGCGCGCGTCATTGCTGTGGCCAACATCCTCAAAGTTTTCGGTGGCATCTTTGCCCGCCTGCTCGATCAGCACCTCTTCGCCGCCGGGATGCTGCAAGAAGGTAAACGAATAACGAATATTAAATATTCTCTTTTCACATGCAAAACTATGCAAATGATTGACGTCGTCTTCCACGCTGACCGTGAAACCCCGATTAATGTTTAAAACATAAAGCGCCGCCAGCAGTAGATGCGCTCAATCCACGGCACTCGGATAGGGTTTTGCTTTTTTGAACAGTGTGCGTAAATGTCAAAAAGTTTTTAATGCAAGCCTAGGCACTACTTTCATCATACACTAACTTTAATTACCTCGCCTACATAAAATGCAGCGTAATCATTAGAATACAAAAATTCTTTAAGTGGTGGGACTTCTTATCACCAAAAGAAACTTAGATAGAAACGACTAGCATCTGTTCATTTGTGCAAGGATTTGATGATAATATAGTAATAATAAAATTATATAATAACCAATAATTTTATTTAAGTAAAATGAAAATACAAATTAAAAAAAAAAAAAATATATATATATATATATATATATATATATATATATATATATATATATATATATATATATATATATATATATATATATATATATATATATATATATATATATATATATATATATATATATAAATTAATAATTGAATATTATAAGTACTAATACAAATTTCATATGCAAATATACCGATTATTAAATAAATGTTAATACAATTAATCAATTAACCAATTATTATAATATAATATAATTATTATATTAATTAAATATCAGTACAAATTAAAATAAATTGTATTTAAAATGAATATATATATATATATATATATATATATATATATATATATGTATATTTAATATATTTCAATTGTAAATTATAGTTTGTGTTATTATAATTAATTTACTAGTTATTTTAATTTTAATTTATTTTAGTTTTTTGTAGATCTTTAACTTTAGAATATATAAATAATCTATATATATATATATATATATATATATATATATATATATATATATATATATATATACATACATTTGTATTGCAAATTGTTTTGCATTTGTTTGACTTTCGCTTAACATTCACTAATTTCGTTCCGTTGAAATCTGTACTTATATATATAATAGTGGCTCTGTTTCGTAAATAAAATGAAATGTTAATTTTTGGCATGAACAGATTTGGCTTAACTTTGCCCCATTTCCATTGATAATGAACAAATATAACTTTGAAACTGCGCTCTGGCACGAAAATGAAATAAATATGAATATAAACATGAACGTTTCGAAAAAGCAACACATTCAACATATTCACAAGTTCAAAGTAACTGTGAAAATGAGTAGGTCATTCATCCATTCATAGATCGTAGGTCAAAGTACAGAGGGGCAAGTGAGTTCTCGTGTTTTACAGGTAATATACATATGTAGGTATACTCAAACGCAATAAGTGGAAATATGTACAGGCTAATAATACTGCTAAGACGAGTTATAAAACAAAAGTAATGATGATAAGACTACTTGCCACCCCTCCCACAGCAGCTATTCACTCAAGGGGAAATTAAATTCCATCGCCCGCGCCCTGATTCCGACGTGTACATCAGAGGTGTTGTTGTTGCTCCAGCAGTCGCTGTTTGTTAATTGATAGACTTTGCTTACCTCGTTCAGGAATGCTGTGACATCGTAAACATTATTGTGAATTAGTAGCCATGTATCCTTGTTGGTGTTGTGTTGGGCAACTTCGGCACGCGTATAAGTTTTCTCTCCTTCGCTGGACATGTTGATGACTTGTTGAATTGCGTTTCTATTACTAATAGAGTATGGAATAGGTTCGATCGAACGACTCGCTGAAACTGAATGAGCGAACCAACTCACAGCTAGTCGTTCATCTAGCTCGTTATTGACTCTGTTATGAAAAGCATAAACTGAACATTCGCCTACAATGTTAATAACATTGACCGATTTATTTTTAGTAGGACAGCAAGTTTCTTATTTAAATAGGCATAAACAATTATCACAATTGTGTAATAAACATTGCTGATATTGCAAGCAATGATATTAATACAAATATTGAATATGTACTGGAGTTATAAAATTGAATTGTCTGTTAACTTAACATGCATTCACAATGGTAACATAACCATTTCAGAACCATTATGAGTATATTCAAAAAATCGATTATTAATTTATTATTAAGTTTAAAATTTTGAATTTGATTATACCTGTTAATTACTGACCAAAAATTGCACTTTGCATTGCGAATTAAATGTATGAAGTTGCGAAACTAAATTTTAAATTTATTAAAGGTAACAATTGATTTAATTGGAAAAATATTATGAATTGCCAAAATATAGAATATTTTTATCTGCTTTAAATCTACTTTCTTGAACAGCCTTAGCGACACGTTGATCTATGTATGTCCAATCTCTGCATATTAAAAACGTGACTTATTCATTAACTATTTGTCATAGATTTTGGCCAACAGTAAACAAATACTTCCATATTAATAGACTACTATGAGCCAACACGATTATAAGAATTTAAAATTTACCATCAAATTCTTATCGCTACCAGACATAGAACTCTCTTACATTTAAAGTGCTGATATCATGAATACGCAGCGCTAATGCCATTTATCAGCCCAAGAGAATGGCTGCACGCATGTCCATGCATTTCCCACTTAAATACACTCACCGTCTAAAAAAGTAAACGTGTTACGTTTGCCTTGGATGACGTTTGCATTGAATGATTGATTAGTATTTTAGTAACTTTACTAATGGAATTTTAATTTTTTCATACAACTTTACTAATCGAATTAATATTTTGTTCAATTATTATTACTATAAATATTGATATTTTCTTTATATCTTTAATCTAATAATTGTTTTGTTATACCACATGTTGGCAATTATTTATATTTTATTTATTTATTATTTTATTTTATTTGCCTTCATTTTTTTTATTTCAATTAATATTGTTATCAATTAAGATGTTTTCTTAAATATTATGGTAATTCTTAATGAAAATATACTAAATTAATAAAATTATTAGCAAAAAAAAAGTATAATAATAATTATATATATATATATATATATATATATATATATATATATATATATATATATATATATATATATATATATATATATATATATATATATATATATATATATATTAATAATAAGATAAAACAAGAAACATATGTGAGTTTTGCCTATTTAATGAGTAATTATTACATTTAAAAGGCTCATAATCTAATACATTATCAACCGGTTGTTAATGCTAGGCTTTATGTATTTGAAATTTCACAAGACTTTATGCGTTATTGCATTAAATTTCAGTTCTCTCAACAAGAATGAAATGGCTAGAAAGTATAAAATCGTGTCTAGACTGATTAATCGGGATATATATGAATATGCCTGCTTCAAAGTAGATGAGTATTATGGTAAGCGCAATTATATAATAAGTAAAATTGATTATTTTTATTTGTTTACATTTTTTTATTCATGTATTTTAAGTACCTCATAAACCGGCGCTATCTAGTGCCCGCCTTGAACAATTTGCAAACGATAAGGTAATTTAATATGTAATCGATTGTGCTAGCAATTAATAAAGCAGAGAGAGAGAGAGAGAAAGAGAGAGAGAGAGAGAGACTGATATTTAGAGAGATAAAGATAGAGAGTGGCAAATTTCGCTCTCTTTATTGTCAATTCAAAAACGAATGATGACATGGCTAATAGAATGATTAAATTATAGGAGTCGCCTGCCAAAAGCACTAATAAACATGCAAATATCATTAGAGTAAGTCCAATATTTATGGATTGGCGATAAAAATCGATTAATCAAAAGTAATGATTTCTAGCACATACTTAACTATTCAAGTCTACGCATCGCTTGGCTCTCCATTTGGTCTAGTCTAGTTCATATACGATACTCTTTAACTTCGTATACTCTTATGCATAGCACAATAAATTGATAAGCTTTATCAAACGGGAACCGATATCAACTAAATTTGTATTTTGGTACTCCGCGATTCAATATAAGCCCATATGTTTTGGTTAATTTCATAAGTCTCTTTTTAGCTGTGGTCCTAGTTAGTTCGTGTGTTCGAAAAAAGAAGAAAATTAAGCAATCTAGGAAGAAAGTGTTCAATGATTCATCAAAATGACCGCGTCTAACGGCAATGTCATCAAGGACGACGAAAATAATCGATTGTCCCACTACAAAACGAATATTATTTTGGGTGATTCCTTGGCCGACAGCGACAAAGATCACAAAAGCTTGTGAGTTGAATGAAATATAAAAGGAGGAAAAGAAATCACTTTGTTATTTGATATATTTCTTATGTATTTTATAAAATGATATGGTGAAGCTTTTAAGCTTAGAGCCCTGCCACAATCTTTTGCAAATTAGGGTAAAAAAAATAAAAACAAAGGCAAAGGTTTCAGTTGCTTGTGTTAATTAAATAATATATATTATTTATATAGGCATAAGAAAAAGTGTAGTGTGTAAATTTAGCAATTTGTGAATTAAAGAAATATACATATATTTTATTTATAGTATAGCAAAGTAAAAGAAAATTTAAAAATATATATATAAATGATTATTTGAATTATTATTAAATATATGTATTTAAATTTCAACTAACAGTATTTTTTATTTTTTGCAAAGAATTATTAACAAAATAAAAAAATATATTTGTGATAATTTTTTTTTTTACAAAAATAATTTATTATTTATTTTTATTTTTCCTTGTTTACATTTTTCTTTTATTCTTATTTTTTCATATATCTTGTCAACAGTGAAAATGTATTTTTATTTATAATTTATAATTATTTTCATATTTACGTTAAACATTGTAAATTAAAAATTGCCACATTTTGAAGCTCTAAAAACCAAAACGCCCATAGAATACTTGTTATCTATATTTTATATATAGATATCATTTCATTTAATATTATTTTTATACTAAATAATGTATATAAATATAAATATGGTATACATTTATATGTGTTTATCAATCAATCTACTATTTATAATCTCATCTTCTATAATATACGCCGTTTATCCAGCTTTTGTTAGGTCCTACAAAAATTGCGGTAACCATGATCATGCAATTTTTTGATATTCCGCATGACTTAGCGACGAGGCGTGCAAAATATTTCACGTTCGAGCGTCATAAATTTTAGTACTCTTAATGGTGGTTAAAACAACAAAGAGCATGCTATACATATATATACAATACATATATGTATATCAATATATATATATATATTTATATGTATATGTATTTGGCCTGTTGTAGAAAATAAGTGCTGCCTGGGAATTTTGTGATACGAACACTGATGACGAATTCAATGATTTGAATGAATGATATAAAAAGTGTTAGAATCGGCCTGATAGGGCGAATCAATGCGGACGTAGCGTGGCTACTATTTCGACAGCCTTGATTGGTGCTGGGGTCAGTGATAACGAATGGGCGATTAGTCTAAGATAGAATATGCCATGCGAACGTCTATTACGCTCACCATTTATGACTGCGATAGTTTTTATTTAAGTGGCGTGTGCTTTGCGTGTGATTGCAGTGAACCGAATAAAACGGAAAAGCAGTCGAAGAACCATGACGAGGATGAGAAGGATGAGAAAGATGACAAGCCAAAGGAGGACATCAAGCCAGTCAGCTTCTTCACAATGTTTCGCTATGCAACGAAAAAGGATCGCTTTCTCTATTTCATCGGACTGCTCGGCGCTGTGGCAACGGGCTTGACAACGCCGGCAAACAGTTTGATCTTTGGCAATCTCTCCGATGTAAGTACATAAATATTGAGTATTAGAAAAGCTTACATATTCATATGTTTTTATATGCAATAGAGTCACAGAGCTCTTCCGATTGGCTAACAGATAGTTGTTTACTCAATCTATACTCGATTGATAGCTAGATAAGGAAACAAGTATGGCAGCAGTAGTGGGCAGGGAATGACTGGGAAATACCCTGAATTATAGTTGGAAAACTTTGAAAACGTTTTTCGTTAATTTCATTGAAATGAAAAATATTTATTAATTATATTATATAAAATTATATAAAGCCTCTACCACTAATAACGTCTGATATGCAGACAGACTGACTTACTAAGCTAGATCGATTCAGACTTGTTATCTTAATCAGGTAAATATATTATTTTATGGGGTCAGTCGTAGCTCGTTCTGCCTGTTAGTTAATATTTAACATGCTCATTATTCTTATTCCTAATAATTCTAAAAAAAAATTTAATATTTTTTTAATTATATATATATATTTTTTTTTTTCAAATTAAATTAAATAATAAATTAAATTAAATAATATAATATTTTCTGTAAATAAAAAATAAACATTAATTTTATTATTTTTTCACATTAAATTAAATATGATTAAATATTATTAGATTCTATAATTTAATGATATTTAATAAAATGTTAAAAATAAAATAAAATAAATATATATATATATACATTTTTATTTTATTTGTCGGTCTGTTACATACATTGTCATACAACTATTATACCCAAAATTTAAGTTTTCAGTTAATACAGGGTATAACAACAATTCAAAAAAAAATCTTTGAAGTGTTTACCAATTGAAAGTACTTCACTCTCTCTCTTTACACCTACCCACCTGCCCCTAATGTAGTAACAAATCTTTCTATATTCTTTCTATGCTTAGGACATGATTAAGAACAGTGGCACATTGGAAAGAACTGTATATATGAAGGATGCCGCGTCTGACATACTGCTGGACTCGGTGCAAGATTTTTCGTTGAAAAATACGTATATTGGAATCGTTATGCTTGTCTGCAGTTACATATCCATCACGTGCTTCAATTATGCTGCCCACTCTCAGATTTTGACCATTCGGTCAAAGTTCTTTAAGTCTGTGCTGCATCAGGACATGGGCTGGTACGATATGAATCCCAGCGGCGAGGTGGCCAGTCGCATGAATGAGTAAGTCGATCACATCCAATTCAGATAACAACTGTGAGTCTAATTATTCCTTTTGCTATTTCTCGCAGAGATTTATCGAAAATGGAGGATGGCCTGGGCGAGAAGGTTGTGATCTTTGTGCAATTCGTTGTGGCTTTTGTTGGATCCATTGTGTTGGCATTTATCAAGGGCTGGCAGCTCTCGCTGGTCTGTTTGACCAGCTTGCCCGTCACCTTCATTGCCATGGGTTTTGTGGCCGTAGCCACATCCAAGCTGGCCAAACAGGAGGTCAATATCTATGCCAGCGCTGCCATTGTCGCCGAAGAGGCTTTATCCGGCATTCGCACCGTCAAGGCCTTCGAGGGCGAGCACAAAGAGGTTGCCGCCTACAAGAAGCAGGTCGTTGCTGCCAAATTGCTGAACATTAAGCGTAACATGTTCTCCGGCATTGGATTTGGTCTCTTGTGGTTCTTTATCTATGCCTCATATGCGCTGGCCTTCTGGTATGGCGTTGGCCTCGTCATCAAGGGTCGCCATGATCCCTACTACGAGAACTACTCGCCCGGCACTATGATCACCGTCTTTTTCTCGATCATGATGGGCTCCATGAACATTGGCATGGCCTCGCCGTACATTGAGGCGTTTGGCATTGCAAAGGGCGCCTGTGCCAAGGTCTTCCATATCATTGAGCAGATCCCGACCATAAATCCAATTGAGCCATGCGGCAAGATTCTCAATGAGCCTCTAACGACGATCGAGTTCCGTGACGTCGAGTTCCAGTATCCCACGCGCAAAGAGATTCCCATATTGCAGAAGCTCAACCTAAAGATTCATCGTGGCCAGACGGTGGCCCTAGTTGGTCCGTCGGGCTGCGGCAAGTCCACCTGCATACAGCTGATACAGCGCTTCTATGATCCCCAGGACGGAGATGTTTACTTCAATGGCACAAACATCAAGGACATCAATATCAAGTGGCTGCGCGAGCGTATCGGAGTCGTGGGACAGGAGCCAGTGCTCTTTGGCCAGTCGATATACGAGAATATACGCTATGGTCGCGAGGATGCCACCAGAGAGGATATCGAGGCGGCGGCCGCAGCAGCCAATGCGGCCATATTCATTAAGAAGCTGCCCAGGGGCTATGACACGTTGGTGGGTGAGCGTGGAGCTCAGCTGTCTGGTGGACAGAAGCAGCGTATTGCCATTGCTCGCGCTCTAATACGCGATCCGGAGATTCTGTTGTTGGATGAGGCAACCTCTGCGCTTGACACGGCCAGCGAGGCCAAGGTGCAGGCCGCCCTGGAGAAGGTGAGCCAAGGTCGCACCACCATCATTGTGGCCCATCGTCTGTCCACAGTGCGTCGCGCCGACAAGATTGTGGTTATCAACAACGGCCAGGTCGTGGAGTCCGGCACCCACCAGGAGCTAATGTCCATCAAGAATCATTACTTCAATCTGGTGACCACGCAGATGGGCGAGGAAGGCGATGGCGGCGGCATGCTCAGTCCCACTGGCGATATGATGATGAAGTTTGATATTAAGGATGAGGATGAACAGGAGATTAAGGTATTGGACGAGGAGGACAGTGATGAGGAGATCGATTCAAAAGATAAAAAGAAAAAGAAGAAGAAGAAGAAGAACAAGGGTGAGAAAGAGGATGGCTCGCCCATGATGGGCGTGATGAAGCTGAATCAACCCGAATGGATTCAAATCTCCATCGGCTGCATCTGTTCCATCATCATGGGCTGTGCCATGCCCATTTTCGCAGTACTCTTCGGCAGCATTCTCGACGTGCTGCGCTCCGACGACGATGTGTATGTGCGAGAGAACACCAACGAATACAGTCTGTACTTCTTGATCTGTGGCATTGTCGTCGGCATCTCCACCTTCATGCAAATCTATCTCTTTGGCGTGGCCGGCGAGAATCTAACGGAACGTCTGCGCGGACTACTCTTCAGTGCAATGCTGAAGCAAGAGGTGTCTTGGTTCGACGATCGTGCCAACGGCACGGGCAGCCTTTGCGCTCGTCTCTCCGGCGATGCAGCCGCCGTACAGGGCGTAAGTACCTAAAATATATATTTAACTTATATATATTTATTTATTTTAATATATCTCTCTATATATATTTGTCTATCTAGGCAACTGGTCAGCGCATTGGCAGCATTATTCAATCAATTGCCACCTTGGCGCTCGGCATCGCATTGGCCATGTACTACGAGTGGAGCTTGGGTCTGGTGGCCATAGCGTTTATACCCTTCATTTTGGTTTCCTTCTATATGCAACGCATTGTCATGGCGCAGGAGAATATGGGCAATGCCAAGATCATGGAGAACACCACAAAGCTGGCCGTCGAGGTGGTCTCCAATATTCGCACTGTTGTATCCCTGGCGCGCGAGGACATGTTCCATCGCACCTACATTGAAGTGCTGACACCAGCCGTTGTGGTAAGTGTAACAGGCAGAAGGAGGCGTGGCAGAAGCCATAAAGTATATATAGAAGATTTAAGCCTGTCTGTCCATCTATCTGCTTCTCTTTCCGCCTGTCCGTCTATTTGATCTTCTGTCCATCTGTTCGTCCTTCTACCTGATCGTCTGTCCGTCCATTTCCTAGTTGTCTAGAGTTTTCTAACCCGTTTTTCTTATTATTCCTCCTAGAAATCGAAAAAGAATACTCACTATCGTGGCATAGTCTTTGGTCTGGCCAGATCAATGATGTTCTTTGCCTATGCCGCCTGCATGTACTACGGCGCCTGGTGTGTGGTCAATCGGAATCTACAAATGGGCGATGTGTTCAAGTAAGCATAACTGAATCCTAAAATATAGTTATGTCAACTAACAATTATCTTTTCCCTTTATAGAGTATCACAGGCTTTGATTATGGGCACTGCCTCCATTGCCAGCGCTCTGGCCTTTGCGCCCAACATGCAGAAGGGCATCACTGCGGCGCAGAGCATCTTGAAATTCCTGGAACGTAAGCCATTGATTGCCGACAGCCCTGGCGTCTCGCTGCAGCCCTGGCACTCCAATGGCAATGTAATGTTCGATAAGGTGGAGTTTACCTATCCAACTCGCCGAGAAGTTCAGGTCCTGCGCAAGCTCATCATGGGCGTGCAAACTGGCCAGAAAGTTGCGCTGGTTGGTCCTTCGGGCTGTGGCAAGTCCACCTGCATTCAGCTGCTGCAGCGCTTCTACGATGTGGACGCTGGCGCTGTGCTGATCGATGATCGGGACATTCGCCAGTTGTCCATGAACAATCTGCGCATGCAGCTGGGCATTGTGTCCCAGGAGCCAATACTGTTCGATCGTTCCATACGTGAGAATATCGCGTACGGCGACAACTCGAGAGACGTCACAGATCAGGAGATTATTGCGGCGGCAAATAAGTCCAATATACATCAGTTCATTGCCAATTTGCCACTGGTGAGTGCGAGCTTAGATATGCTTGAGATTGAATTTGATGATAAGATTTGATTTGATTTGATTTGATTTGATTTGAATTCACAGGGCTACGAAACACGCATGGGCGAGAAGGGCACACAGCTATCGGGTGGACAGAAACAACGTATAGCTATTGCTCGAGCTCTAATCAGAAACCCAAAGATTCTCTTATTGGACGAGGCCACATCCGCACTGGATGCAGAGAGTGAGAAGGTACAACTTGTACAAATAGATTTAAGATTATTATATTCATTAATTCTTATTGCTCATTTCTCTTCCCTTTTTCTAGATTGTTCAAGAAGCTTTGGACGCCGCTGCTGAGGGACGCACCACAATTAGCATAGCCCACAGGCTCTCCACCATTGTCGACTCGGATGTGATCTACGTGTTCGAGAATGGCGTCGTCTCCGAGAGCGGCACACACAAGGAGCTGCTGCAGAAACGCGGACTCTACTACACATTGTACAAACTGCAAACTGGCGCCATGTAAATATTGACACACGAATCAATATTTATCACTTAGAATAATAAATTACGATCAATTACACAGTATTTAAGAGCGATTAGAATTAACCTGTACTTAAAAAAAAAAACTAAAGCAAACACATTTAATGTAAATAGTAATATTTTAGCAGTTAAGTAGTATTTATGAATTTACCTACATTGTTGCATTTGTATGATAAATAAAAAATTAAAAAAATAAATTTAAAAAAAATTTAAAAGAAAAAACTAGTTGGATTTCTAGAAATAAATGAACCATAATAAAATAAATAAATACAATATAAATTTAAAAAGTAAATTACAGCATACGCCAAGCAAATAATTATCAAGAATAAATAAATAAAAACAAAAATATTATTTAAAAAAAAATATATATAAAATAATTGAATGGCTCATTGCAAGGTCGAGTTCCCGGTACAAAAACACCTTATAATAATGATTATCTAAGGTGCAAAGCATGTGATCTGTTCAAAACTAAATTTAAGTAATTAAAAAAAAAAACTTTAATGACTCATTGTTCAGCACTCATGTTCTTGAATGATTATCAAGCAAGTAAATCAAAAATAAATTAAAATAAAAATTAAATAAAAAATAAAACAAAAACTAAGCGAATGACTCAGTTTGCAGCACTTAAATTCCAGGTGCTACACAACAATAAAGAACATTTTCCCTAACTCAATTGAATGATTATTAAACATGTGATCTCTTAACAAAATTCCAAAAGAATTTCTGATTACGATGATCACAATTGGAAATCATATTGATAAGCCTAATTTCGTCATTAAAAGTTAAATTGTGAACATAATTAAATATGCTTTTTCAATGGCCTAAAGCTTTCAAAATACATTCGCATAATATTATTGAGAGCCATATAAACCATATCAATCATACGATTACAGTTCTTTAAGCAAATATTTGCCACTATATACAAATACTATATATATTATATTGCTATAATTTGATAATTCAACTCGTCGATATGAATATATAAAATGCCTTATCATGCATTCAGCCGGCATGAGTTTAAACTGATAAAGAATATTCTTTTTACTAGCAAATACAAAGGAATTATTTATAGCAAGCTTGGGGCAGTTGTCATGCATGCTTAATGCATAATAATATATATTAACAATCTCACATATGTATAAGTAAAAGATGTATACATTATTCAGTTTGTAAATATTATATTTTTGTTCACGTATATTTAAAGTTTACAAATGTAAAGAGACTATGTAATAGCATTTTACCCAGTCAATTCTTGTTTATTTTTGGTTATCCACTGGAAACCAAAGATGAATTTTGCTTAAATTATAACTTTCGATCTGCCAACGATTTGTATCTTATCTCATGTGGAACTCTGTAGGATTTGGGCTTGTGCTGCTGTGCTCGTGTTATTGTACAACTACAACTAGTTTAAAATAAACGTAAAGTAAAAGTAAGGAAAATCTTACAGTAGGCACACACAACACAACACAACTCCACGTTACGCCACAGATTTACATTAGATTTCGATCCAGACACATTGTAGTGCATTATAAACAATAAAAACTTAATGCAACTAATTTTGACTGAGTTATGATCGTATGTCGTTGGTGTTTGCATCTCGTAGGTTGTTAAATTGTCCACACATATTACTACACAATTTGGGTAAATGCTTAATGCTTTGCTTATGAATGATCGGGATCATTTTATATGATTTAGAAGAATCAGGAATATGATGGGCTGTGTCTTGTGTAACGTACAACTTAATCCGAATCCAAATGTGATTATTATGAAATAAGGGAACAACAACTATGACTATGGTTGCCTAATTTAGTTCTTCTCCTCCTTCTTGGCCTCGCCCGAAGAATCGGCCGAACTGCTGCTGCTGCCGGCGGAGCCACCGCCTGAGCTGCTGTCGCGTTCAGCGGACATCTGTTAAACAATTAAAATTTTTATTTATAGAATATACTAAATATATATTATATTTTTGCTAGTTAGCTTACCTTCTTGTATGCCATCTCGAAGAGCTTCAGGGAAGACTGCTGTAGCTGGGTGGTGGCTTTCCTAACCTCCTCTGGATCAGCGGTCTCCTTGTTGGCCAGCAGGGTGCGCAGATCAGCAATTTCCTTTTTCAGTTTTTCGCACTACAAAGAAAAAATCAATGGAAATTAAGGCATTTACACGCACATATATATAGAAAATCGATTCACGTACCTCTTCAGCGGGCAACTGGCTCTTGAATTCTTCCATTTTGGTCTCTGTGTCGTGCACAATACTCTCGCCTTGGTTAACGATTTCAATCAGTTCACGCTTCTTCTTATCAGCAGATGCGTATTCCTCGGCCTTCTTAATCATGTTCTCAATCTCATCCTTGCTCAGACCACCGCTCGACTGGATCACAATCTGTTGCTCCTTGCCGGTACCCTTGTCCTTGGCCGACACGTGGACAATTCCGTTGGCGTCAATATCGAAGACAACCTCAATTTGAGGCACGCCACGGGGCGCTGGTGGAATACCGACCAGTGTGAAGGAGCCCAACAATTTGTTATCGTTGGCCATCTCACGCTCTCCCTGGTGCACTTTAATCTCCACCTGAGTCTGACCATCACTGGCCGTTGAGAAGACTTGCGACTTCTTGGTGGGAATGGTCGTATTGCGAGAGATCAGACGCGTGAAGACACCTCCCAACGTCTCAATACCCAGCGACAGGGGAGTGACATCGAGCAAGAGCACATCAGTGACATCGCCAGCCAAGACACCACCCTGAACAGCGGCACCAACAGCAACAGCTTCATCGGGATTCACCGAGCGCGAAGGCTGGCGTCCGAACAATTCCTGCACTGTGGACTGCACCTTTGGCATACGCGTCATGCCACCAACCAGCAAAACTTCGCCGATCTCAGACTTCGATACCTCGGCATCAGACAACGCCTTCTGGCATGGCTGAATGGTGCGCTTGATCAGATCTCCGACCAGACTCTCCAGCTTGGAGCGAGTCATTTTCAGATTCATATGCTGTGGCCCCGCAGCATCCATGGTCAGATATGGCAAATTGATGTCAGTTTGTTGGGAGGACGACAGCTCGCACTTGGCCTTCTCTGCGGCCTCCTTCAAGCGCTGCATGGCAATATTGTCCTTACGGATGTCAATGCCGCTGTCCTTCTTGAACTCGGCAACCAAAAAGTTGACAATAGCATTGTCGAAATCTTCTCCGCCCAGCAGAGTGTCACCGTTGGTCGATTTGACTTCAAAGACGCCCTTTTGGATTTCCAGAATGGAGATATCAAAAGTACCGCCGCCCAAATCGTAAACAGCAATACTAAAATGTAATATTTATCAGTATTAATTAAATTATAGAAATTATTGCCTTGACTCACATTTTATCCTCGGTTTTATCCATGCCATAAGCCAGCGCCGCTGCTGTCGGCTCGTTAATCACACGCAGAACATTCAGGCCGGCGATTTGACCAGCATCCTTTGTGGCCTGACGCTGTGAGTCGTTGAAGTAGGCGGGCACCGTGACAACGGCATTCTTGACTGGGGTGTTGAGATACGCCTCAGCGGTTTCCTTCATCTTAATGAGAATAAAGGCACCGATTTGTGAGGGCGAGTAAACTTTGCCATCCGTCGCCGATACCCAAGCATCGCCATTGGAAGCCTTCACAACTTTGTAGGACAGATTGGTAATATCTTTCTTCACCTCAGGATCGTCAAAGCGGCGACCGATCAAACGCTTTGTGGCATAGAAAGTGTTGGCTGAATTCGTGACTGCCTGACGTTTTGCCGGCATGCCAACCAAACGTTCACCATCCTTGGTGAACGCAACGTGTGAGGGAGTTGTGCGTGCACCTTCCGCATTCTCAATCACCTTCGCCTGCTTACCCTCCATAACGGCCACGCAGGAGTTGGTGGTGCCCAAATCGATGCCAATAACAGCACCTTTAACTTCGCCAGATCTGAGAGTAGAAAATAGATAAAAGCACGTGTTAGACTTTCTGTAAATTTGATTAGATAGCATGCGCTTAACAACAGACAAAGAAACACGAGAGATAAGGCAGTCATTAATTGGAGATGAGCAGCTCCATTTAGAAACAGTAATCTAAAGCTGATGTAATTATTATTTTATATGCTACAAATATTGTATGTGTACCTTAAAAGTACTAATTAAATTTATGAGAAATTTTTAATTAAACTTTGCAATAAATAATTCGACAAATTTAACAATAATAAATTAAAGCTGATGTAATTATTCACTAAAATGCTGAAAATGTCTGTAGTGTGATGTTATATAACTAATGATTATTTTGAAAACCAGTTCATTAAAAACAAAAAATGATCTACTAGTTACAATTGAACCACTATGTTCACCACTGACAATAACTGCATGTTTGAATATGTATGTATGTCATGTAACAGATGTCGCTTATGTATCTGCTGCATATATTAACAATATCTTGGTAGCAAACAAATTAAATACAGAACACCAATTGATAATATATTTTCAATATATTACTATTGTCGAAAATATTTATTACATAAGTAGCGGCATATTGCTTTAATTGAGTGTCTCTTGCTGCAATGCGGCAAATGAACATGTGTAATAAGTGCTACAGTATCAAAGTTCACTTACTTGTAACGCATTTGACCCGACAATCCATTGAAGGCACCAGGCAGATTCTGTAAATAGGTGAGAGCATGTGTTTAAGATGAATAAAACTTAAAAACATTACGAGCTACATCAATTGCTAGAACATGCCGCGCGGACTATTATGTAAAGCGGTTTTGTACTTACGCGGAATATGCTAGAAGCTGCCGACATATGCGTTGGGGCTGCAAGGCTGACCTGGCGCGCTAGGCGAGGCAAAAGCTTGGGTACGCGCAACATTTTCGTATTTTACTTTATTTAATTTCACACTTGCACTAATTATTAAATAAAATCGCTGCAAAATGCACCGCTATTGAAAAATTTCGTCAGAGCGAACCACGAGCACGTTTCCCTTACGAGGGCTGGGTAAAGACGACAGACAGTTAAAGATGTGTGAACAGCCCACAAAATAATCGTCTATGTGATGGAATTGAAACAAAATACGCAGAGTTGCATTTAGTGTACGCTACGGTGCTGCCAACGTTTTTCTGTGGCTAGTGTATGTGTGATTTCTTCAAATTATTTACAAAGCTTCTCAGAATTGATTTAAAATTTGTGTATTTAATAGTTCGGCAATACAAACTGTATTAACTGAGGTGTGAATAGATTTATTTATGACATTAATTGCTCGGCATCTCCAAAAGATCTGTACAAGGCACCCTGTGTGTGTGAGGGTTTCCCAGCGTTTCGTGTTCCATCACACGTGTTGTTATTATTGCGTAAAGTAGTATAAAAAAATCGTTTCAAAATTTTTACCAAAATTGAATAATAAATCGTCGGTTCGACCGATGCTGCTTAAGCTGTTATTGTACAGCGGGCACATTAGACACTCTGAGCGTAATCTGTCGATTGTCTAACTTTCAAATTCGGCGTTATGGCATCGGACAACGAATCCGACGCCGAACTCGATGAAAACTACTACACATTTCTCAATTTGCCACGAGATGTAAGTGCATTCCAGTTAAACATATCTATTATAACTTCTAATGACCTATCTTTGACCTATCAGGCCACCACAGAGCAAATTAACACCGCGTACCGGAAGCAGAGTCGCATTTACCATCCGGACAAGCATATGGACCCGGATAGCAAGAAGAAGGCAGAGATAATGTTTAACCGGACAAAACGTGCCTATGAGGTTCTCTCAGATCCTCAGCAGCGTGCGATTTACGATTCAGTTGGCGAGAAGGGTCTCAAAACAGAGGGCTGGGAAATCGTACACCGGACAAAAACACCGGCAGAGATAAGGGAGGAGTATGAGCGTTTGGCTCAGGCAGCTGCCGAGCGTCGGCTGCAACAGCGCACCAATCCACGTGGCAATATTACCATTAATGTGAATGCTACTGAAATATTTACGCCCTACGATGACACGGAGATGCCGCGCGTGGAGATCGGCTCCATGAGCATTGCCCAATCGATTGAGGCGCCCATAACACGCAAGGACATGATCATCATGAGCGGCAATCTGTACTCATCCAATGGCACCGGCACTGGTGGATTCATGGTTGCGGGACGACGTCTGCTCAACAAAGGTTGGTTGGAGATTTGCCTTGGTGCCGGCAATGGCTTCCTCTTAGGTCTCAAAGGTAAGCGACTGGGATTGATTATCGTTTGTAGCAGTTTGTTAAATAGTGAAGATCTCTATTTGATGCGCTGTCAGGTGGGCGCACGCTGACATCGAAGCTGACGCTGAATGGCGGCACCAATATGAATTTCCAGGAAAATGGTGTAATCCCCCTTATCTTTTCCACGTTGGCCGTCCAGTTGGATAAGCATACCGTAGGCAGCCTGACCCTCAACGCAGGGCCACAATCATCCATGACCACGCAAATTGATCACTCCAACGATCAGCATGCGATAAGCTCTTCCTTTGTGATAGGTACTCCCCATATGTACTTTGGCGTCTCGTATACGCGGAAGATGCTAGAGAACGAGATGAAGCTGAAATTGGCCACCAAGTAAGCATTCCTAAGATTAGGATACTGATTTAAATCCATTCATCTATGGCTGGCATTTTTCAGAGTGGGCACATTTGGATTCCTGGGCGAATATGGCGTGGAGAAAAAGGTCTCGAAATACAGTTCGCTGATAGCAACCGTTTCCATAGGCGTACCTTCCGGAGTCATACTCAAGTTGAAGTGAGTGGCCCGTCTGTGTGCAAAGAGTATTGAACAAGCTATAAAAAAAAAATGAAAATCAAATCATTAATGATTCCAGAATAATACGTTCTAACCAGTCGTATGTGTTTCCAATCCATCTGAGCGATGAAATTGTGCCCGCTGCTGTCTTCTATGCAACAGTGACGCCGGTAATAGCGTGGTTTTTCGTGAAAAAGACCATTATGGATCCAATGGAGGCGGATCGCAAGAGCATCGAAGTGGAACGATCGAAGCGGCAAAATGAGCAGCGTTTGGCTGCCAAGAAAACAGAGGCAATGGCAGCAATACACTTGATGCAGAGCACCTACAATCGCATCATCACCGAGGAGCGAGACCGTCGAGGGCTGATCATCAAGAGAGCGATCTATGGATGCATCAACGAGGGCACCTCACAGTTCAAGCCAGAGGCTTCCCATGATGTGACTGTGCCTATTCAGTGTCTAGTCAGGGACGGTACATTACAGTTGTATGAATCGTCGAAGGTATTTCGTAAAATTCAAGTAAATTGTGAAATAATTTATCCATTTACCTATTTTGATTTCCCTTGCAGAGCGATTTACCTGGCTTTTTTGATCCGAGCTTGGGAGACGATAAGATATTGCGCATAGAGTATACATTTAATGATGTATCAAAAACGGTCAATATAAAGGATAATGAGCCATTACGACTGCCAGGATAAAACGCATTGCAATTTGTAAAAATCTTCAGTTTTTTGTTTAAAATTGTTTTTATAATTAATAGTAGCCGTAAAAAGAAACAAATATAAAATAGTAAAAAAACTGGCTAATTTTTCTAAATTGGTATCAGTTCCAGCTAAATGCTTATATAATTTCCTAGAAATCACAGTGTTTTATTTCATATTTACCAGCTAAAATTTGTATATGAAAAGATAAAAATCAAAGTGTTTGCTTCTTTTAAATATGCCGCCAATATGCATATGCGAGCGAGTCACCCTGTTGTTTTTCTTAGTTGTCAGTCAGCTGTTCTTAGATGGGTCCATACGGAATCGAACAACAATATTTGTAATTTTAAGTAGAATACGATGCAGTAGCATAATAATGCTATTCCAAATAGCAATCAACTCGAATAAGGAATGATGCAATCAATGGACCATGACCATATTTACAAAAGCGAATCTCATACGCTTCGTGGTCAGCGCAATATGTCTACTGGTGGTGCTCAACTTCTTGTGGGCCTCAGAGTCGGACGGAGCCAGCAGCTCGTCGCTGAGCAAGCTGAGGTAAGTGTCAGAAATGCATTCATTTATCACTTTCTGTTTATATGTACATATATATAATTATGCTCTCATTGTAGTATACGGCGTGTGCACAAGTATGCACACATCCACAACCGAAATTACAGCGTAAGTGGCCTGGGCAGTGATAAGGGGGTCAACACGAATAATTCGGGGCAAAAGTTGCCAGCCGCTCCATTGGCGCTATCTAAAGAGCGCGACCAGCAGATCGGTCGCAACTCAACCTCAACGACTGTGATTGCGATTGCAAACTTTACTTCCATTCCACAAGACTTATTGCACGCGCATCCGCAAGATTATGCAAACAGCACACTTAAGCCGCAATTGCACCTTACACAAAACTGCACTGATCCCGATCCCAGAGATGGTAAGTGGAGTGGATGAACATGCGTAACGATAGTAAATAAATATATTTTCTTAGGTGGTCCCATCACACCCAACACAACCCTTGAATCTCTTGATATTATTGAGACAGAGCTGGGACCTTTGCTGCGTCCTGGTGGCGCTTATCAGCCGGCTGATTGCATTGCTCAATATCATGTTGCCATTGTCGTGCCCTTCCGCGACCGTTACGCACATCTCTCGGTCTTCCTACGCAACATACATCCGTTCCTAATGAAACAGCGCATTGCTTATCGAATATTTATAATAGAGCAAACCAATGGGAAGCCTTTTAATCGTGCTGCCATGATGAATATTGGTTACTTGGAGGCCTTAAAGCTTTATCAGTGGGACTGTTTTATATTCCACGATGTCGATCTTTTACCTTTGGATGAACGCAATCTGTACAATTGTCCACGTCAGCCGCGGCACATGTCCGTTGCAATTGACACGCTGAACTTCAAGTAGGTTGCATCGTTTTGATTGACTGTTTTATTGATTAACTAATTAATGATTGATTTATTGCACTTGACGCAGGTTGCCTTATCGTTCAATATTTGGCGGAGTTTCTGCCATGACTCGTCAACACTTCCAGGCTGTAAATGGCTTTTCGAACTCGTTCTTTGGCTGGGGTGGCGAAGACGACGATATGTCTAACAGGTAAAACCCTTCTGATTGTCTAACACAATTATTATTAACATCAATTTAATTTCAGATTGAAACACGCCAACTTATTCATATCACGTTATCCAATAAATATAGCTCGCTATAAGATGTTGAAACATCAGAAAGAAAAAGCCAATCCGAAACGGTCTGCGCTCTCTTTATAATCAATTAAAGTCTTTATTAATTTGATTATTTGCATTGCAGCTACGAAAATCTACAGAATGGCATCAGTAAAATTGAAATGGATGGCATAAATTCGATTAAATATGAAATTTATAGCATCAAGGAGTTTCCTACCTTCACTTGGTACTTAGCTGAGCTAAAGAATTCCGAGCGTAAGAGTTAGCCAAATACTGTCGAAGTCTGTTTTACGAACATCAACAAAACACACACACACACAGAGACACACAAGACATTTGCATTATGCGAATCTCAATTTCGTACAATATTTACTTATGTATGTACAAATGACAACATTACTTTTTCGAAGTAGCCTAAATTATCTCGAATAATAGACACACAAATATTTGTATATGTAGCATGTCCAGTCAATATAGAAATACCATATGTACTTCAGTAGTGCAGCTAGCCCCATTTAATATATTCTATATATTCTAATGGATATGTAGATTTTGTTGATTTTTGTTTCTTCCTCATAATTTTTACTACGAATCTCTCTTCAAAAAGAAAAAAATTTAAAAACCAAAAAAAAAAAAAAAAGACAAAAAATTCTACACCAATTCCTACAAGGTGAAATGTAGATATTACTTTTGTGATATACAAATTGTTATTTGATCAAGAAAACAAAAAGAAAAAGCGATAATTAAAAGAGAAAAAAAAAAGCAAAATTCTCGTATCTTCGGTGCGCCGAATCGAACGTATACCCTTGCAGATGGCCCATAGAGTAGTAGTCCGATATACTATATATTTAGGTATTCAATATCATATGAAAGACAACTTTTCTGACTGATTAATCCCAAGAGCAGTTATTTAGTAATCCGATCCAACTAGAAAAGGGCAGCGGCAGCAGCAGCAGCAGCAGCAGCACCAGCAGCAGCAGCAGTCCACGTTAGGAATGACTCTTAAATTATATCAAACTCTGCAAGGGTGTTTATTATTATCTACCATACTTTAATATACAATACCAAATGTAAAACTTATTAAAAATACATTTTACTATACCAGAATAAAACTTTTACTATATTATCAAGCTGAAATGGTTTTACCTTTAGACAAATTAGCTATAATAATGCGGGCATTCATCCAACATTTATCATATACATATACAAACCCATTAGTCCAATTAAAAATTTCAACTAATCGTTTCTTCGTTGGTTAGATTTCGTTTTTATTTAGGTTACTTTTGTTGTTTCACTTTGTATGCGTACGTGTATTAGAAAATATTTATGGCTTCGTAACGACTATGTTACCATTAAAGTCTGGGTTACATATTACTTTGTGGAGCGGCTAAGTGGCCGCTGATGATTAGTAAGTAGATAATATTCGATAGCTAGGGCTGGGGCTGGGGCGTGGGCGGGAAAACACGTATATAAGTATGGCGAGTGAGGGAATTGAATTCCGTGGCTCATTTATTAGTTTGGTATGCAAAATACAGTTAAAACAATTGGCTTTCAAATAAAAACTTAAAATTATGCAGACCTTTTGAGGCCGGCTCGGGGTTTTCACTGGTCACGTTGTAATATAAATGCTTTTTGTGTTTCTCTTTTGAATAGTGAGCAAATAATTTTTTTGGGAGCAAACTAGGTTAGGCGTAACTACTAGCAAATCCAAAATAAATTTGTCAATGGGCCTGGACACATAATATATAATATATGTATATATACAAATAGATATAGATTTGGTCAACAAAATTACAACAATTAGAGCATCCAGAAATGTGAAGCGAAACCGATAAGTGGTTAGATAAACAAAAATATATATATATAAACAACGACAAGCTGGAGTAGGGCAGGAATTAGCGTTAGACTTATTAACGGCAATATTAGAGAATCCTATATACAAATGTATGCGCTACGATACGATGTTCACATTATGGAGCAGGGCATGGCACAGCAGAGGGGCAGGCAGAGGGGCACAACTGCGCCGCCGGACTTGGTTTTCGTTTTGGACTTCGAGCCCGATTCGTATTCGTACATGCCCGAACCCTTGGCCCAGCGACCCTATTAAATAATATAAGTCAGTTAGAATTGTATGTAATACTCTAAGAAATTCGAAGACTTACGCCACCCGCAGAGCCTGCATGCATCTCCTCGCGCCTGGTTATGATTGTATCGTGTCCAGGCGGATAGTAGACCTCCTTGCCAGCCTTGTTGACGGAGGGCACGTGCTGCTGCTGCGGCGAAGCGACGGCTGTCTCAATCTCGCGCCTGCGCACCGGTGTCTCTATATCCACGCGGTCCACGTGATCCGTCTGTGGGTAAGAACAAAGTGATAAGAGTTTGTCTAAAATCTTGCAAACATTGTTTACTCACAGTGCCAAACGATTGCATAAGATCGTCCACACGCTGTGGCGGATTGCCATTGCCCACAGGAAACTCGACGCCGTCCACGGGGAAGGGTGAGGGCGAACCATAGTCTGGGCCAGGTCCGCGGCGATTGTTTGTATTCGTTGTGGAAGAGTATTTATATGTATAAGTGGTATTCGGCGGATGCCCATTGCCGGTCTGTGGCTGTGGATAGTTGGAGCTGGGCAGCTGCTTGAGTGGTGCCGGATGTGCAGGCTCCAATAAGTAGGGTGCGCCACCATTGGGCGGACCATGTATGGTATTGATAGTATTTGAAGTTTCGGTCTCCTTGAAATAGTAGCGATTTGTGCCACCGGGCGGCAGCTGACCGGGCTGGCCGGGACTGTGGGGCGAGCCATAGTTGGGGCTATGGGCCGGACTGTGCGGATAACGCAGATCGTTTACCGTGTTATCCGTTTTGTGTATATTATAGATAACGGTGCGGCTGGAGTTGGGCGGCACACCATTCGGACTGACCGCAGGTCCCAGCGGCAGCTGGCGAGGCTGCGGGCTCAAGCCACGCGTGGTCGTCTCCTTGTGCTCGCGAATCTCGTACGACTGATTGGACACCACAGGCCGATCGTTGGGTTTGTTGAGAGTGGAGTAGCTCTCCGTATTATAGACAACCGTTTGGGGCACATGGGATGGCGACAACTGCGTATAGTTCTGGCTGCTGTTGAGTGTCTCGTGGTGTTTGTAGCTGCTGCTCAGCGTGTTGTTGTTGCTGGTGCGATTGATAGTGCTGGTGTTGCTGCCGGGACCAGTCGATGGTATCTCATAGGTGTAGGTGCGCACCGTGGTGGTCACCTTGGTGCCCGGTGCTGGCAAGATGCCATCGCTCAATGCAATGTCCTGCAGCTCCTTATCAATGTTCACATTGCTGGTCAGCGTCTGCGTGGTACTCAAACTGCTCGGCACCAGCTCCACATTGTTGTTGAGCGTGCGATTGCTCTCATAGATTTTGGTCTTACTCGAGTAATGACCACCGGGTGAGTGGGCTGCAATAGGCGATGGGTTCAAAAGTTACTCAAATATTACAGAAAGTTCTTTATGTGGCTCTCACCTAGCGTGTAGGGCTTCTCGTTGGTCTGGTACTCGTCACGCTTTAAGTTGTCCTGAAAGCTGGAGTACTTGGCCGTCGACTGCAGTGTGCTGTAGTCGGTTGGATTAAAGGTTTCAACATCATCATTGATGGGCTGCTGGCCACCCGAATGCTTCGTCGTCTTGATAACACGCGTTGTCTTCGTAATAGTGCCCGATGGATCAGTGCGTTCACTGTAAATATAAAATTGATTAATTTTTAATATTTTTATAAATTAAATTTTGTTTAGTTATCCTCTAAATGAAATCAAAGTATTTTAAATACTACAAATATTCTATAAAAAATTATATTAATTTTTAATTATAAATATTTAATTCAAGAAATTAAGATGTTCTCTAAATACTAAATAATTATAAATATTTTAAATAATAATTTTTAAATAATATTTTAGTTTTCCCCAATCCACATCCAACTTACAGAGTTCTATAGGTAGTTCCTGTGGGTAGAATCTCACGCTCTCTTGTCGTAAGTTGGCGTTCCTGTTTCAGATCTTCAAGCAAGGCATCCAATTGATCGATGTTCTGATCGGTGCCCTTGCTCTGATAGGATACATTGTTGTCGCCGGAGCTTGAATATTGATACGATGATTTTTTGTACGCATAATTCTTGTCGTTCTGTGGATATACGTAAATTATTGAGAACTGAGAGTGATCTAAATAATAAAGAATTTTTACTTACACGTCCATTCCATTTGGAGGGCGTATCTCTCATCGAGGATGAGTAATTTTCCGAGCTGCTCGAGTACTGCATTTCCAATTAATGTTTTTTCTGCTGGAATGACATCAAGCATCAATACATACGTATGCACGAAATATTTAAATTATTTGTATTTTTATATGTATGAGTAAGTAATATTTTAGTCATAAATTCTAGGTTATGTGTGGGTGTAACTGTAAACGTAAACGGCTTCGGACTGACAGGTTGATTCGCAGTTCATGAGAATTTCAAGCATTTTTTTAATATATATTTTTTTATTTATCTACATTACACCCACTAGATATTTCAATCTGTACAAAAATGGTGCCAGCTCGCATTCTGAGGTGATATTTTTGGCGCATTAATGGAGCTGAAGACAATTTAAAGATGGGCATCACTTGACCAGATGATCTGTCAATAGCACCAACGAGAGCAACTGACTAAATTAACCAAATAAACATATGAAAAGGCGAAAAGAATGTATAGACTAGCAGATACCCTGCAGCATAAAATGTTCTAAAATTAATTAAATTATTTTCAATCGTTTCTGAGGAATAACGAAAAACAAAAAACTGTTTCAAGTTAATTGATGACATAAATATGCTTTAAAAAACCCATATACATATATATATTTATGTATCCCAAAATTTGGCATTGATTTTCGGAACAGACGACACACAAAACGTACAAAAAAAAAACTTAAAATATATAAGCGAGCTGCTGGCAAAGTCAATGTCAAACTGGTTTTCACTTTTTAACGTGTCCTTAGTTCCTTTTTCGTCGAATGAAACAATTCAAAAAATAAAAATTAAAAAAAAAACCTGTATACATATACATATATATACGTCTGACTACAGAGTTGATGAGCTTTTTTTTTTTATGTGATTTAGCGATAACCTTGAGTAAGAGATTTCAATGAATGACTTTGTATAAGGCGCATGTGAGAGAATAGCAGATGCAAACACACAAGGATGACCAAAGATGATGTCATCCGAGTCGTAAACAAATAATATTTGACTGACTGCAAATACACACATACACACAAGGAGAGAGAGAAACATAGACTCACACACATACACACACACGTGCATACATCACGTAAGTTAAATAAATCACAGTGTCTAGGCGCCTAATCAAATCACGGCAGATCAAATCAAATGAACATCAAGTTTCTTACAAAATAATCTTGATATTTCGTTTGCCGCCATATGGTCAAGTTTTTTTCTTTTTAGCTAATAAAGAAGCTCACGTAAGCTAAAAGCAACAACAATAAAAAAGTTCATAATATAAATAAAAGGCTAAATCTAATTGACGCCTGGATCACACAGAGCACGTTTTTTTTCTTCTTATAGTGGCGCTTTGAGGCAAATTGATTTATAAAAAAAAATTAAAAAACAGGTCGAGTGACAGAGAGAGAGAGGAAGAGCGAAGCCTGTAATGCGTATGTTTGTTTTTGCATACTCTTTTTGTACGATTCAAAATGATCTCATATAATCGGAACGAGAGACAAAAAGTGGGAACATGTTGCTGCCGCTGCCGCTGCTGCTGGTGCTGGTGTTGTTGTTGTTGTCTGGCATTGGAGTGGGCGTGACGTAAAGGCGGAGCTAACAGGGGGTAGCAGAAACTCGCAAAAATGCCAACGATCTACATGTGAACACAAACACATAAATACATATATATGTATGTATGTATGCATGTGTGTGTTTGTGAGTGTATGCATATAAGCAAACATAAAATAAACAAAATAGCAAACGAACAAGCTTGAAATGGCCGAAAAGAGCTAAGCGAAGGTGTTGTTGCTTTTCTTGTTGTTGTTGTTGTTCAAATTTCCGAAAATCAAATTGAAAACGTAGGCGAAAAGGCGTAGAACATGTATACGTATGTGTGTGTGTGTGTGTGTATGTTATATTCTAGCGCTTGAGTTGGATTGCCAATTTGTGTGGCTGGTGACGATGTTGCCGCCGTTGATGTTATTATTGCCCACCTACGCAGCAGCACCAGCGCACAGTTCAATCTAGTTAATACATACACATAGACATACACACACACACGCTCATATTCACACATATACCTTATACATTTGCTTCGGGCTACGTTTGAACTTGGCTAATTTAAATTGAACATTTTATGAATACGCAAATCTACAAAAGAAAAAAAAATATTGATGTGCTCTTTATTTCGTTATGCTTCCATTTGACTTTTTCTTTTCATTTTTAGTATTTAGCCGAATTTACGCTTTGAGCAGCGGCGTACAATGAAGAAAAAGAATAGGCGACGGCAACGGCAACGGCAACGGTTGTCGTCGCCTTCATTGTCGGCGAGACTTTCGCCTTTTGCTCTTGTTATTGTTGGTGTTGTTATTGCTGCTGTGCTTGTCTTTACCGTACGTACACACATACAGACATATTGATATATGAAAACAAATAATTCTATAAATAGTTCACTGCCACCGTTTTTTTGGCTTTCAATTCCGAATACTGTTCTTGTTGCTCTTGATTCAAACAGAAGGCAAAAAATTACAAAAAATATCGAGTGCGCCCCAGAAATGAATCATCCTCAAATATACACATACAGTTAGCCATAGGATGCGGATGCAATTGAATGCGTATTTTTATTGAACACCATTTGAATTTCTCTTTGCGAGTCTGTAATACACACACATGCATACAAAGATAATAGATACTCGTATGAGCAAATGAGAGTATCAACGGATAGCGTGGAGAAAAAAAAAACAAACTGAAACTCGTTTCTATGTGCGTTTGTCGCCGTCATCAGTTTGTATTTTGAGCTTGTCTGCCAGTTCAAGAGATAGCTAGATTCCATAGATACACACACATATATATATATGGATGTACACAATGTACAATGTACATACGGTAAATAGATTCATGCATTCACAATATTCATTCACTGAGCACTCACTGTGCACTTTTCCAAAATCCAAAATGATTGGTGCAGACTATTTGACCCGTTGTATTTGTTGCTGGTGTTGTATTTTTATTTGTAATTGTTGCTGCTTTCGTTGTTGTTGTTTTTGTTGCAGTGGCGACGGCGGGTTCAGTGTTCAGCCAAAAGAAAATTGCTACAATGCGCGGGCGCGTTAGTTTTAGAAATTCGTTTGTGTGTGTAAGTGTTTTGTTAGTGTATTCGTGTCTGTGTCGTGTGTCTACTACAAAACGTAACGGTAACGGGGAACAGCTTTGCTTTTCAATACGCGTACGCGCCTCGCTGGTTTGTGCAGTACTGAGGCTTCACAATTTTGCACTTGCCACGAACAGAGCACGATCGAAACAGATCAGAGACCCCCAATTGACTTGATCTATAGGTTGCGCTGCGCTCTCTCTCTCTCCCTCTCTTTACGCTCGCTCTTGCTCTTGCGCTCTTGCTCAAAAAGCTTTTTTCTCATATTCAAACAAGCTATTTGAACATGAGTATACATTTCTAATTATTATTATCATCTGTCTTGATGTGAATGCGTTTTAATGAAGCATTTTAATTGCAAAATATTTCAAGCTTCACAAATTTTCATCAGTTTTTATTATCATTCAAAGTCCCTAAATATATTATACTAAAATTAACTTGAACATCAATTAGACTGTTTATGCAGCATAGCATGCCAAATGAATTTACGCATTTGAAATTGTGACGTCACCGCAGCTCATGTAATGAACCATAAAATCAACCTGTTACAGAATGCTCACTGAGTGCGTGAGCATCTCCACTGACGCCGCCGACCTACCGTCTGCCCCGATTGGTCGGTCGTACGACGCAAAGCTCTTCGCAGTGTAGCGAAAGCTTTTTAGCTTTGGCGGCTAATTTTGTTAATAGCATGCAGAGAAGCCTAACATTCAATCAACACAGAAGTCAAGTGTTCGTTTTATTTATTCGTTTGATTCTTAGCAGTGTCCAGTGGATTTTATAAAACATCAAAATTATAGTTTATGCAATTAGTCATCTTTTACAATAGAAAACGGTAACTTAGTTCACTCATAATAGCATTATAACTCCGTGCATGTTTGTAGTTAAAAAATTACTGTACTTAGGATAAGCAAAACACATCTAGTCCTTGGCGGGCACCTCGATGACACGCGGTTTGTCAATGATGCGTGCCGTCTTGTTGCCCTTCTCCACGATGCCAATGATCCAGGCCTGGTAGCCCTCCTGCTTCTCAATGTCTTTGCAATAGGCAGCTGCCTGCTCTCGGGGCAAGCAGATGAGCAAGCCGCCAGAGGTTTCCGCGGAATGTCCCTGCAGTAGCTGGAACATATTGCCACAGGCCTTGGCCACAGCTGCCATTTTGGCAATCACTGGAAGATTATGGATAACAAAGGATACATCCTTCTTCTGGTGAGCGGCCAGAGTTTGTGCATGGCCCAGCAGGCCAAAACCGGTTATATCGGTGGCTCCATGGGCATTGTACTTGTGCATGAGACGAGCGGCAACGCGGTTCAGGCGTGACATGGAGTTCATGGCACGATGATATGCCTTGCGCACATCCTCTTCAGACACAACCAGCTTGATGCGATTCCAGCGTTCGGGCTGATCGATCCACTGATGCGCATTCACAGCCACTTGAGTGCCCAACGGTTTCGTCAGCACTAAAACATCTCCCACGACAGCATTGTCCGGCACTATGTATTCGTTTGGCTGGCATATGGTAGAGGCGACGCCTCCAATGGTGCACCATGGATTCACAACGCTCTGTCCGCCGGTTACGGTCGTGCCCGCCTCCAGGGCTGAATCCTTAAAGCCACGCATTATTAGTGGTATAACCACATCGCGCTCCTTCTCGGTCATCTTCGTGCTCACGGCCAACAGCATAAGCATATTGTCACAATCGGTTACGCCCATGGCATACAAGTCGCTGAGTACATTAGCGCACGCTATCTTTCCCATCATGTAGGGATCGTCCACGATGGGATAGAAGAAGTCCGTGGTTTGTACCAAGCAAAGACCGCCATGGCGCAGAGGTATAACAGCACAATCGAGACCGATGCCAATGCGGGGTATGGCCACATTGAGGAATTGAGGTTCCTGATCCTGAGCGGAGTAGTCTTGCTGCAGTGCTGAGACGAGTTTTGAGAGGACTTCTTGTGGCACCTTGCAGCCACGTCCTTTCAGGTCCGCGAAACGTGTCAGGCGAAAAGATGCATCCAAGTCGTGAGCAGTTGGGTCAAAAGGCCGGCGGAGCTCAGCGTCACCGCCGCCGTGCAGTTCGAGATGAGCAGCATTTAGCACGTCCGCAGCGTAGCTCATTTTGTGATCAAAATAATCTAATTAAATAAATGTAATGATTGCATTAGTCAATGTCTTCTAACTAGAATTACGCACTTTTTGCCGCCAATAAAACGGGTGGCAGCAAATAACTCGCGTTCTCCCTGGGCACGAATACACACACAAACAGACGTGTACATATATAGATTTTCAGTCCGATTCTATGTGTGTGTGAGTAGTGCGCACTGCCATTGGCTGTTTGCTTGATGGCGGCTGAATCGGGCGAAGTCAGTATTTCTCCCTGTCGTCAAAGAACAAAACGTGAACAATGTCCACTTTCTTCAATTTACCAAAACCTTATTCCGTCACGATTTTCGAACAGGAAAATAACCGAATACATTAAGAGTAATAGATACTTACGTTTTCGCGTCAAAATATGCAATAAAATACTTAAAAACCGGACAATAATTTTTTATTTAGCGCGTTGATTTTGCTTTTACACCGCTGTCGCTGCCACAATAGAGTTGCATGATTGGTATATCGATACATTCGACGACACAGTGGCAATCACAGCGCTGCCAACTCGTTTTAAATATGGTGGCGCGTCGAAAAAGTAAATAGGATTGGAAATAGAATGTATGAGATAAAACTAAAAAAAAGGGTAACTTAACTTTTATTGCTACTCAATTATAAGTCATGTCTCATACACAATGCCCGCAGTGCTGCGTTGGCAAGTGGCCTTGTTGCCAATTAACAACAATGGTAGCAGCTTTTAGCCAATGGCATATCAGTAACAAAGTTGAGTGAAAGACAAGCGGAACCTGTTGCACGAGCGGAGCTTAAAAGTAAAAGTGGAAAAATCTTAATAGCAGACAAGAATTTCGTTAATAAATAATTTTTGCTTTAGGTTTTCACAGATGGTTAATAAGTGGATATGACTATTTGTTGCTGATGAAGAAACAATAGACTTAAGCAACAAACTCTTTTCTCTTGCCATGGCCAAAATGAATCAATGACGACAGCCACAAAGACACGCACACACATACATAAAACGTAAATAAACAAGTTATAATTTTACCATGATTCAGTTACGCTTGCGCCCAATCGTCTTGTTACTGCTGCACTTGTTTGCCTTAGTCAGCAGCGAGTACATTTATGGCGAACCCAAATTCAAATGCCCAAAGAAGTAAGTTATTTTTATATTTAAGAAATTTGTAATTAAATTTATATTTTTTATATGTACATTTTTATTTTCTTCCACAGACCACAAGTATTGTACCCCTGTCTTTGCGTAAATGGCAGCGATGTTGGCATTTTTGTTCGCTGCGAAAATACGAACTTGGCTACGCTCTCGGTGGCCCTGCAGAACTTGGCTTCTCTGGAGCTGCCAGTGGAGGAGCTGACCATATATAAGGGACATTTCGGTGAGTTGCTCTAATATATAATATAATATAATATATATATATATATGAAATTTCTAGTGCGTCTCTTCGGTCCGCTATTCGCGCATATTAAGGCACGCGTATTGATCATTGAGGAAACGCCACTTGCCACCATTGAGGATTATGTATTTTATGGCATGAACAATACATTAGAGCACGTCAAGTTGCTGCGGACGAATCTCAGTCAAGTTGGTCAGTTGGGATTTGGCGTAAGTGAATCCATAGAATATACATTTTCCAATCAAATAATATAGATTCTTCCCACAGATTTTAGGGCTGACGCGTGAATTGGTAATCGATGGGCATGGCTTTCAGCAACTGCCCAAGGATCTGTTTTTGGGTCAAGAAATTACCAACAAGCTCGAAATAATTCGCATTACAAATGGCCTATTGAGTGACCTGCCCGTGGAGACATTCCAGCCGTTGCGTAAACTAAAAACTTTGGATTTGCATGGCAATCAGCTGGAGAATCTTAAGCGCAATCAATTTAAGAATCTGCGTGAGCTGGAGCTGCTGGACATAAGTCATAATAAGATCAGGAAACTGGAAGCGCAACACATTTCTGATCTGACAAAGCTGGGCTGGTGCAATGTTTCGCATAATGCCTTGAGCGAACTAAGTCGCGGCACCTTCGCTCGCAACTCGGTGCTCAAAGTTCTCAATCTGTCACACAACAAGATTGGCAAGCTGGATGCGAACAGTTTTCGTGGAATGCGTTTTCTGCGTCGTCTCTTCTTAAGCGACAATGCCATCACCGATGTGGGACGCGGCACGTTCGGCTCTATAGCACGCATCGGCACAATTGATCTGGCGCGCAACAAGCTGAAGAAGATTGAGTATCAAATGTTTACACAAATGAATTATGTGGAGGTAGGTGGTGAAATAGAAGAGAGATATTCTATATTTTGCAATTCATTATAATATTTTTAGCTACTCGATTTGGCGGAGAACAACATAACGAAAATCGAGAAGAATTCGTTTAAGGCCATTTATCAAGCCGTCATCAATGTCTCGCACAATGCCTTGGAGCTGATTGAGACGGCGGCCTTTGAGAATTGTGTTAATATAACCAAATTGGATCTCTCACACAATCGTCTCTTCAACTTTTCGCGACGCAGTTTCGATGAAACGACCTTCGCAACGGAATTCCAGCTGAGTTTTAATAGTTTCACTAATTTGGCTCAGGTGTGTTAATATGTAATTAAATCTCTTTCTCCATATCTAAACACAATTCTCTTTGCAGATACCCATTCAAAATATGTCTGGTCTGCGCATTTTGAATGTCTCTAACAATAACATTATGGAAATACCCAAAAACTGTTTTCCCAAACTCTATGAGCTGCACACAATCGATGTTTCGCATAATAACATATCTATGATCTTCAATGGCGTGTTTCAAACGTTATTCTCCCTGCGCTCCATTGACTTGAGTTACAATAGTTTGCGAGAGATTAAATCCTCGACATTTGGCACATTGCCCACATTGCTGGAGATGAACTTGAGTCATAATAA
This sequence comes from Drosophila stalkeri, assembly GCA_035047405.1. Lineage (NCBI taxonomy): Eukaryota > Metazoa > Arthropoda > Insecta > Diptera > Drosophilidae > Drosophila > Drosophila stalkeri. Next base: position 13,454,360 of record JAWNPR010000090.1, read on the forward strand.
GCTTGTTAATATTGTACGCGGTTCGTTGGCTAAGCTGACCAGCATGCGGCAGCTCTATTTGAATAATAATAGTTTGGAAAAGTTATTCCAATTGCCCATCTCGTTGAATGAGTTGCATCTGAGCCACAACAATATCAGCTCTATACCAGCGGGCACTTGGCCCGTGATGAATTCCTTGATCTATTTGGATCTTAGTCACAATCAGCTTGGCGATAATTTGGATGGACAGAGCTTTGTGGGACTGCTGGTTGTGCAGCGTCTGCTGCTCCAGTCGAATGGCATCAGCAGGCCGCCAATGGAGGCGGTGGCTGTGATGTCAACGCTGCAATATCTCTACTTAGAAGTGAGTGTTGATGGGGTTTATAATTGTTATATGAATATATTTTTTATTTATTATTTATATTTATTTAATTAATTATTATATTTTTATTTTATTTTAGTTATTTTTATATATATTGTAGCTCTAATTTATTCTGAAACGTTCTATGACACTAGCGAGACTTTAAAGTAATTTACATATAATTTTGTCTTTTCTTTTATATATCGTAGATTCGCATTTATAACTCTTAGAACTGGTTTATAGCATGATTCATTTAGTGATAAATTCATATTTAAGATTTCTATTTATTTAATTTGTACGTGCACGTGTTTAATACTTAACTTAAACTAGTTTTAACAATTTAAATTTTCAAATATTTAGCTAACACACTCTAAGCTTAATTAGTTATTGATGTCATCAGCAAAACGTTGTCTAATAATTCTGAAATATTTATTTACAGAATAACAACATTAGCGTGCTGGAGCGCAGTGCCTTTGGCAAGCTGCCAGTTCTGTTTGAGCTCAACCTTTATGGCAATCAGGTCTCGGATATTAGGTAAGTGCTGCCTGCCTGCAAACTTGACACTGCAGTCAAACGGATGCATTTAAATGAATAATTTCGGTTATGCAGCAAGCGGGCGTTCGAGGGGCTGCTGCAGCTGCTTACACTCAATCTGTCAAGCAATGGCCTGAGACAGCTGCCAAATGATATATTCATTGGATTACCATCGCTGCGTACGCTCGATCTGTCGCACAATGCCCTCTCCAAGCTTGACAATAAGACGCACGGTGTGCTGGACGATTTGCTGAGTCTGGAGACACTTAATCTGAGCCACAATCGCATCAGTTTTGTGACCAAGAAAACCTTCCCATCCCATCAGTATATACCCTATAATTTGAAGTACTTGGATCTGAGCTACAATCAAATGCCCGTTCTCACCTATGACATAACCTTTGGCACGAAGAAACTGCTCAAATTGAATGTGTCGCACAATCAAATTAACGAACTGCGTCGTGGCGTCATATCGAACTTTACTTCGCTTCAGTCGCTGGACTTGTCCCACAATGAGTTGGCCAATCTAATGTCCGAGGAGCATATTTTCGATCTGCCCAAGAATCTGAGCAGCTTGAACTTATCGAACAATCAAATCTATCATTTGCCCTTTGACAATCTGGTCAAGACGTTGTCGCTGAAATACATTGATCTACGTAACAATAGCCTGGAGGATATACCAGCCTCGCTGGTGGCCACCATGAACAATGGCAGCCAAGTCTTGTTTTCCAACAATCCGCTGTATTGTGGCTGTAATATGCGTCCGCTGAAGCATTTTATGTTGCAGCAGACAGCGCCTAGCGAAGACCTCAGCAACGTTAGCTGCCAGACACCCAGTTTGGCCAAGGATCAGCAGCTGCTAAACATCGAAGATGAATACCTAAATTGCAGAGAGGACGAGCTGGAGATATATGCGGGGAATGAGTATAAACAGCTGACGGATGTGCGCTTTCGCGAGGTTCAAACGTAAGTTATAAATATGTACAAAATTATTAACTGTAACTAATTTCTCTTCTTTCATTTACAGGAACAAGGCGGGCAATTTGACCCTACGTTGGTTTGTCTCGGCCAATGCAGACGTGGCGGACTTTAATGTTTACATACGGAGCAGCAGCAACGAGATGTTGCATCAAGCGGATTATGCCTATAATCAGCGCACAGCTGATATATCTGTTTCCGAGCTGCTGTCGCATGGCGAGGCAAAGCTTGGCGGTGCTGAGATATGCATTGTGGCCCGCGACAGCGATGGCAACACGCGCCGCTGGTTTGCCGGCCAATGTCAGGCGCTGCCCTCGCTCAAGCTGCCGAGGACCTTTTTCTTTGGCAACTTTAACGTGAGAGGCTCAGCGAGCGGCTCAAAGTCACAGAATACCTGCCTATTGTACATAGCTTTAACATTGTTTGTTATCCAAATCCATATACAATATATATAACAATAATAAATGCACACGCGTATGCATACTGCCAGCACACACTGTAAGGACACGCTCTGCTCTGACCTTACAGCTACAGCTGAACATGTGCGCGCCGCGCGCTGTTCACATGTATTTGTTTACTTGGCCGTTGTCGTTGTTACCAGAGAGGAGAGGTGGAGGGGTAGAGGGAGAGAAAACGGGGTCCCCGTTGAGCACAATTGAGAATATGTTAAAGCCCTACCAGCTGATGCTTTCGAACTTTCATTCACAGCGAAAACACAAAAGCAAAGCTGGCAGCAGGTAGCGGGCACCCAAGCGCCGCTAGTTCGTGCGTGTTCGGAACGAGAGCTCGGCTTTTCGGTTATTTGTGTTGTTTTTGCACGAGCAAACGTCACAGAATGACGACGACGCCGATGACTGCCAGACTGAGCGCAAGGACTTTGAGCAAAAGCAAAGCTTGCCAAACAAATGCGCACTCGCATGCTCACGTTCTCAGCTTTAACTTGTATGACGCTTATAAGTGCGTATACACTGGTGGCCAGCAAATTAATACTACTGTGAATACTAGTATGAAAATGCAAGCATGAGCACAGCGTATACTTAATTTTATATAACATCTCAGTTGTTGAAATAGAAGATAATAAAATAATATTTTACGCTTTAGTGAGCTTAGGTATATTTAAAATTTATTTATGAAAAGTAATATATATTTTCTATAATAAATTTATATATACAAGAACAAGGAAAAATACTAGTAGAATATAATTACAGATCTCATTTTACACCGCACCCATTATTGTTGGCCACTAGTGTAACAGCATGTTCAGGACATGTGCACTTTCACTGGCAGCGAGCGCTCTCGCTTTTCGGTGTATTGTGCTTTTTAGTTTTGGTGACTTTGCGCTGCTTTTGCATTTGCGCTGGCTCTATGTGGGTGTGTGTTTGTGTGGCCCGTGTGTGTCCTTATCGATTTTCAGCGAAATTTCACAGGCTCACGGCGCACGTCAGTGCCTGGCGAAGATTCACTTGTCGCGCTGAGTTCGTTCGTGTCGTGTTTCGCACAGCACAGCAGCGAGTAACAGAGTCCCAGAGTACCGTTATGTAAAGCGATTTTCAGTTAAAAGTACACACATACAATAAGTGAAACGCTGCTGTGAGCAAAACTTAAACTAAACTAAGCGCCACGCTCACACACACACATTCATAATTTGTTATAAATCAATTGATTCCAAGCAGCATTGTGATAACGCAGCGGACGTGCAAGAAAAAACGCGCTAAGAAATCAACTTCACAATTTAACAAAAGCAAATCGAAACACGCTGTGCCCCACAACTGTGCCGTAACACGGGACATTGAAAATACGAAGAAGAAGCAGAAGAAGCGAAAGAGAGAAGAAAAAAAAGTTCCAGGTAGCAGGCGAAGGAGACATGAAAAGCGAAGGCGCAAGCGAAGACGAACGAAAATGTAATAGAGGTCAAAAGAAGCATTGATTTAACGTGCACTTTCTGCTTCTGTTCCATTTTCTTCATATGATTCGCTTGCGGTTTCTGTGTGTGTGTGAGTGTGTGTGTGTGAAGGAGTCAAATTGTGTTGCGTAAAGAATTTGTTTAACAGTTAAGCAAAGCTAAACGTTTCATTCACATTAACTCTATGTGTGCGTGTTGCTATTTATATACATACAGACATATATATTAATATATATGTGCATGTATATATGTGTGTGTTTTTGTGAATGTGTGTGTGTGTTTGTGGATGACGAACTACCTCCTTACTTACGTCCTTCTTTTTTTTTTGGCAAATTTTTAAACGTCGCAGCTAAACTGACCGAAAATGGCATGTAACACAGTTCAATATAACAGTAAAGACCAAGCATAATTACATAATCAAATAGAAAAAAAATACGAAACGAAACGAAAACAAACGATATAAGCTACAACTAGATCAAACTTCAAGTGCAGCATTACTTAATCAGCGACCCCGGAAACGCCTAAAAGCAAACTAAGAAAAACCACAAAAAACCTAAAAATACCACAAACAAAATAACCAAAAAAAACCTATGTACCTGCAGCAAAGAAATTGAGCAAATACACAAATACATAAATACATACACACACACATACAGCAAAGCGCAGCAATTATAAATACTTAACAAAATTTAGCAAGAACAAATTACTTTTAAAAATATACAACCAAAAAAAAAAAAAACCAGAAAAATAGAAAATTATAAACGCATTCGCTACACAAATATATATATAAAGGAAAAGTGCTATAAAATATATGCAATATAATTATCTATAGCGGCGTTATATACTGACATACATAACTGTTAACTTAAAAAAAACACACACAGACACATATATACACATATGTGCTTGTGGTACTTATATAAAAACGTTATGCGATTCGTTCAGCAGTGAATGGAATAACTGATATATAACTAGAGCTATAGCTAAAGGAAACCTCGTAGTTTGTAGAACAAGCGTCTTCTTCATGTAGCAAAATCAAATTAATTATATTAAATATATATGTAATATTAAACGCACTTAGCGACTAAACTAAAACTACCAAGTAGTTGCCTCTCTCTCTACATATATATATATATATATATATATATACAACTTGCATAGAACACAACCGAATATAAATATATATATATATATATATGTATGTGTAAATGGATTTATTTTTATAAAGCCGCAAAACGAAACGTCAAACTCCAAGAATTACGAAATAAACGCACTAATTAAGGACGTGCAGGACGACAAGGACGCCTACAAATTCGCCTCGCGTGCTGCTTGTGCAACTTTTATAGCTTACATTTAGAGATATATCTAAATATATACATACATATATATATACATACATATATATATATATATATAGATATATATACCTGTGTTTGGGTTTCTTGCATTACGCGTCTTGACGTAACTTCAGCACAAGCCACGCCGCGCCACGCCCCACGGTCGCCCGGCCCAGCAAAAGCGGCCAGGTTACCCCAAAATTAAAAAAAAAAAAGGAAAAGAAAAAGAAAAACCCGGACCACAATATATATAGATATATATAGGGATTTATATATATATATAACGGTAACACCATAACGCCTTAACTTAACTCACAACAAATTCCAACAAGCCATTAGCGAAGCGAAAAGTCATCGCAGATAATTCGTTGCGTTCATTGAACTTTGAAACACGAAGACGAAGAGGAAAAGGAAGAGGAAAAGTAAGAGGAAGTGAAAGACGAGACCAAAACCCAAAAAAAAGGAGCCGAATCGAAGCAGCTAGAAATTCAATTTATAATCTTTTGCCGTGGCCTAGAAAAAAGTGATGCTAAATAGTAAATTTATTATAGCCGTTCTTTGTGATATTCTAAACATATGTATATTTAACGATCTTAAACGATAAAACAAAAAATATATATATAATAAATAACTGTGTGTGCTCTCCGCCTGCTGCCCACCATCCTTCAGTTTCGCCCGCCCCGCCTATCATCGCCACCAACAACTCCACCTAAAACGACAAACAAACAAACAAAGTACTATAATAACGGTATCCCTTAGAGTATATATAAAACGACGTCTATAATCCAAAGTACAAACGAACACGAGAAAACACTAAAAATCTACATATATAATATATTTATTGTAGGCATATATACATACATATATAGATACAAGTCAATAAGAGCCTAAATAAAAATAGCAACATATGGTATTATTATATATACTCAGTAGACAAATACGTTAAACATAACCTCAAACTCAACTTTAGCGAGCGCCCAACTGAAACTCCAATTCTAATTCCAATTCCAATTTCAATTGCAATTCGTAAGCGAAAGCGAAACCAAACCCAACCAGACTCATAAGCAATATAACTAGTGCTGTTAACTATTTTAGTAACTATATTTTAGACAGTCAACCTACGTTACTTAACACCTCCAACTATAACCCACCAAAAGACAGACACGCACACACTCAAACCCCCCCACACACTCACATTCACACCAAACGGAGTTTAGCAAGTGAAATAGTAAAATAATAAGAGCAAATTAAAAGCCGCTCAAAATGTTCAGCAAGCGGCCGCTGTGAGTGAGATAGACAGAGACAGAGACAGAGAAAGCGAGAGTGAGGGAGTTAGAGAGCCAAAAGAAGTTATCTAAGCAACAACGAAAAGCAATTATTTTTGTTTATGTGTTCGTATATGTCGTGTACTTGTATTCGTATTAGTTAATTCTCAAAAAATCGAAACGCAACTTGCGCCCAGACACACACACACACACACACTGAAAAGAAAGCCAATGGCAGTGAGAGTTAGACAGTGAGAGAGAGAGAGAGAGAGACAGACTATACACAACAAAATACACACAAATACAGACAGAACCTCAATTACCATATGCAAAAAATACACCATGATAAAGTCGAGCATTGCGACAGGCCTAACGGGTTGTGCTCTATGGCAATAACAACAACAACAACAACTACTACAGCAACAACTACTACAACAACAACCGAAGCAGGAGAAGTGGCAGCACCAGCACCAGCACCAGCAGCATAAAAAAAAAACTCAACAGCAGCAGAGTGTTTGTGCTTGCGTGCCTGTGTGTGTGTGCGGCTGGTGTGCGTGTGCGTGTGTGTGTGTGTGAGTGTGAGTGCGAGCGCGCGTGTTTTAATCTGAGCAGAAGGCAGCAAGAAGGCGTAGAGCAGCCGTTTGAGAACGGCATAACAAACTAACGAAGAGCGAAAGTAAAAATACGCAATTTCACCGTTTCCATGCAGAGGAGCTGCATTCGCTGGGATTTTGTAACAGAAAATGCACGTTAAACACACACAGCGCCGAGTTAGCGGTCCTGGAGCCTTCGGAACATTTACCAACGATCAACGGTATGCAATTATCTACATATATATCTATATATCTTAATCTCTTGTATTTCTTTGGATATTGTTGTTGATTAAATGTATATTATTGTTACAATTACGTTGCGTTACGTTTCGTATACATGTGTGTACATGTGCATGTATGGATGAATGTATTGTATTTATATTACATTACATTGAGTTACGTTGCGTGACGTTGCGTTACGTTACGTTACGTTGCGTTGCGTTGCGTTGCGTTACGTTACTTATACATGTACATCTATGGATGTATGTATTGTAATATTATTACATTACATGACATTGCGTTATGTTACGTTACGCTCCGTTACGCATCGTATACAAGTATATACACGTGATTGTATGTACGTATATATAGTATATTTGATATGTTTGGTATGTTTGGCATTTTGGGTATGTTTGTTATGTGTGTGTGTGTGTGTGTGTGTGTGCATGCATTTGGTATGCGTGTGCCGAGCGTGTGTTTCAATGTGACGTTGAGGCTGTGCTTATGGGTATGAACGACCTAAATCCCAACATTTCATTAAATATTTAAGAAAAAGTCTGCTTATCAATAATATAGTAGAGCTGGTACGTCCTGAAGCACACGCACCCATACACACATACATACATATCTTTATGCATACCTGCCCGCATACACATGCATACATACATGAATGTGTGCATATTAAAAAAAATATTTATATATATATATATATACATACATACATACATACATATATATGTATTTACAATGAATGTATTACCGTTTCCGTTTCATTTTCAGCATTCCCATTCATTTGTGTTGTTTCTTTTGGTTTGTTTGCTGTGTTTGTTTGTTTGTTTGTTTGTTCGTTCGTTTGTTGATTTCTTAAGTTAAATTGTTGGCATTGTTGTTATTGTTGTTATTGCTGCTGTCGTTTATCTGTGTATGTGTGTTGCGATTTGAAAGCTTAAATTTGATAGCAAAATGAATACAGCTTTTAGGGTCAGTTTGTTGCTGTAATTACGTATAGCTCACTTATATAGCTATATATGTATGTGTGTGTGTGTGTGTGTGTGTGTGTGTCTGTGTTCAAGTTTCTCTTGTTCAATATTCTTATTTGATCCCATTTTGCTTATTTCCTTTGGCTTTTTCGAGCACAATGCAACTGATTTCCGTCCATTGAACGGGCCACAGTGGCACATAGCAGAGTCGGGCTAGCGTTAGTCATCCGTCACTCAGTCAATGCAATTACGAAACTAGATTAAAAGCCAAGCGGCCAGCACAATGGCGACAATGGCAACAACAGCAACAATGGCCTAAACAACAATGAGCAACCGTTCGAAAAATAGTGTCAAAGTACTTTAAGTGCACTTGTATGCAGTGTGCAAAAAGCGTTGCCTACATCCAGGCGCCATTCAATTACTTCTTTAGTTGAGCGTTTGTGTGTGTGTGTGTGTGTGTAATCGTGTTAGCGCGTATCTGTGTGTATGTGTGTGTGTGTACATGTCCAACGACAACATCAATGCAGGCAGCGGAAGCTTTCGCTTTTACTTCAATGATTAAACCACTGACCGAATTTCGGCTTACCCTGCCATGAGGTGCCTCTGTACATAGGATTGCATATGTATTTGTATCAGCTGTGTGTGTGTATTGATAAAAAAAATAAAACAGCTTGCTGTCATTATTGTTGTTGCTTGCACATTGTAGCTAACACACACACACACACACATAGAGCGAGATAAACAGTTTTGTTGGCATTTTTGTGTAGGAAGCTCGATGTTTCCAATTGAACTAGTTACAGATTTTTGTATACTGTTAACAGCTGCACATAGCAAGTAAATACACACACACACACACACACACACACATACACACATACACAAGCGATCACATTTGTATTTGTATGTGTGTCATAGACGGATTCCAGCAAAACTTTTCCAGTTAAAACAAAACTTTGCTTCGTGGAATCCAACTATTAGTTAATTAAAACTTATTTATTATTATTTTAAATCCCCATTTTATTTTTGTTGATTTCGTTCGAAGTGAATATTTATATTTAAAATTATGTTTGTCATTGTTGTTGTTGTTATTTTTACAGAAAACTTGCTTAAAAGTACAAAACTTGAACAAAATAAGCAAAAACTTAAAGTATCCAAACAAAAAAAAAAACGAAGCGCTAGCGAAACAAGTTTCGCAAAAATCAAAAAACAAAAATAATAATAATAAAAAAAAGTAACAGAAACAAAGTGAAATCGAAATCGAAATCGAAACAATCAGCGTGAAACATTCGATTCCGTTTCATATTAACGCTGTGGAAGCCAATTTTTGCGTACGTACTGACATCATCAGTGAAGGTACTCACAATTTCAAATTGCCTCTCTCTGCCTCTACCTTTCTACTCTACTACTACTACTACTATAACTACTACTAACTACTACTATTACTACTACTACCACTACAACCACTACTACTACTACTACTACTACTACTAGTTTTGTACTTGCTACAGATTGTCCCACAACACGTTTTAAATGCTATTAACTTGCTATGCCTTTATCCCCAACTGCAAGCAAACCTTAAAACTATGAACATAAACAATGTTTCTCGTTTCAATGAATTACTCTAATTAATCTTAAATAGTTGTATAAAAGCACTCAGCTAACCTCCTCTTCTTCTTCTACTACATCTACTTCTTCTGTTAATGCATTTCAAACGCTATTTAATATTATTGTTTCTTTTTTTTTATAAATATTTTATCAAGTCCCTTTTGCCAATGCCAATGAACTTTATATAGAGATATATACACGTGCTCGTAAAACCCCGATCAAATATCGAAAATGTAACATATATATATATATTATTTTAATATTATTAATAAGTGCTCTTGCAGCGAGTATTTTAATTTAATTATTTAATGTACTTTAACTCGATCGATATTTGTAAATCTGTCTGTGTTTACTCCATTTTCAAGCTAAATTTTACAAATTGATATTAATGTTAAAATCTATTTAATTCAATATTACTTATTTTTTTTCGAAACATTTTAAGCGCATTAAAACTGAAATTGAGTGCAACTAAAATGATTTGATTATTATCTATATTTATGATTTTAAGATATTTTCTTTAATTCCCTTTTTTAAACAATTTAAAATATCAGATAATCTAAAACCTAATTAACTAATAAATTTAATTCCAACATTTTTGAAGCTCAGTTAATAAATTTATTTAAATTTGTATTTAATATACTCCAAAAAGGTTTTCAATTACCTCAAGAAATATTTAAAAAAATGTATTGCATATTTATTTATTTTTTTTTATTTGTAACGAAATTTTGCGTATGGGACTTCAAAATATAAAATATATTTATAACTGCCTTTAAATTTTGCATTATTTAATTTTATTGAGAATTTTTGTAGTCCCATTAACAATTTTTAATGTAATTACAAATATTTATTATTTGAAAAGTACATTTTGTATTAAAATGAATTATTCAATAATATTTGAGTTAATTTGTTAGTTTTTTTTTTTTAATAAAAAGGTTTAAATTCTTAGTTTTTTAAGTAAAAAAAATAAATAAAAATAAATAAAAAATAAAAGAAAATGAATAAATAAAAATAAATAAAATAAATAATAAATAAATAAAAAGAACAAATTTAAATATACAAAAAATTTAAATATACAATTATATAAAAAATTTTGAAATAAACAAATTTATTTTTAAAATGTACATTAGTTATAAATTTCTTTAAAAATGTTTAATGTATTTAAATTTTGTCAAAAAAAAAGTTTTTTTTTAAATAATATGTTTACATATTTCTGAATTTTATATTAAATTAATGATGCATGAAATATTAAATGAGCTTAAAATTGTATATTAAAAATGTATATATAATGTGTAAATAAATATTTACTTATTTTCAATTACTTTTAGTTCCATTTTAAATTGAATTCAAATTTCTGCAAGAGCATTTGCACGTCGGCTTGCCGATGTTGGCTTAATTGAATGTTAAAGCTTGCTTGATTCGTAATCGACATAAGAAATCTACCAGTGAACTCCTCAAGTTATATATGTGTACACCTGTATATATTGATGTATGTATACATCATATATATATATATACAAACGCTTAAGTACCTATATCTCACTATAATTTAATTTTAAGATCAACGACATTAATTTTGAATTGGCATGACGTTTGAGTATGACGTAGATTTATTTTCAGCTCAATTCTAATTGCAAATTACGCTCGAATAATTAATGTTCGGCATGATGGAGCCACTTTTGTTGTCAAAATATATATACAGAGATATGTATATATGTATATATAGCTGATGAATCTTTTTATGAAAGCATTAATTCGCTGCGTGTTCTATTATTAAGAATTATGACCTATGCCACAGCATGGCATGGCATGGCATGGCATGGACGAAAACTCGTATTAATTACAGTTTTGACAATGGACAATTCAGCATTGTGCACTGTGATTGGTCCTTTGTCTATCCGGTTTCAGTTGTCTATAATATATAAATATAGATGATGATGGTCTATCAAATTTAATTACATTTCAAAGTACGACAGGTAGATAGATAGATATCATTCATTTACCTTGACAAATGGATGAGAGTTTGGCATAATACAAATTGAGTGGCAGCTGCAACGATTTTCAATTTAATTTGACATTATGTATATATATGTATATATATATCATATATAGAATATGGCAAAAGTTCAAGAAATGATTGTTTTTGCTAAAATTAGAGCAGATCAATTGTAAAATTCATAAGCGGCACGCGCTACAACAATTGCACATAGTTAGAGAAACATATGTAAATGTATATATATATAGCCACATATACATAATATATATATATATATAAATATATATTTCAATATTTCTATACAAGTTTTTATTGTATATAAGACACATTTAACCGCCGCTGCACTTGCTGCTGTTGTTGTGGGGAAATTGATATAATTTCGATAAACGAAATGGAATGCAATGCAACCGCCAACCGCCAACCGCCAGCCGCCAACCGCTAACCGCTAACCGCCAGCCGCCAACTGCCGGGTCCGGCGCAATTACGCTTTTCAAATTTACGCTTAATGCCTTCAATTGGCTCTTGAATTAATAATTGAGTCATATTGTGTTTAAGAAACTGGGTCTCTGGCTCTCCCAGCAACGGATTGCCCGAGGATGGCAGCACGTGCTCATATTGGGGAAGGGAATGCCAACACCCCCGACACCCCCCCCCCCCCCACTCCCCACAGCACCCTCAACACATGTGTGTGTCTCTTCAATGCGCCAAAGTTGACATTGGAGACGGTGAGCAGTCAATACAATTATCATGGGCAAAGGCAACCTTGCCAATTGTTTGTAGGTTTGGAAGCAGCTCGAGCTGTTGCCGCAGGGCACATTTGTCCGCAGCGCTCTTGACAATGCGAAATTCGAGTGCTTCAAGTCCCAATTCAAATCAAATTGACAGCAGCCAAAAAAAAGAGAGAACAAAAAAATGAGAACAAATAAAGAAACAAATAAAAAACCTGTCTGAGGCGTTGCTTTCCCTTTGATTTCATTCCGCATCTCAAGTTAGACTTGTGAGCGGATTAACATCAGATTTATCTGCAGTCATTCGTAACTTTTTATCTCACTCTGCCTCTCCCTCTCTCTGTTCTTCTGTTTGCTGAAGGGCTTTCGTGTGCACAATCATTACGCTAATGCACATTGCACAAACGCCAAATACAGAAATATCCAATTCAAATTCAAAATTCAAAAATTCATATTCATATTTGAGATAATTGCATTTGGTGCATGGCCTGCACATAGCGTGAGCGTTTAATTGAGTGAAATTGATTTCAGTTTGCTCAGCGATTCCTATTCCAATTTTTGCACTCAAACTGTCAATAGAAAATGTTAAACAAATATTTGCATTGGCGCAAAAAAAATTGTGTGTGCGCCGTTTGCCGTTTGCCGTTTGCCGTTTGCCGTTTGCCGTTTGCAGTTTGCGTGCCAAACGATTTGAGAATGCGAGTGAAGCAGAACCACAGATACAGCACCACCAAGCAGCACCACCAGCATCAGCACCACTAGCAGATTTTTCCTTTAATAGCTAAAAGCGAATGAATATATATAATATTTTTTGTTTTGTTTTGGAATTATTTTTCTTTTGTTCGCATATGAAATTATGCATTATGCATAGCTGAAAAAAATATACAAAATATATATATATATATATATATATATATATATATATATATATATATATATATATGTACATAAATGCTTTACATGCACATTTTTTGTTGTCTACTTTTGCTGAGCATTTGATGTTAGTGCACAGTGTGCACAGTGTGCTCAACTTCATTTGAAAGAAACAGAAATATTTAACAAATGTTAATTCAAGTTATTTTATATAATTATTTTTAATTATTATTATATTTATTTTATAATTATAAAGGAAATTTAAAAATGTAATACTAAAAGACAAGTAAATTAAATAAAATAATAATAATAATTTTCTATGAGTTTTTGACATAGATTAAAAACAATTTTGTATTTATATATTAAAAAAAAAAACAGAAAAAAAATTGTTTTCCATGAGTTTTTGACATAGACTCAAAACAATTTTTTATTATTATATTTTTTTAATAAAAAAATGCAGTAATATATGTTTAATAAATTTTTAGTATATTTATTTATTTATTTTTCTTTATAAATATATGAAAATGATTTAAGAGATAACAAGTTTTTTCTATCATAAGAAAGAATATTATAAAATAGGAAAAACAATATAATTTGAATATGAATACATTTTTGATTTCAAGTATTTTTAATTAGGCTTAAAGAGACGAATTAGAAATAGTTTAACTTGTTCAAGAGCTTTTGTTTTAAAATTCTGAAATTTGCACTTCAATTCCACAGAATTGTTTTCCATGCATTAGTTTCCACTGCAATATTGATATGCATATGAGTTTGTATAATATTATCTGCATGCCCAAAAAGTTCAGCGGACCAGACAACAGATACCCGATACACCCGATACACCCGATACCAGATACCATAAATAAAACATAAATGTTCGAGGTGTTATCTTATCGGTAGCTTTTAGGAAAATTTGATTTAGAGCACTTCCGCTCAGACTCTCAGACCTCAGCGAGGGCCGCAGTTGTTAGGGGCTTTCAATTTGTGTGCAGGGCAAAAGCTATATATCTTGGGTATTTGCTTAATGTGCACGCCTGTCTACACACACACACACACACACACACACACACTGAGAAATATATATATATATATATGTAGTTCTATATCTATATCTTTATCTAAGTGCCATGCGTGTTTCTAAACATTAATTTAGTTCAATTTTTCGCGCGATCAAAAGCAGATGAGCATGTCGGCTGTTCGTTCGCTTCATTGTATATATGTATATATCTCTCTATATAGCTATAAATACGGGTGTATAAATTGTATCACATGAATATATATATATACATTGTATATATATATATATATATATATTGCTATAGTTTGCTGAGCATTTCTGATGAACTCAGAAGCCGCTTGAGCTCAAGCCTCTAGTCACATGCCCCGTGCCCTAGCCACGTCCCTCCACTCGCACAGCTGCACAATCAATATTTATAATTAACAATTTCTTTTGTTTATTTGTTTTTGTCTCGGCGTGTTTTCCACACCGTTTCCTGCTCACTTTAGCGTAGCCTCTGTCCACTTTCTGGCCCCGCTTCAGGCACCCGCTCCCGCATCTTCCGCATCTTCCGCATCTCAAAACCCCAAACCCAAATCCGCTGTATAAATTTTGTTTCATTTTTGCCAATTTCAAATAGATAAATTTGTATGTTTGCCGGCGTCTATCGCCATTCATTCTATATCATTTACCCGGTTCTCATTCCTGTCTCTGTGCCTCTTATAGCGCCAGCCGAGACAACTTGTACCCCGACGATCAGCAGCAGCAGCGACACTCGCACTCGCATCAGCACTTGGTGCGTCAGTCTTTGATTAGCCTTAGCTACGCACAGGCGGGATCGAACTCCGCATCCGCATCCGCATCCGCATCCGCATCGGCGGCGGCAGCGGCGGCGACTGGACCCATACCCATACATTCGCACTCGCACTCCTCGGCCTCGGCCTCTGTGCGCAACAGTCCCAGTCCCAGTCCGGCGGCCGATCAGCATAGCTGCAGCAGCGGCAGCGTTGGAGTCGCACTTGGCTTCGGTCGCAGTCGGCGCGGCGAGGTAGCAGATCGTGACAGAGATAGAGATCGGGATCGAGATCGAGATAGAGATAGAGATCGGGACGGCGATAGCGTTTCGCTGCTGAGAGGAGCCGCTGGCTTGGGCCAGCTGGGCCTGGATGAGCCACGTGCTCAACGGCAGCGCAGCAGCAGTCGGCTATCGAGCGGCATCTCCAAGCAGAACTCCAGCGACAGTCGCAGCGGGCTACGCATACTCGATCCGGCGCCCTCTCACAGCCATAGTCCCGTTAGCTGTGGCACCCAGAGCATCAGCAGCACCGGCGGCCAATCGGCTCTGTACGATGCGTGTCACGAATACACGCGCAGCTTGAGTGCAGCACCCGCGTCCGAGGATCAGGCGTCGGCAGGAGGCGTCGGCGGCATTGGCACAGCTGAAGGTCTGCTCAAGAGCCACTACAGCGAGCAGCAGCTATCGGAGCCGCACTTCACCAATCTCAATCTCAATCTGAGCAGCGACTACGACACGGGCAGCGACAAGCAGCAGCTGGTGAATCAGACGTACATCTTCAAGTGCATCGCGAACAGTCCCTCGTTTCTGCGCACCAACAAGATCAAGGAGCAGTCGAAGAAGTTGCGCAATCTCTCCCTGAAAACGCGCACCGCCAAGAAGAAGGGTCAGATCATATCCAAGTCGAACGCCGTGTCGGATAACTCACTGCATCCGGGTGACAAATATCTGAACTTGTATTTGGTGGAGAAGAAGCATTCGCTGCAGCCACAGGTTACTTCAAGTGCTGCTCATACGGTGCCATCATCTCTGTCGGCACCTGCCACAGCAGCCGGCTGCTCATCCTCATCCACATCCTCAACAGCAGCGGCGGCGGCATCAGCAGCAGCAGCAGCAGCGGCAGCAGCGGCGTCACGCCAACAGCAGCTGCCGGCCCTATCGGCGGTTGCTGCACGGCAGCAGCAGTTGCTGCTGAACGGTTCTCTCAAGAGCAAGACGAAGACATTTCCCGCGTATCGAGCGTCGGTGCGCAGCGAGAGCGACGACAAGGAGTATAGGGCGGCCAGCGGCAGCGGCAGCGGCAGCAGCAACACGATACCGACGACGGGCAAGAGTCCGCCGGTGCCGCACTCGCTGGCGGCGAAGATCAGCGGCAAGAACTGTAACAATTTGCTGCATAGCGCCGGCAACAAGCTAAGCGTGAGCAGCAACTCCTGCCACAAGCTACATGCTCATAGTCACCAGGGCCAGGGACACGGACAGCATTCGGCCTATACGCAGCATTTGGCATCATCGCCCAAGAGCTCCGTCTCGAGCAACGGCCATCTGAACAAATACTGCCTGACGGATCTGACGCGCCGCAAGGCCGAATTCAATCGCCAGCTGAGCGCGCCCACAGACTATACGCATCACTCGTCCAGCAACGGATCGCAGCAAGGCTCCGAGGCGGCCAATGAGGCGGTGGGCGAGTCGACGATCACAGTAGCCAGCGCCGGTGTTGTGGGACATAGTGGCCTGAACAACGGCCATCACGGACATCACGGACACGTCCATGGTCAGGCATCGACAGCGCCAGCCACACTCAAGTCGTTGCAGCTCCACAACTTTGGCGTCCATCATCCGACGTCAAGGCCAACGTCCACATCGTGCACCAACAGCTTCAATCGACGCCATATACGCAGGCACAAGAGCAAGCTAAGCGAGCGGTGAGTCTGCTATTCCTACAAATACATCACTATGTATACATATACTATATATAGCTATATATTTTTGTGTATGTATTTGTATAACTATTCTTATCATCAAGCCATTAACCAGTTAACGAGCTGACCAGCTCGCCAATTTGGCCATTTACTCAGTTACAATGTCTTGAGAGACGCGACGCTCCAATTGCTAAGCGAATTACGCATGCAAAGTCGTCGTCCGACGTTTTAATACCCTCTAGTCAATTGAAGTGGTGAAGAGGGTATATTGATGTGGGGCATTTGATTGTAACAGACTGAAAAAGACTTGTCATTTATCTATCTATCTATTTAGTCTATCTATTCTTCTGTCTATTTATATTTTCATTCGCTTAGACTAGACGAAATTCTACTAGGGCAAACTCGTTCGTTGAGATTATACACGATTATATGTTTATAGCTTATTTCAAATGATTTCTCTAACTTTCTAAATGTGAATGTTGAATGATCAATTCGTATTTGTCCATCCGATTGTCCGTCTGTATGTCCATATGTCTGTCCTTCTCGAAAATCCGTCAGACCGTCCAACCGATTATCCGTGTCCGTTCACATCTTCGTCCGAATATTCATCAGACTGTCCGACCGATTATCTATCCGAATGTCCTCACTCATGTTTCGACTGTCCATACGAATGTCTGTCCGTTGCTCATTTACATGACATTATATTAAAATGTAATCCGAATATATCGTGCACATTTAAAACATTATCAAATTTGATCTTACGAGCTATTCAGACTATAATAGATCCGTTTTCCGATATTCATACTTTTCTCCCTCAAATAAGGATTCATCTTTACTCCCAGGGTATTTGCTAGTCGATCACTGTCGACTAGAGCACACACTTAATTATTGTTGCTGCTGCCGTTCGCGTCGTTGAATTCGCGTCTCATGTCTTTTACCGGTTTTTTTGCGAGCTGCTTATCGAACAGCATTTGCATATTGCCATCAGCATCGTCTGAGTCGCTGTTTGAGTCTCAGTCTGTGTCTGAGTCGGGGAGTTACTTTGGCCAGAGTCTGGCCGCATAATGAGCTTCTAAGCCGCGAACAGTGAACTTGACGTTTTCATAATAATTAAAGCGTGCAGTGACGATCGGGACAAGTAGGATACAAAAACTAATCGCCAAGCAACGTTGTGATCGCACTGAACTTTCAAATCGGGCATTCGCGTGACCGTGAATGAGATATTGTGAGCATTGGGAATTGATTGCTGTACGTGCTGATTGCGTTGTTGACACGGAAAACTCTCGCGCCATTATCATAATATCAATTGGCTTTAGCTTAGTGACTCAGATCGAATATATCTATAATTTACTGAACTAGATTGTACCTGCCCCTACCCCAATTACAACGACCTCTCCCTCGCTCTCGCTCTCGCTCTCTCTCTCTCCCTCTCTCTGTCTCTCTTGTGAGCTCCAAGTGAAGCTCAATGATCGTTGTCGTTGTTGTTAGCCTCCCAGCCCGGACTCGGTAACCCGTTAGACCAATTCATTTACATAAAATCTAGAGGTAATTTTCGTACCCGTTGATAGTTTGTGTTTATTTGTATTTATTTTTTTTTTCTGTGCTTTTATTGGCGTCAATTTTTTGAAGAATAGCAACAAATTATAGACGAGCTATAATTTGCGACGCGGCTCGCCGCAAAATCAATTAAAAGGCAAACGCAACCCAACAAAAATATTGTTTTTATTTATTTATTGTGCAACGGCAACGCGAGAGCATCAGAACAGGTTATCTAGCCGCCTCGGCAACAACAGCTCCCAGCAAAAACTAAAAACTTACAAATAAAAGTTTTCTCAGAAGCAGATGAAGAAGAAAGAGAAGAAGAAAACTTAAATGACTGATCGAGCGAGCAGCTCAATGTAAAAAAGAAATCATCAACAGCTTCAATCGATCAATTATTTAATTACGCGCCAAATTCCCATTTCGGCATTCCGATTGCCGCAAATTGAGAGTCGAGGTAACGAGTGCAGCTAGACACTAAACAAATACACAAAGAAACAAATAAACAAACAAATAAACAAACAAATAACAATCGAGTGAACGAGCAAAGCAACAAACAATCAAACCAACAAACTAAATAAACCAACAACTGGAGGACGCGCACACGAAATACTCAAGCAGAAGACGAACGAACGAACGAATTTCCGATTCCGAATAGCAACTCGGTTTCGTATGCTCATTCGGTATTCGGAGACGATATTCGCGTTCGGAGTGTTTGCCGGCGCTGGCTGGCCGCGCATTACTACTTAGTTGCGCTCGGTTAGCGGGCTTGTAATAACTGAAAGTGATAAATTACGGTATATAGAGCAAACTGCATGCAAACGCACACACACACACACATACACACACACATATATAGTTTTGTGTATTTATAAACAGCGATAACATTAAGTTACGGTCATCAAATCAGTGCGAACAGCTGCTTTAACACGTTTCAAGTTTCCACTAACAATTATACGCCAACCACAAGAGAACCAAACGAAACGATAGGAAACGAAACGCGACGCAACGCAACGCAACGAAAACGCAATCAAAACCAAAACCAAAGTCAAAAACTGCAGATTTTTGAACAACAACAAAAGCATGCGAAATGTATTGGATAACAGTGGATAACAGTGGATAACAATGGATAGCAACGGATAACAGTTATCCGATCGCCTGTGTAGAAAAACGAAATTCTAAACGCTTTTGTTGTGTTGCTCAGCTTCGTGGCTATTTTTAAATATACAAAAGACTAATAATAATAATAATATTAATAATAATAATAATAAAAACAACAATAATAATACTGATAGTAATAATAATACTCTCGTAATAAATTCATTAGGCTAATGCGAGGCGAAGATTAAATTAAATCAGCTTCAACAGGCTTAATTAAAACGAAGCTTTCCCATTTAAAAACTACACTCAATTGAGTGTGAAGCAGAACAGCAACAACAAAAAGAAAGACATACAAAAAAAAAAAAAAAAAATACAACAAAAAAAAAAATAGCATTGCACGCTTCTACTTTACCAAACAATAGAGGCAAACCAGCCATCGCCGGCGAGAGCGCGGAGCACAGACCACGCGATTTCGTTTCCGCAACTGAGCCAAAAAGACCTTGACAATCACCGAACGCAAGGTGAGAGATCTGGATGCTGCAGTTGCATTGTGCGTGTGCAACAATTATGAGAATTACAAAAAAAAAAAATTGTATACAAAATACAAATAGAATAAAAAAAAAATATATATATATATAAAAAAACCCCCCGGCATAACAGTTACTTTCACTGGCTTACCTTACGCGCGTACTTGTAATATAATATAGCTAATATATATCTACTATATACATACATATACATATATATACATATTTATTAAGTTACATTTCCTATTCATGTTTATTTATGATGATTGTTTATTTTATTTTTATTTTTTTTTTTTTTGTATTTGTTTTTATCAATAATTGTTTTGCAGCCTGCTGAACGGCGATAGCGAAGAATCAGTGCGCTGCTCATACTGCTCCGTATTGAATGTGAATGAGAACGACTTGCGCATTTCATTCGAGAACACCTGCACCGACTCTCTGGTCACCGCTTTCGATGATGAGGCGCTGCTAATATGCGACCAAGGAACCGAAATGGCAAGAGCTAAGGTTTTTCCTAAACAATTAGAGCAGGGCCAGCATTTACTAATCAAGCAACTAATCCATTAACTAACTAACTAATCGATCATCTACAACTCATATGTAAAAATCATCAGGCAGTGAAAGGAAAAGACTAATTTAGATACTCTAAATTGCAGTGTGTTTGGTAATCGATGTGAATTAATCGAGTTTTTTTTTGTACTTTATAGGTACACTTTGATGATGTGTCGTTGTACGGCACTCCGAAAGAGGAGCCAATGCCCAATATACCGATAGTATCGGAAAAAGTCTCGGCCAATTTCCTAAAAAGTCAATTGCAATCATGGTTCCAGCCGACAGACAATCGTCTGGCCATGAAATTATTTGGCAGCCGCAAGGCCTTGGTCAAAGAACGCATACGTCAGAAAACTTCCGGGCATTGGGTAATACACCCGTGCAGTTCATTCAGGTAGGTTACCCAATATAATATATAAATATAATTTAATATATTATATAATATTTCTTTTATTTATTTATCAATTTGTTTGTTTTCAGGTTTTACTGGGACCTTTGCATGCTTTTATTATTAGTAGCAAATCTTATTATCCTGCCAGTCGCAATATCATTCTTCAACGATGATCTGAGCACACGATGGATTGCCTTCAACTGCCTAAGTGATACTATTTTTTTAATAGATATTGTAGTCAATTTTAGAACAGGTAATGTATGCACACAAGCAATTATATATTGAGTGGAATTCTGAATTTGGAATTTGAATTCCCTCAAACTTGTTTGAAATTCTTTTGCTAATTGTTTTTTTTCTGTTTGCAATTACAGGAATTATGCAACAAGACAACGCTGAACAAGTAATATTGGATCCAAAGCTTATAGCTAAACACTATTTAAGAACCTGGTTTTTTCTCGATCTGATTTCGTCGATACCCTTAGATTATATATTTTTAATTTTCAATCAAGTAAGTTAATGTATTTGAAGAAACAGTACGCAACATTTTGATTAAGATTATGAAATTGCAGGATTTCTCTGATTCTTTTCAAATCTTGCATGCCGGACGCGCTTTGCGCATCCTCCGTCTAGCTAAATTACTTTCTCTAGTTCGCCTGCTCCGTCTCTCCCGCCTCGTCCGCTATGTCTCACAATGGGAGGAGGTCTATGTAAGTATACAATTTCAACTCTTTTTCCATTATAATATATGCAATTTTGTTTGACTTTTGGTTTGCATAGAAAAAAAGTATATTTTAAACAATATATATATATATATATATATATATATATATATATATATATATATATATAAATATATATATATATATATTTCGATTTCGATTTGTTTCGTTTCGTTTACCAAATCAGTTTTTCAGTTCGCAACACAATTTTTGTTCCTTACCCGACCCTCAAATTATATATATATATTCATACTACACAAAAAAAAAAAATGAAGATAAATAAATAATTTAAAGAAAATTAAAATGAAAACCTAGCTCTGGGTTTTTAGGCTTTAGTACAGTCAGTCAAACAGCTAAACAGTGATCCAAGTTGTCTATATATGTAGTCCAAAGTGCTCAGTCTTCTCTGCTATTCTGCTATTAGGCTTTAACATTCAATATTCCATAGGAGTAATTTGAATAATACATTTTCAGTTGTTAAATGTTTTAGAATATACTCGATGTCTATGATTTCAGTTGATTTCAGTTCTTACCCTACCCCAATATATTATATATATATTTATGTCCAAACCAACGCTGTACAAAAGCCCAAAAAACAACCAAAAAAAAAAAAAAAAAAAACTAAAAAAAAAAAAGAAAAATTAATAATAATATTAAAAAATAATCTAAAGTTTTGTAAATCTTAAATGTATTTGTTTTCCAACTTGTGATGCGTTGTGCTCCAAGCCCAGTTAGTCCAAGTCCAAGTCGAAGTCCACGTTCAGTTCCAAAACTTCCCCAAAAACAAGTTTTGCAACAACTACAAGAACAACAACAACAACTCACAAGAAAAGCCAAATCGCGAGCCGTCTCTCTCTTTCTCTCTAACGCTCTCCTTCTCTCTCTCCACAACATTCTCACAAAGACGCTTTAAACTTCGCTCTGTCGCAAGGGGAAATTCAATTTAATTTTTTATATATGTTTTTATATGTTTCGGTAATTATTTTCTATTTTTGTTTTCTCTCTTTTTTTTTTTTTTGGCTTAAATTCATATTTATTGTGTCTCTTCTTCATTTCAATGTTTCATTTCTTGCTGACTTTATAAAGCACTGAAAATTCAACAAATTCTTCATTGCACAATGTACAAAGAGAAGAAATTATTTAAAGACTTTCTTCCAAGTCGCAACTGAGAAACATTTCAAATAATTTTCAAGTGTTGAAAAATGCTTTTTTTATTTACTCAACACTTACTTTACTTGCGCAACGTCACCCAAAAAAGAAAAATATATTTAAAAAATTAAAAAAAGAACAACAGAAACTTGAACTCAATTTATTGTTTTATGATTATATATACATATGTATTTATTTAAAAAAAAAAAATTAAAAATTAAAAAATATCGTCAACTTTATAGAAACCAAAAAATAAATATATATATCTGTCATAATATATATATATAAGTATTCAAGAAGTTCTCTAAAAAAAACAATTTGCTTATCGAAATCAGACTACAACAAAAACCAAAAAAAACTATTTAAAAACCTTAGCCAATCCAGGGCCTATAATACCTGTGTATATATATGGTTTTAGATTCTCCAGAATCTACAGAAAAAAAGTGCTGATCGCAGAGGGAGAATGCATAGAAAAGACAAAGATGGCTTGACAAAAAGCAACCTAATTCTCAAGGTAAACAACCAAAAACAAAACAAAAAACAAAACCAAAAAAAAAAAAAAAACTCTAAAAATTTTTATCAAGTAAAAATCAAAACACTATCAAACAAAAAAAAAAAAAAAATTAATTTTGATAAACAAAAAACAAAAAAAGCCTTGATTGATTGATATTATAATTATGTATTATTGGTGCAACATAGATCACATTCTTTTTGAGATATGATTGAACCAAAATTGAGTTTTAGTGCATATTTCGTTCGTTCGTTCGTTCGTTCGATTGTTCAATTGTTCGATTGTTCGTTGAATCATGTTTGCTTGAATTTTAATGTTCGTTCGTACATTCTGTAAATTTTCTAAGACTGCCTTTTTAATATACATGCATATAACTAAATTATTGATTGATTGATTGATTGATATATACATACATATATTTTCTTGATTTGATGCATAAAAAAACAAAAAAAAAAAAAAAAACCAAAAATAATTATAATACAAATTGAATAGAATTTTTGCGTCAACTTCGGTTAAATCGAAGTTTGTTTTTATGCACTTCACGAAAAGAGGTTTAAATTGACTTTCAGATGCTGCAGCACTTGTCCGATTCGTAAGCTCTATCGATAGCAATTGCAGGAGCTCTATTTAGTTCTAGTATTAATAGTTGTTCTTTCCGATGTAAATCGAATCTCTTAGTTAGTTAGAGGTAGACTTCATGCATGGGCATGTCTTTAGCCAAAGATTACGATTAAGCTTAAGATTTAAGTTCTAGTTTTTTTTTCGACACTCTTCTACTTCTTGTTCTTCTTGTTCTTCATTTTTATTGCCATTATTTCTTTAACTAGTTAGTACAGTGTAAATAGTAGCTTAAATGAACGCCTGTGAATTGCATTTAGACACAATATTTCGAGTGCGAATGTAAAAAGAAAAAAACAAAGAAGAGCTTCTATATATGATTTATTCAATGCTTTTTGCTTCAACACTTTGGCAAGCAAAGACAAAAGTTAAGAAAATAATTATAAAAATAAAATATTCATAGACGATTGTATATTCATCGCTGCAGCAGCAATTGTTCAAAATAATTTTCCAATAAGTGATAAAAGATTTGCTGAAACTGCTTACACACACACACACACACAGACACGCACACACGAACAGATGATGATACACACACTTAATCACAGTAATACTAATTGTTATAGATAATGAAAACAACAATGACAGCAGCTCACTGCTGAACGGCTATTGAACAGCTGTTGAACAACGAACACGAACACTGTACTACAAACATATCCGCTACAATCTACATACGTCTATCCATATTCAGTAGTTACTTGCATATCTATCTATACCACATAAACAAACACACGCAAGTCTTATATACGTATTGTATAGCATACATTTGTGGGCAAGTGCAAATGCAAATCAAGTAAAATATTAAAAAAAAACGCTTTCGCTATCGCAAACACACACTCTCTCTAGTGCATAATCTAATCTAAGATGAATAAGCATAACAGCAATAATAATAATGATGATAATAATAATAATAATAACAAATACAGTAAACAACAATCTAAACAAAAGAAAACAGCAACAACAACAACAAACAACAACTACAACAACAACACCACCAAAAACACAACGTTTTGATATCGTAATCAATGCTTTCGCTTTTGTTTTCGGCGCGCGCTTTATTGCTGCAACTCGCAACGCTCTTACGCTCTTATACTACTCTCTGTACTTCTACTCTGCTCTCTTCTACTGCTACTGCTACTACTACTACTACTACAATTACAACTACTACTACTATTTCTACTACTATTAATTAAACTCTGCTACTGTTGCCGATTACAGTTATGTTTACCGTTACGTTTGTTGCTCCTTTTGTTTTGTTTTTGTTTTCTTTTGTTATTTACTTGGTTTTGGTTACGGGCTTACGTTGCGTTACGTTATTTTCTGTTCTCTCTCTCTCTCTCTGTCTTTTTCTCTCTCTTGTGTTTTCTGTTGTACAAATGATTTCAGCTAAAGACTCGCGTGGCGATCTCCTCGTTCCGTAAGTCTGTGTATATATATAAAAAAAAAAAAAACGTGAAGTAATTGTTCAGCTGGCAGAAGTTTGCAAATGCCTGGCCCAATGAATACCCTGTAATATGTAATACAATTGATACACATGAAACCAGAAAACAACAACAACAACAACATGAAACAACTTGAATGCAACACACCTGTTTATTGCTACTCTTTACTCTGTCCATGGGTTAAATAATGTTTCATTTCGTTTCTGTTTCTGTTTCTAGTCTTACGTTTTACGTTTCACGTTTTACGTTTTACGTTGTACGTCTTGCGTTCTCCTCTTGTTTTTCGTTCTAAACTTCTGTACAGAAAACGTAGCACTAACAACTGAGATAAGCAAAAACGCTTTTGATTGTAAAATACTTCTGGAATAGTGAGCGTATTTAAATATATATATATATAAATTCTTTTTTATGTATATATATATATATTTGCTTATGCTTCACATTTATATATAATACTCGTTTTTACTTAAGCATCAATTTATTTTTGGAACTCTGAGCAAAAGTTAAGATGAGCACTTGTACCATAATAGCAGCTGATTTGCACTAAATAAAAATTAATAATAAAAGTAAAACTACGTAGAAATGGTTTGATTCATTGCGCTCAGGTTGTATTACACTTGCCTAATATTAGACTCACAATTAAACGAATAATTTTTTTTAGTTAGTTAATTATGCCTAATTTGTATATGAATTGATAGCGATTTTCCACTGTCTGCATTTACCACTACAGCCAGCTGTATGCGTGTGTGTGTGTGTGTGTGTGTGAATGGCCAAACGAATTGGCAGCTTATGCTGAGCTCGCGTGTTGCATACTTCTGGGCGCCACTGTAAGGCGTCATCAGCATCAGCTGCCAGAGCACACAAAATTCTTCAGAAAACATTTTCAGTTTTTCTTTATTTCCTTTTCTGGCTGTGGTTTGGTTTTATTTCTTTTTTCTTTTCTTTTTTTATTATTATTTTGCTTTGGCTCAAAGTAATTGGCAGCTGGAAGTCGAAAAAGCCTACTAAAAAAAAATGAATACGTTCCAAAAATTGCATTTTTGGTTTTCCATTATATTTTTACTTGGCATATCTTTGATTTGGTTCGATGTAATTTTAAATGTGAAACTCACAATTGTAATACACACACACACAAACACACACACATACATACACATACACATACATACACACTCCAACACACACACACACACACATACATGTTTAGTCAATGCGGTGCTGGGCTTAAGTTGATGTGCACTCTTATTGATAAATCTGGTTGCAGTTCCTCAATATGGCCTCGGTTTTTATGAGGATCTTCAATTTAATTTGCATGATGCTCCTGATCGGACACTGGAGCGGCTGTTTGCAGTTCTTAGTGCCAATGTTACAGGGTTTTCCATCAAATTCCTGGGTATCCATCAACGAATTACAGGTATGAATCTATATATATATATGACTGTATTTATATATAAAGAAGAGAAGAAGAAGATACCTTAACTTTGGTTATCTGCAGGAATCATATTGGCTGGAGCAGTACTCATGGGCATTATTCAAAGCCATGTCACATATGCTATGCATAGGTTACGGCAGGTAAGCAAAGATGAGTAGATAGTAAGAGTAGGGTATAAATCTGTATAATTATTAATTATATTATTCAAGCATAGCTCTCTATTCAAGAGATCATCTAAAAAAAAACATACTCACTTGCTCATGCTCTGAGCAAGAGGCTTTGGTTATTCGTATGATTCTCCTTTCCCGAACATCGTTTAGGGAGCGATACGATTGACGCTCGCAAAAAAGGTTTGGTTCAATCGGAAACGAACTCATTGAAGAAGCGATGCAATCTATTGATCTCTGAGTTTATTTCTCAAAGTGTGAGTGAGAGACTTTTATTTGTAGACATTGAGAAACGTTCAATAGATATTGGTGAGCTCTAATATTAGGCTATGAGCTGAATTGATCTGAGTTAAAAAAAAGATCACTTTGTTTTACAAATATAAGAGATATTAATCTGCAATCTATAATTGACGTAATATTTCCATTTCAATCTCTTGTATTTCTATTATATATATTATTATATTTTTTTGCCAAAACTTTATCTTTACAGATTTCCACCACAATCACTGACGGACATGTGGCTAACGATGCTATCGATGATATCGGGCGCCACGTGTTATGCATTGTTCCTTGGTCATGCGACCAATCTAATACAGAGCTTGGACTCCAGCAGGCGGCAGTATCGTGAGAAGGTCAAACAGGTGGAGGAGTATATGGCCTATCGCAAATTGCCGCGCGATATGCGACAGCGTATAACGGAATATTTCGAGCATCGGTACCAGGGTAAATTCTTCGATGAAGAGTTAATACTGGGCGAGTTGAGCGAGAAGCTGCGCGAGGATGTTATCAACTATAATTGCAGGTGGGCGATCTATACGTAGTGACCAACGATCTGAACGAGTGTTATTGTATTACCATATTCATATATATATATTTGTCTATATATCTAAAATTTCATACAATCTATATAATCCTTGCTTCACAGATCCCTCGTGGCGTCAGTGCCTTTTTTTGCTAATGCCGATTCGAATTTTGTTTCCGACGTAGTTACCAAACTGAAATACGAAGTTTTCCAACCAGGTAAAAGAAAAATAAATATTATGAATATTTATAGACATAAATCTAATTTTAAACTCTTCGACAATGCAGGTGATATTATCATAAAGGAGGGCACGATCGGTACAAAAATGTACTTCATACAGGAGGGCGTTGTGGACATTGTCATGGCCAATGGCGAGGTATGTCTTGAATAGTTCACTCTAGAATGTCTATATATTTACATGTCTATATGTTTGTCTATTCCACCCATAGGTTGCCACCTCACTATCGGATGGATCTTATTTCGGTGAGATCTGTTTGCTGACCAATGCGCGTCGTGTGGCCAGCGTGCGAGCCGAAACCTATTGCAATCTATTCTCGTTGAGCGTGGATCATTTCAACTGCGTTCTGGATCAATATCCGCTAATGCGCAAGACCATGGAAACCGTGGCTGCCGAGCGGCTAAACAAGATTGGCAAAAATCCAAATATAATGCAACAAAAGGATGAGCAACTAAGCAATCCAGAATCGAATACAATTACGGCGGTGGTCAATGCATTGGCCGCCGAGGCCGATGACTGCAAAGATGAGTAAGCGATGCCAATGCAATACTCTTATACAGCACACTCATATGATACAGCTATATAAGACTGTCTTATACAATACTCTTATAGAGTAGTCGTATATAAAACAATACTCGACTATAAAACTCTTGTGAAATATTCTTTTTTGATACTCTTATGCAACACACCACTCTTATACGTCACTCTTATACAATACTTTTATATCTCGTTACAGTGACATGGATCTCAAGGAGAATTTACTGCATGGGTCAGAGTCGAGCATTGCTGAGCCGGTGCAAACGATACGCGAAGGTCTGCCCCGACCACGTAGCGGCGAGTTTCGAGCTCTATTCGAGGGCAATACTCCATGACACTCAGGCATCCAGATTAGCCCAATAGGCACGCAACGAGCAACCATCTGAGAAGCGGTTCGCAAAACTCAAGAAAAATAAACAAACAAACAACAACAACAACAACAACAAATAGTAATACACCCATAGACACAACAAAACATGATACACATACACACACACAGAGAGACACACACACATGCGTATATAATAATTAGTAAAAAAAAATTAAAAAAAAAAAAAAACTACACTGAATCAATTTACAGTAGTCTACATATATATGCAATTGCGATTTAGTAGAAGAAAAACAAAAAATGAAGACAACAACAACAACAAAATGAGATAGAGAAAACGTATTACACAACAATGTCCTCAATAATTATTCATAATTTCAGCTCCGCTAACTGTGATGAACTTTAATATAAGAATCGAAAAAAAAGAAAAACTAAAAAAAAAAAAATGATGAGTACATAAAAATAACTTATACGATAAAAAAAAAAAGAAACAAACAAAATTCAGCAGTCAGTTAAAGCATTCACACAGAGATGAAACACGCCATAGAGAGAGAGAGACACACACACACACACACACACACACACACACCCACACACATACAGACACCTCTACAGTTACATAAATATAAGTATATAAGTTTTATGCCCACGATATTGTAACGATAACGAAGTGAATAGACTTTTGAATTTGCTACATACATATGTAGGTGTTAGTCCTATGGACCTACTATTACTAACAAACAGACACACAAACATGCTCTCCAACACACACACACACACCTGTAGTTAAACATACACTCACACACACCAGCATAAACTTATGATATAATGAAAACTTGTTACGTTATGCATACACAACAAACAATACAAATACAAAGAAAATGAAATTACAAAACAAAAATAATATTAAAAAAAAAAAACAAATATAAATGCGCGTAGCTATTATGTACTCAAGAGCAACCAACAAACAAACAAACAATTATGTATTATTGCGATTATATAGCATATTTAAATACGCATTGCAAAAAAAAAAAAAAAAAAAAAAAATGAAAAAAAGAAAGAAAAGAAAACACTCAGCAATACGAGTAAACACGACAACAATATTATGATAATGAAAAAAAAAAAAAATGAAGCAAAAAAGCAAATTTAACGAAATGCATTAGTAGTTGAACTATTAGTTTTTCACTCACTACAAAACAAAAATAAAGAGGAAGAGTAAACACTGACACAACGTAGTAGAGCAGCCTCAAAAAAAAAAAAAATTAATTAAATAAAAAAAAATACACAAAAAAAAAAGAAATAAAACCTCAGGTTGCCGTCAACGACAACAACAGCAGCAGCAACAAGCAACATACATAAGCATTGACTATATACACAACATACAAACATACATACATACATACAAAAATGAACTACATTAATAGATAATGTTGTCTTTTATAGGGAATTGTTATGACGATTCAGTTAAACAAAACAAAACAAAACAAATAATGTATTTATTGCAAAAACTATTATTTGAATTGAGCATTATGTTTCAACAAATACTATTTAGTTGCGAGCGAGATCTTTTTGCGTAGTTTGTGCGTCTTTGTTTGTCTTATTTTTAAACATAAATCAAGCGATAAGACAACAACAACAACTTGTTTCAAGATTTATGTAACTTGGTATTTTATTATACGTAAACTAATAAATGAAAAGCAGAAGGACAGCGTTTGCCTTAACATAAAACTTAAACAAAGTCTTTACATTTTTCTCTACTTAAATTCTACATAATTTTCTCTAATAAAATGAATATTACTTCAATTTCATAGATCTATCTTAAGTTCTAATGTAATCCTATGGCTTGTAACAGCGACGCACCCAGCCAGACTCGATGAGCGCCATGTTAATGTTCTTGGTGTGCAGCGAACTATTTGGATCAACCAAAATCATGGTGCAGGTATTATCCTAAAATGTAGAGAATAAAATATTAGCCGACAATCATATATACAGTTCTTAACTAAATCCCTACAACATCGTTTATCTTCTCAATTTTCGCATAGAGCCTGCGATAGCACACTATGTCATAAAAGTAATTGCTCGCCTCCATAGAGAAGCATTGACCCTGTCTGGGTCTAATGCAGGCCAGTCTGCCGGGCCAGCATTGAGGCGGCAATGTGGCAAAATCTTTGCACAAATACTTCAGATCGGTATGGCATATCCACAATCGATCGCCCATATCTACAAGCTCCACCTATTAAACATATATATAAATATAAGGTAAATAACAGAATATTTTGTAGTGCTCGCCTCCACATTCTTCTTGTTGCCAGCTTTGATATTTAAGACTTTTGCGCGTTGCCAAGTTTCACTCTTAAAATGAACAGCTCCCAAATGCCCGACCATTATTAAAAATAAAGGTATAGTATAGTCATAATCATTAATTAGATTGTAAAACCGCCTGAAAAGAGGCAAGTAAATTACTTTTATAGTTTTAATTTTGCAAAATATACGTACTGCATGTTGTAGGACATGCCTCTGTATAGCTCGTATTGTTCGTCATGCAGCCAAAAATTGAAGCTATGTGGACTTGCCACCTGTTGATTTATAGAGTATTTGTTATAGTAATTATTTGTAGCATAGTATATTTGTGATTTGTTACCAATACAAGCTGTACTTCAATGCGATCGTCCAATTTAAATTTCTTGTGAACATCTTCCCTGGGCAATTGATAATCAAAACGAACTGCATCTCTTGGATATTCCACACTCAAGACATTTTCGTCCTAGAATAAGAAATATATTTATATGATTAGAATATTGTTAGCAAGAATCAGAAGGTTTTTTCGGTATGTTTTCGGATGCAGCATACATAAAAGCCTTCATAAAGCATAGTCTGAATCTATTTGCTGTCAATTAATAAACAATATAAAATTAGTTACAATAAATATTTACCACAGCAAAGATCGGAATGGCATCCGATTCGCTGCCTTCATTCGAGGAGCTATAATCAATATGCTGATCAGTCCATGTTGTCTGAATGTTGGATTCAACATTAATTGCATTGGTACAGGCGGCACTCTCCGCATACTTGTAATTCATTATCTCTGTGTCCTAAAATAAATATATAATTTAACTGGTATATAAAGAAGCTAATATATATAACTGTTGATACCACAGCATATGCCGCAATAGCATCTTTATCGCAACCCTCATCAGATGATGTACATTGATTATTGGTCACTTGATTCTTTTTCGCGAGAGATTGATCTGGCAACTTGGGTTCATCAGGAATCTCGGCAAATTCGCCTTTTGCAACATAGATTTCCAAACTGTTTTCTGCAACCGACGATGAACTTTCAACATTACCAATTGTGCATTTTGAAAGAGAATTAATTATGGAAGTGGTTTCCGTTGCTAATTTTTGTTGGGAAACAACTGAAGTTTCATTTTTAGCCTTTTTATTGATATCTTTATCAGGAGACAAATTGGAATTGTAAAGTGTTCGCTGACTTCCATCATATTGATGGTTGTTGTAATTATAAGTATTCACTGGCACATTGTTCGATTTGTGGTGCTCGTTGATAAACACGATGTCAGATCGTTCCGAGGGATAGCAAAATTGTGGCTTGGCACGTTTTCGATATTTTGGTCTGCTGTTTGATCTCCTTTGGCTCTGCACGAGACTTTGGATGTGTGCGGTCTTGGCGTGCTTTACCGCCAAGACATGTGCCATCGGTCCTCTGCCTTGTAACTAATAAATACATAAATTTACTTTCATATACATGAAAGTTCTATAAAAATTAAAATTTACCTGAACTGTTCCGGGAATTGAGAGCAAAAAGCTTTCGATATCTCTGAAGCCGAGCTTATGGAAGGGCACTGGGCAGCCTTCTTCGCTTGCATAGTCTCGCTGTAATTTTTCTATTGTTACGCGATCTGGTGAAGACACTATTAATGAGTGAATAACATTCTTAACGTAACTTAGAAAGCCTTGGTCCGTCATTTTGCAGATTTGATTTCCACAAATGACCAAAACACTTTAGAATCTTAGCGCGTGACTGAAGTTGGCTGCGGCTAAATGCACACAGTCCCCTGTTGATAATTTGGAACTATGGAATGTATCTTACATTGGTTCTATTATGAACATGAATAAAAAGACATGTGAAATAATGTTTTTCCACAGAAATATCTGCAATAGACATATGATGTAGTATTGTATATAAGAATAGTCAAGGAAAATATATATGTTAAAATTAATTTTAAAAAATTATTATATTCATACAACAAATGTAAATCAATAATAATAATATGTATCTATAGAAGTAGATTAATAGTGTGTTAAATAGTCAAAAATAACAATAACATTTTTGCGGTCAATAATTTAATAGCTGCAAATTATTTTTAAAATTTAATAAAGTTGGCAGCACTTGCATGGCGGAGCTGAAACTAGCTCATCCAATTGCTTGAAGTGGCAACGCCGCCGATTCCGATTGCGATTCAAGCTAAGTTGGCTGTGGTTCGGAGACCGAACCAGCTCTTTCTTTTTACTTCCTTTTGGTTCCGAACAAGCAGCAAAATGTCGAAGAGAGGTATTTTCTAACAAAATAAATCCAAATAAATAGTGAAAAATTCGACCAATCAATGGAAAATAGCAATGATATTATGAAGTGATTAATGCAATGTGAGTGTCTAACCAATTATTTGTGTTTTTTGTTAATTAGGACGTGGTGGTACCGCGGGAGGAAAATTCCGCATCTCCCTAGGTTTGCCCGTAGGCGCTGTTATGAACTGCGCTGACAACACAGGTAATGTACAAAACAAACAAATCATTTGAAAATTCGGTGCAATCAATAAAATATATTGTTTTTCAGGTGCCAAGAACCTGTACGTTATTGCTGTGCACGGCATTCGCGGTCGCTTGAACCGTCTGCCCGCTGCTGGCGTCGGTGACATGTTTGTGGCCACCGTCAAGAAGGGCAAGCCTGAATTGAGAAAGAAGGTAAGTGGAAATATAAAGTGAAGTGTGCAAAATATACTGCGTTTCGCTTGCTGCTATAAAACTGAGTCGATGCACAATGTGTGTGGCTGTGTTTGTGTGTGTGCGTTAGCATGTGCGAATAACGCTTATAGTTTGCTCAATTCGCAATTTTGTTTAGTGATTTATTAACGTTTGTTTCTGTTTTTGCAACGCGTGTTTATTTTTAGGTTATGCCTGCCGTGGTCATTCGGCAGCGGAAGCCGTTCAGGAGGAGGGATGGCGTTTTTATATACTTCGAAGATAATGCGGGGGTCATTGTAAACAATAAAGGCGAAATGAAAGGCTCGGCCATTACTGGGCCGGTTGCCAAGGAATGCGCTGATCTATGGCCCCGTATCGCATCGAATGCAAGCTCTATAGCATAAGCAGTTTCCAAAAAACATGAAATAAACCCACAATAACGGAACGCAAGATGTTATTAAATTAGAACTGATTCTAGAATTGTTTTATTTCATGGCACTAACACGCATCTACAGTGGATGAATTTCGTTTTCTCGTCTTCTAATTGTGGCTCATGGCTTATGACTTGGGTGCCTCCGTTCGCAGCGTAGGCTTTGGCCGTGTTACCTCCATCGAGATTTTGCCGTTGGCGCCCTTGAACAACGCATAGCACACCTGGAATGGCAGACCCTCCAGCGCATCGCCGTTAAATTTGGTTATGATGTCGCCGCGTTGCAGCTTGCTATCGATTTCCGGATATTGTCCTTGTATCTGCAAAGGAATTCAATTATGAAACGAATTCTCTTAATGTGTCCCTTATACATACGATTTCGGAGATGGTGCAGCCGCGTTCATTGGGCGACAGTGACAGGCCCAATTCCTTGCCGCTCTTCTTCATGAAGTCCACATTGAACTTCTCCAGCTCCGGTGGATCGGCACGGTAAACCGTAAAGGTGACATTCTTCTCGTAGGTCATGTGGAACAGCTGATGTACCTTCAGCGTAGTCATGCTCTCGCAGTGCACCGCATTGCCATTGATGTCACAAATGTGATCAAAGATCTTCAGGCGATTGTCAGCCGCCACGGCGCCTTCCGGGTAAATGTGTGTAATGACACAACCAGTCTGTGAAGTGTTTGGTTAGATATAATAAGATCATGTATGCGTGTAGTATATATGTACCTTGACGAAATTGTTCTTGCCACCGGTTACGATAACGCCCAACGGCTTCTTTTCCACCTTCAGCTCAATGAGTATCTTTTTGTTTGGCTTTATTTCAGCTGTCGCTGGTTCTTGTGGCTTCTCCGCCTCCTTTTTGGCCTCTACCAATTGAATATTGGACATAGCTCAGAGTTAAGTTGTCTTTTAGTTCCATGAAGTACTTACCTTCTTTTTTCTTTTCCTCTGCCTCGCGTTCGCTCTTGATGGACTCCTCGCTCTTGAGTGTTAGCAGAATCAGGGTAACCACGCCCTCGGCGCGCTTTAGTAGCCCGGTCGCCTATGGGAGTTGAGATTAATATAAAAGTAGCTTATATGGTTAAATATCTCCTATGCACATGCCTCATCATAGTTCGACTCCAGTGTCACATCCTGATTAACAGCCAACAGCATGTCACCGACTTTGACGCCCGCCTGGCGGGATTAGAGAGAGAGAGAGAGCATGAGGAATGCTTGGCAAAGCAGATCTTAGTCAACACTTACCAGTTCTGCATTGGAGCCCTCACGCAAATCGGAGACGAATATGCCGTTGCCCACCTCCACGTGTTTGCCGTAGATGACCATGATGCCCAGGAAGCCCTCCTTGCGCACCTGAACCGAGCGCGCCTTGGGGAACTGATCAAAGATGAATTTCGTCTGCCAATGGAAGAGTAGAAAGTTAAAAGCTGAGCGGGCATAAGGATAGCTTATCTTGAGTCACCTCGTCGGTGGATTGTGGGAACTTCTTAATGGGCTTGACGCACATGCCTTCATCGTTGGGCTTGCGGCGTGATGTAATCAGCACGATCTTCTCGCCCTCAACGTTCTTAAACACGGCGCTAGCATTTAAATGGCAGCGATTCTTCAACACATTGCCGTTGACCTCGACGATCTCATCGCCGGCCTTTACATCCAGATTGGCCAGCAGGCCATTTGGATCCACACCGGCCACAAAGCAGGCCATTTTCTGTCTGTCCTTGTGGCCGGCTAAGGCAATGCCCAGTGGCACGTTGCCCTGCCGCAGGAATTCGATGCGACGCAGATCCTTCATCATGTTATAGCGCTTGTTGATCTTCGCCATGGTATAGCCAAACTCATCCTCTTGCTCCTTGTCACGATCTTTTTCCTGTTTGTTTAACTTGCAATTGCCTGCAGAAGCGCGATCGATCTGGTGTAGGCGAATTATGTGAGATAAAGAGTGTCTGTCCTTTACTGAGAGATTTCACTGTATATCAATCTACTCACCTCAAAGCCCGCCTCGGTACGTATGCGTCCAGTCATATCACGCGTATCCTCATCATCTTCATCGTAGTTGAGCGGCACATGCTTCACCCGAGTGGATGCTGAGAAGTTTGAACCACCACGTTTCTGATCGTTGCGCAGAGTCGGTTGCCTGGCCATGCCCATGCCCATGCCGCCCATATTGTTGCTGGATGTTTGCTCTAATGAAATGCATTTAATGAGAAAAGATTCTATTAATCATATTAATGGCTCTCACCTTGATTGAATTTGTTTTTGGCCTGCATGTAGCCATTGCTGCGCGGATCGTTGCCTTTGCTGGCCTCATCGCTCTTGTCGAATGTTTGTATTTCCAGCTCAATCTTGAAGTCTGCATCCTTGATCAGATCAATCACCGCCTGTTCCGTGGCATGCCGCACATCCTTGCCATTCAGCGAGAGAATGCGATCCCCCACCTGCAAATGTGTGTTGGTTGGAGTAAGTCAAGCAGTTGGATTACTGATCCGACTCAGCTACTACAGACCTTTAGTTTGCCACAAAGATGTGCCGGACTGTCGGGCACAATGCCCTTTATGAATATGCCAGTTGTTTTCGTATTCGGCGAATCTTTCACCTCGCCGCGCACTATGCAAATGCCAAAAGATTTCTTGCCCGTCTTATCCAAGGTGACCATGTGAATGTGTTCTGGAAGACGGAGAGGAAAGGTGGTTAGAAAGAGACGAGATGAGTTAGGTTAGTTTATAAATGAAAAAGGGGTAGAAAAGAGAATGAGAGGGGGAGAGGAAGAGAGGAAGCAAGATTAACAGAGAGAGAGAGGAGTAAAACAAATTGATGAAAGAGGAGAAAAGAAGGGCAGAAAGAGATAGATAGAGAGAAATCGAAACGGAAACAAGCAAAAATAACAAAAATAAACTGAAATGCATAGACGTAAGCTCGTAAAACCAAACTATATTTATAGAAATCAGTTTTATGTATTCAAGAGCGTCTTACGCACTCGGAATCAGTGCTCGCAAATGTTAACCGTTTGAATCTTTACGATTAACCGAAAAATATACTCGGTTTCGCTCTGAGCATGAGCCTTCGGTTCTATTCGTTTTGGGCTTCGGATGAGTACTTTGTGTTGAACTATTCGTCTGATGCTCATTTTCAGAACATCGTTTAGGGAGCAATATGAGTGATGCTCGTAGGCAAAGTAAGCAAAAACTCAATAACTCTATGCGATCCGTCTTCACATACCTATACATATGCACTATTTAGTGCTACTTTATGTCTGTTCGATCTCAAACGAATTTGTTGTAGAACCAATGCAATCAGTTGCTCTCTGACTATTTTGGATGTAAGTGAAAGACACTTATTTGCTGACATTGAGAAACGGTCAACAAATATTTGCAAGCTCTGTCTCTGATACATCTTCAATGATTGTATGTATATAACGATGTATGTATATACGAATGTGCATATGATAAAGTTCACACATTTTTAATAGTTTTTTTTTCGTTGATTTAAATTATTTCTATAATTATTTCCTATGGTTTCTTTATCCTTATGATATAGTTCGCACTTGATGCATATATATATTTAAATGAAATTGTATTTATTATATAAGAATTTATTTTTTTTATATCAAAATTTAATCATACATTGTGATTTCGTTTTGATTTGATTGAAGTTTTCAAATTTGGTTTTTAATTTCTTCAGTTTTTAAAAGTTTCTTTTTAAATATGAAAATTGATTTAGAAACAAATATTGCTTATATATTGCAAATGTATTTTATAAACTTAATTGTTAACATTCTAATCTGTGCGCCAAGCTGTAATCACGCGTCGGCAGTGACAATAATTCGAGAACTTTGGTTATGGAATCTAGAAATACATATTGTTGCATTATAGAATTCTTTTTTATATTCCGCTTAACTAATTAGCCTGACTTTTATATAATATAAACATCTAGCAACATTTAAGTAATACTCTAAATGCATTAAACATGCAAATTGATGATAATTTTGCTTATCGAGCAATCTCAACTGGAGAATTCGTAAATTTTAATTCGTTTTTAATTATATCGTCTCACATATAAGCACTCTAAATATATATTAGCATTTTTATTATTTGAACTCTTACTAGAGAGTGAGAGAGTAATTTTAGTAATTTCTTATATAAGCTTCAGCGATGTAAACAAAATTAGAAGAGTTTTTTAATATAATCCCATATTAGCGATTTTCAGTTTAGATGTTCGTATTACAGAGAAACCTTGAATATTTAATAAAAATTAAAAATAAAAAGAAAAATCACGTCAAATCCATATCCAAATTCACATAATATATAATCCGGAGTTTTAAATTTTAAAAAAATATATAATCACATTAGTGTTTCAGCTCAGTTTTCTTTTTCACTGTCATTTCATGCAACTATTTTCAGCTTTTCTATAATTGGTTTTTGACTAAATTTGTTGCTTATATAAAAATGAAAATTAGAATTTTTATCAAGTTTTTTTTGCGGAATACTAACCCCCGCCGCCGCCGGCAACGGAATTCCCTTGAAATTGCACCATATTCAATAAATATTTATATATTTCCTATTTATTTACAATAATAATTAGTTAGTTTTTTTTTTATTTTTATTTTTTTTTTTTTAGTTGTGAGCTTTTTGCAGTGAGCCCATTGAAAATCGCGCCTAAACTGATTTTACAATTAGCTGTCTGGCATTCTTGCTAACTGACTTAGTGGCCATTCTATTTTGAGTCTAAATTTCGTATCGATTACACTGCGCAACAAGAGTGGGCCAATGCGGAAATGTGTGTCAGTTGACGACAGTGTAAATTTAATGAGCTTAAAGCGTTGCGCAAATATAAAGAAGTTTTACGTAGTTTAACTCTTAAATCTTAATCCAATTCGAAAACTTGTAGCATAGTGTTATTGATTTACCAAGTGTATTTTCACATTGGCTTCAATTGCATTGAGTAACTTTCGCTGCTTTTGCTGCGATAACTTGGCAAATATGACGTAAGACACACACATATACACACAATCACACACCCACACACACACATGCACATATCAGTCACAATATTTAGAATAAAGAAAAGAGTATATGCCTTTACTGGCAATATATTACAATATTAATTTGTTGTTGCGATTTACAGAGTGGAACAAGTCAACACTCCGCCAATGGAAGCCCATCAAATGCTCTTCCATATACCAAATGCCCATCGATTTTAGCTGCTTCAATGCATTCAACATGCGCTTAAGTACGCCGTGCACGACTATGGGAAAAACTAAAAGAAAAATATTTATATGCAGCGGGCATAAGAGTTTCGGCACGGGCTAATGGGCTCGATTAATGAATGCTCGTCGCAAATGAATTTAATTTGTCTGCAGAGCTTAAATGCATAATCAAGATTTGCATTTTAATATCAAGAGCAGCAGACAGAGCGACAGAGCAGAGTTGAGGTGGGCAACTGGGCTACAAAGCTACGCAAACATTTCCATTAAATGCTTCAAGGGATCTGAATTATTATGAATATTGTGTGCGGAGAGGCAAAGGCATGGCAAAGCGTTAAGTTGAGTAAACAGAGACGCACAAAGAGCGGGAATTACACTCATATACATACATATGTATAGCGATATATACAAACATATATATGTGGAAAAAGGGCCAACGACGACGGTGACGTCGGCGAAACGATGTTGAAAATTAATTTCATAATAAAAAGCGTAAGGAAACCCATTTGATAAAACAATTTCCTTTTTGCCTCCCAACAGTCATGTTTTGTTAGTAAAGTAAATTCAAAAGAGAGAACAGCGCCCGACCAGAGCTCAAAACAGAAAGCAGAAAGCAGACAGCAAAAACAGTTAAAAAAGCAAAAATATGGCAATGAGCTTAACTTTCAGCGCTGCACGCATCTGCAGCGGTAAATGGCGGCCGCAGCCATTGCCTCTGCCTCAGCCTCAGTCGCTGTCTCTGCCTCTTTTTCTGTGTTTGAATTTGCCTCCTCTGCTCTAACAGCAGTGACTGCGCTGTTGGCGCCGCTGTTGCGTTGCGGCTGCTGTCGCTGCTGTCACATAGCGCAGCTGAACGCTGATTGGCTATTGTCGCTCAGCTGGCACGCCTTTCGCAATGGCCGCTATCAACGGTGTGCGTGTGTGTGTGTGAGTGTTTGTATGAAAGAGAGCGCTCTGTCTTGCTGTCTCTCATTTTGTCAGCATCGTGCTGGGTGCGCTGCTGCGTCGCAGTCGGCGCATGGTTGTTGCGACGATTTAGTTAACTGAAGTGATTTTCTACTGTTTACTGTCACACACACACACACACACACATGTATACATATACACCTATAGAGACAAGAGCATCGCGCTAAGCTCTTATGTAAGTAGCTACACGTGTACATACATATGCATGGTATGTGTGTGTGTGTGTGTGTGTGTGTGTGTGTGAATTCGTTGTTGACTTGTTCTCGTGTTGTACTTACATGCAGTTATATCAAATTGCTAATAATCGTTTAGCAGCCACTTCTGAGTGCGTCCTGGAAATGAATAAAAATTACAGTTTTTGCGCAAAAACACTTCAGCTGATAGAAACTCGTTATGAATTTGGTTTTTAGCACAGCCCACACACATACACACACACACACATAGGCACTTTAATGGCTTTAACTAATCTGATTAATGCTGACAAATCATTGGAGCTACTTTTTGAGTGTCCTGTTCTAGGGAATTTATTTCCATTTTATTTATAAATTTGAGCTAATTTTAGAACGACAAATTTTAAAAGTTAATCAAATAAGCTGAGATGAATGAAACTTTTACCGTGTTTGCATATATAATTTATGGAGTGCAGAGAATGGAATACTGTTCTTTATAAGAAACATCAAATTAGTAAGTAGTAATATTATTCATAGATCATACTTTCATATCCAAGAAATAAACTTGTTTTATTGCTATAATTTCTATTGCTGAACGGACTAAAAACAAAAATATTTACTTACAGCAAGTAGTAAAAAATATGCTTTATGTACGGTATCATAAAATTAGTAGTGCAATATTATTTTCATTTAATTTTTATACATATTTTTTTGTTTGTTAATTTCATGTTTATAAAAATAGTAGTTAGAATAATCACATTATTTTTTTTAATTTTTACATCGAAAAATAATTGTGAGAGCAGCTACTACTATTTGCATTGCATTCATCAAGTTTTTGAAAATAGTAGTAGTCGTTACACTACTATTTCCATAACTTTCATAAAAATAGCAGTGTGCATGGCACTACAATTTTAATGAACACAACTGTACAAAATATTCATATATCGCATTGTAGATCAGATATGCTTAAACTGTTATACTCAGTCTGTACTACATAATCCTATCTATATAATTAAAGTTACCTAATTCTTGCATAACATTCTCTGCCTATATTATATCTCTACTCAAGACAATTCATTGCTATATCAAATCTGCATTCCAATATACTATATTCACATTCATACATCTCTCTTGCATATACCTTTACTGCAGCCAACAGCTGCTCTGAGTGCATGTACTGCAACTGCATTTGCTGGCCAAGTGTGCCATACGCAACAGGCGCTCTCCGTGCACATGAAACGCAGTAAAACAAAACAAAGCAAATGTGCGGTGGGGAGAGACAAGGGGACAGCTGGGCAGAGGGACATGGGGGCATGGGGGCTGGATTGCAAAAGTGAATATTCTCACGACAGTCGAGGACATCGACAAACAATTACGCGTACATGTGTCGCACAGGAGGGGTGCATGGCTATGGATTATGGATATTTGTGTTTACTACGAATATAATGGGCTCATAACTTTTAAATGTGAACGTGCTAGAGCAAATAATGGTGCCCACATAAATGCCATTGCCCCCCGCCCACTACGCAGCCATATGAAGGTGGCTGTGTATCTATAGCTGCTTCTTTTGCCATCAGTATAGCCTGTAGCCTGTAGCCTGTGGCCTTTAGCTGTATCTGTATATGTAGCTGTTGCTGTAGCTGTATCTGTATCTGTGCATTGTTTGTAATCACAACGGCACACAAACATTCGAGGCGGGCTCAATCGCTTTTCATTTTTTTTTTTTTTTTTGGTCACTGTTGTATG
This sequence comes from Drosophila stalkeri, assembly GCA_035047405.1. Taxonomy (NCBI): domain Eukaryota; kingdom Metazoa; phylum Arthropoda; class Insecta; order Diptera; family Drosophilidae; genus Drosophila; species Drosophila stalkeri. The sequence continues at coordinate 13,496,968 of JAWNPR010000090.1, forward strand.
TTGTCAACATTAAAACTCAATTTAAATGACAACGCATAAACAAATAATTGTCCTTTTGCAAGAGCGCCGGACTCGCCGTCGCTGCTGTATCTGCTGTAGCTGCCCTAAGCCCTTGGCTCGAGTACCGCCTCAAAGTTCACTCGCACGGTAGTAAGTTATTCAAATATTGAGTTTTTAACCTCTCTCAACCACCATCGCCAGCACCACCACTCGCCACGTTCTACGGCAAGCAGCCAGGGCCAGTACGCCGTAGCATGTGCGCAGGGTCGCAGATGCAGATCCAGCTCCTGGTCTTTATCCTTGTCCTGAACCTGGGCCCATCGTTTACATCAAGTGCCGAAATAAAAGAAGTAAATTTCATTTGGCTGTCGACGACATCAGTCGATGCTGCTCCTGCTACTGCTGCTGCTGCTGTGTCGCATCCCTTTGTTTGAGTTGCTGCTCCTAAATATATTTGATTTGTTTACCATGCCCTGAAGCCCTGAAATCTTAAGCCGCATGTAAATGCGTTAAATTAAATTTCAAATGCTTGTACTTTTCACAGCAGCTCAGCGAGAGGACAATTGAATGGCTGCGACCATGACGAATAGATTTTATTTATATTTTATTTACTCTGCTCAAGGCTGAGTATAAATGCCTAATGCGATTATGGCAATGAAGCTTTCGATAGAGCTCAGCTGCATTTAATATATAAACTAATTCTAATGTGTGTGAGCCACGGTGGGGGCATAGTCTTTAGCTTAACCCTAACTGGAGACTTCTTCTTCTTCTTCGTCTACTATTTATATTTATTTATTGTGCTCGATATTGTTGATTTTGGACATTGATAGCGAACGCACGTGTTCACACTTTAAGCGTCGCGGTTCGCGGCACGTGCGAATGTTTTGTAATTTAGCCATCAATGGCAATGCTGCTGCTGTCAAATATTTGCAGCACAAATTGATAATATCATCATCATCATCATCATCAACATATTTTCTTTTCATTTGTCGCCATGTCGCCTCTGCTCTTGCCCTCTCTCTCTCACACTCTCACACTCACTCTCTTTCATCCACTTTGATCTAACAAATTGATTTACACTAACGATTATTTAATGAAATTCCAGCAACGCACAACATTCGTCCAGCCGTTGTCCTGGCAGGAAGTGTGAATTACCTAACACCCCTCGAACGACGTCCGTCCGGCACGTGCCCCACAACAAGTTATTAGGTGTCTCCATAACACTCCTTAACAAGACCAGATCCTTTGGTAATAATGTTTGCATTCGATTTTGACACATTTCACAGCGGTTGCATTTGGAGTGTGCAAACAGAAAGATTTCTCTGTTTTTTATTAAAAACTGCAGAATTTATATATTAATTGCATATATGTATGTGAATATGTATGTGATATAAATTACAATACAAAAAATATTAATATTAAATAACATATAAAAATTAAATTATTCAATTAAATATTTTAAATAAATTAAACTTTAAAATATATGTAAATAAAAAATAAATAAATAAATAAATAGTATATTTAAATATAAAAATGAAATTATTCAAATAATTTAAACGTTGTTTTTTCTAAAATAAATAATGTAACAAATATTTAAAAAATAAATTAATTAATATAAAATAATAATATATAAAACTTGATTTTTGACAGCTTCACAAAGAGAATCTTATTTCAGCCGTGATTTTTTAGAATGTATTTCAAAATATATTAATTATTAATAATAATAACAAAACTGTTCATAAATACACGTATTTATATGCACTAAATTTCTGTCTATCTATGAAATAAAAAACATTTTAAATTAATTCTTTGCATTGTTTTGGGTCAGCTATATTGTAAGAGAACTCAATTGAACTCAACAGTTAAAGAACTTTTGCTTAGTTATTGGCTTTTAATCATAGCTCGCTAAGAACTTAAGAGTTTAAACCTTTACGTTCTCATCATGAGATCAACCGAATAATACTTGCTTTCTCTCTGAGCAAGGGCATTGGCTTCTTTTCGTTTCGTGATTCCGACGAGCGCCTTGAGTTGAACTATTCGTGTAATGCTCATTTCCCGAACATCTTTGTGGGAGCGATACGAGTGACGCTCGAACAATGTGGAGGTTCGGTAAGTGCGTAAATTACTCATAGAGTCCATGCACTCAGTCTTGACATTCTCATATATGTATGTGTATGTACATGCATACATGTGCACTAATATATGTCCGATCGCCAACGAACTCGTTGATGAACCGATGCGATCAGTTGCTCTCTGACTTCTTTTTCAGAGCGTGCGTGAGAGACCTTTATTTGCAGACATTGAGAAACGCTCAACAGATGTGGACGAGCTCTGCGTGTAATACAAACATTTTAGTATAATTATAATTATTGCTAAGAGTTTTATTAAATGTATTAATATTACTGTTGTTATTGTTACGAGTAAACTTATTAATTTTTTATTGTATATATTTTATTTTTATTAATAGTAAAATTATAATAATTTGTAATATATTGTTTTTATTTTGTGCGTTTGAAGTAGCCTTGCTAATGGTGCATAAAGCACATCAAACACACAAAATGAAAACAATATATTCTACATTTTAATTTACTAATTATGAAAATAATATATAAAAAATTAATAAGTTCACCCCTAATAATTAGTTAATAATTGTAGTTAATTTTATTTGCTGTTGGCCGATTTAAAGGCTCTCTCACTTCCTCTCACTCACCCACTCACTCTCTTTGGTGTTGCTTTGTACTTTGGAGTCCAACTGGAGCCAGTTTATGTGCTCTAGCCGCGCTCTTTACTCGCCGCAAAACCTTTTCAGGGCAGTCACAAACTCTTGTCCAAGCAGCTTCATCTTTCGTCTCTCGACTATGACTTCAGTGATATTTTCGCAAGTCTGTTCACCTTTCAGTCTGCTTAATTCCATTTTTTTTTTTAAAACCTAGAAAAATAGAACCTTGCTATATATTCAACTGCTGCTTTGCATTGGAAATTATTTTTGTTATCCATCTCTCGTAGCTCTCAATTCAGCTTTTGCCTTCCAGGAGGCTCTTTCGTATGATCTTTTCTGACTGCAACGAAACTATTACATTTTTCTGAGATATATTATATATCTATATCTTATCATTATTTTATAATTGTATTTTTTTTTAGAATCTATAGACCTACCCATTTGAATTTAAATCTTTCTTTCTGCTCAATTAATTGACTTCCACAGCTCATCTCCAATAGCTAAATATTCCCAATGGACCATAAATAGTTAATGGTTTTGCTTGTTGACTTTAGCTCTATTATCTGCGTTGGCAGACAAAACAAATAAATGATTATCGGCGTCAGTGCGTGCCATAGACAGCAAAGCAAAAGATCAGTGCCAACTATTAACAACTGTCGAAATAATCACGCCCCGCAAATTAAAAGCGAGAAATCCAAGCCAAAGACAAGCGCAAACGAATGAGAAAAGTGAGAGTTTATTCCGGTTTTGATGGCATACGGACAAGTGACAATCATCCTACTTAATTGAATTCTTTGCTGCATAATAAATCAACTTAATGCGATCCAAGTGTGCCTGCGAGCATGCAAAGCAATCCAGAGTGAGCGAGCGAGCGAGCGGGCCTTACCCCATTCATGCAGCGCCCACAGACGCGCAAATCCTTTGGCTTATTGTAGGAGAGAGAGATAGAGCGAGCGAGGGGGTGGGATGGGAGAGTGAGAGGAAATATGTGGTTTAGGCGGCTGTGGCGGCAAATAAACAACAATAACACAGTGCAGTCTAACCCACCACGCCTACATTCACATATGTATGTGCCTCTCTCTCTCTCTCTCGCTCTCTCGCTCTGTGTTGAGGCCTCTCGAATCCTGCCCATGCCCAAGCATGGGAATGGTTGTAATTTCCACACTTGTGCTGACACATTCAAAGGGCTTTGGGTTTTATTTATGAATTGAGAAATTGACATCCTGCATGGGCAGGCATCGGGCGGGGTTGGTCTCGATTTTTATTGCCAGCAAACAAGGAGGCTTAAGCGCACCAGAATCATCGTCATCAAATGAACAAATGAATGAAATGAGCCTCGAAACAGCGCCAGGCACTTGCTGCCTGCTGCCTGATGCCTGCTGCCTCCCCTTTCGATTCCTGCTATTGCAAAGCGGATAAATCGAGCGTAAAATATTTCAGCTTGGACTCCTTTGTTATACTTTGCCACTTGTTTTTGCCGTGCCGTGGCAGGTTGAAGCGATTTGTTGCCCAGCGCTGAGCTGAGTTGAGCCGAGCCAAGCTCTGCCCTCGGTTTGCGGTTGAGATTGAGGTCCTTCTGGCTGCTGCTGCTGCTGCTGCTGCTGCTGCTCCTGCTGCAGTTGTGCAATTCGTTCGCTGCCTGCTGTGATTTTTCCCATTGAGGGTTGATTCCTGATGCTTGTCCATCAAATTGAGCGTCACTCAAGTATTCAAGTGTGTGTTGCTGTTTTTTATCCTGCAGATACTTCAAAGATTTAATAATGACATAAGAACTGCTGCCATTAAATCTGCCCAACAACCGCATCCACTGAAGCCATTGAAGCCTCCTCTGTCTCTGTCTCTGTGTCTGTGTTTGCCTTTGCGATTTCTTAGCCGCAGTCAGGTGCAGCAGGTATCAATAGCTGAGTGAAAGGACTTTGTTGAGCACACACACACATATAAACACACAAATTATTGGAGCCCAAAGCCTGCTTGCATTGTCTCAGTTGCGTTCCGGCATTGTGTCCTGGCAACGCGCAAGGACTCGCATTGGCTCAGCGTCCTGTCAAAGCAATTCGAGTGTCAAATCTTTTATTTGCCTTTTGCAGATTTCGCAATAAAAATTGTGTGTGTCTCTGCGCGCTCCCATCCACGTCTCTCAATCTATCTCTCTCTCTCTCTCTATATATATATATATTTATATCCTTGGCAGATCCTTTTGGTCGGCGTGTTTGTTTGCTGGCAATAAATTTGCTGACAAAAGAAGGATTATTGCTGGCTCATACCACTGCCCCCTGCTAACCTCCTGCCCGTCTCCTGCCCGGCTGTTTGGCTGGTTCCTGTCAGCGTGCATTCTTTGGCGTTATTGTTTGCGCATAAGTTAATTGTTCCCCTTCAAAGCTTAAACGCATCGCATCCTTACGCTTAACTTGAGCACCCCCCTCCGGTCCCAGTCCCATGCTGTGCTTAAGCGATGATTAACCGTGGATTGACAGGGGCTGCCGCCGTGGATTCGACATGGATATGGGTCGTCAGACTTAGCCAAAACCTGAGCTGTCGCCAACAAAAACTCGAAAGTTAGAGTCGCTATGGCAACACGACATAACCAAGTGGAAATAGACTATGACAAATCAGTAACTAATCACACTGAGTAGCCTTAAATATTTATGCAGTTTGTTTATATTTACAAAATTAATTCAAGCTGAAACTGTTTCGCCTAAAGAGATGTTAAATTGGGCTTGTTAGTAGATAATAATTAGATACATTTGATTGTTTCTCTGTCTTATAATTAATTATCTATAATAATTTATATGTCTGCTTCAATGCTTTCTTAGATGGATAATTGATTATAGCACTTATGTAATTGAATTGAATAGATTGAAAGATTATTAATATTGTGTTTCAGATTACTGAATACTCCCATCATTATATATAATTTGTTCATACTTTGCAATTAACAGTTATTCACGACACTTTTCTCATTCTACTCAGAAAGAAACAGCAAAATAGAATACATATACGCTTTTATTCCGAGCAGGAGAATTATGTTTGTTTCATTTCTCTCTTCGTCTGACATTTGAGTGTTGAACAATTCGTGTTATATTCTTTTAAGAAGACATTTCGCGAGTAATACGATAGACGCTCGCACACTGTGAGGTGTAGATCTCAAAAGGGCAATGCAGACCGACTTCAAATACACAAATACATGCAAACATGCACGAAAACATATACACAAACACATGCAGAAGACGCGCAACAAAAACGTACTTGAATAAAGATCATGTAAAATTCAAAAAACACATCGTTGCTGTCTGAGTAGGAGTGTGCTCATTAAGAATAGTTTGAAAGTGTTACTGTATGGTTTTTTTTAATGTGAGCGTAACTTTTTTTTTTGACTTTGAGATATGTTTAACAGTTTCGTGCAAACTCTGTGTTAAATATAAATTGTTATTATCAAAAAATTTTTGCATACCCAGATCTATTTGTGTACTAATCACAGATCTACTCTTGCTATACATGTGCAACTTTACTTGCTAAATCATAAATAAATATATATAAGTAGGATATACTATTCATAATTCATTGAAAAGAATATACATTTGATGATGCCTATAATAAGTCGAATATATTTTACTTTGCCATATAAAATAATCATTTTCATTTCTATTTTTATTGCAATTTGTGAATAAAAACGAAATTAGATTTTTCTCACAATTATTTATAGCGCATTCTTCAAATTTCGCTTGATCATCATCATTGGTTTGGGTAAATCACATTTATATAATAATTGCCATCAAGGATGCAGTCAAATCAATGGCTTTCGAAAAACGCTCGTTTATTACTTCTTTTGAAATAGAAACTCTCAGTTTGCTTGGATGTCCATCTGAGCTCGTAAAAAGACAAAGGAAATCCGCAATAAATTTACCACAAACAAAATTGCACAACCAGAGCTAGAGCTAGAGACACAGCGCCAAACTCCAACCCCCCCCCAAAAAAAAAAAAAAAGAAGCTGAATACACAGCTCGATAGATAGATAGAATATAGATATGGAAGTTGGGCGTTACCACGCCCACAATGCTGACCAGAAATCAGTGATTTGTAAGTGTAGCCAAGTGATTTTTGTATAGCAATGATTGGAGTGGGCTCTGGGCTGGGATGAGCAAATAAAATAGAATAATGAAAATCATGCAAGGAGAAAGAAACGATATCAATATTGTCCTGCACAGGGAGCGTAACTGTGTATCTGTGTGTGTGTATCTGTGTGTGTATCTGTGTATCTGTGTGTGTGCTAGCAACTTCCGCAAAACTGAAAACTAATTTGAACAAAGTACAACAAATAAAACTGACTACTGAATGTTTAATTTGAAAAGGGAAGAAAGCGAACAACAACAGCAACAATAATGTCTAACAACTAGAGAACAAAAACAGCGAAAATGAAAAAGAGAAATAATACACACACACACACACACACACACACACACACTCATACACAATAGACATACATATGTACAAGTATACCAAATATCCCCCCCAATTGTGTTAAGGATGTTGCAAAAATGGCGCATTGGCTGGCAGCTACAGTGTGAGAGTGAATGAGAGAGAGAGAGAGAGAGAGATAGAGAGAGTGAACAAGAGACAGAAAGACGGAGAGAGATAGAGAGTGGGAGGTAGGTAGGTAGCGAGCTGGAGCACGCGAAGCAGGCAGAGTAGGTAGCGGAACGAACTGAAACGAGAACGAGAACGCCCGACATACGGTTAGAAAAACATTCGCACATAAAAATGCTAACATTTGAACGAGAGCGCATACTAGCACAGCACACACACACACACAGACACACTCATACAATATGTCTGTATGCCTGTGTGTGTGCGTGCGGCTGACATAATGAAACATTATTAAGAGCCACGACGTCAACGCAGCAAAAGGTATCTAAATTTGAGAAAATGTTGCCCGTCAGCCCTGGGGCCACTCGACAGAGGGGCGGTAGGTGGCGTAAGGCGAAGGGGGGGGGTACGGAGTGCGCTATGAGTTTTGGCTTCTGCAGTCGCTGGCGTCGACGTCGCCTGCCAATTTGCGTCCGCGCCCGCGTTACACAATAGATGGAGAGGAAAACACAAATATCACATTTACAGCAAGCAGCACTCCACCATTTTATGTTATTACGTTGTCTCTGTGTGTGTGTATGTGTGTGTGTGTGCGAGAGTACGACGAGCTGCTGCTGCTGCTGCTGCTGCTACTGCGGCTGCCCCTTGCCCAGCCTCTGTCTCCTGATTGGGGGGTGCACTTGGTCGTAGATTGGTTTACAATCTCAGTCATCCCCTGCTGAGAGCAGAGACGCAAGATACTAGCTCCATTTCTGTCGCACATACAAACGGGGATGCTGATGCGCTGACGCCGATGCTGGCAGCGCTGCACGACGCGCCAGGATAACGACAACGGCAACGACGACGTCGACAGTAGAATCACAGTTATTCGAGATACGAAAACATAGCAGCGCCGACAAAAGCTCATGGAAGCGAGAGCGGCAGCGGTTTTGATAAATAAATGTTTGAGTTATGTAGAAAAACATTTCGGGCGAGAAGATTTTCGTTTTCGTTGCGATTCAGTTAACATTTGGCAAAAGGATTCCGCCTAAAACAGACAAGCCGACGGATGATGCAACAGACCGAAGACTCAAGCTCGTAAGATCTAAACAGTGTTACGCGTAGTTCAATAAAAACGGAAACGGTGAACGGTGAACGGTGAACGGAAAACGGTGAACGGTAACGGAAACGGAAATAACATTGCAAACTTGAAATTAGTGTTGAAAATATCCAAGAGAAATAATCTAGTGAAAAGCAAAGCGAATGAGAAGAAGAAGATTAAAGCATAAAGCATAAAACATAAATCAGTTCCTGAGAAACAAGTCAAACAAGTGTTACGTCCTCTTCATAAGTTAAGCATTTGATTAGCATATAGACAGATCCTTACGTTTAGAATAGTTAAGAGCTACAACAACGATGCACACCAGCACAGATCCTATGCACGCCCTGCACGACTGCTCCTCACAGTCACCGCCATTGCATAAACCACAGCGCGGCGGCCTCACATCCTCTCGAGCCTCCATTGCCGCCGCTGCAGATGAAATGTCCATGATCTGCGATGACAGTGACTTTGAGTCAATAGCCGCCGGCGGCAGCAGCAGCAATGGCGGCGGTGATAATAATAACGGCAATGGCGGTGGCAGCGGCGGCGGCGGCGGCACCATCAACGGCAGCACTAGCAGCGGCGGCCCGCTGGTGAAGCCGCCCTACTCCTACATAGCTCTGATCACCATGGCCATACTGCAGTCGCCGCACAAGAAACTCACACTCAGTGGAATATGTGATTTCATAATGTCCCGGTAAGTGAAGTAGATAAATAGATCTTAAATAGATAATTAAGTTAAGTTGTGTCTGCTAATTGGAATCTAGCATTTCCAATTGGCATGTATTCTAACAGGCTAATTTGAAATTATGAAAACATTTTTTGAATTCATCTATGTCAAAAAGAGTTTTATATTTAGTTGGCGATGCGTCGATTCGACTTGATCTTATTTCCGAATATTTAATACGTATTTATCATAGAATTTAAGTCCTCAATTTAATGTAGTTAACAATGAAAATTGGATTTTACAAATAAGTTTCCTGATATTTTTATAATAATTTAAATTTAATTGAATCTTTTTATTTATTTTATATATATTATATATTTAGAAATCAGAAATAAAATCAACATGAGTTTGATTAACAAATCAAAATTAATTTATTTATGTTTATATTATATTTGTATTTATTAAATATACTATTCAATGTTTTTTTTTATTATATAATTATTTCAAATTTAATTGAATTCTTATTTTGCTTTTATTATATTATTGTTACTTTTTATATTATTTTCTTTTTATTAAATTTTATTATTTAAATCAATTTATTTACTTAAATTTATTTAATTTAATCTTTTCATTTTTAAGAATGGAATATAAACAAATTATTATATTATAATATTCAATATTAATTATATTATTCATTTGTAATCTGCAATATTCATAATATTTTTATAAAATATATGTATATATTTTTTGTACTAAGAACGAGAACAAAGAATTAATAATAACATTATTTATCCGATTCAATAAAATATTAAATCAAATAATAATAATATAATTAAATCAAATAATTTATCAACTATTGTTTATAATATAAATAGTTCAGGGTATTCGTTACAGATATTTGGTTTGATATCAATTAATTGAACTAATTATATATTAATTTATTCTTGCCATCATAATTGATAGCCCATCAAGCATATATGTATATATTATCATAAATACAACATTTGATATCGTTGCAGTTTTCCATATTATAAGGATAAATTTCCCGCTTGGCAAAACTCGATTCGGCACAATCTCAGCCTGAACGATTGCTTTATAAAAGTACCGCGCGAACCGGGCAATCCGGGCAAAGGCAATTTCTGGACCCTGGATCCGTTGGCCGAGGATATGTTCGACAACGGCAGCTTCCTGCGCCGACGGAAGCGCTACAAGCGAGCGCCGGCCATGCAGCGCTTCTCGTTTCCGGCCGTCTTTGGCACCTTGTCGCCATTCTGGATACGGAAGCCGGTGCCGCTGGTGCCGGTGCACTTCAATGTGCCCAACTTCAATGGGAGTCGCGACTTCGATGTGATGCACACGCCCAGCGATGTGTTCGACACGGCGCTGCGTGTCGATAAGAAATTCAACTTCTTTGCCAATGCCGAAGCTTCGTTCTATCAGAACAATAGCGACAAGTTCGACCGGCTGTCGTTCATTAATCGCCGCGCGGATGTCGTCGATGCACTGCCTCACAGCAGTAGCACCGGTGCCGGCGCTGGCGTCGGCGTCGGCGGCGATGCCAGCAGAGCCAACAAGTACAAAAATCCATATGCGTTCGATGTGTCCGCAGCGGCGGCCGGCCTTGGCCCAGTCGACTATGTGGACCGAGCCAACAACTATACCGATCTCAATGTGTACAACGATGACGTGGATGCCGACGATACCTCGTGCGACAAGATCGACGTGGAGAGTGCCAATGAGCACGAGCAGGACTCGCACATATCGGACTCTGTCGACTCGGTCTGCACGAATCCAACTCGATTGGAGGTGGCCTCAGAGGCCACCACACGCGACCCAGATCCCGAGCCGGAGCGCAACTCGCCCTATGCGCTGCTCTTTGAGCAGACCGAGGCATCCAATAGCTCGCTCGCGATAACGTCCAGCCCAAAGACGCCCGCCCGGTCACTCGCCCGATCCACTCTGCTCCACATTGACTCGGAGCCCGCGAACCTGAGATGCGCCAGGCAGACGATTGCCAAAGACTTTCGCATCGAGACACTGATTGGACACGGGCACAGCGATGGGGCGGCCAGTGATTAGAGAGCCGAGATGAGATCTCTCTCTCTCTCTCTCCCTCTCTCTCTGTCCCTCGGTCTCTCTCGCTCTGCCACTCACTGGGCATATTTTAACACTTCTTCTGTACGTTGTAAACTTTAGCTGTAGTGAAACACGGACCCATTGATGTATCCCCATCCCCGACTACCCAGTGCACCCAGTGTAGCATCCATGCATCTCCCAGTTACCTTTTATGCCAAATGCACCAACATTTTAATGTGACCAAATAAATGCGCCAATTGCGAGTCCACATCAATTGTATAAATTATATAGAGAACATGCACACACACATGAAATAAATTAATATTTATGCCCGAATGTAAGGAGAATATATACATATATATATATATATATATATAAAGAAATTACATATTTATAGCATACTTTTAAACGATTGTATATAGTATATATGTATGTGTGTGTGTGTGTGTATATGCGTGCATATGTATGTGTTAGCTGTGCCTCGACTACAGCTACTACATATACATATGCACATCAGTCTCCCCATCTATACATACATACATACATACATATATATTGTATGCCAATGCGCTCAGCACATACAAACACTATTAACTTTAGACGTAGCCACTAAGAGATTTGCTGATGTTATTGAAAATTTAATAAAAACTATAATTAGAGTTGATGCATTAATTGATTGAGTGTAATTGAGCTGGTAAGTAAATGGAATTGATTATTAGAAATTTTTTATATAATAATATTATAAATAATTTAAAAAAATTAATAATATATTTAAAATAATATTTTAAATTAATTTATATATTAAATTATACAAATTTACTTGGAAAAATGTGCAACTATATATTTATATTCATTTTTATTTTTAATTTAATTATTTTTGCTAAATTTTAATTTAATTTACTTTAATTTGAATATTTCTTATTCAGCTTGAAAAAGTTTTGCTGATTTGAATTTATATTTGCGCTAAAAATTTTGTAAATATAATTTATTTTATTTAACATTTATGTTAAATTTAAAATATAATTGACTTCATTTAACATTTAAGTTTAATGTAATGAATTTCTTTTATTTGCTGTAAATTATTTACAATTTGCAGCCATCGAAAAATAACTATCAATGTTTTAAACTTTCACAAGATCAACCGAATAACTCGCTCTCGTTCTGTGCATGAGCCTGTGATTCTTTTCGTTTTAGTCGTCGATTGAGCGTTTTGCTTTGCACTATTCCTGTGGCGCTCTTTTAACGAACATCGTTTAGGGAGCGACACGATTGACGCTCGCGCAATAAAGCTCAATAAGTCAGAGTCTATGCAAACGTTCTTCAATTACACACACACGCACATATTTACACAAAATTATGATATTGGTGTGCTTAGTGAAGAGCAGCCTCGCTTACATACCAATATATCGGCTCGGCTAAACTCCAGAGAGAAATAAAAACCTAAAACAAAATGTTTCTCTTCGATCGCGAACTCGTGACTGCTCTCTGAGCTTCTTTTTTTTAACTCTAACTATAAGTGAAATACACTTATTGGTAGATATAAAATTGATTAACATTGTTAAGCTATATATAAAATAAAAAAAAAGTTTGAAAATATTTAAAAAACATCAATTCATAATTATAAATGAAGTTTCATAGCAAAGTTGTTCAGAGAGTTTTGCAGAAACAATTAACTGCCAACTGTATGCCTTGACACTTGCAACAAGTTCAATGCAAACGCAGCTGTCCCTTTCTCTCTTTCGCGCTCTGTCTCGCTTTTTCGATAACTTTTTGTAAACTGTCAAACCGGACTTTTGGCTGTCAAAAAGATTGGCGCATGCGCCGTTTCACATTTCATTCAGCTGTTTGAGTATGCGACGCGTCGGTGGAGGAAAGCTTTGCGGCTCTTGGGAAAAGCTCTGCGCGGACAGTGCTCTGAAGTATTCGTAGTGTGGTATTCCAGTGTTAAAACATTAAAAGCTAGGCTGGAAAAAGGACAACAGTTAAATAGAAGATACCAACACTATTGGTATTCAGCGGTACGGAGCTGCAAACTCCATTTGGCATAATTCCCCACACACACGGACACACACACACACACACACACTCCTACACACTCAGTCATACACACACACACACACACACAGAGGCGCACACACAGCAAAAAGTCGATTTTTCACCAACATCAAGTTGTATATGTGCAAAACTTTCGAATCGCAGGATATATTCAATGCGAACGTGATTTAATTTAACGAAGAAAAAAGAAACTGCCATAAATAAATATAGAGAAATATATAAATGAAAAACTCTACAAAATGTGTGTGATATAGACGTGAAAAGCATTTAGTTTTTCATACCAAAATGCTGAGCTCATCATAGAGCGTAGAAAAGTTCTGCCAGCAGCAGTAGCAGCAGCAGCAGCAGCAGCAGCAGGAGTGAAAGGAGCCTTTGCCTCCCCTACCCCTTCAAGCAAACTGCCCCCGTGCCGAGTGTTGGCCTGTTGTTTGTGATGTTATGTTTATGGTAATGAGAAAGGTGATAATTTGTGTGACTAAACGCCTTAAAGGCTGTTGAGCAATGCGTAGCGGCCGGAGGCAGACGACAACAGCCTTACCCTAAGCCAGAGCCGAAATTCAAATTCAAATTCAAATTCAAATTGGAATTGTGACCGCAGGCTAAGAGATCCAATTGCCAATTGCCAATTGCCAATTGCCAATAGGCAATAGCCAAAAGCATTTTGCGTCCAAGTTAAGATAACGTTAAACACAAGCTACGGCTGCACAACGACAACAACAACGACGCGGACGACGACCAGGACCAGGTCGACGACTAGAAAGCGCACATGGCGAGCTGGAGCTGGAGCATCTTGTGCGCAACGCTGTTGGCCGGCCTCACGTTACTCACGGGTAAGTTCAGTCAGACAGAGGAGGGAGCGGGAGAGAGAAGAGAGAGAGGGAGTCAATGGTTGTTAGCTCATTCTAATCCTAAATCCCATGCATATATATATATATACATATGTGTATTTAGTGACCCATACGGTGCGCATTACCAATCTCCGTGTGCCGCACACTTACACACTCGAACGTGATAATGAGCCCGATCCTTTGGTATTGGACTGCGAGTACGAGATGGGGCCAAGGGAGAAGGGCTTTGTGCTCAAGTGGCTGTTCAATAATCACTCCATCTATCAATGGATACCATCCGTAAAGGGTTTTGCCATGGTGAGTCATCGTCACCCCATTTCAACTTGAAAGGGGCCAAAACAAAAACAAAAACAAGAACCAAACAAAAAATTAATTAACATAAAATTTGCTTTCTTCTTGTTCTTCTCGCATTTGTTGTCTCTTGTAGGGCTTCATGAAGGCAAAGATAGACACCAAAATATTCACCATGGAGGGCAGTCCCGGTGTTATATCGATAAAGAATCCCGACTGGAACATGACGGGGGAATACACCTGTGCCGTGCAAACCTTTGAGTCCACGGATAAGCGAAGTGCCCGCTTACAAATAATCGGTATGTGAATGTGAATGTGAATGTGAATGTGAATACGAATGTGGATGGGTTTGCAATTTACATATATGTATATAAAGCTATTGTTTTCTTTTTTTTCTGTTTTATATATATATTTATTCCAATACACTATGAAGCGTAGAGGCTATATTGATGTGAGCATCAGGATGAAAATATTTGTTGATAAGGTGTAGATCGTATATTTTTCGAAAATTGATTGAATTCGTAAATTTTCTAATTCATGCAGTATGTATAGGAAATTTTAATATATGCGTATGTATAAATATGTTATGCAAGTGAAGAATTCATGATTTTATTAGAATTGTTTGAATAATAACTAAATTATACATATATGTATGATAACTAGGATTATGATGCGCATTTAGGAATTAGATTTGCCGTGTTAGTAAGATTTTCCATTGAACTAAAATCTTGAGTTAAAGAATTTAAAATTTATATTATTTTAAAAAAATATATAAAAATATAAAATCATGTTGTTGCATATAAATCAATTATACAAAATTTTAAAGCTTTAAAATTGAATTTTAATTTTAAATGTATTTTTTTTAAAGAAACTTTAGAAAATAAATTAAAAAAATATATATTTAAAATATAATTTTATAATTTTTATAAATTTGTATTATAACATTCAAATAATTTCTAAATCAAAATATAAAATATCAGTTTTGATCTTCATATTGCATATATTTTAACATTTCTTAGAGTATAAAATAAGTCGGCTCTATTGAGCTCCATTTCACTCACCTGTTTATGGCGTGAACTTGTTTGTATAGGTGTTGGCTAGGTGTGCTGCCCACATGTGGGTGTGTGACTGTGTGTGACTGTGTGTGTGTGTGTTTGTGGCACGTGCGACTCATATTTGCATGCGTGTCATGTGGCAGTCGCTGCGGTTATAAAGCGCCCAGCCACCAGCCAAGCGCCGCCTCTTGTTTTTGTTTGTTTGTTTTTTTGTTTTATATCAAAAGTTTTGTTGTTGTTGTTGGGATTTTTTTATGCTTTTTTGTTTAGTTTGACACTTGATTAATTCTCACGGATTTTTTGTTCGCTACATGTCCTGTGACCAATCTACCCACGCCCCCTTTGAACACCAACTCGATTGGCAAACAGTTCCTGAGTCGGATTTCATGCTGGAGGCACGCATGGGTGGCGAGCAGACAGATGTGGACATAATGTGTGCAGTGCAGAATGTTTTCCCACAGCCGGTGCTATCTGTCATGTAAGTAAAGATCAGCATTTGTCAACGATATGCAATATCTATAGACTCTCTCTCTTTCTCTATTCCTCCCTCTCCACTCATTTAGTTTTGATACACATATACTGGACTCGGTGCTGACGCAATTGGATCAGAATCCCAGTGGCCTGTACAGCATGACAGTGCGAACGCGCATTCCTAGAGATCAACTCGAATCACCCACACCGATCACATGTGCGTTTTTCCTGCTCGGCACTAACTATACCAAGCGCAGGGAGACTATTTTCTATGGTAAGTAGAGGTAAGCTGGCAGGCAGGCGGGCTCAACTCATCCGTTAAAGCAATTCTTAATCGTATCCCTCTTTTTCTTCACTCTCTTTTGGATGTCAATTGCCAAGCAGATAAAGCCACAAATATACAACGCAAATGGACAACAGTCGCCGTAGTTATGTCGATCGCATCTTTAGCTTTAAGCAGTTAGTTTGGTAGTGTTTTTTGTAGGCTATGTACGTATTTGTTTTTATGTTCGTATAGAATGTTTAAAAGAAAACTTTCATTTTTAAATAGAATTTTAAAACGATAAACGTAATTTTTTGCGGTATTTTTAAAAAAGCGCTTATTTTGTAAATGCATGTAAATGTAAGAGAAACGAATGATACACACACACATACAACTATACACAGTCATACATATATACACACACATAAACATACATAAATTTAAAATCAAGAAAGAAAATTAACAACAAAAATATACATAAAATATTCAATAGAACACAAAAAAAAAAAACACAGAAACAAACAAAACAAGAACAACAAAAACTAAAACAAATTATTGTATTCATATATTTACCATATAAATTAAAAAAATATATATATATAAATAGTTATGTATGATGTATAGGTCTAATTGAGTACAGAAACGCTAATAAAAAAACGAAAAAATAAAAGTGCATTAAATTAAATGTGTTGTCAAATGATTTTTCATAAACAATAATTTGTATACTTCACATGAAATAAATATCTATTTAAATATAACGCTTTTGGTATTTTTGTGGTATTTTTGGAATTTTTAGCACATGGCACCGTATACTGCAGCCCTGCGTAATTTTTGCTGTTTGTTGCTTTTGCAGCCCTGGTGCGCATGTACGTACGAGCACTTCCAGTGCGCCTTCCCGTGCGCCTATGAGTATGCAGTGAAAATGACAGCACTGGCAGCAGCAGCAGAAGCAGCAGCAGAGAAATCAACATCATTGTGAACTGAAATAGCAAAAAGTTGACGCCATAGGCCAGACGCTAGGCAGAGCCAAGGTTTCTGCTCCCTTGGCCCATTGATTGGATAATCCGCGAGCCATATTAGCAACACTTTGGCTACCACAAAAGAGAAATAACAATTTGTACACAGCATGTCCTAGTATTAGCAACTGGAAACGTGGACGACTCTCAACTAAACTGTTGGCAGAGCAACAGCAGCAACAGTAACAGCAGCAGCAGGAGGAGCAGCTAATGCGGCAGCATGGCGTCCGCCGATGGCGACACTATCAACACCATTGACCTGGACAGCTCCTCAACATCGCAGGCTAAACTAGGGGAGCCAAGCAATGGTAATTTACTAACAAACACAATTGCAATAAACAAAAGCATATATTTGCCATTGCAAAAAAAAAAAGAAAAAAAGACGAATTCGCTACGAGCGCTGACAAAAAATCAATGAATGGCAAATGGAAGTGTGGCCGTGGCGCATGTGTCTCAAAACTAGGTGGGGGAAGGCAGAGGCAATGGCATAGGCAGAGGGAGGGTGGAGAGGGGGAGGACGCCCCCGATTTGACTGACTGGCTGACTGCTCGACTGCTTCTTTAACTAGATGAGATACTTGTCTGAACCAATGCCAACACATTTCCAATTGATATTTATATATATGCACATATACATCAAGTATGACCGACATATCAAAATCAAATGAAAACAAAAGAAACTTTCAAACGGCCAACAACCTGTCAACTATTTATGGATACGCAACGTGTGCGTGTGTGCGTGAGCGTGTGTGTGTGTGTGCGTAAATGTACCTAACCCAAGTTCAAGCTCAAGTTGATACATTTCCCACTTGACTCATTCGCTATTCATGCCCAGCACATTATAAATTTTATATGAATGCAGCACGTTACGTTAAGTAGCCAACTAATAATATACTTTCCCAACTTGTAGTTTCCACCGACCATGTGGGTAACTCATCGCCGGACGTAAGTAGACATTTATATATAGCATTCAGATTGAATATTCTATTTATTACATTCTCAGCTGGGCAATCGGCTGCCGCGCTCGGCCAACAAAGCGGACAAGGAGCGAAAGATTGGACACAGGCGCGTCGGTGAGGGCGGCGAGATTACCTACAAGAAGATACAGACGTCGCAAATTATGGGCTCCATTCAGCTGGGCATACAACATACCGTAAGGGATCCCCAAGAAAGGATTACAGATATTAACTAATTTTGTTATATATATATATATATATATTCATTAGGTCGGCAGCCTGGCATCGAAGCCAAAACGTGATCTACTTATGATGGACTTCTGGGAAATTGAGAGCATTACGTTTCCGCCAGAGGGTTCTAGCCTTACACCTGCCCACCATTATAGCGAATTCAGATATAAGATCTATGCGCCCATAGCATTTCGTTACTTTCGTGATCTGTTTGGCATACAGCCCGATGATTTTATGGTGCGTATTTGAAGCACATAACAATAATTGCTATCAAAGCTTTCGCTTTCCAGATGTCTATGTGCACTTCGCCTTTGCGCGAACTATCGAATCCAGGTGCTTCCGGCTCTATATTCTATTTAACGGACGATGATGAGTTCATTATCAAAACGGTGCAACACAAAGAGGGTGAATTTTTACAAAAACTACTGCCTGGGTAAGCGAAACAACTCCAAAGAAGGGACAGAGAGAGAGAGAGAGAGAGAGAGAGAGAGGTTTAGAGAGCTCTTGCTAATGTCTTCATTCTCTTTAGTTATTATATGAATCTCAATCAAAATCCGCGCACTCTATTGCCGAAGTTCTTCGGCCTTTACTGCCTGCAAACGAGCAATGCCAAAAACATTCGCCTGGTGGTGATGAATAATTTGCTGCCTTCGTCGGTGCGAATGCATCTGAAATATGATCTCAAGGGATCGACGTTCAAGCGCAAGGCATCGAAGGCGGAACGGGCCAAGAAATCGCCCACATACAAGGATCTCGACTTTATGGAACAGCATCCGAATGGTATATTCCTGGAGGCTGAAACCTATTCGGCTCTGATCAAGACCATTCAACGGGATTGCACAGTGCTGGAATCGTTCAAGATAATGGACTACTCGCTGCTGCTGGGCGTGCATAACTTGGATGTGGCGCTCAAGGAGAAGCTGAGCGAACATCGCAAGCCGCTGAGAGCACCGCTGGCCGAGGATTCCGATGTCGATGAGCCGCTGGAAGCTGCCGAGCCGGGCGATGGCAAGGATCGTGATGCAGCCACGGGCATCAGCAGAAATAAGTGAGTATCCAAAGAAGCGTTGGAGAGGCTGTGGAGTGGCCAATGATTAAATGCTAATACAGTGTGGCATACAGATCGGTGAATCGACAACGTCTGGTGGCCCACTCCACGGCCATGGAGAGCATTCAGGCGGAGAGCGAGCCCATTGATGATGAGGAGGATGTGCCGTAAGTGAAACTAGCTAATTAGATAAAGAATTTTTAATTATATATGATTAATATATGAATCTATTCCCTAACAGACCTGGTGGCATTCCCGCACGCAGCGAGAAGGGCGAACGCCTGTTGCTCTATATTGGCATCATCGATATACTGCAGTCGTATAGGCTAAAGAAGAAGCTGGAGCACACATTCAAAAGCATTATACACGACGGAGTATGTCCGGGCACTTAATTGAAGTGCATCACATACTTAATATATTCTCTATATTCTTGTGTTGTTGCAGGAGACCGTTTCGGTTTGTCGTCCCTCGTTCTATGCTCAAAGATTTCAAAACTTTATGGCCAAGACCGTATTCCGCAAGATACCATCGCGTAAGTCAGCTGGCTGTCGCAACTGGGCTAAGTACACGTACTATAAGGCATTTTTGTGCGATTGGCAAATTGAAACAACTTGAACATGTCCGTGTTGACATTTGACATTCGATCTTTGATCTTTTTGCGTAGCTGCAACACACATACATATATACACACACACACACACACACACATATATATATATATAGATGTATATCTGCATAATTGATATACCTATTTCAACACATTGTAAATCGCTAATTTAGTTTTGATTCAGTTTTCCTTTCTTTTTTTATTTTTTTGTTGTTTTGTGCAGCAAAAATGCAATATGGTACACACACTTTGCCCTCGAGTGCAGCTAGTCGAGTTAACTAATTAATGAATTAATTAATTATCTTGTTTACGTAATTACAAATTTTTGAAATTTATATGTATTTTTTAATTCTGAAATCGCTCTGCTTTCCTGTTTGTTTTTCGTTCTTTGATGCATTTCTCTCTCACTTGTACGCATATAGTGGATCTCCCAGAGATCAAAGGAAATCACAGAAAATTTCGTACCTTGGTAACCAGTTATATAGGTAAAGAAACAACAATAATCACAAATTCTAACTTAATTTGTTTGTTAAGTAACTGATATATATATATATATATTAACATGTATATATATGTATAATTTTATATATATATATATATATATATTTATTGAGTTCTTTGATTTTATTTTACATATATTTAATGCACTTGGTTGGTTGATGAAACCGGACGCAAAGCATGCCTCTCGATCACACGTTAGTGCTCATCTCTCTAACCCACATATCCAACTAATCCAAATGCAATAATGAGCTTGATGCTTCAAGTGCTGCGCCTACTCAATCACACCTTAACTCAGATCTGTTCGCTCTTTAAACTAATTCAAGATCTTTGTGAAATTTTACAGCTCTAAAGCATTCGCCGTCGAAGAGAAAAAGTCTCTCCAAGGCCATACAGCGCTCCATAGATAGCGACAATGAGCCCACGCGAGGTGAGTAAATATATATATACATATATAAACTCTATTACATCTCATTCCTAATCCCATATTCCTTTATCCATTTCAGCTGTGCACGCATCGCACTCCCACAGCAGCGGCAAAATTCATCAGCCATCGAAGCCGTCTATCTCAGAGTCGACGTCTGCAGCAGCAGCAGCTGCTGACAGAGATCGTGATCGGGATCGAGATCGAGATAGAGATCGCGATAGAGATAGAGATCGCGATAGAGATCGTGAGAGTGGACGTCACTCGAGTGCAGCTGGCCAGAGCTCCAACTCCAGCAATGTGCCGCCGCCCGTAAGGCAGCGCCCGTCCACCTCGTCGACGGGCGGCGCTGCGGCTGGCAGCAATTTGAAGGCGCGTGTTCCTCCGCCAGTGCCACCACGTGGCTCGCCACGTCGCAAGGATGCGCAGGACAGTCGAGCGCACTCGACTACGCCAGGTACAGCAACATTCGATATCAATTCACCCACAGACACAGGCACAGGCACAGGCACAGCTCAAGCTTCAGTCAGAGCGAGCAACACGCTGCAATTGCCTAGCGAGGCGAATCCGCGCTTCGGGGAGCGTCGCTCGCCCAGCAACGTGCAGGATTGGCTGGAGCTGCACGATCTCTTCGATGTGGCGGACAATTTGAGTCCAGCGCCCGTGTCCTGTCCGCTGCAACGCAATCGCTCGTCGCGTCGTCGGGAATCGTTGCAGTCGGCCTACTCCACGGCGCGCTCAGAGAGCAGCCAACGGCGGCAGCAGCAGCAGCAGCAACAGACACGTCTGCTCAGCCACGTGGACATCTTTCAGCGCCAGAACAGCTTCATGGCGCGCAGCGATCGCTCCTCGGTGGGCTCGATCGTGCGCAACTTCCCGCCCATACGCGCCGAGAGCTATCGCACCGCCCAGACCACGGTGAGCGGCAGCACCGAATGCTCCCCTAGGCGGAGCAAGCAGCAGCAGCAGCTGCAGCGCCAGCACAAGCATCAACGCTATCTGCACTATGTGGATCTGGCTCTGGGCGGCGACGACAATTGTGAGTCGCAGGAGGAGAATCTGCTGCAGTCGGTGAGCACATTTTTGGAGGTGAAGCGCGAGTTCGAGGGCGCCAATCGACGGCCAAGAAACTTGCCCGTGCTCCAAGTGGCACCGGAAGAAGCCGATCATGATGTGCAGTTGTCTGTGCCCGCAGCACCACCAAAGCGTCCCAAGCGCAAACGACGTGCCCCCAAGGCAGCGCCCTCCACCATACCAGAGAGCACGGACACTCAGTCCAATGGCGCCACGTTCCGCGATTCGCTTGAGTTCAGACGCAATAGTTGTGCCTAGACTGCAGCATGCTTACATTTCGCCATGCGCCTCATCCCCGCCCATTCACAATACTATTTCTCTTTGCTCTCAATTGATCTCTACTTTGTCGCTCTCATTGCATTTATGTTCTCATTGTATTGCTAGGCACAACTCCATCATGCAGTTCAACACCTCCCCCTGCCTTTGACGACATCTCCGAGGACAGCTCGAACAAGAACAGCACCTCCTCGATGGGGCGCAGGTCACATCATCATCATCACTCATCACCACCAGCAACAGCAACAGCAACAGCAGCAGACACAACAGCAACATTCCTATTATCAGCAACAGCCACAGTATTTGGAGCGCAAGATGAACATTGGCCCGGCATATCGAGGCTCCTATAAGGAGGACATCGTTAGGTTTGGCTAGCTTAGAATGTTATGAATGAATCTTCAATTAATATTCTTCGCTCATTGCCATTGCCTTGCAGCGTCTCTGAGGTGCATCTGGACACATTGCTGGCGGTGGACACGTCATCGAGCAGTCACTATGGTTCACGCGGTGGCCTGGCCTGGACGCCGCCGGCTTCAGGTGAGGGCTCAACACCCACTTGGACAGAGGGCACACCCAGTTTTACGGACTCCAGTTCGAGTGGTGATCTCGGTAATTGGCACTTGACTTGATTTCTTACTGCAATTATCGCCTTTTCTGTTCCGTTGGTTTATCTATCTATCTATCTTTATATATATATATATATATATATATATAATATATATATATTCATTCATTCGCTTACAATCGCAGACAACTTCTCGCCCATAAACTCATCCAAACTCGATCGACACAAGCCGACAGTGGAGGATGCCATCAACTCGCTGTCATCGGGAATGGTAAATATGCGTGGCGATGGTGTCAATTTATAGATTCTCATCGATCTTGAGTCAAAATACAATCCCAAGCCAAGACAGCAAACACCAAAGACCTGATCGACAAAAAAAAAAAAAAAACCATTCCAATTGCACACACACCAACACGCACACCCACACCCACAACCACGCCTACACCCACCTACACACATACATTTATAAATATATTATAAATTGTATATATATTATATATATTTTAGATCAACTAACATAACCTGTGATTGGGTACAGCAACAACAACAACAACAACAACAACAACTACTTCTCGTATACATGGTGCAAACAGAATTGGACTCAAGTTATAAAGGAAATGCTGAGTGTTCAGGTGCATGGGTGTTATATATGCATATATTACACGTATATATACTGTTATATACTCTCATACATATGTACATAATTGTGTGTGTGTGCACTTGTATAGCTAGGATATAATCAAAAGGCGCCCTCTCGTAGAACTCCATCGATAGAAGAGACAGCAATATCTACATGCATTCGTATATACAGGATACCAGCAACAGATATCGTTCAAGAAATATATATCTATATATATATATATATTCTATATATACAAAGTAAATATATATATATATATATATATATATATATATATATATATATATATATATATATATATATATATATATATATATATACGAATACAATAAATTTATCAAGCAAACAATAATTGATATTATATACAAACATCAAAAGAAATACATAAGATCAAAGTTGACAGCAAAAAAAGAAAAGAAAAAAATATATACATACATATATATATATATATATAAATACAAAATCAAATGCAATTATGATTCCCGTTCCTTGATCCGCGTTCCATATATAAGCTGATATTTGATTATATGAATGCATAATATCGAATTATACAATACCTTAAAATTAAAGTTACAAATTTAAAACAAAAATTATAGTTATACTTAAAAAAAAAAAAACGTTTTTGCGATACTTTCGAATCTCCGATATATCCACGATACGTATTATGTACTTATGTATAATCAGCAATCGCGATATTACAATATTGTTGTAAAATATATTAAAATTGATGAGCGGAACAGAGAAAACAAAAAGCAAAAGAAATTCTATGCATATTATTCATTTGTATTTATTATAATATGGTAATTAATTGTAAACATGTTTAGGTTTAAAAGGACGCGCAAGACACAACACGGACACAGACGACAGACGACAGACGACAGACGGACTGGACTCTCACGGATCGGCTAGGGATAGGACTTGTACTCCAAAAGCAAATACGAATGAATTGATTATTTATTAATTAGTTGAATGTTATTTAACTTATATGCATTATTCTAAAGATTACTGAAATCCAATTGTAATTACATACAATAAATTAAATTGCAAGGTTGAAAATCCGGCTCCCATCTTTCTCTCCTACTCTTTTTCTCATTTGGAAATGCACACAATTTGCTAACAGTTTTAACATACTTAGATAACGGGATAACTTTTTTGGTGCTAGTAAAGCTTTTGCAGATCCTTCAGGGATTGATTTAAGAACTGATTGGTCCAGTCGTTCTCGGGATTATCCAGATGATTATCGAAATCAATCACATCCCGCATGGCTCCGCGCTTCAGCAGCAGCGACACTCCCTCCAGCGTTTGCGACGTGTTCACCAGCGAGAAATTGGCCTTTGACCAGCGGTTAGAGTCACTCGCATAGTCGTACACCTGCAGCGCAGGTCGTTTGTGTTCCAGCGAGACGAGTTTATTGTCGACAATGGCAAAGCAGGCCTTCTTAAAGTTCTCCTGTATCTTGTCAGCTATTTTAGCAGCTGGCGCCTTCTCGATTTGATTGTCGTAGAAGTTCTCCGGCGCAGCATAGTAGCCGGCAATTACTAGGCCCTCACTGTCGGCGTAAGCATCAACCTGCAAGCGGAACAATTTGAGATCAAATCACTATTTAATCGTTTGCAAACTCACCTGCATTAGGGCTATTTCTGCCATAGGAGTAACGCCCAGACACTGATGGAAAAGTGGGATTGCATCTGTGATTTGGACAACAGAACCTTTTGACTTCTTATCAGCCAGCAGTAGGCCGTTCACAGCCAGGTGTGGGTATTTGGCCGCATGAAATATAATTTTTGTATATGCGGTCTCAGAAAATTCATATTCACACATTTTAACTTATTATTTTAGTAAATTTTCCTAGCCGAAATGTTGACTTGTAAGTTTTTACAATCAATTAACTTTGTGTAAGACCGAAAGCGGCAATTATGAAAATACTTCATAAATATACAAAAAAAATACCAAAATATGTCTAACGACAGTATGTGCACGAGTTTGAAGTTTTGCTGGGTTTGTTTATTATAAACATTTAAGGTGGATTAATTATGTATATAATTATTAATTATTATTTAATACAGTGCCTATTTTAAATCAGTAACAGTACATAATCGATAACAAATTATTCATGCCGTTTAATAACAGTGCAGTTACTGTTAATGTTAATTACAGCATACGTGTTGTTTACCTGAAAAGCTGAATTAACAGAACACCTGATTCGATCGAAATAAAGAAGATGAAACATGAAATTTTACTTATTCATTATACTATTCCGTTTAATGAATGAATAAGAATACATACAAAAATATGTATAACATTTTATTACTTAACTGCTCGTCTGCGTCCCGATCTCTAATGGTTTTCTGTTTCAGAGTGTCTACGTTTATAATATTGTAACTAAAATATATGTAATTATATGTATATGCAGTGTACGTCCATCTGAAGCCAATCTGGAAAAATACTACTGGTTGTCATTTAAAATGGCCTTGATATCATCAGCATCCAGAGTTTCGTATTTTAACAGCGCTTCTGCAAGCGCTTTATGTTCCTTCGCATGCTTTTTGAGAATGGCCTTCGCACGCTCATAACTATCACTTAGAATACGCTTGATCTCGGCATCTACGGCTTCAACGGTATTCGGTCCGAGGGCGTCGCCGGTGCCCAAGCCTTTGGGTGACTCAATAGTCCGGAGACCGACCTTTTCCGACATACCCCAATCCTTAACCATATGCGTGGCGATCGATGTTGCCTGCTTCAGATCACTGCTTGCGCCTGAAGTAATTTTTTCTGCACCAAATATTATCTCCTCGGCGGCACGACCGCCCATCATTGTGTCCATCATTGCAAGCAGTTGCGCCTTTGTCACATGATACCGCTCCTTCTCCGGTATATAGGCGGTGTGTCCCAGAGAGGGGCCGCGCGGCATAATTGTCACTTTATGCAGTGGATGTGACTCCTTTGTATAAAAGGCAACAATTGCATGTCCTCCCTCATGATAGGCGGTTATGGTATTTGCCTCCTCATCGGGCAGGCGCGCTTTACGCTCTGGACCCATTAGTACTTTGTCTCTTGCAGTTTCCAAATGTTTCATATTTACAGTCTCGGCTCCATCAATTGCAGCTCTGGAAATGATTAAAATTAGAAATTAATTCATAACATTATAGAAAGATCTACCTTAGAGCTGCCTGATTTATCATATTTTCCAAATCAGCGCCCGTAAATCCAGAGGTGCCACGAGCCAGCATATCTAGGTCCACGTCATCGTGTAGTATCTTTTCCAAATACAATGAAAGAATTTCTTTGCGGCCCGTGAAATCGGGCGTAGAGACTACAACTTCAACATCGAAACGACCTGGACGCAGCAATGCTTGATCCAAATCATCCCGACGATTCGTTGCACCTAGTACTATGACACCAGCATTTTGATGGAAGCCATCCATTTCGGAGAGCAGTTGATTTATAGTTTGATTCGCATACGGATGGAGAACAGAATTTGTGCGCTTTGCGCCAACCGAATCAATTTCGTCGATGAAGATGACGCAGGGAGCGCGAGCCTTAGCAGCCTCTGATTGTGATACGAGCAAAGAAGAGAATCAACAATAATTATTTGGTGAACAATCTCGGGCACTTACTGAATAGATCGCGCACACGTCTGGCGCCCTGGCCAACCAGGACTTCATCAAACTCTGGACCGGCGGCGTGGAAGAATGGAACATTTGCCTCGCCTGCAACAGCGCGGGCAAGTAAAGTCTTTCCGGTGCCTGGCGGGCCAACGAGGAGCACACCCTTCGGCAGCTTACCACCTAAATTTGAGAACTTATCGGGATTCTTGAGAAATTCTACCACCTCCTTAAGCTCTTGTTTCGCCTCATCACAGCCTTTGACATCATCGAATGTTACGTGAATTTCCTCTGGATCAACCTCAACTTGATTGCCAAGTTGTATGCTGCTAAAAGACATGATCTTAGAATTATTTTATACAGAGTGCAAGAGAATACTCTCTCTCTCGAGGCTTGAATACTTACCGGAACACAGATCCATTTGATGAGGTAAAGAAACTCATAAAGATTCCAATGAATACGACGATAACAATGAGTGTCTGGAAAATCTGCGTGACAATTATTGAGCATTATTCACAACACCAAGGAGCGGATGGTGGACAACAACACAATACAATACCAGAAAGCACTCTTTGGCGGAATGTAATATAGAGCTATAGCTGATACTCAGAGATTGAGTTGTTTACCCTCTCAGAGATGCTTTCGGCAAAACAGAGGTCATGACAAAAGGAGAGGCTAGCTCCTTGAGCTAATGGTGTATTGAAACCTACCTTCAGGTACTTCATTGTTTTTCCCGACTTTTGAGAATCTTCCGCGTTAGATGCCGCCAAATATCCTTCAGCAAAGGCTATTTTTATATTCTCCTGCAAACAAGAAGAATTATTTACAAGGAAGGCTTTGATAAACGTAATGCATACCGCATTGTGTAAATTTCCCTGCCCCTCAGATTTGGCGAGCAATTTTTTAAGCTTCTCGGCCTGAATGTTCAGTTCGCCATCTGCTTTCTGTGGCGTTCCTTGCAGCGCTGACTTCAGTCTGGTTGTCATTGTGGGATTACGTTTTTGTTCCGCCTCAATGGAACGATCTGTCTTGAATCCGCGAAACTGTCTCCTGCAGAAACGATGATAAATCTAGAAATCATTCCGCTCCAGCAATTAACAAACGACAATTCTACTTACAACTGATGATGATTCAGTAACATGGGACTCAATAGGCCTCGCAACAACGTTGATTGCATATTGCTGCAAATGAGAGTTTCAATTAATCAGTGAATTAATGAGATTTTATTCGGTTTATACTCACACAAGATCAGCATTTTTCTTTGAGTCCAGTGACACTTTAAATTTGTAATTAGTTTGTTGCCTGGAGCCAGAAACAGTTGTTTGTATCGCTGGCTCCTCCAGTGTGACATGGACATTCCGCATCGAGGGCAACATGCTGGTGACTCTGATCAGAGCATTGTTGACTAGCTCCTTGTCCAGTATACCATTCAGTCGCGCTGCCTTCTCCACAATGCTTTGTAAGCTAGTGCCCGATTTGATGAGCAGGTTCTTGAAATCCAACACGAGGTCGTAGCTTCTACCTTGCGCCGGTGTACTTTTATTGTTGTTGATGCTGGAGCTGGAGGACTTTGATTTGTCGGCGAAGAAACGTTGAACACCGCCATTTGTTTGCAGTTTGGTTCGCTTCACTGTGTAATAGTGCGGTTTTCGACTAAAATTACCCAGATAAAGGTAGGGCTGACATTGAATAAAAACCAAAAAAAAGTCAGTGGTTGTGGGAATGGAAGCAATGGAAAATCGGGATCGTAGTTGGCCTACACTTACCACTGAGTGTGTGTTGGCAGAAAACATTCTCAGAATATACAAAAATTTTATTAATTACAATAACAGGCTTAGATCGGGCGAGCGGACGACAAAAATTTTTGACAGGCGAAAATGTCATAATCTTGTTGCGTCCGTGTTGCATCCCTGTTTGTTTTGTGGTAGCCCTCGAATTTGATAGCCCGCCTAGTCAATTATTCAAAATACTGCAATTTCGGATTTGATTTTATCGCAAAACTATTTTGATTATAATGTCTTGGAGTACTTTTGTTGCTTGTTGTTAAAGCCAAAATTTTTTTTTATTTAAAATCAATTATTATGTAAATATTATTTAATCAAAGATATTACACCATAGTATTATGGTCACACTGTCAAGCGATATTTTGAGAATTTCTGCATAAAACTAACTTTATAAATAAGAAATTACTTATAATGTAGATTTATAGTATTTTCTTCACAACACGCTTCATGGTTTATTTATGAAACATACATATTGATGGAAATACTTATTATCGATGATTAAATTCAGTTATCGAAATAAGCTTAATGTATTTGAAAAACAGAGTCGTCCAATATGCGCGTAGGATAATAGTTATAGTATTAGCAGAATGCGAAATTAAAACAAACCCCAAAATAGGCATCTATGACAAAATACAACGTAGTTTTTTTGCCACGACACGAGCACAAAGTTCAATATATGTATTGCATAATTTAGAACTGTCTATAAAAATATTGCATACTCTTGCGAAATGCCAAAATGTATAAAGAAAGCTGAAAATTATACCATTAATTAAAAGTATCTTTTAGGCAAAAGCAGCGAAATCTCTTGAAACGGTTATGAAGTGTATACGAAATACTCGACAGATGGTGCCAGTTGTTTGGGTTACAAAGTCATCGACTTTTTGAATTGTCATCGATATATTTAACAGTGTCTTAACAGT
Source organism: Drosophila stalkeri (assembly GCA_035047405.1). Taxonomy (NCBI): domain Eukaryota; kingdom Metazoa; phylum Arthropoda; class Insecta; order Diptera; family Drosophilidae; genus Drosophila; species Drosophila stalkeri. The sequence continues at coordinate 13,526,720 of JAWNPR010000090.1, forward strand.
CTAGAGCTGCAACGGAAGATCTCGGGAATATTTAACTTCGACAGCCCAACGATCAGTCGAGTTTGAACTTCAACAGGTGTTAAAACGAATTCGTTACGAGAGAAGCGGTATTTCTACTGCACACGAGAAATCGGTAACATAAGGAGCAACTGCTTCGCTTAACTAATAACAACACAAAGTAAAATATATAAAAATTAGCCATATACTCAACTGATTGAGAACGTGACAAATAATTCAAATTCTAATAAATAATCAGAAAAATTTCCATACACATACATGCATACGTAGTAATCTGCAGTGGTAGACAAAACCTTCAGATAAAGTTTGTGTTTGTTTTCGTTTTTTGGATAACGTTTGTGTGTTTATTTTAGAGATCATATCAAAGTTTGGATTACTTCGCTTCATTCGAGAGCAACGTATTTTACGCAGCCTACAAACGCACGGTAAGTGTAATATATATAGTATTCATCTGTATTCATCTGTCCGACCACGATGCAAAATTGTTGGTTGCAAGTGCAGTTCAAGCCAGAGACAGAGCCAGAGCCAGCGCGCTAGTAGTAGACATTGAATTTGAATGAAAATGAGGGATGAGATTTCGTCATTTACGGGCAGGCATACAGAGCACAAGTGCGAGAGCAACAACATGCGAACTGAGATCAAACAAAACAAGAGTTTACTCGCTCTATCGCACGTGTTTTTCCAAGTACGACGAGTCGCTCATGAACGAGTACGTGAGCGTGCAAGTATGCAAGCGTGTGTGTCTATGTGAGCGAATGTGCGTATGTGTGGGCAACAGAGTGTACGTATGTGAGTTGTTAGTTGTTTGTCGTCTACCTACCTGTGGCTTCATTACCTGCCCGCTGTTGCCTTTACTGTGCCATATCTAAAATACACACACATGCAGCGTATATATATATGAGTGTGTGTGTGTAGTTAAACTAGTGAGCGTATTAATGACATAAATTTTCAACTTAAGTCGGCATTATTTAAACATTCGCCGTTTTTTACCACTGAGCCAGCACTGGCCCAATTTACGCCGCCAATTTGGCAGCTTTATCAACAAGAGGCCAACTGTAACCTCTTACACTAAACACTTACTTTCCTACATTCACCAATACACAGACAAAAAAAAAGTGCAGCAGCCGCACGTCGTCTCCAGGTGAGATATGCGATTTGGCTTGCTCTGGCTCAGACTCTGGCTATCCGCGGTAGACAAACATTTACAGTCTACTATGACTGAATAGCACATTATTTTTAAAATGTGCCAAAGGCAGAGAGAGAAATTAATGCTATCTACAGTTATACGAATTTTATATACTCTACGTATTTTTATTAAAACAGAAGCTGAATAATAATAAATATAATATCAGATTTAAAAAATTCACAAAATAATAATAATAAAATATAACTGAATTTACTCAAAATTGGCAAAGCTTTATATGACATACTTTACACTTTGTTTTCAGTAAATTCAATTAGATTTTCTTATTATTTATTTTTCTTTTTAATAAATATAAATATATTAGTAATTTGTCATTTTCTATGAATTTTTGTTAAAAGAGAGTATAAATATTAATAAAAAATTATAGTCGAATTTACTGTAACAAATCTTAAAGTCCAAAATAATAAATAGATAATATAATATACTCGTTCACCCGCTCAAAGGTAACTTACACCTGAGCTGTGTGTGTGTGTGCGTACGTCTGTATATGTATTTGTGTACACATATATTGCATTACTCTTTTCCTCAAGAGTGCGATCAGTTGCACAGAGAGAGAGAGAGAGGCAGAAGTGAGAGAGACGGGGGCGAGGGCGAGGGGGAAAGAAAAACCGGTAATGCATTCGAAAAGAAGTCACCTTCATATAAAACTTAACTCGTTGCCAAGTCGAGAGGCAGAAGCAGAAGTATTGTAAACTCGACTAAAATCGTAAGACCCGAGTGACTCGAGAGTCGAGAGTCTAAATGCCCTGAACCCCAGGTTGGAAGATTGACTTTAGCATTTCGCTAACATTCGCCGGGAACAGCAACGGCGACGGCGACGGCGTCAGCGACAGCAGCTGCAGCTGCTGTCCCACTATCAGCCCTGGAATGCTATAGATATCTTACAGATGCGCAGTTATCGAGCCAACTCTGAAAGCTTTCGTTGCCGATCGATGTGAGGGAATGCATTGAGCACTGAAAGGAATGTGGATAATTTATTTGGTCGACAAAAAAAAAAAAGAAGAAATAATAACAACAAACTCTATCGATCACAATATCAAATTCTGTCTACATCAATAATTCCAAACAAGTTTTTTTTCCCTTTACCACAAATAATAACATATACATATATATGTATGTATGTATGTATGTATGTATAATTATAACTATATGTAGAAATGCGTCTAGAATTTTTTATCAATTTCATGGCTGAGTGAAATATAACAAAACTCTTCTTTTGTACATGCTCGTAAAGTAATGGGCTATATATCTATCTATATGTGTATAAATATATATATATATATTGTGAGCAGATATGAATTTATGTGACTATACAAATATATGTATGTACATAAATACGTCATTTGGACACTTAACTGTGGAGGTGCGACATGATTACGTTAGCTAGGCAACAGCGTTTACATAGGTGTGTTGCAATTCCACGAATACTTTGAGTATTTTTTATGCAAATTGGAACATATACGAGCCAATTGCCTGAGAAGATGGTGAGGGGCGAGGGGCGAGAGTGCAGAAAGTCCGCACGATATCTCTTTGAAATGCTTGAAGTATGCATTATTTTTGAAATGTCAAAAAATGAGACCTTTCCATCATGTGTGGCGGGTCGATAGATCGCCTAGGCTATAGTGGCGACATTATCTTATCGCGACATGTTGCCATAAGCCGGCCCACAGATAAAAGATAACTGTATAGCAACAGCAACAACTCTGACTCCGACTCCGACTCCGTCTCGGAGTTTCGTGTGTGTCTGCCGAACTAATGAGGTCAGAGCACTCGGCTCTATGAACGTGCTGCAGCTCCCCTGCCTCTTGCCTTCTCTCGATTGCAGCGGTAATTGAGTAGATAGATGCCTAGGCTGTACTTGTGCCAACAGCTCTCATAAAGTAGTTAACAGCAAACATTATGAATGCAGCGGCTGCGGAGGGTGGCCAGGCTAGTTGAACTCCGTTTTCGGAGGAGGGCAACAAATTGTGTGAGCGAGACACTCTGCCTTAGCTTTATGAGCAGCTTAACGAATTCGTCAAAGTGCCAGACAAACATTTGGCTAAAAATTAAATGTTGTTCAACGAGCTTGCCACTAACAACAACAACAACAACAACAACTGGTAACTGGCAGCTGTCGCTATTTGTGTGTAGGCAAACTCGGTTAGATGTTTTCGCATTCAAAAAATGGGAGAAAAAACAGGCAGAAACTTAAGTGTCGGCACATGCGGCGTATGCGTAATGCCAACTACATATATACATATATACCCTGTAGCAGCAGCAGCAGCAGCTATAGCAATAGCAATAGCAACAGCAAATAGCTCAAATGTCTCTGAGATGGCTATAATAAATAAACGTCGTCTTAACAGCATTTCTATTTTAACAAACAAATCACGAACTTACGCCAAAGCGATTGACGACGAAAAAAAAAAAAACATTTAAAAACACAACTATTTGAAATGCAAACGAGTTGGATTTTTATTTGAATTATATATAGAACTTTTTGGGTATTGTTTTTGTTATATAAGAAAAATAAAGATTTGTATGCTATATATTTGAGTTAAAATTCCTTGATGCTTACTATATATAACTTAGACGAGATTGGCTTGAAAAAGTAAAACATAAAATGCAATAATATTATTTATGTAAAATATTTATTCAAATCTATATTTATTTATATAAAATATATATTTAAATATATTTTATATTATTTTTTGTTTGTAAAATAATATACATACATGGTTAATTCCACTCCTCAAATCATTGTCTAAAATCATATTTTGTTATATTGTTCAGCTGCTCAATCAATGTCTTCGATTTATCTGCTCAATCATAGGTGAGCGTCGCTCTTGCATGGGTCTCTTCAGTTTCAACTGCAAGAAGAGCCAAGTCTATAAAATACGTAGACTATGGCATTATTAAAGTCTTCTTTATTGCGACTCTTTGATGCATTTCTTAGCAGAAGCAAAAATCGAAGACGAGAAAGTGCCAAGTAAAATTTTGAGAAATAAAATATATAAAATTAAGCTAAGCATTCAAAATGCTCGAATTTCATGGCATAAGTGAGGCATTTGGCAAATTCAATAAAAAAATAAAATAAAATAATAAATAAAATAAATATAAATAATACAAAAAATTCCAAATTTTATTAACATTTTTTTTAATTTATTATAAATATATTACATTATTAAAAAGCTGTGGAAAAATTAAAAATCGAATAAATATGTATATATTATTTATTATAAATAATTTAGTTAAAAAAAGATTAACTACATTTATTAACTTAAAATATTAAAAAATTATGGAAGAAATAAAATTCAATTAATATATATATATATTATATATTGTCATATATATGTGCATTATATAATATATAAAATATATGCTAGCTTTTAGCAGACTTTTTATGAATTCGATGGGCTACAATGAGTTGTCGCAATAACTCCATTAATTGGCACTCTGAAAATATCACGCTTTTATCATATAGTCAAATCATTGTTTTAACCCAATTATTATAACACAACACCTAGCATATCTGATAGTTGAGCAGCCCAATGTTCATATATTATTAACTGATTTGCCTATTGTTGTTCTTGCCTAGTTAGCGAATCGACGCATGACAGTCATGCCAAAAAAAAAAAAAAAAAAAAAAAACAAATACAAATAAATCAAAAATCAAGCTGCGATTCTTTTAATAACAATTTTCGAGTGATTTTCGAGTGTTTTGGCAAATGATGTCATGTTTCCATATCAGATGCCGAAATAAAAAAAAACCAATTGCAAGTAAGCATCGTTGTCGACGTCAGGAGCTGAGCGAGTGCGCGTGAAGTGTATAAGTGTGTAAGTGTTAAATGCATTTAGATTCAGATAGTTTATTGGTCTAGCTTGGCTTAAGCGTGTTCGTTTGCCTAATTGAGCGTGAAATGTTCATAGAGAACGCAGTTTGCTATGACATTTACCTTAACCCTGAGTCGAATCGATCAAGCCTGACCGAATGCAGAGCGCGATCAGTGATCAGCGATCAGCGATCAGAGAGATTGGTAAATCAGCTGCTGTTGAGACTCTCTCAAACCAGATGCCATTCTCCACTTGGCTGGCCACGGATCAGATCAAGGCAAGTGACAAAAACCAAAGCCTGCATAGCGTGCATGCCGAATGCCAAGTGCTGCATGTTGCATGTGCTCCATGACGCAGTCTTAACATACTTTGGCTTTGGCTTTGGCTTTGGCTATTGGTGCCAGCATAATTGAATTGAATTTCAATTGCAACGGATCTTAACTTTCACTGTCTGTCTAACTATGTGCGTAGGGTAAACAAAGAGTGGGAGAGAAAGAGAGATAGAGAGAGCAGTAGAAAGAGAGAGCAACACTAGAACATAAGCTTAGTTTTGGCTAGTTTTGCTTATAGGGTAACCTATGGATAGGTATGCCAGAACTATTTGAAATTCTATAGAGAGTCGGGAAACGCATATACATATATGTCAGTATATCATATAATTAGCTATAATCGATCATCGCTTTAAGCTCTTATTGCTCTACTGCCTTAGCTTTGCCAACAACTATATCTACTATATTCATTGCCCCAGTTTACTCTTATATAAATGCATTTCTAAACTCTCTCAATATCAGCTCAGCTCAGCTAATATATGATATCTATAAAAAGTTGTCTAAAATCTAAAATCTCTTTATGCATTCGATGAAAAAGAAAACAGTTTGAATTGAAATGTCAATTTATGTAAATGCAGATCATGACAAATGCATAAGCTAATATATTTTATTTAGTGTCTGCGTATGTGTGTGTGTGTATCTGTGTCTATTAGTCGCAGTCATAAATTACGTATTAGGCCAACAACAACAACAACAACAACAATCAAAAACAGAGGCGGCAACTCGACTAGGCACGGCATATGGCATATGGCTGGGTCTGTGTTTGTGGTCTGTGTTTGCTGGCTGCTGGCTGCTGGCTGATGGCTAATGAAATGCAACGATTTTGATTTGCCCAACGCAGATCCAGACTCAGCCCAAAAAGTGAGTCAGTGTAAAGTGTTGAGCAGGAGGCGGGTAGAGAGCAGAGCTACGTCTGTGAAGCCGGCAAGCAGCAGCTACGTGGTTGGTACGAGGAATGTGGACGTGGCTAGCGTTTTGTGTTGGCTTTTTTTTGTCTGACTGCAAATGTGGTTGGAGCTGTAGCTCTGACTGCGGCTCCGGCTCTGACTCTGGCTCTGGCTTCGGCTCTTATTCTGTCTCTGTCTGTTGGTTCTGCCTTGGTTTGTTTTGGGCTTGCAACGCACGCCTGCGCTTGCAGCTGAAAGTTGAAAAAAAAAAAAATCACATTTCAGATTCCATTTGCTGCACTTAATTAATTCAGAGATCGATGAATTTGTGTGTTTTTTATGTTCGGCATTCAACTTCGCAGCATGCCAATGTGGCTGGCCAACTAAGGGCAGGGCCAGCTGAAATTTGAATTTTAAGACCCTGCACCGATAATAATGTCAGCAATTTGACAAGCCCAAAGCCAATGCTAGCCAATTGGTTGAACATTTTAATATCTGTGCCCAATGGCGTCAATAGTCGTTGTCATCGTAAATATTGAATGCATTGAAGTGCGAGTATTAGCACGTTGACAGTTTCATGAACTCAATGGCATTAAAGCCCCCCCCAGCAATCTCATGGAGAGGCTACGTGCCGACAGCAGTGCGGTCGGCTTGCTCCCCATAAACAAAGGCGGTCACAATTTCATAGGAAAGGCCTGTGGACTGAGTGGAGTCGAGTGCAAAGTTGAATTTGTGTCATTAGCGACAAAGTTTGAGCTGAGAAATCGCACTCAGGTGTGGAAAAAGCAGAAACAGTTGAAACTATCTATTTTTAATGCAGCTGAGCTGAGAAATATCAAAGCAATCCGTGTGGGCAATGGATTCCACGTCATGGCAAGATTCCTTCAAGTACACGCTAATGAACCGCTGATGGGAGCCGTAAGCCGTAAGCCGTAAGGAACTGCGAGCCGGTTTTTTTTTTGTTGGCAGTATTTATTTAATTTATGCTCTGCTTCCTGCCCAATAATACTAAATATGCATACGGATCGAATGAAATTAACAAAACAAAGCACAATCATATGGCGAGCTTAATATGGCTATATGTAGCGGTAACTCGTTAACTGTCTTGGCAGCAATTACGGCCCACGACGGCAAGGAAACAAACATAAATTGTACATTATTAAGCTGACGACGAATATTGAAATTAACTTTCTGATAACAACAATTACAAAACTCAAAAAAAAAAAAAATAAATAAATAAAAAACTCAGCTAAATTATGCACCTGAACAGCTCCTGGCGCAGCTCCGATAACAGAAGCGACACACAACTCTCTTTATCAGCAGAAAAAAAAGGACAAAAACAAAGTAAAGAGTTTTCAATCACAAAATGCTGGGCAATTGAAATTTTAAGCTCGATTAATCACATGTCTAGAACGGGCCATGGAGGCGGGATCATTCAACGATAAGCAAAGCCTCTGTGTTGACAGCTGCCCAGTGTCTTTGTCTCACAAACAGATACTCGTATACTATATACATATATTTATTTACCTTACAATGCTATTGTATACATATATGAATGTATGTATATAGCGCGCGCTCTTTCTCTCTCCCTCTATCTCTCTCTATCTCTCTCAAGCACTCAAAGTTGATATGTCAGCAAAATGCAATTCTTATTCTGCGATTGCAGTTCTTGCTTAAAGACATACATAAATATATTTAAGCATATATATAAATGGTTTTTTCTTTATGCTTCTCAATCAGCTCTTTCATCCTGATTAATTGCACAAATTTTTGGGCAATTTCATCAATTGTATCCACTCAGAAATTCCACTTAAGCTTGACCTAAATTTGCACAAAATATTTATTATTGCAATTTTCAAGCTTTTATCCACGCAACGGAAAGCGTATTTCGTAGTCTCAGTCTTATTATAATTCCATTTAGCCAAGAATGCTTTCAAAATAAAATATTGCAAAATTCACGTATTATTGAACTATAATTAACATATTCCTATTGCATCATCAATTTTATGCATGAAACGTAATTTAATGAAGCGATTTTTTTTTATTTTTATTTTTATTTTATTTTGTATATGTATTTTGCTTTAATTGAAGTTTTTTAAATATGTATTTAATTTTTGTAAACTATATTTATTTTAATATATTTTTAATTATACATATTTTAACAATTTATTTATTTATTGTTGTTTTTTTTTTTTAAATATATATTTTTTTATATTATATTTTTCGTTATAAGTAAATTTAAAAGATATTTATTCATAAAATTAATTTTATTATTATTATTATTTTTTTAAGTTTAATTTCATTAATATATATATTTTAGATATTACATATTTTTTATAATTATATATATTTCCGCAATTAGTTTTATAAAATTATCTTTTTATTTTACTAATTTTATATTTAAATATTTTTATTTTATTTATATATTTTAAAATTTATTTTTTGTATATATTTATAGAATTTACTTCCGTTAAGATTTCGTTTATAAATTCTTGCTCAATTCGTATATGACTAAAAGCTTATCAAAAAGTAGCTTCATAAACTCTGAACTCTGCTGCCATAAAAACAAATAACACAACATATTTAACAAAAATAAAAATAATTAAAAAATAAATTCCTTAAATATAATTTATATGTTTTATGGCTCAAAGTGCTTTGAACTCGAGCTAAAAAAAAAATGTGTTTATTATATTTGTTGACCTCGCTTAGTGAAACCAAAGTTTGTCTAACTACTAAAGTATTTTTATGCATTTGTTGTGCTTGACTATGGTTTATTCTAGTTTTTAGCAATTCACATTAATATTTGGAATGTTTTAATAACATTTTATATGGAATATGCAGTAAAAAGTTTTTTTTAAAATGTTTTAAAAACTTTTGCTCAACTAGAACTTTTAATTAAAAATGTGTTTATCGTTCATCACTGGTTTCTCTGAGAAAAGTGATGGAGCGAGAGAGAGAGAGAGAGAGAGGGAGTGAGAGAGATGCTTGTTTTTTAGCTAGCTGAAATCACGCACGTGCCATTATTATTATTAAATAATTTTTGTTCATTAGCTTTGCTTAGCACATTGCCAGCTCGACTTGGAATATATGGGATGTACATATAATGTCGTTCCAGCGAATTCGTATTGCGAAGCCATGGTTTATGGCACTTTTAAAATTCAGCACATGTCTGCTAATCATGAAGATCATCGCGAACAGAGAGCGGCCCAGCAACAATTGTCGCCAGCTCGCATAGACGAGCGTGGAGTTCAGCTTTCAAGTAAAAAGAGTTTGCTTGAGCAGACTTCTTTTTCTTTATATTTTCGGTGTTTCACTGTTTGCCAAGTAAATGGAAATTGTTTTACTCAGAATTTCAAAAAAAAAAAAAAAAAAACTTGAAAAAATCATCTTTGGGCCTGGCTTACGATTGTCGGCTTGGCTTGACTTCGCTTGACTTGGAAGGTCTGTGACGTTTTATATATATATATATATATTTTTTTTTTTTTGGCATCGACAGCAGCTGCTTGAGAGTTGACTGCGGTCAGCGCTGCTGCTGCTGCTGTTGCTGCTGCTCTGAGTCGCAATTTCCAGTCGAAAACCAGTCTGGCCATCTCTTAAAGCCGCTTTTGTTGTTGTTATAACAGCGGACACTCAACAGTTTCCCCCTTTTTTCTCTCTCTCTCTCTCTCGCTCTCGCTCTCTCTCTTTCTGTCCCTCTGCGTGTGTGTGCTCATGTGTGTGGTCAAATGTCGGCATTTTTTTTATGTGCACGCCTTGAGCAATTTTTCCATTGTATGAGCATGTTGTCGTTATACGCTTCTGCAACTCTCATATAAAACAGTTTTTAGTGCAAAACTTAACGTCGCAGAAATGATGAGCAGCAGTCGAAATAATGAATAAAAAAAAAAAAAAAAACAATACAGACATATATAGATACATTATATATATCTCGTATATACTACTATATAACTATAAAGTCAAAAGTCATTCAGTTAGATAAAGTCTCAGATCTCAATGCAATACATTTGACATTTCATATAGAACTGATCTATATTTCAAGTTCTCCATGCAATACGTAATATGATATTAAGTTGCAATCAGCCCCGTTTTTAATAACAAATAACAACTGAAATATCACGCAGTCTGTGCCTGCTAATGAACTGTCAATAAACGGGATTAAGTCGTGATCAAGGTGCGCCAAAAACCTGAAAGCTAAGCAAAGCTTCACAGTTACCTATTGAGAATAAAGGCTCTCATTAATAGGGTATATAATGAGGCTATCTAATTCTCAATTGTAGCTGTATGAGATGTATGAATTTTGTCACACAAAATATGAGTTTTGTTCAATTTATTATATGATCAGTATATGATAGTTTGATCAGCATAAATATGTAATATCTTGAACACAACTCTGACAGCTGATTGGCCTATCCTGAAGGGTGCTTAAAGTCGGATTAATAGAAATATGTAATACCTACTCTGCAGACAGCTATGACAGCTGATCGATTGATCAACATACACTGATCAGTAATCCGATCAGTATTCTATAGCAGTAACCGGGAAAGAATCGATATAATTCTAGCTGTTGCCATGCCAAGTTTTCTCAGAGTTTCTTTTAAGAATATCCCTATAATCTTTATATACCAGATATTTTATAGCCGCTAAACGTTTCAATTTAATCTTTTTCCCCAAGCTGTAGCAAATATCCATTAAAAAGTCTCATTAATCCTCAACATGTTCAGTCGTGTTTCAATTAATTTTAGAGCCACGCTCGAAATATGTGAATTATATATGTATGTGTGTTACATGAAAACACCCTCGTTTCAACAACATTGCCAAATTACTTCCGCTGTAGGTTTTTTTCTTCTTCTTCTGTTCTTTACTTTTTTTTTTTTATAATCTCAAAGGAAGAACATATTGTGTCCTTAGCATTGGCTGCCTGCTGTGCTCTACCGGGGCGAACACATGACTCGAATCTCATTTCACTTCCTGCTCAAAAGCAAATACATCGCATACCCTGGCTATTTTTAACGTGACAACACAGCTCAATCGAGATCACTACGCACACAAGGCACCCACGCATGTCTGTGTGTGTGTGTGTGTGTGTGTGTGTATGTATTTCGAATGAATTTCAGTTTGGGTTCAAATGCTAAAAGTTTTGAAATTTTAAGCCACTGTCAAGGTGAAACTACCTAGAGTCAAACGCTTGGCTCTTGGCTCTTGGCTCTGTTCACAGAGACCTTGTGACGCATACGAAGATCGCTGATCGCTGATCTTTGATCGTTGATCTCAGTTGAGAGCGTTAATTGAGAAGCAACTGTTACCAATTTTCAATTTTTACCATTTCTTTAGCCCATTTATCATTGTGTCAGTGACTGGCTGGCTTTGGGGCGCACCCAAAAGCTCAGTTTGATAACTTTCATGGGGCAGCAACCAGCAGCTGGTGCTCCACATGCCAGTTGGCGACACAGATGACATTTTGTTATTGTCTGCTCCGCTCGGCTGTTTGTAATATGAAACTGTTTTTAGGCTGGGGCACGCATGCGGGTGCCAGTCGAAGCCACATGGGAAATGTCCAATCGTCCGTTCGTCCGCACTCTGTTGTTGACAAACCCAGTCAGACGCCAAATGTCGAGAAATGTCTGATTAAATAAATAACTGAAAACTCGAGCCCATCGCTTTACACTGCGAACAAAATGCAGTTTTGTCAATAGCTTTGTGGTAAGACGATACTTTTTTTTTTTAGGCCCTAACTGTGATCTATGAATTTCCGGAATTAACGAGCGGATACTCCTAAATGTTATATAAATATGTTAACAAAGTTCAAGCTGTGCTTTGGCCGAGTAAATATTTAATATTAATAATAAAATGCTTTAAATTGATATTAGAGAAACTTGGCCAAGAATGTTTATTCGATAAGGTAAATATTATGACATTCAGGAAATGAATATATTTCAAGTATTTGCTTGAGTGTTCCATATCTCTCTCTCTGTCTCAGTTAGAAGTGCTTCAATGAAAGAAAGTTGAAAACAAAAAAAAAAAAACAATAAAATAATAAATAACAAAGTTTCGTCGACTTCCGTGCCTGGCGAGTGTTTGTCTATTAAATAAATATTAACCGGCTTGAAACTGAAGCTGAAATTGGCCATATGTGTATCAGGCCAAGTTAATTATATGCAAAACACAAAAATCCACTCGGTTCTATTTATTCATATCATTCAGCCACATAACGCGCGAGCAAACAAATGCGACGTATGTCAAGAGCAAACAGCAACAGGTTCACAGTTGATATGCCACTAGAGGAGGCGGCAGGCGGCAGGCAGGAGGCGGCAGGCAGGAGGCGGCAGGCAGGAGGTGGAAGGTGGTAGGGGCGCTGCTTTCGTTCAGATCTTGACCGAAACGCGTATAAGGTTGACAGAGATATCGCAGCTAGTTTAGCCACAGCATGCATTAATACAATCGAACACACATATGTATGTATATGGAGTATATGATGAATTGGTTGACTCATGATTTCCGACTAGCTGCTGATTTGCATACACGTCGCTAGTATGGCCATTGGCCAGGGGCTGTACCGGTTTTATTATTAGCCAAACTTGAACGCAAACCGAGCGAGCAGCGACTTTATTGCAATGGCAAATGGAATTAATTATGGTATCGTGTCGACGTGTACGGCGCCTATGATCATCCACAGTCAGGCGAAGGCTCAGGCGGAGGCTCAGGCGCAGGCGCAGCTCCAAGCGAGCGTCGTGAGTTGATGAAAAGCTGTGGCCCGCCTTGGACCTAAAAACACGTTTAAAGCCATTGTCGACTCAAAGAGCGCTTTTCCCAGACAGTCATATACATATATATATATATCTGTAACTACATCTGTATCTGTATCTGTATCTGTGACTCTGCACTCAGTGAGACTTTGCCACCCACGCCAAGTGTGTTTTAGCCTGGCTCAGAGCGATCTCTTGAATACACGGCTGATAACTATCTACGGCCAGAGCGAGGTGTGTGCATTCGTATGTCTAATTAAACAACTTGCAAGCGAGTATATGTATGTATATACAGGCATTTAGAGATATAGTTATAGTATAGAGCCACTCGATATGGTAATACATTATAGATAAATGCCATTTAAACTGCGCATTTGCATTTGCGACAACAACAACAAAAAATAAATAAAAAATAGGAAAATAAAAAAATAAAAAAATATTCCTGCTATTCGCGTTTTGTCTGCCCTACTGAACAGCAAATTGAACTTAAGAGCTGTTTGTTTACCACATTGCTCGACTCTGATATATATATTTGCTTTTATATGTATATAATGTCCGAAAACTCGTGCAAAGACCATTGGGAATTGGGTTCACTGAAAGAGATGGAGAGAGAGAGGAGAGAGAGAGGGAGATAGAGACTGTGCTCACAAAATACGATCTCTGCTTGGGTCGAGTGCTTGGCTTGGTATTGGTTGGACTTACACACACACACAAACACACACACAGACACATATATAGTCATACATATGTACAAATGTCATTTCGGTGTAATGTTTATGCATATTTATTCATATGTTTATGGCTCTGGTCTGCGTGCCAAGCGCCTTTTGCCATACGAGAAACTAGAAATCTAACACGAGTTTCCCAATCGTCGTTAATAGTTTTTGGCCTATGGCTGGAACACGTCTCGATAATTGACAATCTACATAAATATGTATAAACAATTTAAATATATATATATATATATATATATATAACATATAATATGAAACTGAAACTAGATAAGTTATCAATTACAGTTCATTCGCTTCGATTAGATAGACAGGAAATAGTGAAAAAAAATTCAACTAAAACTAAATATAGCTAGAAATCTTTCAATACTGTAAGTAATTCCCTTGACTTTCTTTCAGTTAAATTAATGCATTAGCAGGCTGACTGACTCAGTGCGGAAAGTACCTGAAATTGCAATTACTGAAAGGAAAGTTGATTGTTCAAAAACTTTTTGGCAAATAACTGAGTAACTAAATTGAAAATATCTTAAGATTCATGCGTTTGTTGTTTATCAATGACAATAACAAACTTTGCTGTTCGCTGATAAGTAAATTCCCCCTAAAAACTGGTCGTTCGGTCTTAAAACGAGGCAGTTGCCTCATTCGCTTCGCTACTGCCATGATGTCAACTCTGCGCTTGGGCAGATGCTAATTGAGAGTATCAACAGACAGAAAACCCAGCAAGTGCCTAATTTAACGTTGATCATCATTGGAGTCCATATTAGGCGGATCCAGCATCCAATATATCGCATATCAAGTACGTCTGTCTTTGACTCCTAAAGTGCTCGATCCGCACTGCGCACTCACTGTGTTATTGATTCAATAAATGCTGTTATCTGCCTTGGGTGGGCTGCGATTAGATAAGCTTCGTGTTGCTGGCATTCTTGGTATCAGAATGAGTATATTTTGTGCAGTTAACGGCAGCAGAAATAAAGAAATAAAGCATTCATCTGGTATTAAATTCAAATAATTTCTCTTGCCTTTCAGTTAGCGAGCAATCAATATGGGTCGCCAGGCGAGACTGGTGTTGCTGCTGGTCATCTCACTGGGTGTTCTGCATGTGAGTCTGTCCAGTGAATCGACGGCGCCGGCTGAAGTAGCCAAGGTGCTGGCCGATGATCAGCTGAGCAATGAGCTGTTCTCCGAGGAGGAGCTGGATGCCAAGAAGGCTGCCATTAAAATATCGACGCCCAAGGTGAAGGAGGCGCCGTTAGATACGACCACGGCGAAGGCCAAGAAATCGGAGGTCAGCGACGAGATACTCAAGGACTTGATGGAGGCCGCTAAGCATAGCGCCGCCCTGGCCGAGGATCCGCGCTTCAACAAGATGCTGCCGGATCGCCTGAAGCCAGAGAATAACACGGTCAGCAAGAACAGCACCGAGGAGAGCTACGAGTATGATGACAACTATGAGTACGATGCGTACAACTACGATAGCTCTGAAAGCGAGACCGACGAGGATGTCAAGGAGACGACAAGCGTGCGCCCCAAGAAGAAGGTTAAGCCGACCAAGACGACCACACCCAAGCTGCATCCCATTGAGGAGAATACATCCAGCAAGCCAAAGGTAGCTGCAATGAATTCTTTAATGGAATATTTGCTAATATTTGATTGTTCCCTCAGTCCAAGAGCAGCAAGGATATTAAGGAAGACGATGAGGACTATAGCGAATATGATTATAATATCGACGATGATGATGACGACGACCTTGATGACGATGAGTAAGTTAGCGATAGCTAATGAGCTCACGAAGCTTTTTATCTAAATGATAATGGCTGCGAGCTGAGTCTGTTCCATGTTCTGTATAAATTGCGTAATACTTTCAGTTCCGATGATGATGACGACGAGCTGGACAAGATGATGGGCGAAGAGCAGGTCGTCTTCAGCGAGAATGTGCCATGCCCCAGATATTGCACCTGCTCGCGCAACATCAACAGCTACCTCGTGGCCACCTGCAGCAGGTGTGTAGATAGATTCGTTGCAATCTTGACTTCCATATCAATTGATCCTTTGATTTCTTAGACTGGACTTGGGCACACAGAAGTTCGGCTCGGACATCACCGATTTGGTGGTGACGAATGTCGGTCCGAAATATCCCATCCTGCTGGGTCCCAAGTTCTTCCAGCAGCTAGGCCTGAAGTCCGTGGCCTCCATCAAGATTGCCAACTGCACCATTGAGTATGTGGACGTAGAGGCATTCCATGGCTTAGACGATCTCTATGCCGTCAATATGACTGATGTCGGCCTGGGCATCATTAGCCCAGATACCTTCGCTCAGAACAAGAAGCTACGCATGGTGACCATTTCGGGCAACGATCTGAGCCTCATGTCCACCTTCCATTACTTGCTAAAGGTATGTTGGGGGATGCTCTCTAAAAATCTATTTATATATTCTGATATACATTTACAATTCATTCTCCTCTTTCAGTCATCCAGCATTGAGGAGCTGGACTTTTCACGCAACAATCTTATGGAATTGAACCCAACTGCCTTCTCGATGCTCTCCAACATTGTCTACATCAATCTGTCCCAGAATAATTTACAAAAGATACCCGAGAAGGTATTCGCATCGGTTCAGACAATCGAGGAATTGGATCTGTCCTACAACTCGCTCAAGGAGCTCCCAGCCAAAGTCTTTAACGGCACATCCCTTTCGATACTGCATCTCAAATATAACACATTCTCGGGCGATCTGCACTTCGGCGTGCCCGAGCTGCAGCAACTTGACCTGAGCTTCAACTCCATCGTCCATGTGCATCACAGCATGTTCGACAAAATGCCCGGCTTGACGAATCTGAATCTGAGGGGCAATGGCATAAAGAAAATTCAAACAGACTCGTTCATGACGCTCAAGAGTCTGCGTCACATTGACTTGTCCATGAACGAGCTGGACCAAGTATCCAGTATGCTGTTCTTCAAGAACTCCGAGCTGGATGTCATACGCTTGAACGATAATCCCCAGCTGAGCCAGTTGCCAACGGATGGTTTCATGAGCTACAATGGCTACTTTACGGTCTACTACCTGGACCTTTCGAACTGTGCCATCGGCGCCTTGGGCCACAAGACGTTCTCAACCATGCCGCATCTGACGACACTGAAGATGGCCTGGAACAACATCAACAACTTGCCACGCGATACGTTCGCCAGCCTCACAAAGCTCATCGACTTGGACTTGAGCAATAATCTGATCACACACTTGGACGAGCTCGTCTTCATGGAAAACAATGAGCTAACTAAGCTGAATCTGGCCGGAAACCCAATTACCAAGCTGTCTGTGCGTCTCTTCATGCCGTTCCGCCAATTGCGTTCCCTGGACGTGAACGACTGTGAGCTGACGTCGTTGCTGACAGATAGGGAAGCCGGCGTTGGCTATTCGTTCTTCAACACGCTGCGTACCTTCAATGCCTCTGGCAATTTGATTAAGCGCATCACCACCTCAGACATTAAGAGCTTCAAGGATCTCCGTTCGCTGGACATAACCCACAATCCACTCAAGTGCGATAACGACTTCCAGGACTTCATCAGCTATGTATCGTTGCACACGCAGACGATGCTCAAGAAAATGCCTGTGCTGGCCAATTTGGAGGCCATCGCCTCAGTCATTGAGATCGAGACACAGGTGGGCTGGATGCATCTAGCCCAGGAGGTGTGCAAGCACAGTAATGCTACATCGAGCGATAACGAGGAGGAGGAGGATGCTTTGCACAGCGAGCGGAAAAAGAAGGAGTATGACGATGATGTGATGAAGAAAGTGCTGAGTTCCTTGGAAAAGAAATATCCTAATTCTGATAAGATGGAGCTAAGTAATATACAAAAGATACTGAAGGGCAAGGACAATGCTGAGGATGACAAGGAGAAGGACTCGGACAGCGCTGAGGAGGAGGACCTGAACAATGGCGGCGAGGAGAAGGAGGATGCCGACAAGGAATATGACGACGACGATGACGATGAATATGATGATGACAGCGATAGCGAGGATGAGGAGGAGCCGATCAGCAAGAAGAGCGACAAGACAAAGGCCGTAAATGCAGTGAAGAAATACATCGAAACCGAACTGAAGCCCAAGATCAAGGATCATGGCCTGAAGGTCGAAGAAGTGGACATGTCCAAGGAGGCCAAGGATAAATTCATTATTGGTAAGCGAAAGACTTTCATCTAATATTATTATCTCTAATTGCTTGTGATTGCAGACAAATTCGGCCTTGACAGCGACGAGCTGAACAGCGAAGAGGAGGAGATCATTATTGAGCGCGGCCGCATCTACTACAACAACTCCAGCTTCCTAATACCCACCATTTTGGCGCTCACCTGCCTGGTGGTCATCCTGATGGGTCTGGCCAAGCTGGTCGCTTTGGTGCTGCGCAAGCGCGGCGAACGCTATCGCATGGCCATTTTGGCATCGAAGAACTCCTTCGTATACCAGAAGCTCAGCGAGGATATTGTGAAGCCGACTACCAGCAAGGAGCCAAAACAACCAAAGGTGCACCGATACGCGCCAATCAATCAGGTCTAAGTCCGTATCGCACAGCAAGCAGCTCCAAAGAGTTCGCTTCGCTTCGATGGGCGGAGTGGAGTGGAGTGCGTGGAGTCGAGTGTGTTGCGCTGTTTTTTTAATTTATAAGTTAATTCATAGTTGAACACGTAAAAAATTGCAAAAAAACAAAAGAAAACAAAACAAAACAAAAGCAACAACAGGTCATCAAATACAAACAAAAAGTAACCAAAAGCCATTTCGACTGCAGCTCAAACACCAACTCGAGGCAGGTTGAAACGTTTCGTCCGGGCAGCAGGCGGAACGCGTCAAAAAGTATTAGTTAAAAAGAAACAAAAATAAAGAAAAACTGAAAGAAATACTGAGAAATACCCCACTATAATATCTAATTATCTATTCGATATAGCAAATAATCGTTGTTGTACTCCAGCCAGCGAGGGCAAAGCGCAGAGATCGAAGGCGAGCGCAACGGCCAAAGTCAGCAAACCGTTTCTAGAGCAACGGACATTTAACTGATTGAATCGCCGTACTCCATATACATATACATATATATATATTTCAATATCCTGTCACATTTTTTTTATATACTTTTCTGGAACAGTTTTGAAGATTTAGTGCCATTTTGCCGAAATTCATATGAATAGTAAAGTCACCAAGCAAGCAAGCGAGCAAGAGAAAGAGATATATATTAAAAAAAAAAAAAGAAAAATAATGAAAAAAAAAAATAATAATAATAATAATGGAAACAGTTGGGCAAAATATGGATATTTATCTGTAGATCTGAACCTGTTACAACTCCTTAAAAAAAATATAACGTTTGATTTGAAATCTGAGCAAGATAAGTGAACGCAGAGCATATTAATTACTACGTTAAGTCTTTTATTATTATTATGATACATATTATCAATCCAATCAATTTGAATGTTGAACTTGCAAACATATTCTGAAATCAATAAATTATTTTAACTAAAACGAACTTAATCTTTAATCATTGTAATCCTAATGCACATATTTACTTATTTATGAATTGGACGTGGATCGCGTAACAAATAAATATTTTCTTCAATTTAATTAATTTCAAAAAAAAAAAAATTGTTTAATTTTAATTAAAAGTCTCTGTTCAGTTCCATCGTGATTGTTTACATTTCAGACATTTGCCAAAACAATTGTGCGAGCTCTTCAATCTCGTGTTCCCTCTGCAGATCGTGAGCGAATCGCACGGGCTGCCGATTTGGTTTTGTTGAAATAGTTTTTCAATGTCAGTCGTTGCATGCTGCAATCGCAGCTCATCGGATATATACAGCCACATTCGATCAAATTCCTTATCAAATGTCTTGCCCGCGAATTTACACTCACAGCTGTAATTGCTTATTGACGTAAATCTATACGCTTGCATAACTCACAAATGTTAATAGTCAAGTGAATGCCCGGAATGAGAAGTCGAGCCAACCGAAACCATCTCCTTTATGAACTCACATTTGAAATATGATGGCATCGGCAAATGCTGAAATGGAAGTTCAAGAGAAGGCGAGCGAGCATACATATGTATGCATGAGTGAATATGATCTGCTCAGAGTTTGTTTACTTAAGACTGCTTCAGAAAAACATCGAAAGAGTACAATGTGGAGAACAATATTGTTTGCTGAGCTCTGGCGAAATAACTCTGATATAAGAAAGAGATTTGTTATTCAAATTACAGTAAATTTTACAAAAGACGATGGTTTGAGTTAAATGATTCGTAAATGGAGTGAGAGAAGTCGTAGTTTAGTGTAAACTCAAAATAAAAACAATGGATTTTATTTTATATATTAAGATATATATATGATGATGTAATTTCTTAAATATGTAATTTTACTAATAATTATAAATTTGTATTAAATCAAATACATAATCATATTAATATAAATTTCTAGTTGAATTTCTCAGCTAAGCACTTTTGAAATTCTGTTAACAGCGTATTTTAGTACATTATACATTCTAATAATCGATATCCTTTTACGATTGTCTGTAAACTGGATCCGTTTCGATTACAGTTTAGCACACATTTAAGCTATCGAAACTAATATGCCCTTTGCCAACGCAGCTAACTTCATTAAAAAGATCCGTTAGTTCGTTTTGCATTGCTGCCAAGTGAAAAGTTTTTAGAGGTAAGTGAATAAATGTAATTAATACACCTGCATTGAGTTCTCAAAGAGTCGGGCCAGATCCTCTTGGGTTTGTGCACGCGGTGACATTTTGGTAATGCGCTCCTGGGGTAGAGCTCCGTCAACTAGAGCTGGAATGTCGCTGCTGGAGAAGCCAAGCTCGCGGAGGCCATTTTCAATGCCCGCGCGTTGCATGTAGCCGCGCACTGTGTCCGCCAACAGGCGTCCAGCGTCAGCTGCTTTGACGCCTCTCACGTCGGCTCCTAGTATCTGAGCTGCCTCCAGGTGGCGCTCGGGACATGCCGTAGCAGTAAATTCAAAGGCAGCCGGTGCACTGACCACAACTGAGAGACCGTGCGGGATTAGGGCATGGTCGGCTGAGTAACCAGCGGGCTTGTAATCTCGCACATGTCCCGATATGGGATACGATAGGCCGTGACACAGATGCACTCCTGCATTGCCAAAGCCAACGCCGGCCATAGTCGATGCCAGGTGCATGTTAGAGCGCGCCTTCTCGTTGTCGGGTTGATAAATGGCATCAATGAAGTTGCTGCGTATTATGTCCAGAGCAAATCGAGCCCACACATCCGAAATGGGATTTCTCCCCTGATACGTGGGGCGCAGACTCGGATCGGCTGGCGCTGGACCACGCTCGCGGTAATCAACTGCCGTAAAGCTCTCCAGGGCATGGCAAAACACATCGAATCCAGCAAATGCCATAACTCGTTCCGGCTGGCTTAGAGTGTGCAATGGATCAACAATAGCTGCGCAACAACAGAAACAAATATTAGCTCAACAAATTGGCAACTCGTGTGTGTAGCGCACCCACCCAAGGTCGGCTTCAGCTGTTTGCTGGAGATGCCCGTTTTGGCGTGTAGCCTTTTATAGTCGAATATTGCCACTCCAGTGGTCTCTGAGCCTGTGCCGGACGTTGTGGGCAGCGCAATGAGTGGCTTTAACTTAACAGAAATCTACGAGCGAAGAGAAAATAAATCCAAAAAACTATATATGTAAAGAGCTTTCGCTTGCCTCTTTGGCTCGCCCAATGGGCGCATTGACGTAGTCAAGTAGCTCTGCTTCACGATCACAGCAAAAGAGATTCGCCACCTTGGCTGTGTCCATGGTTGAGCCTCCCCCTATGGCAACGAATGCATCGAACTCGTGGCGGCGAGCGAATTGAGCTGCTTGCCAGAAACTCTCATCTGTGGGCTCTACACGCGTCTCGTCGTATACCTGGTAGTTGATGCCGTGACGCGCCAAAGAGTCCAAGGCCACACGAACTGAAGGTATCTTCGCCACATTCTTATCCGTTACCAGGCAGACATTGCTGGCGCCCCAATTGCGCAGATCTGCGCCCAGCTCTGCGCTTACACCTGGACCAAAGCGCACTGTGGAGGCAGACATCTGTCCAGATTGAACTTTGATAAGTTTTAATAAGCTTTGGACTTTGCCCACTCTGTGATTACCTCAAATGCGTATTCTTTTGGACCCGTTCGGGTTGTGGCTGCTGCAGCTGATCCATAGTTTTGGGAATGGGCTGGACACTTGCAGCTAAAAGTGATCAAATGAGCTGATTTCCAGATATATTGTATATATATAATTATTTACGAGCTGGCCACGATCGTGTTGATCAAGTTTAAGACGTTTTTGCGCGACATCTTCAGCAAAAGTCAGTAAATAATCAGCTGACAGCTGTGCTCTTCGACTGATAACAGCTTCGGGGGGCTGCCCACTTCGATTGACATTGTGATAATGGAATAATCGAAATCACTTCTTTATCGAAATGCATAACAGTTCCTTTATTTCTGTTGCAGCTTAAACAATAAATAAAAATGTGTGACTACGAACACGAATACTCCTTCACCTATGACGAGAGCACAATTGAGAGTGAGCTAAGCAGCTGCCCATGGGACTGTGGATTCGAGAGCATGTGGCAGTGTATTGGTGAGGAGCTGCGACGGGAGCAGGAGGCCAACGAATTGGATCTCATATTTCAGGAGAAGCTAGTTCTGAAATGCCGTTCGCAAATGGATATCTGAATAAAATTAGCGTTTAATCTATTGTTTGTTATTATCGTTTAGTCAACAGCATTTTTGATAAATGCGGTGTTTAGTTAAGAAAATTGTTTGTACATTCGTCGCAATCTCATCAAATACCATTCGTTAAGTTAACCATTTGATTAACCGGAGCACACACTCCGCTCGAAATTTCGTTTATAAATTGTAATCTATTCGGAACGAGTATGTAAATATAGATATATTCAATTCTCGTTAGTTTCATAACTACAAATAATCGATCGAATTAGACCAAGTTAACAGGCACTTCGTAATGCTGTCAATTGGATACATTCACATAAAAATTTACTATTAATTTTGTTATTTATGTAATGTCGTTTGATCAGTATATGTGCTTCCAGTGATACAGTAATCACTTTAATTTAAAACAAACTCCAATGTACATATACACACAGTTATCATATAGATATAGATATTTATAAATTGGGTATAATTATCAATAAGTCAAATGTAAATGTCAAGCTTGACATTCAAATAGATTAGGCATGCCAGCATTGATCCCACGTCGCGACGCGAAACAATTTCGCTTGTTTGTGAGTGGGAACAACAATTGCTGTTGCAGCCAATTACCTAAATGTATGTCCGCCCATATTTAACGCGAAATTTACAACTCAATTTTAAAAATCGGACTTCTTGATCTAAGAACATAAGCAACACTAATCGATGTTGACAGACTTTCCCAGCGTCGTTTGCATAAGCCCGACCATAAAAGGGGCGATCTCGCTGGATCGGCGATCAGTTTACAGCTTACTAAGCTACGAATTACAAACGGATTTCACTATGAAGTGGTTCAATTTGTTTCTACTTTTCGGAGTCTTGGCTTTGATTGGCAGCATTGGCACCCTTACTGCCGCCGAGCCCGTGCCTGAGCCCAAGGGACGACCCAATACAACTCGCCGACCGAGAAACGAGAACGACGAGGATCGCCGCTAGCAGTTGAAGCCTATTAGCTGCATTAAACAGAAAACGATTCGGGATGCACAAACACACAAAATTCTGATCACGGTGAAATGTTTCGGTCTGGAAACAATGCAATTTGTTGAAATTTTAGTTCTGTAACACAGAAAGCTCGAGCAAAAAGATTGTAATTAAACACGTTTTAAATCATTCGTTTATTCGTTTATATTACCTGTAATACTAGAGTTAAATTGGTCTGCTTAAAAATAAACATCTCATATTATTGATACAATATATGCTTTAGGAGTTGTATAGGTAGGAAGGATATCAGATACATATATATGTATTCTTGCACTATTGCGGATTAAGTTTATCTTTTGTGTGTCTGTGTGTGAATTGATTTGTTGGAAATTGTACATACAATTGCGGGAATTAATTGTCTGTATTCTAAACTTAGATTTATAGCCATTTACAATTTTCACAATACGAATTGAATTGGGTCTCACAATTGCTTAGCTACGTTAGTTAGTTGGGCGCTTAACAAAATAATTTGAATTTATCTAAATTGCAATTATGGTTAGTTGGGCGTATTAATTCAAATCCAATGCCATAGGACTTTAATTTATAGCCGCTCGCAATTTGCATTTTTCATTTCACATTTTCCGTTTTTCCCCATTTTGCTTACATAATTAAATTTAATTTCAAAATGAATTTACAATTAATACAGATTTGATTAGGCTAATAAAGTTAAATTGTTTGTAGTTGGAGCTGGTTGACGGCAAATAACCAACGCGCTCTGTGGTTAATTAATTCAATTAATTAAATGTTTACTATTTTGTCTTATAATTGCGTGCATAGAACTTACGTCACTTATATTAAATAAATTATGATTTTGTTTTGCTGGAAATCTGATTTAATCAATTATGTTTAGTGTTTGTTTGTTTGTTGTCTGATTGATATATGTTTCGTATCGTGTTCACCTTAACGCCTTTACAGGTGGGTCTTGTGTTTAATCATTGAATTCGTCAATGTCAATGCTGAGCTCCAAATTCTATTTTGACTCTTAAACCTATCACTTTGGAACATATATGGAATGAAATCTTGAAGACCCTACGCGGCTCATGCTCATGCTTCAGGTGAGGCCGATGATGCGGATATGCCACCCAGGCTGCCGCTGGCTGCCACGCCTATGTCGCTGATGCTCTTCACGCGTCGACTGTTCTGCTCGTAGAGTAGATGCGAGTCCAGCGCGTGGGAATCAAGGATGCTAGCGAGGGGTGGGGCGCTCACACGATGCCCAGGTGGCGGGGGGCCGTAGCTGGAGCCAGGTGGCGGCGGTGGTGGTGCGGTTGTGGGTGGCGGCAGATAATGATGCGGCTGATGTGCGTGATGATGCGATTGCATTTGCATTTGCTGCGGACCTATGGTAGCATATATTCCTCCGCCGCCCTCGCTGCTGCTGTACGATGGCGTTGGGGAGGTGGAGTTACCGAAGGAGCTGCGTTCGCCGGCGCGATGGGGTTTGCTGTTGAAGCGAAAGGCTTTTGACAGAGAACTCTGAAAACAAAGCGACAATTAGCAAATAAACTTACACACCTTTGCTTGCCACTTACCTGAGATCCTTTCCATGCCGAAATCTGTCAAACGCAAGAGAGGAACAAAAGAGAGAACAATATGCAAGATTAGTGTTGATTTCGTTTTGGTTATGATTAACCAGCTGACCAACCCCCTCTCACTCCCCTCTTTCCAAACTGTTTGCCAATTAACATTTATCTGCGATTTGTCGTGAAACTTCTGATGTCGTTAATAATTAATTAATGAATTAGTCAAAAATCAAATAAAAAGTCGCAATTTAAACAGTTTATATTTATTTTAATTAACTTCCATATTGGGTGCATTTCACAAAATGCGCATTAATTAATTGTTACTTACTTGCAATATCTACGAGTTGTGTATGGGATTACGTTATATTATTTATAAATAATTATATATATAAATTTTATTATGTATTATTATGTGTTTTTTAGCTATCTTAGGCTGCTCAAATATTATGTACTTTATTTTATAGTTAATTTTTGTTTAAACATTTTTAAATACTAAATGTGCGCTTTTCAACACTGTCGAATCAAAATAATGGACCCTAAACAATTGAATTAGCTTATTTCAATAATTTCCTTTTGGCATTTTTTTGCACAAAAAACCAATTGAATTAGCTAATTGCGATAATTTCTTTTTGGTATTTTTTAATGCCAAAAAAAGCACATGCAAATTTGTTATTATATTTATTTTTCACTTTTAAGCTGCTGCTTTTTCTAATTTATTTTTTTAAAAATAATTTGTTGTAGCATATCTAGAAATGTTTAATGATGCGATTTGCTTTGGGACGTTATCTCTTGTGGTCCATATAATTTTTTAGCTTCAGTTAAACATGCCAAATGATATAAAAAAATTGTTACGAAAATAATGAAATACTTAACCTTAGCTAAATATACATACATATGTATTTAATTGATATCTATATATATGTATGTATCCTTTTGAGATGCTGAACAATTTGTGTTTATGCTTATTAATACTAAGTACTCTTAAGTGTCGAAACATCGTTGTACTGTGTGCTCAAAGTACTTTTGAGAAGTGGGCAAATGTCTGTCTGTTTTGTTTATGTAAAATAAATTAAAAAAAAAAGAAGGTAAATACTACTATGTTCCTTTGACATTCTACACAAGTACTTAAAGCGATAACGTTTATAGAGGCATAGACACATAGAGAGTTACAGAGATAGAGAGAGAGAAACAGATATATATGTATATAGAGACAGAGAGAGTAGACAACAAAAGCTTCACGTCAAATCAGGCTAAGATAAATACATAGGCAGAAACTTGAGTTCTTTGTTTTTTATTTTTTTTTATTTCTCAATTGTAGAAATCGCAATTTTGATGTGTGCAGACAATATAGCGATAGTTATATGTATGTAGAGATATATGTATTTATATATGTTTGGTATGCATGTTTTTTGGCTTGATGATATTGAAGTGGAACTTACCCGCAAGCTGCCGCTCGATCGCCGATCTGTTGTGGCATAGTGCTGCAGTCCGCCGGGTCCAGTCAGGGGCACTATGCCGCAACCGGAACGAATGCCTTGACCCAAAGTTGCTCTACACAACAAACATTGCAATACAACCGGATTGTTTTCGTTTAGGTGTGTGTGTGTGTGTGTGTGTGTGTGTGCGTGAGAGAGTGTGTGTATATTTGTGTTTGTGCATGTGGTCAATTTTGTTGCATTTTTGGCACAAATGAATATTATACACAGATATAACGGGGCAGGCAGAGACAGTGACAGACACAGACGCAGAGGCAGAGAGAGATAGATAGAGTGAGAGAGAGAGACATTGGCAAAGGCAGGCGGGCGCAGGCAATCATAAAAGGCAAGCACACACATATACACACACACACGCACGCACGCACGCACAGCAATGTTGTAGTAGTAGTAGTAGTGGTGATGGTAGTCGTTGTTGTAGTTGTAGGCATACATCGTGTGGTTGTTGTTGTTGTTGTAGTAGTTGTAGTGTTGTATAATGCATTATTGTAAACAATCAAGACAAGGATAGCAACAACAAGCCGTTGAGTTTGATTTTTGAAAGAAACAGATGAAAAATATGGAAAGTAGAAAAGAAAGAGGACAAAGACAAAAGAAAGAAAAACGATTAATAAATGCAGAGAATCTGTGTATATTGATAAATAGTTTTGTATTTAGCATAATTGACTACTTGTAGCGTAAACAACAAAGATAAATATATGTATATATATAACGTATATACATATATACTATATATGTAGAAATTGATTGAGATGATATGGGGGCCAGGTGTTTGGAGACAATTTAAAATCAAATAGAATTGGAATTTGTATGTAGAGAGTATATAGATGATTGGATGACAACGAGTAGACTAAGTACTACAAAAAAAAAAAAAAAAAAAAAATACGACATATTTATTAGACGAAAATGTTTCTAGTTTTTACCCAAAAAAATTGAATTGAGATTTTACTTACAATTGACATTGCATTTATTTTCAGTACTGTTAACGAATGACTCAATCAAGAGACTTTCGGGATATTGGAGGGAAATTTCGGATTGGGTTTATATTGAAGAAAATAAAATACCAAGAGATTTTTTGTACTACGAGCATTAGCTAGGTATCGAAATGTAGTTGGCGCACAAAAGTAGGCAACATCGAGAGGAAATCAAGCTAATGTTTGTATATATATCATATATATGTATATATGTATGTATGTTTGTATGTATTGGGTTTACTTATTGGTTACTTAAAGAAGAAATGAAAATCTCGGTTCGGAATTGTGAGTTTTCGTATACGTATTCGCAGTTAATTCAATTTGAATATGTATGCATGTATATATCTATATATTTAGTGGTATGTATGTATGTAGGTGAGTAAGTTCTTTTAGTTTTATGTGTGCTGTATCACAGTGGACGGCTGTCCACATCAGTTACAAACTCATTTATGTGTGTTTGTTTGTGTGTGTGTGCTTCACGATGATATCGTTCGTCATATATGTATATTTATATGTATATGCATATGTCTAACATATAGAGTTTTATTTTTTGTTACACATCAAATGTCTGTTGAATACACATATTTGTATGTATGTATTTGCATATAAAACTATAAACAAATCGCATTTGCTACTACTTAAAAAAGTCTCTACCCAAATATACGCTGGCCCACTATACCTAAACACTTGTAAAGATCTGATCCGTGTGTGTGTGATCTGATAAATAACATACATCGATATCGATACAATCAAATACTATATAACATATATAGCGCGCTTCTCTCTATTGGCTTAAATGCAAAAATTTCAGTTGTGTAATACGTATATCCATATAGATATATATCCATATATATATATAAAGTATGTGTTCTGTGTGGTAAATGCAATCTTAAGTTAGCTGCAAAGCATATATCGATTCTGGAGACTCGTTTGTATAATATATATGTATATATAATATGGACATATCGATAGATAGTGCAAAGCTCCTCAGATTTGTTCGATATGTGGTATTTATTTATTTATTAGCTATAGTATTTCACTCTGTTTATTTTTAAAGATTTCTTTGATTAGGTCTTGGGTATCAGGGTGGGCTTTTCTGATTACGTTTCCCTACGAGTATTTCGATGCTTATGCATAAGTATTTTTTAATTTTTAATTTTTAATTTTTAATTTTTGATTTTTAGTTTTTAGTTTTTAGTTTTGGTAATTGTTTAGCTAGTCTAAGAGTAAGTTGAGTTAATTATGTTGATTTGATTAGCGCTGTGCTCCAATTATTGTTCTCTTTCTAGAAATACCAATCAGCTTAGCTAAATACAATTAAATATTGAATTGAGTTGAATCCCATCAAGTTACAATTGATTACAAATACACACGGTGATTACGAGCATTATTTTTTTTTTTTTTTTTCGTTTTCTCTTACTTTTACTTTTACTTTTTCTGATTGTGATTTTTGATTTTTAATTTATGATCTAATGGCCCTGCAATTTGGCCAATTGCCGGGAGTTTTCCATTTGAAATTCTTCCATTTGACAGTATATTAAGTATCTGCATTGTTGGGGTTGAGCAAAATAGAAAATATGTTCATATTTATATATAGATATAAATCGAGATGTTGGAAGAGAAAAGAAATATAGAGAAAGGGAAAGAGAGAGAGAGAGAGAGAAAAATAAGGCACAAGCCAATTAGTGCGTTATTTGACGGCATTTCAGACATGCTCTAAAACACGCACACAAACACGCCACACGTCGAATGCATGTATGTGATTATTACACACATACATATATGCGCGTATGTATACATATAACATATTTCGTTTACACAATACATACACACACATACACACACACACACACACACAAAAGACGAAGACAGAGACAGAGACAGAGACAGTAGTTATATAGTTAATATAATGCAGCTAGTTTAGTATATGGATACGTATGACGGCGCATGAATATATATGCATGTATGTATGTATATATTTGTGGAAGAGAATGAATTGTCTTCAGTCAACAACTAGTAGATATTCAACAGCAACAACAATAATCTCTGGACTGTTTTACTGGATGACAGAGACTGAGACGCTTTGAGTTGATGGAGATGTACGAGAATATGCAAATCAGTTTGAAATCAAGAAAAGCGTATTACACTCTAATGCTAATGTCCGTATGTGTGTGTGTGTGTGTGTGTGTTTGGATGAAGTGAATGATGGAAGAAGCGGTATACAAATCGTATATATATAGCCTAGCTCTTGAAATACTTCGGGAAAACACACAAAGTTGACTTTCTTTTGTTTCTTAGCTAAAATATATTATAAATAATCATATGTTATTTTCCTATGAATAACTCGCATTTTCCTTGTAGTACTTGAAAAAAGTTCCCAAATTTTCAAATTGAATTTAATCAAAACAGAATTATTTATAAATGATCAATCAACCCACTTTTCAGCTATACTCTCAACAATACCCATACTTCATATACATAATAACATTATAATACCGATAAAGCATTAGTGATGTGATGAATGATGAGGATGATGATGTTGGTGATGATGTTGGTGATGATGATTGTGTTGATAATGGAGCAGCATGCAGTAATGAAATGATTGATATCAATTCAAATCAACAAAATAATAAGCACAATATAGCAGTAAAAAATTCAAATTACGAGCATATATGTACATGATGACAATGGATAGAATATAATGCAGAAAAAAAAAAGAAGATGAAAACAAATATCACAAACCAATTCCACCAATCAAATGTAATTGAAACAATAGGAATTCCAATCGAATGGGGTAAAAAAGGAATCAAATCGCTGTTTAACGCTACATACTTATATGCATAGTAGTAGTAGATGGGATAGAGAATGTTTCTCGGCTCAGGCAAACGAGAGCGAGACCGAAATGCGGGGTTTTACATAAGGGGGAGGGAGGGAACGGACACACACGCAGGTGATGTGACTGTGATGATGATGGGTGCTGCTGGGCGATAATACACACTCACCTTGCGGGCAGGATGAGAGCATCGAATTCCGTGTTTAGATGCCGTCGTATTATGTTCTTTGACGGCGGAATGCCCAGAGCCGTTGCCATGGTATCGCCCGAAAATGAGGGCTCCAACACCACCAGACCACCGTGAACGCCGCTGTCTGCAACACACACACAAGAGAGAAGAAGAGAATTCAGTGGGATTGCATTGAAACTGAATGCTTAAGTGCTTAAATCAATGGCACATTCATTATTATTGTACAGCATGCAATAGATATGTCTATTGATTCCATTGGCAACTGGCAAATGGACGGCAACTCACCCTTCAAATTCTCCGCATACTCGCCCAGGTCGATGGAACGCACCCAGCGTATAAAGCGTTGGTTAGTCCACACAATGGGATCGGTGTCCACAGTCTCTGACTGGACGCGTCGCATGGCCAGTGTTTGGCGGTCGTATTTAACGATGCGCAGCACGTGAATGCCTAGGTGTGACAGCACAGAGAGAGAGAGAGATAGAGAGACAAAGAGAGAAAGAGAGAGAGAGAGAGAGAGAAATGCATTAGTTTGATTAAAGTTGAAAGTCGCCCTTATCTCGTCACATTACCATGCACTATGCTGGCCTGATGGAACTTTCGCGTCACACCCAGAAACTTTTCCAGCTCCTTCTTGGAGAGCGTGTCCAGCATGCGCGCATCGACCAGAGACTGCAGGAAGGGCTCAGCGTACTGCGGCAGGCCAATGTCCGGCAGCCATTCGGAAGCCACCCAGGTGTGGCCCAGCTGTGTGATCAGTGGATAGCGCACCAGCTCTGGGCGTCGCTGCTCCTCGATGGCCAGGCGCAACTTTTTGCGATGCATTGGATGCACCAGGCCCAGGCCAGCCTCCAGCTCCACGTCATTCAGCTCGAGCAGCACCTTGCCGCTCTTTACGTTCTCCGCACAGCGTGCGCTATACTGAGGCATGCCCAGCGCCACCTCCAGCCAGGCCAGCACTTGAGTGGCCCGCCAGCGGTCTATGGGCAGCTGGGAGGCTTCGCGCAGCAGTCGCAGCTTCTCGGCATAGCCCTCCTCGGAGAGTGGATTCCACGAGTAGTCGCTGTATTCGGTCACCCCGTCGGCGGACATGGCCTTGCTCTTATTGCGGGAGCGTGCAAACACGCGTGAGATGCTGCCCCAGGTGCCGCCGCGTCCATTGCGTGCGCCCAGTGGGCCGCTCTTGTTGCCGAACTTGCGGGTTATGGCACCAGCGCCGCCAGGTCCCTCAGCATCCGGCGAGAGCTGCTCCACAGATCTGAGTAGAAAGAGAGCTGAGTATAAATACTAAAGAGATTTCTTATACAAAATTACCTAGAGTAGGCGCCAGAGTTAAGAGGCGACAATGTGGGGCTGCGTTCCTTGGGTGTGCCAACTGCAATGAGAGAGAGAGACAGATAATTGAGATTACAGAGATTAAAGTTAGTCAACGCTTGGCCCACTCACATTGGTACATATTTTGGCTGGAGACTAGAGAAATGCTGTCGGGATCGACGGTGATGCAGGGTCCATTGTCGCATGTGCCGTCGCTGAAGTTGAGCTCTCCGCCGGTGCTCTCGCGATCGCTGCTGTTGCGCAGGCCCGAGTCGTTCGAGCAGGAGTTGCGATCGCCGACGGTGGCGCCGGAGCCGCCGCTCAGGCTGCCGCTGAAGGCGGACAGTGAATTGGAGTTGCCACGCCCACTGTCCTCGGCTGTGCGCATGCCGCTTAGATTGCCAGCCAGCCCAGAGCCGCCAGCCAATTGGCTGAGCATGCCCGAGGCAGCCGATGGCGGCGTCAGTGGTGCAAATGAATGCAAACTCTCTTGGTCAGAGAGGCAGCCCGTGAGCTGACGACGCGCCTCTTGGAGTTGCTCCTGCAGACGCTGCAGCTGCTGATCCCTGGCCGACAGCTGCTGAGCCAAGGCTAGGGAACGCTCGGCCTCATCTCGTGCCTGCTTTAGCAACTGGAAACGTTCCCGATCACGATCACCCGAGATCTTGGCATTGGTCGACTCAGTCTCGCGCACGCGCTCCTGGTAGTTGCGTATGAAGTCACGCAACTCCTGCTCCTTCTCCTGCAGCGAGGCGCACAGCTGTTTCACCTGGCCCAATAAATCCGATTTGTCTGTGCGCAGCTTCTTCCGCTCCAGCCGCATGGTGAGCAGCTGATTCTTTACGCTGCGCAGCTCTGATTCCAATCGCTCCACGCGCTCCTGCGACGCCGTTGCGCTGTGTGGATCTTGGCCTGTCTGTGCCGCTGCCAAGTCAGCACCGGGATCAGCTCCGCCCACTGCACCGTCCGTCGAGTGCTCGAGCAGTCGACGCAGACGCTGTAGCTCCGCATTCAAGCGCTCGTTCTCCTCGCGTAGCTTCATAGCCGCCTCTGCAAGAGATCAACAGAGAGTTAGGTCGTTGGAGCAGCCTGCAGCAACTGCGCCAGCTGGCCCAGTTGAGTGCCGCGCTAAGCTCAAGCCGTGGAAAAGCGAGGACAGTGTCGTTGTCGAGCTACACTACGCGCAGTTAGCAGCTAGCTAGCCAATCCCTGAGAGGCTACTGGGTAAATCCCATATACTATATATATATATGTATGTCTATTCATTCAGGCGTTCTACTACCCTAGCCAAGAGCCAATGGACCATTGGACCAAACATCCTCAACTCAACTGACATGTCACAAGTCAGCTTCCCTTTATGCATGCCAATTTCTAACACACAGAACTACGAACGAGCAGAAATTAAAAAGTGCAACGTGTAAGGCAGCAAAAGTTCTCTGAAGGACTGTGTGCGGGGTGTGAAACAGAAAATAACTTAAATAGGCTATGTCAGGGAGCAAGCCGGACAGATTCAAGTGCAACTTGGGGGCTGAGGGTGAGGGCATGCGGGTTAAATGTTAATGCGAGTGCTGATAGAGCGTCTGTGCGGTGCTCCAATTAAAAATACTGAGCGGAAATGGCAGATGAAAAGTAAGTAAAACGTAAGATTGAAATGGCTTAAGTGAGAGTAGGAGCAGGAGCAGGAGCAGGAGCAGGAGTCATGGTGCGGGTGCTGGTGCTGGTGCGGATGCGGATGCGGGCAAGAATATGAGTCTCAATCGACTTACCTGAGCGAAATGTGAACTTTGACTCATCATTACGATTGCCATCGTGAGCGCTGTGGGTCGTGGTTGACTCTAGCATCAGCAGCGCGGCAGATGCAGCGGATGTTGGGGAATGCGCTGCCAACGAGCATGTGGGGGATGCTATTGGCTTGGGCATGGGCACGGGCACGGGCATGGCCATTGCGGATTTTATTTTCATTGTCTTTGCTTTTGTAGTAGTTGCAGTTGTAGGTAATGAGGCTGCGGCGACCGCTGCCAGCTCCGGTTCCATTAATTTTGCAATCGAGCAAACATCATTCGCATTTCTCTTGTCGACTGTAGTTATATTGTTTCATATATATATATATATATATATATATATATTTGTTGTTCGATTGTTGTTGTGATGTGTTTTCCCCAAACACAAATACAAACACATACACGCGCACCCACGTCGAGGGTATTCAATCGAAATTGTGATTTTCGTCGATAAAGGGGGATGAGAGTGTCCAAGTTGAGAGGAGTTGGAGAGGGATGTTAACAAAATAAATAACAACAACAACAATAACAACCACAACAACAACAATTGTAATAATAATAATAATAATAGCAACAGTAACAACAACGATTTAAGCACATCATCATGATATTGTTAATGTTAATGATAATGATGATATGGTAGACACATTATATATATGTGAGTGAGTGAGGCATGATTGGATCACACACACTCAGAGTGTGTGAGAGAGAGAGAGAGAGAAAGAGTCAGGCAAATGGAGCGTGCAGGAGTTTTAATTAATTTTGTTTAGCTAAATCTGAATCAGATGTACTCAAAACATATTCATAATAGATATGAACATTAAACAAACTTAAAATTCATATATGTAAATACAACAATCATTGATTGATTTTTTCGACATTTATAAAATGTAAATATATTATATATAATATGTATATAAAGGCAAAAATCTCCATGGGATTGATTTGTCTAGTTAATGTGGCCTATTTAATCAAATGAAATTGAGGCTCAGTCATGTGCACATATTTTTGTTTAAATAGATTGTCCACATATCCTATTTATTAAGCTTTTCTTTTTTTTTTTTTTTGCCAAATTTATTTAAGCCCACTTCTGCATGAGCGCATTTAAACGAATGCTAAAAATATATTATTATTTGTTTTAAACAGCGTACTGTGGAACAATTTGATATTTGATAAAGCTAATGCTTAAAGTTTAAATAAATATTTAGATATTGAAGTAAATTAAAAAAATTAAATAATAAAATAAAAATTAAAAAATAATACAAAAAGTAAATAATAAAATACAAATTTAAAAAAAAATTATACAAAAAGTAAAAAATAATAAAGGCAAATATCTAATAAATATTTTTATTATTTATATTTACTTAGTGAAAATATATTCTAAATTATATTTTATATATTTTAAGATAGTCAAAATGTCAATAAAAATATTTTGATTTAATATTTTTCAATTCTTGTATTATTTTTGCTATAAACATTGCGTTTTGACGTTCACAGTACTACGCTTTAATTCATTTAAATTAATTTGCGCTCTCAGTTATTTTAAGAAAGGTATATTAAAATTATTTTAAATTTCGCACAGAAAATTATTCAATTTAAATGTTCTTTTAGCATAGCTTATGAAAAAATACCAAAAATAGAATGAAAATACCAAAAAAAACCAAAGATTTTTATATGCAGTATATACTGAGCATATACATTTACATTCTTTATCTATCTGTGGTATTTGTTTTCGAGAAATTTCTCGATTTCAAACTGAAATTGAACAG
Source organism: Drosophila stalkeri (assembly GCA_035047405.1). Classification (NCBI taxonomy): domain Eukaryota; kingdom Metazoa; phylum Arthropoda; class Insecta; order Diptera; family Drosophilidae; genus Drosophila; species Drosophila stalkeri. The sequence continues at coordinate 13,562,050 of JAWNPR010000090.1, forward strand.
TTTTAAATAAATCTAATGAAATAATAGTTAAATCTGCAGCTTTAAATATGCGAGAGTCAAGCTGAGCTTAGTCAGAGATTGATGCAATCAAGAAAGATATGTAAATTCAAGTCGATATCAGCAGTAGGTCAGAGGCATGCATCGCATTTGGCTGCATTTGAGCAGGTTGAATGATTTGCGAGACAGCAATTGCTTTGCTGTTGGGCAGCAGCTGCCGCAGCTCGCATCTAATCCTGATGATGGCGATGAGGACGTCGACAGGTTGGGAAACAGGCCCAATCCATCAAGGCGGCTGGAGGCAGCGGTTCGTTAGTTTTTGCCAGCGCCATTAAAAGCACGGCCAGTGCCAGATAGAGAAACAGAGAAAGAGGCACGTTAAATGGCCGCTCGTTGCTATCTTTTTCGAGACTTTCGCTTTGGCATTCGGAAATTATTCGATGCGCCAGACCCAGCTGCACTTTGGATCCCTTCTCCACTTCTCCCACTTTTTCCGGCGCTGGCGGGCGCATTTTGCATCGTACGTGTAAGCAAGAGATTTGTGTTTGTCATCTAACCATGCGGTTGTTTGCTGCCCAGACTTTTCCATTTGTTTCCTGCACTCGTGCCGACCCGGGCCACACACCAGGCTAGGCCACACACATTGCACATTGCAGTGTGATTTTAATTTTAATTTTTAGGACTCGCCACTAGTTTAGCTACAGTACAATCTGCCTCTGGGTGCACCGCACACATAAGTAAAATCGAAAAACAACAACACACAGAGAGAGGGAGAGCTTTTAGCAAAGGTAACTAAGCCTTTGCTGTTCCATGTTTCTGACAGCCCAAAATATATGTACTAAAGTCTGATTTTGGTTTTTCAACCGAAACATTGCTCTGTGTTCCCCTCATCAACAATCAGTTCGATTGCAATTCGTATGCACTATGGAGTTCATTTAATGGAAAGGGCATTTCATATCGTATCTGCTCTTTCAAATTGCTCATAAAGTAAACAAAATTGATTTTACGAAAGAAATTAGTTTGGGTTTCTGCAATTTTGTTCAAAAGGTAGTCGTGTTAGGTTAATGGAGAGATAATCTTAAAGCAGTTCTTCGGAGTGTGCTAAGCGACATTCTGTTATAATTAATATGACTCTTAGTACTAGTTGAAGCTAGACTAGGCTAAGATATTGAGTTTTAAAGATGGGTAGATAATCTTGATTTAGCTCTTAGCTTGATTAGCAGACATTCTATAAAATACATATATATTTAAATAAATATTAAACAATAAACTAAAAATCAATGTATTATACATAAAAAGTATTTCTTCGAGTTGTGCTTAATAAACTATATCGCCAACTGTGGACAAAAAAAAAATTAATAAAAATAAAAATAATAAAAATAACAATAACAGAAAATAAATAAAAAATAAATCAAAATTTTTTTAAAATATTTTGTTTGATTTATATTTGCTTAACTTAATGAAAACTAAATAATTAAATTAATTAATTAATCTAAATTATATTTTATAAATTAAAACAGAGTCCAAATATTTTCACAAATATTATTTAATATTTTTAAACTCTAATTTTATTTAGTTAAAATTCACGCCCTCTAACACCCATGTTACTATGCTGTAATTCAGTTAAAATATATTGAAATGCATTGAAAAAGCATTTCATATAAAAGTTGAAATATTTTGGTGTCTCAAGAGATTTCATTTAGAAAGAGAGACGAACTTGACTAGAGCATGGCAGATATTTGCCCAGGTCATATCATCATCATGTGGAATCCTCAGCAATTCTCATGTCTGGCTTTAAGTTGAATTTGCAACAAAAATCAATTCGAGTACACAAATAAAATTGCATATGTATGCAAAATTTAAAATGTTATTCGAGTGAAGAGAGATAGCATAACAAAGGGGGATAATTTGTGTCCAAGGTTTACGGCGCTGCACATGCTGCGACACAGCAATACACACAACAGAGAGAAGAGATAAAAAAAGTATATACATATCGAATATATATGCATATATATGCACACTGTCTGTCTATATGTGTGTGTGTGTGTGTGTGTGTGTGTGTGTGTGTGTATACGCAATTGCTTGAATTGCCCCAGCCAGCAGCTGTTGCGGCTGCCGAGCTAATTGCACCCACTCACATGCCCACTCGACTGAGCTGAAATGTTATAGAAATGCATTTGGGTGCAGCGGGTTGGCACTTACCGGCGCTGAGCTGGCTGCTGGTTGGGTTGACCTGCGCCAAGTGACCTGCGGCAATCAAATTTGAGTTATTCGCATGGATCATGGCTGCTGTGGATATGGTAGTGCTGCTGCTGTTGCTGATGGAGTTGGCGCTGCTGCCATTCACTAATTGCGACTGCGGTTGGCCAATCGCCTGCGCTTGTGCTTGTGCTTGTCCCAATGTGTCGCCCTTGGCGGCCAAGCGATTCTGGTTGTCGATGGTCATGGGTGGCGTGAGCGTCTGATTGCTCCCATTCGAGCTGGCCGGGGAGCTACTGTCGGAGGCGGAGGCGTTGGGCGTCAGATCCCGTTTGCTTGCCAGCAGGCTCGGCTGCTTTAATGTGGGCAGAGCTCCAGCTGCAGCTGCTGCCGAGGCGGATGAGGATGATGTCGACGAGGCGATCCCAAACTGCTGTTGGCTGCTGCTTGTGCTTGTTATCGTGTTGTTGTCCAGCGATAGCACCGGCTTCACCGGCTTGTTGTTGTTGACGGACTTCTCTTTGAGCGCACCCACACTCGAGTCCAGTGACTTGACAATTTTCTGTAAAGTTGGACAAACATTTAATGGATGCACTTCAATTAGGCGAGCGCTGCTATGCATAAGTAGGATGTTAGAAATGTTCAAAAAGATGTATGAGAAATAGCGAATCAGAAAGAGAGAGAGCGAGAGAGAGAGAGTGAGATTCAAAGATACAGACAGAGAGAGAGAGAGAGAGAGCACGAGTTGCTGCTATGTATCCAAGTCAATTAGTCAATGAGCATGTGCGAGCGAGATAGACATACATTCATACATACATACGTAGAGATAAGGAATGGAAATGTGCCGAAACTTTTGTAAGCATAAGTATAAGCATGTGAAAGTGGAACAGCGCTGAATGGCGAGTGGCATGCAAATTGTATGTTGACCCCCATCCTTTGGTTAACCTTCCGCCTCCACCTCTCCGCGCCCCTACCCAAAAACCACACAGCGGCGCTAACAAGCAAATGAATGAGGCCCAATTAGGTTAAACATCAAGTGAATGGAGAGGGTTTTTTTTTTCTTTTTCATTTTTTTTTTTTTTTTTTTTTTTTTTTTTTAGTAGTGGTTGTTGTAGCGATGGGGCTGGGGCATGCAGGGTTGGCACTTTGGGGGTTGGGGGCGGGGTTGGTTGGATTGGATTGTACTTGGTGTACTTACGGATTCGCCCAGCTTGTGCAGAGAGGCATTTATGCGATCCGGATTGCGTGGCGGCGGCTCTGGTGGCTCTGATGCGGCCATGGTTGGTCCGGCAGCAAGACCGTTTATTTGCATACCTCCTCACACAACTGAAGCGCTCCCAGTGCCTCTGCCAGTGCTCGTGCCAGTTACTGAGCTGAGCTGAGCTGAGCTTGTGTGTGTCAGTCCCAAAACGTTCGTTCTACGCTACGTTGCCCAGATATAGATATACATATATTGGAATACGAATACAAGTGCTGCTGCTGCTGCTGCTGCTGCTGCTTCACCCGACCACAAGTATTTCAACTGCCACAATTTGCACCATGCGCAGCCCGCTCTAACATTCTGACTACCTTACAAAGGGACCGAAGAAATACGTACACAGAGAGACAGCGAGTGGAGACAGGAGACGGTAGACGGCTGGGATAGGAGTTGAGAGAGACACCCACGATAAGCCGCAGATGCTGTTGGCGCTGATTCCCGAAATGTTTTCCAGCTCCACTGTTGAGTTCTCCCGTTCACGTCCTCGTTTAATCCTTTAATTGCTGAACGTTTCGTTTGCTTTTACTTGACAAAGATTCCGCATGCATCTGTAAATAAACGAAAAAGCTTTATCAAACGATTGTTTACTATTGTTATTTATATAGCAGAAAAATATTACCGAACATGGCTTTAAATTACGAAATTAAAAAGTGAAAAAGAATGAAATCTCTAAAGTTTCGCACAGTATGTGCAAGGCATCGATATATTACTCTTCTGCCGATACTTTTCAATAAGAAGTATCGGCTTAATGGCTGTTAAGTATTTCCATTTGAAATGTATTAATAATTGAATACCATTGTCTTTTAAGTATTTATATATGTGAATATTTGGACTGATATTTATAATTATAAATATATAAATATATAAATTCATAATTTATTATTGTTTAATGTATAATAAACTTAATTTAATTTACGTCTTCGAAATGCAGCGAAAATAATTCTCTAAAACTCTGCAACAACAAATTTAGCAGATATCGATATATCGCATTTTCAATGTATCGCATTAAATTAGATATTTTTCAATTATAATTATCGACGTTAGCGGACGTTTAACTCAATTACATACGTCTCGAAGTTAAGGTAATGGAAAAAGTTTTTTAAATAACTTTTAAGTGTTTGTTCAGTTATCTTCAGATTATTTGAAGTTGTGAACTCAGTTTAAGTTAACTTAAGAATCCATGACTTGCTTTTTACTGCCGCCTGTAAACGCTTTATTGCTATCGGACACCAGATCCTACAAATACGTACATTTGTCGGTATATATACATACATACATATGTATATCTAGATTTAGAGCACAGGCCACAAATTCTATTTCGGATTGTTTCCACGTTTCTATGCATTCGGTTGCGTGTCTGAATTCGGTTTTACTGCACTGCGTCCGGAAGGCAGTAAATGTGAAAAACCCGAATGCTCGTAATGGAAATGGCAATGGCGCCACCTAAAGCAGGTTTTCGGCAAGAGTAAATTAAAGCCATGTTTTATTACACATACTACATAACTATATAGAAGTGTGTGTATGTGTTTTTCAGAAATAATTTACGCTTTTATGTATTTACAAGCGCGCCAAGTGGTTTTCCTTTGAGCTTTAACTATCAGTTTTTCCGAGCACTTTTCAGCTCTCACTGCGGACTTCATAAAAATCATGGAAAATGTTTTTATTTCATGCTCTGATTTTTATTTTTTTGATTGGATTGTACGATTTTCAACTCTTGACCTGACCATACAATATTAACTTAACTTTTAGCCATACAAATTGAAGCTCCACAGTCGATTGAATGAAAAGCGAAAAAAAAAGTTCAATGTGAAATTTTTGTGAATGGAATATTTGAAAAACCCGCGAAGCGTTTTCTTAGTTCAATTTTAAAGCTTTTATTTGTGAATTTTATATGGGCAATATGAAAACACGTCGATGAACAAAAGAACGTGAATGTCGATGGACTGATCGATCAATTGTATTATATTGATTGAATGGCATTTTTGGGAAAAAGTTTCATTTAACGCTTTTTCAGTCGATGCTCACTCGATTGAATCGTAAGTAATTAAATAGAGCCAATAATTTGTTGCACTAAAACTACATAATAGCTAGTTTAATAAAAGTTGCATAAAGCTTTCATTATTTTTGGTCCTTTAGATTTTAATCCGATTTGGCGAATGGCTACAAAACGCTGGCCATAAATGGTGTTGCGGCTTACTCTCTTTTTTTTCTGAGAATTTTCATGTTGCAGACAAAAAATTGTACAAATACCAGGCTTAAGCAGCGCTTTAGTCGCAGTGGCCAAAGTCTAGTTTTCCTTTTATTTTTTATTTTATTTTTTTTTCCCAGCTAACTCCAACTGCACCTTGACTCACAAACCAAAACCACAAACATATGGGCAGGATTTGAGAATAACATGACCGCAGCCACACACGCTGAGCTGAGCGGAGCTGAGCTGAGCGGAGCGGAGCAGCGCAGCTGCACCTGAAGCTAAGCCGGGGAGGAGTCCCACTGCCTCGGAATGGGTCTAATACTAATGTGTTTTATGGCCAAGTGTGGGTGAGCTCTATGTGTGTGTGGTTGGGTGAATGCGGTGTCTGCCTGTGGCAAAAACAAAAACAAAAAAATAAACGCAAACTTTAATCATAATAATAACACAGAACTTTTGTGTTAAATCCGAGCAGACAGTTACATGGCTGGCTTTTATGTGAGCTAGTCTATATATACATACATAAATATATATATTAATTAGATATATGTATATTTATATATATGCATGTTCAAAGAAGTTCATTTTAACTGTGCAAAATTATGTTTGCAATTTGTGAAGAGTTTTGTGTTTCATAAGATAAGGCTGCACATTGAATTTGTTGCGAAATGCACTTCTGGTTATTCAATCTATCATTTGAGAAATATTTTATTGAAGTGCAGTGTGTGTAATTAATTATCTATTTAATTATACACAAATTGCAGTTATTCAGTTTTATGTAGTTTGAGTCTTGGTTTCTTAAGTCAATAAATAAGTGTGTACGCATTAATTAAATAAGATTTACAGCATGTGAAATCTGCTTTTGTTGCTTAAATTGTTTAAATTTGCTAAAATAATGAAGACTCTATTGTCTCTTATTGTTGCAATTATTATATAGTAATATACTGCATTCTAAATTCATTTTCTTTCAGCCTAACTAACTAGCTAACATAACTAACTTTAATTAAAGTTCATTTAAGTTAACTTAATTATATAAATAATGTATAGATTTTAGATGCAACCAAAATGATGTAAATATTAAAAGCGATCACATATTTTTTTTTCAATAAATAATCCAATTATTTGTTATAATTCAAAAGAGTCTGTGGGCTGGCAATTGATATTCAAATATTAGCAGTCAAAAAATATTTTCTATACAAAATATCGTTGCATAATTCAGGGAGCTGCTGTCTGGCGAACGGAAATGAGTAGCAGAATAATGTTAACGCATTGAAATTTAACAGAATTATTTAAAATTTCATATTTGACAAGTTAGCTAACATAAATATGTTAGCGTGGGATTAGCTAACATCATTAATTAAGCGACTGTAAAAAAAGCGGTATGTTAACAGTCTACTGTTAACGGAATCTTAGCTATCATATTTTACCCTAATTCTCATTTCTCTTCGCCTGATACTTTAACAAAATTTCCGTTTATATTTTGGTCCCAGCGGTCCCAACAGGCGACCCCGTGAGGCTGCACTCAAATGTAAAACGGTTGCTGACAGCTGAATGAATTCGCTGCCAGAGTGGCAAGAGATGGATGGACTTTATTAAAAATAAATTAATGTGATTTGCTTTGCCAATTTATTTCTCTTGCACCTGTTTTATTTATAACTTAAATAAATTGAAACAGATTTACCATGTTTTTTACTGCTTTCAATATTTTGGAAAATTTGAACGAAATTAAATGTGGAAATGAACTATAATGAGCTGTACGAAGATGAAGCAGAAGACTTTATGAACTACGTTCCGACATATCACTATGTGCTCTACAGACAACCTGAGCCAGTAGCTGAGCCAATATCAATAAAGCCCAATGAATGCTTCTATGTGCACATCAAGGATGCCACATCGGAGTATTTTCCAGCTTTTATGCTGAATTTCCGTCGCAAATTCAATGCCAAGTCGATGGAGCAATGTTACCAAAGAGCCATAAATTTGAGGCATGAGATTCTCAGAGAGCGCGTGGAACGGCTCACTGCGAGATTGGAGAACGTAGCCAAGTTAATTGCTAAATGTCATGCCAAGAAAAAGATCGCCATATTGGCGCTGCGAAAACACATAGTCAAGGATATGCAGGATCATGTGCAGCGCCACGAGCGCTACACGGCCAAGCGCGTCGAGCAGCTAAAGCGCCACAACGAACAGGTCCACAGATTGTGTGAGCTGCTGCGCTATGGTCTCTATCTGACACGCATTGCCGAGCAATACGAAGAGAATCGCAAACGTATTGGAATATTTTAGTGGGAAATATATTCAGTTCGGTTCAGTTCAGTAATAGAGTGAGTGAACTGGATATATTAGCCACTGAAAGTGTTTCTATAACTATGCGTCTCTGTAGTCAAGTCTTTTATGTGTCAAAAGTTTTGTAAATAAACTAGTTTGGGCAGCAGCTAAGAGAGCGAATTTTATAATAGCCATAAATTAATCAGCCGCAGCGTAAACGTCATTTCATTGAATGCGGCTCTGAGCAATTTCTTTTCATTGCAATTTTGTGTGAGGCAAAGTTTTTGAAGTTGATGTCAAAGCTTCAAGTAAACCATAATTAGCCTTGGCTACGCTTTGATTCAATGGAATTAATTACGTTCGCCCACATGCGGCAACCCAAAGAGAATGAGGCAGAGAGAGGGAGAGGGAGAATGTGAGAGAGTGAGACATAGAGGATTATGTGCTTTAGCTAACCACAGAGCTGCTCTACAGTCAGAGTCAACCTCAACTCGTATGAGTCGTCTTCGTCAAAGACAGTGATAGAGCTCTGGCTCGGCGCCCCGTGGCTCTCTGTATTCAGATATCATGTGCACTCGAGTATAATTTGTGTATGAATTCCGGCACAGCTTCTTTGAGCTCAGTTGTTTGCAAATGCTATGGCAACTGACGACTCGGGTGTCTGAGCAAGTTCTTGCTTTATTTTCTCCCTTTCTTAGTGTGCTTAGCCTTTGGCCTTTATGCCAAGTTCAACTGAAATACTTGACTTGTTTGAAAACATGTTCAAACCTGACCTGACCTGGCCAGGTTATTGAATTAAACAGTGTACCCTCAAGCATTGCAAGCATTTTACATTTTTCATTTCTATAAAATATATTTTTCATTTTTATGTTTGTTATTTTGCTATGCATGAAGCGCACTTGCATCTAAAATTTAACAGTTTCAATGAATACTTGAAAAGATGAAAATACTATAAACAAACTTCAAATATCGAGGCATATATGGAGCAAACATTGCAAATATTTCCCATATTTGCTAATAGAATTTTAAGCACTTTAGATATATCAAAAATATCATAAAAGTGCTTAAAGTTCTATTAGTAAATTGTATTGGTATGTAAATATATATAAATTTTAATATTAATTAAAATGTATTTGATGAGTTAAGTGCAAGAAAAATATTTTTGAAAATGTGTATAAATAAAACAAAATATATAAATAAAAAATTAAATAAATATATAATAAAATAAAATTCGGTTTATTTAATTGTATAAATAAAAAAATTAAATTTGGTTTATTTAAATAAGTAAATTAAATTCAATGAGTTAAAAACTAAATAAATTAGTGAAATAAATTTTTAAGAATAATATAATAATAATATATAATAATTATATATTATTGTTTTTTTTTGTTTTATTTATAAAATTTAGAAAAGTTAATAAGAAATAAAAAATGATACAAATTAAATGAGTAATTTGTATTTAATGAGTAAATATTAAATAGATTGCAATTAAAAAGTAATTTGTAAAAAAAAAAAAATTTCTATTCTTTTTGATACTTGTACACTTATCTCTGAACTTAATTTTTAAACTTAAGTTTAAACTATATATGATATAATAGAAGTCCTTTTTTTATATGACAAATATGACAAACTCAAGAAACTTATGCAAATGTTATAGCTCACACCTTAAGCCATAATCCAATTAGATGCTATATCTTTATCTTATATATACATGCTCAGATACGCAGATATATCTAGCGATTGCAGTCACGTAGCAAAATTTCGTTATGACAGCTGTCAGCCTTAGGTATTCTTGTTTGTTCAGCGAACTTTAGAGCCAAATTGCAAGCCGAAATTTTGTGAACAGCTGCAAATGAGGCAGTTATTATGTAACTTCCTCTCTCTCCCTCCCACTCTCTCTCTTTCTCTCTCTTGACTAACATTCCCTTGTTGACAGGCAGCTTTAATTGGAAATTAATAAGAAAAGCAAAACGCATTCCAAACAGCTTCAATTACAGCGACATGACAATAGTTACAACTGATATATATATATATATAGAGAGAGAGAGAGAGACAGAGAGAGGTTGTCAATGCTATATAGCTCTGATATATCACCATGGCTATGCCCATTCCTTTACTCAAATGACTCATGAATATGACTCACTTTACACACACACACACACATACAAACGTATGTATATATGTATTTAGAGTTTTAGTATTAATTTCCTGTTGGGCTCGACTCTATTCGATTATCCCTGTGGCCGGCCAGGCAAAAACTTTAGTTAGTCTGATTAGCTGTCCGTAACACGTCAGAGCTTAAACCAGGCACATCATCAACACACTGATTTCATGTCAGCCTCATACTCGACCTCATTCATATGCAAATTATATAGTGCAGCCCATGGCCCGGACTATTCACAGTTATTTAAGCCTTGCCACAATTCCGCCTGAATTGTATTCAACATATTTTCTTGCTTCGGAATTTGTTTGCCTTGATGAAGTTGGCTTCGCTCGGCTATAATCGACCATAACTTTTCGATGAACTGAACTAACTTTTGCCTAGCTAACTCATAAAGTAACTGAAATAACTGACTCTTTGCTGCCCAGTATCTGCTTCTCTCTCTCTCTCTCTTTCTCTTTTGCAGCAGCTGTCACACTTTCAATTGTTATTCACTTTACACCTTTTTTGAATGGATTTCCTTTATAATCATTTTCATTCAAGTGAGTTTCATTAAGTTTTGGCATTCTAATTAAGTTTATTTTCTTTTGACTTATAAATGTAAATAAGTTGAGAACTTTTACAGTTTAGTGCTGTTAAACGGTATTTTGCATAGCTCTGTTGTTTGCCACTTTTCAAGTGTTTTTGTTGCTTGTTTAGGAAGTCTAAGGAGACTATATTGGTCTATATGAATAGTACTAGGTGGGTTGACCTGAGGCGTGGGTAATAAAATCTGCTTCAACAAGAAAGAAAAAAAGTATCAAAGACAGCATCATAATATAAACTGCCTCTCACTTGATATACTAATATACTTGCTTAACTAGAAGCTGATATTGATCCCTTAAAATTAAATCAACATATACATACATACAAACATGTATGTAAGTATAAGCGATCAGTGTCAGCTTTGTTTGTTTTATGCCTTTGATATTTTTGTGCTCTAACCGAATGCCGATTTGCTTCTGGCTTCTCTTCATCCACCGACAATCAGAACGATCGTGTCGGAATGGCTTCAGTAGTTATCTCCCACTCACTCAGCTACACCCGAGCCTATGCTAGGCAGCTGCTATCATTGTCTCCCTCTCTCTCTCTCTCTTACGCTGCGTGAATTTGAGAGTCGTTCAGACACGAAGCAAATTCACTCGGTTCGCGTCTCCTCTTCGTCTGCTAAAGACTCACACTAATACTACTGCAATAGTAGGCAGCAAAAGCATTAATATGTATGTATATAAAATACAGTTGCTCACAGCTTATTTTAAACTGCCGCCTACAAAAATTGAGGCATCTAAATAATTTAAACTTAAACCTATATCGATAAAATAAATGCAATTTATTAGTCTAATGCTTTAACTTACTAAATATTTTCTCACTAATTTTTTTAAATGTATTTTTAAAATAATTTATAATAACTAAAAACTAAAAAATAAAAATGATTGAAATGTTTAAAAATATAAAACATTTTATAATAATTAAAAACTAAAAAAAAAAAAAAACACTCGCAACAGGACTTAACTTTCATACATACTAATTAAAAACTAAAGAATAATAAAAGTTTAATTTTAACAGTACTTAACTTTCATACATAATAATTAAAAACTGAAGAATAATAAAAGTTTAATTTTAAACTTAAAAAAAAAATTATAAAAACTAAAAAGTAAATTAATAAAAAAATTAAACAATTGCCATATTACATAAGCTTACCTGTCTAATATTCCTACATTTTGAATTCGCTTAACATTCCCTCAATCATAATCTCAATACTAAACTCTTATAGATTTTAGATATGCCATCAATTTATTTAAGTTTATTTTTAAATAATTAAACAAAAGTTAACTTCTTTCAAGTCTCAGCTATGCCAAATGCTCCAATGTTCTCTTGATCAATGACAGTTAAAAGGGATTTCAGCTCGAGAAGTGTGGTAAACACCTCGTGGGAGAGGAGGAAAGGCATGATTAGACACACGTGGAGTCTGCACGCCTCATGACTTCGTGACGCGCATTTGTCTGTGATTGTGTTTGTGATTCGGGCAGGCGTTGACTGCGATTGCTGCGAATGAAGCTGCCTTTGCCAGTTAGCAGCTACGACTACTATCTACTACTATCTACTACTATCTACTATCTACTGTCTACTGTCTGGTAACTGTTTGCTTTTCGCTGATTTGCTCAACCGAGCAGAAGGTAAAGTTTGCGTTGAGCAACTCATTTAGTTTGCAATTAATTAGTGGCAACAGGGTGGCAGCTGTCGTTGCAGTCAGCACAGGGTGGAGTTTGTGTTTTTCATTAAACTAAATAGATGCGGCTTCAACTTGTTTGCTGCTGCTGCAACTGTTTGGCCGGCAAGTTTGGAAAGCGGTTTCCGGTTCCGAATCCGGCAAAAAAAAAAAGAAATAAGGAAAATATATATAAACGCTCACTGAATATATTTGTGAGGGGCGCGAAATGGAAATGCTTGAAATACTTGAAATGCTTGACCCAATTGGCAGCCCCAGCCGGTCGAAAAACATGCAAAACATTTTCTGCGCAGCTTAAGGTAAAGAGCACTGAGGGCGCAGGCATAACTCTGTGTAATCTAGGGTCAGTAAATGATTTTCCCATTAAAATGCATGAGTGTGTGTGCGAAAGAGATAGACAGCGTGAGAGTGGGAGAGTGAGTGAGTGGGTGTGGGTGGGGGTGGGGGTGGAGGTTGCTTGTGATAAGTAAAAGTTTTGTTGTTTCTTGCGGCAGCTGTGCGAGAGGATTCAGTGCAACAACTTGGTGGCAGGCCCCGGAGACCTAACCCTGTACTTACACAATTTGATAACCTACTTTTGGCATAATGCTGTTGTAGCTGTCATTGTTGTTGCTATTGTTGGGCTGCAATGTGTTTTCGGTTGGCAACATTAAAAATTTACACATAATGACATTGACGCACACTTTGAGCAGCTGGCGAAGCAGAGAGAGTGGGAGAGGAGAGAGAATGATTGAGAGCGAGACAGGTTGAGGCACACAGTCGCACTCATGTCCTTGAGCTTATGTTTTTGTTTGGCATTAAGAGCATGTCGAGTCACCAAGTGCGTGGGACACACACACACACACACACACACACACACACACACACACACACACAGAGGGGACAACAGCTAGACCATAGTGCGTGGCTTCACACTGTGTAGCGGAACTTGGCACGGATATGTTAGCCCTTGCCAGCCTTTGCCATGGCTGGCTATCTGCTGCTGCTGCTGCTTCTGCTGCTGCTGGGCGTGGCGACAGTTCAGTGGAAGTGAAGAGAAGGGATGCGCTGTGCTCACAGCTTGCCACTTGGGAAATACTTTAAGTCCTTTGCCTTAATAGCCCTGCCTTTTTCAGTCTTCGTTTCTACTGTTCAGCTCTGTTCAGTCCGTTGATGGCATTTTCATTCCTTTGCTTCCTTTTGCCGCTCGGGTGAATTATTGTCAAGCGATTTATTACGCGCAACGGGCTGTTGCTGTTGCTGTTGCTGCCTCAGCTCCACATGGCGTATGCGTAACAATAATTGTAATAAAATGCACGTAATATTTTGCTATTGCACGACTTGGAGGTGGGGGAAGGGGGGGGGTGCATGCCGCATAATGTACATACATATATGTATGTATGTATGTATGTATGTCGTAGTGCCAGCGAAGTAAACATGTGCTGCAAAATTTCAACATATGGCTATGAAATTATTTAAGAACTATTTCATATACACACTCTCCCTCTCTCTCTCTCTCTCTCTCTCTCTCTCTCTCACACTCTCTCTCTCTCTGTCTGTCTGTGGCAATGCTAACAAATTCATTTGGTTTGCGACACTTCATTTGACTCTAACCTGATTAGCTGCTGCTCTGTCAGCTGTCATGTCCTCAGCAATGGCAACAACGAAATGTCAGCTGATTAGCATCAGGTGAAACAATAGATAAATATATTACAGCCATTCCCCACTTAATGGCCAAATCATACAATTAAGCTCAATTGCCGCATTGATTGGCAGCCATAAGTTTTACCTTTTACCTATTTAGAGATTGAAAGCGAGCATATAGGTTTGTATGAATATATTGTATGAGAAATATTTAAATAAATCTTTATTTATCTATAAAATAATTTGAAATATCTATATAAATAATTGAAATTTATTAAAATTAAAATTTCTGATTGGCTGTAAATAGATTTTGATTTGAATTTAAGCAAACTCTTTTTAGTTTTTAACAATATAATATAATAATATAATATAGACAAAACAAGCGAGCTGCTAAATTGTATTTTTTAAATTATTAATAATTGTAAATTAATACATATTTTTATTATTTGTAAAACTATTAATACTTAAGAATTTTTGAATTAATTGTAAATAAAGATATATTGGGTATACGAATTATTTAAAATTAAAAAAAAATTTAGTATTTGTAAGCTGAAACATATTCTTGAGATGAGACTGAGTCAACTGCTATTGCTTGCTCGACTAGCCTTGGCTGACTGAGTTTTCTGTGTGTTGACTAGGTAAACATGTTATTCATAGACCCTCTAAGATAACAAGTCTTTAATAATATGTTTAGTTTTCTTTAGAAGTGTGATAGTTTGGCATTTATGTATATTTAACTCGTTGTTGGTAAAATCTGTGCCACATATGATTAAGCTATTGCATTAATGCAAACAATTAATAAAAGGTCAAAAAGGCTGTGGCAAAGGTAAAGTCAAAGCAAAAGGTTAAGCTAGAGTTAAGGCTTAAGGTAAAGATAAAGCTTGAGTTTCACTACAATTTTAGCTAATTTCTTACTTTTTGATTTTCTAAGAGAACGAAGCTAGACTTTCTTTGTTTACTATTTATATATTATATATATTTAAAAATGTAATAAAATTTTTTTTATTTGCAATTTATTTATTAGTTATTTGTATTAAGAAAATTTTTCTTTATAGAAATTTTGTATTTCTTTAATATTTTCTCTTAATTTTTATTTATAAATTATATTTAATTGATATATATTAAGTTAAGTTTATATATATTTTAAATTTATCATACAAATATTTTTTTTAGTTT
The DNA here is from genome assembly GCA_035047405.1 of Drosophila stalkeri. Lineage (NCBI taxonomy): Eukaryota > Metazoa > Arthropoda > Insecta > Diptera > Drosophilidae > Drosophila > Drosophila stalkeri. Next base: position 13,577,189 of record JAWNPR010000090.1, read on the forward strand.
ATCTAAAGAATAAATTCCTTAAAAATATATATATTTTTTTAATATAATTTGTATGTATATTTTTTGTATGTATTAATTATTATTATTATTATTATTATTATTATTATTGTATATTTATTAATTATTTATATTCAATGTAAATTTGATTTTTTTTTAAATTGAATTAATTTATATAGTATTTATGTCAAGCAAAAATCTCAGCTTGCTCTAAATCAAATCTATAATCCCATCAGATAACTTAACTATGTATATCTTCTATGCCAACCCCATTTATTTAGTTGTTCTTTTTGTCTTTTGTCTACTCTCCCCATATACCCTGTTTCTCTGTGTGTGTTTTCAAGCCGTAACGAATGCGTCGCAATTTATGCTGACACAGATTTGGTTGCCATCAGTTCTCACTGTCAATGCTCAAGACTGTTGGAAATTTCCCTTTTTTAAGCAGACACACACACACACACACACACACACACACACACACGCACACACGTGCACAGACGCACACAGACTGAGACAAATATTGACCGAATTTCGGCGAATTTGGCCATGTTTTCGTGTTTGGCCACTTTTCTCATGCGGTTTTGGTGGCCATGTTTCATATATATATATATGTATATGTGTGTGTGTGTGTGTGGTGTGTGTGTTTTATGTGGCTTTTGTCGCTGTTTTCATTGTCTGCCTAGCGAAATACGTAAATAAAGCATGAGTCTGTATGTGTGTGTGTGTCCATTGAAAGAAAAAAAAATAATAATATTTGGCATTTACCTTTGAGGCGTCGTCAATTGCAATTGAAATGACTTTGAGCATTTGCAGATGCTGCCGCAGGATTGGCGATTGCAATTTGTTTTGTGGGCAGCAACTTTTTGGTGGTTTTGTCAAATTTGTTTGTGTTATTGACACTCAAGAGCAGCATCCACTTACACACACACACACGTACACGTGCACACACACACACACACACGCAGTGTTACGCACGCCTACACACGTGCAAGCAGTCGTCGAGTCTGTATACAAATATACAAATATATATACACATATATTTATATATATATATATATTAATGTGTATGTGAGTAAATATCTTTATGGATTTGTTGTATTCTTGCACTGAGCACTGAGCACATCCTACTCGGCGTATGTTTCGTATGCCACTGAGCGCCAGCATTGGACAACCGGAGAGTCCTTGGCATTTGTGCTGAGAGCTGACGTCACTTTGAAAGCTCCGAATGCAGCCGAGTGCAATCGAGAGGCGAAAGCGAGGCGCCTGCGCCTTTAAAGCAAAGCTTTGTCTGAGAGAGTCAGCGGCACTCTCTCCTCCTCCCTTTCACTACCTCTCTTGCTCTCTCTCTTTTCCACTCGTTGAACGTACACAAGTGTTTGTTTACGTTTTTTGGTGTTTTTGTTGGCCGGGCCCACTCCGGCAATACGCAGTCTGATCCTTGCCACGTCGTGTCGTGTCCGTCGCTTAAGCCGAAGGTCAGCTCGTCGGCTCCTCGTACAGCCTAGCGAGAAAGCATCCTTATCGAAGCAGACTGTGAATGCCAATGCAAAATAAATTGAGGCTTTACTCAGCCAGTGGCGGGCGCCTTCTTCTACTGCCAGCAGCCCAATTAAGCAGCACACAGAAATATTCTTGCCCTGACAACAAATTGAAATAAGTGCAGAGCGAGACAGAGATAGAGACAGAGAGAGAGAGAGAGAGAGACAGGCAGATGAATACTGTAAACAATTGCAGCAAATTCTTGCAACCAAGAAATTTCAATTGAAACTCACTAAAAAAAAAAAACTTCTCTGTGGCCAAAAAAAAAAAAAAAAATCTACACAGAAATATGTAGTTCATTATGCTGCAGACTCTCTATTCCAGGAGTTAGTCGAGCCTTAAGCCGATTAACAAACAATGTGTTTTCTTTCACTGCGCAACAAACAAGGCATCTAACAGCTATATTTGATGTCTCCAGCTGTCAGTTTGGACATTGTTTGCCTTGTGTCCAATGCCTTGTCCATTATGTGGGCTATGCCACTCGATGACTTCGTTGGCATTGTTGGCACTCCTATATCCATCCACTTGGCAGCCACAAGTGATTGTGGGCAGGTTGCGCTGGCAACGGATTGAATAACAATGCCAACCCAATCGAGCTCCCATTCAGGCTGCGGCCACTCACTCAGCTGACATCTTCACATATTCCACTTATTATATTCTAAATATTTACGCTTTATACAAAGCATATTATTTTTGAATTATAAATTGAATTTACTTGTGATAATGGAAGCCGTTCTTTTTTTTAATATTTATTTCAATTGTTTAGGCATGATATAAGTTAAATAATATCAGATGATTTGCTTTAGAGGAAATTTCATATTGTAAAGATATATAAAATGGAAAATCTTTTATTCAAGCGGAAATTTGATCAATTTTAACAAGAATTATTAACTATATAATTGCAAATATTTGCGTCACTTGAAACTAAAAGATTTCTAGTTGAGTAAATTTTGTGATTCAATTTAGATATTCTCTTAAGCATTTATTATTATTATATGCAAGAGACACAGAAAAGAATTTCAATTGCAATATGAAAGTAAAGTCCTTAAAATCAGAGTGTAAATTTATTAAATTTTGTATAAATTAATAAAATAAAATATTTAATATTGCACAATCTAATAAGATAGTATATTTCATTTTGCATAAATTAATCAAATAAAACAAGCAATAAATCAAATATTTTATTTTAATGTGCGCTAAATTAAAATAAATTAAATTAAGCATACATATTTAAAAAATATTAATTATAATAACTAATAATAAAAATATTAATAAAATAAATTTTTAACAGAATATTTTTTTAATAACAAAAATTATTAATAATATTAATTAATTAAATTAAGCATACATATTTAAAAAAAAATATTTAATTTTGCATAGCTTAATAAAATACATTATTAATAAAAAACATGTTTTCTTAATAAATAGAAAATTTAGTTGTGTATATATTAATAATAAAAATGGTTTTAAAATTAATAAAATAAAATATAAAACCTAAATGCATAAAATAATATATTAAATTAAATTTATAATACTTTGCAGCATAAACAAACTATTCTATATTCAAGTAAAACATTTATTAAATATATAAATCAAATCTAATTAAAATTGACAAATATTTGGAAATTTAATCGATTTAATTGAAGGAAAAACAACACGACAAAGAGCATCAAAACAAAAACCTTTCATTAGCTTACACTCAATAATTGATTTCAGTTAATAGAATTATCTAATATTAGTATGAGTTCAAACAAAAATTCATTTATCTTGATATTTCCATAATTTATCAGCTTCCTGTTGGACATAAGAATTTCAATAAAAAGGCAAGCACAGCATTTCATTAATTGAATTATATTTTCAGAATTTTTTCGTTATACAACAATTTTAATATAGAAAACTTTCAATTTGTGCATTAATTGATTGCAATTTGCAGCACATTCCGCTAACAAAAAAAAAAAAATAAGCCAAAGAGAGCGAAAACTTTTCATATTAAGCAACTTTAATTTAATTGCGTGTGTGTGTGTGCTGCGAGGGTATATGAAAGTCGATCTATTTGCTTTTGTCTTTCATTCGAGCCATTTAACTTGCATTCGAATTGAACAAACTAATTTGATTTGTTTGCCGAGATACGAGAACGACTCACTAATTAGTTGGTTTGGCCTGCACAAATAGGTACGCACATTCAAGCTCGTTTGTCTGCGCAAATATGCTGAGTATCTCTGAGCATAGAATGGATATACATATATATATATATATAGTATAGTATATATATATGGAGTGGAGTTTATCCATTGTGATATGCACTAATTAAGCATAGTGCCTGCTGCAGCATGTTGTAGTTAGTTTATGTTTGATTTGCCTTCATAATCCACCGTCCACCTGACGTGACTTCAATGCATGGCACACACACACACACACACACACGTAATTATATCAATCCGTGTATGTGTGTGTGAGTGACATTCATTGTGCTGCCCGATCATATCATATCATAGCTGCATTCAACTTAAACGCTGATAGAATATTATCAACTGCATGTCAAAACTTATTTTGCCCATTGTCAATGTGGTTTTTCAGCTGCGGCTCATAGAACTTTATCGGCCTGGTCTGCCAGCATCCTGATGTGACAAAAAAAAAAAAGAAGAAGCAGCAACATGCACACACACACACACAGTTTGTGTAGCATATTTGAATTTTATTTTTATCAGCTTCGAGCAGGAAACAGCAGCAGCAGGAGTAGGAGCAGCAGCAGGAGGAGAAGCAGCAGGAGGAGCAGCAACATAATATGAACTCCATATCAACTAGATATATACATTGTGTATATTCTCATGTGTATATTAACAATCGATTGAAGTCGGGTTCATTCATCTCGCCAGACTACGCCTATGTGTGTATATATATACATATATAAATATATATATATATAAACTGGTAAATATGGCAACTATTCGTCACAGTTGGCCCATGAAAAGGTCTTCAAACACTCGAGCTACATTCGAGCAATGCAATTTACGGCTTTGTTGTTGCTCAAATGCGACTAAGGCAACAATTGTTGATGCACGTGTAAAAATTGACAAAGGCAAGGAGCGAGAGAGAAAGAGAGAGAGAAAGAGAGAGAGAGAGAGCAAGATTCGATTGCTGTTGGAGTAAAATTGATAAGATTAATGTGAATAGAAACTCTTTTTGTTGTTTCACATGCACTGAAATGGGCTACGCCTAGGCCTAAAATGCATTTTAAATTTAATGATAAAAATAGAAAAAAAAAATCGATTTAATTGGAATTTTGTTTATGAAATTTATAGAAAATAATTATATTGTGCATCATTTATATTTATTAGTTTAATTTGTAACTAAAAATATAATATAATATAAATGGAATAATTTATATTTTTCAATTAAATTTGTATAATTTAAAGCTAACAAAAAATAAAGAAATATAATATAATATAATAATATAAAAATAGAATAATTATATATTCTTTATTTTTAATTAGCTATAAATTCAAATTTGTTTGAAAAAAAAGTATAAAAATAACACTTTATGTTAGATTAAAAATATATAAAATATTTTTTCATAAATTTGTAATTTTCTAGCCTTGTTTCATTCCATTTAATCAATATAAAATACAATTTAAATAGCTTAATAATTAAAATAGTTTTCTAACTATAAAGCGAACCTATCTAGTTAACAATTCTAGAGAGAGAGAGAGAGAGAGAGAGAGAGAGAGAGAGAGCTGACAAAAGCAGCAGCAGAGCGCGACAAGAGCAAGAACAAGAGCGAATGCTTTACTCCACTCCCATTTCCATTTAGATTTCCATTTCCATATTCACTTCCACAGCGATTGTCGTTTGCAACTCCTCAACTTAAATGGATGTGCATGCAATTGTGTACTCTGTTGTCTCAGTGTGTGTGTGTGTGTGTGTGTGTGTGTGTGTGTGTGTGTGTGTGTGTGTGTGTGTGTGTGTGTGTGTGTGTGTTTGTGTGTGTGCTTTGTCAACGATCTGATGCGTTGTCAGGCAACCGCATCATCATCCTGCTTGCAACTTCATCTCCAACTCTAACTGACTCTTTGCTTAGGGAAACTATAAGCGCCCGTGCCTTGTGCCTTGTGCCTTGTGCAGCTCGGGCATGTTTATCAATGTTCAGCGCTTATCGCCGTCAGCCGTCAGTCGACAGCCGCCATTTTGCCAAGACGGAAACGGGCAGCGCTGTGTGGGCAGCGAGGGGTGGATGGGAGACAGCTGCAGGGGGGGTGGGTTTGGGGCTGTGGTTGGCGTTAGCTTGACAACTTATTTCAACATCTTGTTTTTATCCGTCCTCCGCTTCCTATTTTCATTTATTGGCAAAACTTTTTGCACATCTGTGCGAAAACAAGCACAAGGTATGGTGAATGTGTATATGTGTGTGTATGTGTGTGTGTGTGGGTGTGGGTGTGTGTGTGTGTGTGTGTGTGTGTGTGTGTGTGTGTGTGTGTGTGTGTGTTTAGCTGTCGGCAAAGTTTGTGCCATTGTTCAAGTAACCCATACATAAATAAGTATGAATATCAAATACGCATTCACAAAATAAAATATTCGTATGTGCTTGGCGAAATATTCTCACAATTTATTTTTTTATTAAATTCCATAGCATAGATGCAGTTCGAGGACAAACTTAAATAAGCTGAGACCCGACAGTCGTCAAACGATTTTTGGCAAGAGTCAAAGAATGTCAAAGGATTTCATATGTTGCCTTATGCCAATAACATGATAGGAGGCAACTCTACCTCTCTCTCTCTCTCTCTCTCTCTCTACCCCTCTCATATGACAGACGGCAATTTAGTAAAAGGCTTATGCTCTTAGCTTAAAAGTTGTCACAAATTTAGTGTCAAACTTGTGGGCTAACAACAAGCGATAATCTCTCAAATCGATTTGTGTGTAAATTGTGTAAATCAAATTCAATAAATTTATGCAATTTTAATAAACTTTGTCTCTAAAAGATCAGCAGCTATTTATATACAGAAAGGAAAGGGAAATAGGAAATGGGTGACAGAAGACAGGAGACAGAAGACGTGGCAGCTCTTCTGGGTATCTCTTGTTTATTATTTAACTATATACAAGCTTAAGCTAAATCACATTTTAAATCTAGTTTGTAATATTAAAAATGAACAAATTAAATGTGAGCTATGCAACGAGTCAACCAAGAAAGCCTGCAAAAGAATTTCCTGAACTTCATTTAGTTGCCAAATTCTCTCTCTCTGTCTCTCTTCTCTCTCCTACTTCTCTCTTATCGGTGCTCAAGAATGTCATTGTCTTTGAGTGGGATCCAAATACCAGCAAGTCTCAATTTGTTCCTTGAGTTCGTGCTGCCTGCAATTCGTTAGCTGAGCATCGCAAGGCCAGAGTCAAGGCAGCAGAGACAGCTCATATAGAGTCAAATTGAATTGTTGATTAAGCTTGCATTATTTTCAATTACTCTTTGCTTAGAAATAAATAAAAATTATGTATTAAATCAAATGTCTTGGCATTCAAGTTTCGAAGCTTGACTATATTTACAAATATTTATATATTTAAAAAATATATTTTAAAAGCCATGCAATCGATCAGTAATTTAAGTTATAGTTCTCAAAGTGAAAAGATCAAGTAATTAAAAAATAAAAAAAACATTAATAGTAAATAAATAAATAATAAATAAATAAACCAAATTAAAAAAAAATAATGAATAAAAATTAAATTAATAAAAAATAAATTCCTAAACAAATAAATAAATTAATAATAAAATCAATTATTAAATAAAGAAAATAACAATAAATAAAATAAAATTAAATTAAATAATAAGTAAAAAAAAAAATCAAATTTTTTCGACGTTTTCGAATAATTTATAAAAATTACATAATTGATTCATTTTTCATAATAAATTTTATTTCTTACAATTTGAACCGTTTATCGTTCAGTTATAACTATTAAAAAAATTAAATCTATTCATATGAACGGTACTGTATATTAAGTATTGTAATTGTATTATATAATGTGTATATATAACCACATTTAATCTTATATACATATCTTTATATATATATAAATTAAGAGTTCTATTTATAAATAAAATATTTAGCTAATTCTCTAAATGAACTCATAAAACTGAATGCAATTATTTAATATCTTTCTCTCTCTAGCTCTAGCTCTTTCCCTTTGTCGCTCTCTGTGTCTCTTGTCTCTACCACTTAATTATTAATTTTCGTTCACTCGATACATTTTCTCCACTTCAATATATTACACGCTTCACAATTGCTAAACTCTAGCAACTCTTGAGAAAAGAAATACATTGGCTTTTAATGTGACAGAAGGAGCTGGCTGGCAGTTACAAGTGCAATTATTTGTATTACGTATACGTAATATACGCTCGTACGTCGCTGTTTAGTTGGCCCACTTGTGCTTGTGTTTTGCCGGATATTGCTAAACGGTTTATCGCACTTGGCTGCCGAGGGCGCCGCCGCTGCCGCCGCTGCCGCCGCCGACGACCGGAAGCGACGATATATTATTAATGACTACATACAAGGCACTGGGCACCGCACAGCGGCCACTTGAGGCAGCGTACAATGTGGCGTATGTGCAATGTATATACATATAAATGCAGATATATATACATATATACATACGCTTTTATACATTTTATTACCAACGCGCAGCCAAAAAATAAGAAAAATATATAAGCATTCGCCCAGGCTCGATTGTTGTTGGCGCCACATTTGTAAAAACGCGCATCTTGCCTTATGGCTTAGACTGCGGATTGAGAGCGGCGAGCGGCGAGCAGGGGGCGGAGGGCGGGTGACTACGAGTTGTGACTTGGGGGTTTCGGGCTTTTGGGTTTCCGTTGGCAGCTCCGTTCAGCCTGCGCTCGACTACGCCATTCGCATTCCCCTTTGAGCGCTTATTGTAAAGCGCCTTAATAAGATTTTATTGCGCCGAGTCACGGGTCGCGCCGGCTGGAGGGAGGCTGTGCCAACTCGCACGTACGTGTTTGTGTACAACTGACGCAGATAATAAGTTCCATTCATGGCACAACTCTCCCCTCTGTCTCTCTCTCTCTCTCTCTCTCTCTCTCTCTCTTTCTCTCCGGCCTCCGCCCACTGACAAAGGATAATGACTGACCATTTTGTGCACCTACCCCAATTTGGGCCAGACGAGGCACTGAATTGGCTATTTGGGATTCGTTTTCGTTACGTTTTCGTTCCGTTTTCATTTTCGTTTTCATCTGTGGTTATGTTTGCGGCTATTAGTGTCAAGTAATTAATAAGCGTCGGGTCAGGCGTGAAAGCATTTCGAATGCCTGAACAACTTTTTTTTTTCCTGCTTTTTTTTTTGTTTTGTTTGCAGCTAAAACTTTAATTACGCTGGATTACTAGAATAAATGTTTATAGATTTCGCCATCGACCAAAACATACAAAATTCGAAGCCTTTAAGCTCTCTGCATTTATTGACATTTATAGTATTCGGGGTCGCTCTTCGTGCCCTTCAGAACATTGACAACATCAAATATCATGATAAAAATGTATATATAAAAAAAAAATAATAATATATATATATATATATATATATATATACATATATAAAATACAAATATCCACTATACGCAATGTCATGAATTCTTTATGGTGGCATTTTTCAAATATTATTGCAGAAAGTTTTTCCCTTTTTTTTTCTGTCTGTGTCTGTGTGTGTGGGGGAGTAGGAAACGTGCGTTTGTCGTTTATAAGCTGGTATATATATGTGCATATATGTATTCATATATGTGTGTGCGTATATATAAGCAATAAATCGACTTTGTTTCGATGCTGGCAATACGCAACTGACGCAGTCAGTAGCCTTTAAGCTACTTAGCCATATTTCAATAGAAACAAGTAACAGAATTGCAGTCGGGCATAATCGACTGCATAATGCTCGTTTGGAGTACAAAAAGCAGTTGAACTTCTTTTAGAGAATGTCTAAAAGAAGTCGGAGGCTTGAATTCGAGGCTGATTGGGAGTGTGGGAGAGCTTGTGTTCTGAGGTTAACGGCGCTGAGTCTTGATCAGTGTCTAAAGCTTGAGTCTGAGTCTGATTGAGTCTGAGATTTTAATCAAAGGTTTGAGACTGAGGCTGAGCTTGCGATCGGCACTTGAGACTGGAGATTAAGGCGAGAGCTGAGGCTGAGACCCGAGTGAGTTCAAGACAGAGCCAATGGCCGATCCAGAAGCAGAAGCAGAGGCAGCGGATGAGTTTGAGCTCAAGCTAGATCCAATGGCAGATCCAGCGGCAGAGGCAGAGGCATAGGCTGAGTCTAAGCTCAAACCAGGGGCAGAGGCAGAAGCAGAGGTAGATGCAGCGGATGATTATGAGCTCAAGCTAGGGGCAGAGGCAGCGGCAGAGACAGAAGCAGAAGCAGAAGCAGAGACATTGGTTGAGTCTGAGCTCAAGCTAGAGACAGAGCCAATGGCAGATCCAGAAGCAGAATCAGAGGCAGCGGATGAGTTTGAGCTCAAGCTAGAAGCAGAGGCAGAAGCAGAGGCAAAGGCAAAGGTTGAGTCTGAGCTCAAGCTAAGGGCAGAGGCTGCAGCAGAGGCAGAGGCTAGCGCAGATTCTGAGCCTGAGTCTGAGTCTGAGTGTAAGCCCAAGGCAGAGCCAATAAATAGTAAACTCAAAAGCGGAAGCAGAGGCACAGGTACACAGAGCAGAGGCTTGAGTCTGAGTTTGAGGCCTGAGTCTGAGGCTGAGCCCAAGGCTCTTAATATTCCAGAAAACCAATATACTCCTTTCTCTTCACATATGAAGATAATCTTTCGATAGCAAGAGACTAACAAATACAAACGACCTTAATAATAGCAATAAATCAATCAAAACTGAAATTTAAGCATAAATGAAAACTCGAACAAGAAATTCGCCAAGTTAAACAAAAATATACATATACATAAATATTTATTCCTCTTTATAATTTCGTCGTTGTCATATGTGAAAATGTAAACGAGTTGAGAGTTTATCAAAAACATTTGCGAGTTTAACAATCGAGGGGGGGGGATGGAGAGAGAGGGAGAGTGTGTAGAGGTTTTGAGGTACTTTTTGACACGGTCTCGGCATGAAAATATATACTTAAAATTAATGCACAGCCAGTATCCGGTAAGCATAAAAGCTTTGCGGATATAGTTTTTCATAAATCTGTGCGGGATTTCCGTGCATTTGTGTTGGTTTTTTTTTTTCCCACGCTCTTCCTCTTTGCTGCATAAAAACCACAATGTGAGCTTTTAGTCGTGGTGGTTGCTCGACTCATCAAATTAATAAAAAGAGAGAAAAAAATGCGATACTAAAAGGCAAAACTTTGCGACACAACAGTGTTTCTCTTTGACATTGTCTGTCGCGAAAAATGTGATCATAAATGCGCCGGTTAACCTCGCCAGGGCCTGCTGCTGCTGCTGCTGCTGGTGCTGCTGCTGCTGCTGCTGCTGCTGCTGTTGCTACTGCTGGGCCAATGCACTTAAGATGTCACACAAATGCAGCCACAGCCAAAGTCCTGGTCCCTGTGGCACATGTGCCACTCGCAACCTGTGCGAGTTGCCTGCTGCTAGTTTTACTAGCCAATAACTTGTTTTACTTTTATGGCAGCCACCGATTAGTTCTTGGCCAGCGACACTTTATGGCCAACAGCAAAGATACTAGCCGAGTGCAGTCATAAAGAAGCCAAACGCATGGCCAAGGATCCCCAATGCACATAAAAAAAAGGAGCTAAACAGGATCACAGAGCTCACTCTCCCACTCTCTCTCTCTCTCGCTCGCTCGCTCTCTGAGTAGAAGTTGATCTGAAATACTTTTTAGACCAAGCATTGATCTAAACTCGGTCAACAGCTAAATTATGTATGCCAGCCATATCTAAAGTGGAGCAAGTGAGTGGGCGGGTGGTTGGGTGGTGTTTGGCTATGCCACATTCATTTTGCTTACATAAATCTAAAGTGTGCGGATAAAAAGGCAGAGTCGAGTCAATTCGAGTCGAGTCGCGTCGAGTCGAGTTGAGTTGAGTCACTTAGCCAGCTGGTGCTGCTCCACTGTGCCACATACGCACTTCGCTGAATGAGTTCTTTGACTTTGACTAATCCTTTTGCCAACACCCAACACCCAACAGCTAACAGCTAACACCCATCACTGACTACACATTTATTTTGCATGCTGATTTCGTGTTTGACTGGCTTAATGCCTAGCCTTTGAGCTTTGCGACGACTTTGTTGTGGCACCGCTTTAACCGCATTGTGAAAAACTCACAAGTAGCAGAAAACCACACAACAACAACAACAACAACAACACACACACACACACACACACACACACATGAACGAGCAGACGATTGAATTTTGCTTTTGCTTATATTTTAGCCCAAAAATACATATATATATATATATAGGCAGGCCTAAGTGACTAAGTGCTATTCATTTCAAATATAATAAAACAGATAACAGGTAACCATGGCAAATGAATAAAGTGGAAGCAGCATGAGACAGCTCAGAATCTCTGCATTTTTAATTACAAAATATATTTATAAAAAAATTTTTGGAATTAAATTTTTTTAATGGCTTTTCTGCATGGCAAATTCTCGTCTAGACTTCACTTTGATTGATAAGAATTTGCTCAGCCTTTGTGTGTTTCTTTTTAATATTAACAAATGAAACTTTCATTTATGCAGACTATTGAGACTTATGGAGGAAAGTTATTTCTTAGTATTTCAATCTTTATCTGTTTAGTGTCGAAAGCAGATGGCTTAAGTCTGAGCAATGCCTTAGAATGCAGCTTAGCCAGCTGTTGGCAGACGTCTTAAAGCTTAAACCAACTCAAGGAAGAAGTCTTTAAGCTGAAGCATACACTAGAGACTGCCTTAACAAACTCAAGTGAGAAATTTACATTCAGCAGAATTTCTCATTCTCAAAAATATGCAAAAATAAAATTTGTAAATTTGGGCGATTCTTTAGAATGAAGTCAGTCGTAGTAATAGTGTTAAAACTGGACGATTGTTAAGCATCTGTTTTAATCACAACTCAAGAGATACGTTTTTATTCTAAGCTGTTTATTAACTTTCATTCTGGAATGTAATGTATAAGGTATTTTTTCTCTTATCTAGAAAACCAAAGCCATTAGCCCGGTAGATGCTCTAGTATATACCTTAAAAGCTTCTCGAAAATTTGGTTTATCAAAGTTAAGACAGAAGTTTTAAGCTTGAACGATCTTCATGTAACTTTTACGAACTCTAAGCAGAAGTCTTTACTCTGAAGAATCCTACTGAATGTGAATTGGCAAAGTTTCTGTCTAGACTTGATTATGCTTAAAATACTTTAAAATAAATTTATTCAATCAATACTATATTTGCTTTACTATACTGTGATCTCTCCGCTTTCAAGGCAGACTTTATAAATATATTCAAATTATATTTAAAATTCTATAACCATCAACCATTCCCAACAATCCATAAATTTTGCTCATAAAACAGAGTATCTCATAGACAGTCAAACTTTGTTTCCAATTCGAAAGTTCAAGGTTTACAGTTACATAAATTGTAAAAAAAAAAAAAAAAAGAAATACGTGAAGTCACATAGTATATACTACGTACAAAATGACTCGGAAATAGTCTCACGTATTTGTGTTGTAATAGTGACGATTGCCATAAAAATACGCTGAGCTGTATTTCGCTAGCGTTGACTTCATCCTTTCTCTACTTCCACTTGCTCTTCCCCTCCCTCTGCTTTTTTTTTTTTTTGGCAACCAGCGCAAATGTCGTGACTGAAATACAAAATGTGCCCATGGCCGGAACAAATTCAATTCGCCAACTTACCTCAGTTCAGATGAGTGCAGATGAGAGAAGTCTTCGCCGCAATTGAGGAGCTGCAAGAGAGAAATAATAAATGAGTTTTAGCCACAATTAGACAACGAGAGCTAACCAAACTAGCTTCAGTTAGAGTCATATTTCACATTCAAATTCAAATGCAAATTTGTCTGGCTTCAGTTTAGCGCGCCGCCTGCACCGCCTGCACCGGCAAATCCAATCAAATGTGAACGCGCTGCGCTTTTTCATAGCCTAGCCCCAGGCGCTGTCTCAACTCCCACAGCGCACAGCGCACAGCGCACAGCTGGCGCAGCTAGCAGCAGAAGAAAAGATTTAACTTGTCTCGTGCTCAGCGTAAACAGAATTATTTCCAGCTGCCTTGTGCTTGCTTTGTGCAGCATTTAATTGGGTTTGCCAGCATATTAGATTTTCATTTTCATCTTTGGCCCACAAGGACGTCGACGCCGCTGCCGCTGCCGCTGTCGCTGCTGCCTCTGCTGCTGTTGCTGCTGCTCTTCCGCATCAGCATAAATTTAAATACAAATACAAACAGCAATGCAAAGAGTCTCTCGAGTGCTGAATTTAAAGCACACTCAGCTGCTGTATTGTTATTCCTATTTAAATTTAAGATACAGACAAGTGCAGTCTCTCAGCTCCTCCATGCTTCCACCACACAGCTGAGATGCATCTGTGTGCAACATGCAGATTTTTGTGCAACTCCCAAAGTCAGATGTGAAATTCAAGAGCTTTTCAAACTATAAACAAAAGATTGCAAGGCATGCGAGCAGCAAGAAAAAGGAAAGAAATGCAGAAATGGGGGAGAAGAAGAAGAGGAAAACAAATACCGAACAAATTCTCTGAATGCAAATCTTATGACCCATGCGAAATGAAAGAGAATCCAAAGTGAGTAACAAATTGTATTGAATGACTATGGAATACTCTAAGTGGGTAAGCTTAAATTTATGAATAATTAATTTTAAAAAAATAGTAATACCAATTAAAATAGCAATAACTCCTTCTGAAATCGTAATTGCACTGCCCAAAGACAAAAACTGAAGAGCGCGCTAGAGATGTTACAGTCACTGCTTGTATGCTATCGATAGTATCGATGTAGCTATATCGATAGCTGCAATTACGCTCGCAAGTTAACAGAGTTTATGTTATTGTACAGCAAGGTAATTAAGATACTAATTTTCATGGTATTAACTTAATTTAATTTTCATTATACAAACAAATATTAAAAAAAAAACATGTAGGCTTTTATAATTAATTCAAATAATCATTAAGCCATGAGCTCTAGCGCAGCAGGGTATGGCAAACCCAAAGCCAAACATTGCTTCATCGATCTGCTTTCTTATGCATATACTGTTACCTGTATTCACACTCACACAGTCATATTGGCACTCACACCACTCACACTATCCACATTCATGTGGCATGGAGCACGTAGCTGAGATTTTTCATGCATTCAGCCAGGCAATAGGAAAAACTTCATCATCGCCACGCTCTCTGCTGGGATGCTGTCAGTGTGGCTGTCAGTTGCCTTGTGCAATTGTCATGCTCTGCTCGGCGCGCTGCCTGGCCAGGTTGGTTTTCTTCTTTCTACTATTTTGTTGGTTTTTTTGGGCATCCGTTTGCCATCCGTGCTAACTGTCAGCGGTTGTAACTCTACTTGTGAGCATCCGTTGGAGAATTTAATAAGTTGCCCGCATCATCATTATCATTATCACCATCAGCATTACGTTTACCGTTTACGGTTTTACGGTTTGCCGTACACATTTGCCAGCGAGCTAGCTAGATAGCGTCCTGGTCTGTATCTTCTTCATCTTCTTCTTCAACTCCAGCTGCTGCTCATTTTGTCATCCAGGCATCCTGCTCGTTTTTCATGTGCGCCGCTTTTGTAAGTGGGTTATTTAGCGTAAGTAATGCAATAAGTCTGTTAGTTTTCATATTTCCTGCCGTCTGTAGCTTCAGCTACAGCTACAGCTTCAGCTTCAGCTGCAATTGCGTGTAATCCACGGCCATTCGAGTCCGGAGAGTGCCAAAATAAAAAAAATGAGAAGAACTTTTTGTGCGGCACACGAACTGCAAGATGATACAGCAAACTGAATTAGCGCTCTACGAATGTGTCCTTCCTCTCCAAGGATCTCGACTATTTATAGGATAGATGGCTCGGCTTGGCTCGGCCTGCCTCGCTCTCATGTCTGCAGCTTTAATTCATTGCAAAGAATTTTAATTCATTTTGTAAAACTTACGCTGAGCAGATTACCAAAGTTAAAGTTAATGCAGCACGCGAACGGTGAACGGCGTAGGGCAAAGTGTTTCTAATGCTCAATTAACTAAGTGCAGCTGCTGCTCTGCTCGAGTAATTTGCTCCTTCAGCCATGAGTAGGAATCTACTATATATACATTTATTTTTTCTATTACCTTCTGCATTGACTGCGGTCGCATCTGCTTCGTCTTACTGACTTTTTATCATCAGCATTTCTTCTTTCCATTTGACATTTATCAAGCTTTTTCTTAGCTTCCATCGTCACTCTCTCTCCCTTTCTCTCTCTCTCTCTCTCTCTGTCCGATTTAATTGCATCGTAACTGCAAATTTGCTGAGCTATGCAGATACAGATACAGATGCAGCATCCGCCAGCAGACAGATGCTAACAAATTGGGAGTTACAGATGTCAATTTGCGAATTACAAGCAAAGCGATTGACTGAGTGATTGACAGACTGATTGACAGACTGACTCACTGACTGAGTGATTGACTGAGCGCTTAGCTTTTTAAGTCACTTGGTTAACTTTAGTGGTTACCACAAATGCGGTTTGGGATTGGCATTCATTGGGAAATGAATGGATTTTCTTTTTAAATAATTTAAAAACATTTAGCGAAATAGTTTTTATTAATATTAATTTTTTAATTTAGTCTAGTTATATAGTTTATATAATAATTTAATTTAATATTAATATTATAATTATTATTTTTATTTTTAGCTCTATAAAATAAATGCTAACATGATTAATCATTTTTTTTTAATTTTCTGTTGACATTGGTTCATAACTTCATTATTTTTTAACTTTTGATAGGTTTGTATTTATATTTATATTTATCACTATTTATTTCTGCTTGGGTTTTCTTTTGTAATAAAATAGTTCAAATTTGTATATTAATATATATTTTTATAATTATTTATTTTTATTTTTATTTTTTTTAATATTTATTTATTTTTTAATAATAATCAAGATACTTAATTTTTTGAAGAAAAATTCCTTTGCATTCCCTTGAATAATTTTTTACTGTACTCCAGGATTACATATTTAAATTTGCGGGAAACATGACAGCATTTATTGCATATGTATATGCATATAAATTACTCATAATTTATAGTAATAAATTACATATTTAAATATATTTATTTAAACCCAGCTGAACTAGTATCAATTTGTGATTTAAATATACAAACGCATATGTTACTGAATTACAATAAAACCAAATTTAAAAATGTATGTAAAAAAACATGTATTAATTAAAGTAATGTAATAAAATATTTATTAAAATTCCCTTTTTTTTCAATAATTTTTGCCATTTAATTCAAGCTTTTGGCAATCAATAAAAAAATAAGAGAGAGGAAAAAATAAAAATGAAAATGAAAATGAATTATCAATCACTTTTTGAGCAAAATAAATATTTTATTGAAATGTTTGCCCAAATATGAAATGGTATTTATTAAAATATGTTTTCGATTTATTTATTTTGATTTTTAAATATTTAAAATTTGCAGCAGTTGTTGAAATGATAAATGCAATATATATTATCTAGTCGAGCACAATAAATATATATAGGGGGGGGGGGGGTTAAAAAAAATTTTTTTAAAAAAAAAAAGAATATGGTGGGTCCTTTGATATATGTATATAATGTATAAATATATATTTATTTATATATTTCAACTGTATTTAAGGCTTGTAATTATTAAATTTAAATATATATATATATATATATATATATATATATATATATAATAAGATGTATAATAAATATATTTTATACCTGATTTTCAGTAACACACGAATAGGCCTAGCTCAGCTAGCCTATATATATTCTATAGTATCAATGAATGTCTTCTGTTATCTATTATATAAATTGTAATGAAAATCATCATAGCTCAAATGGCAAGTTTTCCAAGTTATAAGCTCAGCATTTCAATGAAAAACTAACTAAATAAGTGCAAACAAACTAAATTGTCATAGAAGAGTTTTCCAATTGCTCGGCTACTTAAGAGCTTTGCAATGCAGTTGTGCAAGTTTTCAGTTAAAAGTTTACACACAAATATATATAAATAGGAAATGTATAAGTTCTCACAATTTCTATGAGGTCAATAAGTGCTGTAGAGAAATGAAGTACTTATGAGAGACAAGCCGATTATTATAGCTTATTAATTGCTTACACTTGTTGAGGCACCCTGTATGTAAATGAAACTTGAAATAGCAGAAAAAGCAGAAGCAAAAGCAGAAGCAGAAGCAGTAGAAATAAGACTTATGTACGAGTGAGCAAAGTGAAATACGACATCTGGGCATGGCCTTACATGGCGGGCTGGCAATAGAAATAATTTTTGGTGGAAAACCAGCGCCGACCTACCATAAAGAGAAACTACGAAATGAACGCGTACGTGACAATAAAATGAAATGTGTAAGAGCTGTCAGTGGCGAGCTGGCTGGGTGGGTACAGAGTGGAGCACGTGAGAACGTGGACTGTGGCAAAGTGAGAGAGAGAGAGAGCGAGAGAGAGAGGGAGACAGACCAAAGCGACATGCGGGGCGACACATTGCTGTGTCGCTTGTTTGTGGCTGCTTCAACTTCAGCTTCAGCTTCAGCATCAGCATCAGCTACAATTGCAACATGCAACCACCACCAGTGCACCACCCAACCACCCGCTGGAACACCGCACAGTTTCATAAGCGAGAGCAAAGAAAAACAGCGAATTGCGAATGCAATTTGACAAATTTATTTGCAACGGCAGCAGCAAACGCGACTTGAGTGCAGATACAGACTCGCCAAACAAACACACAGAGGAGAGACGTGTGTGTGTGTATGTGTGTGTGTGTTTGCTAGTTCTTTAATATTGTAGCATGCCACGTCGCAACCGTGCAACATATGAAAAATGATAGAAATTTGCCAAGTTTCAGTTTTGGCGACAATATGCAAATGCAAACGGAAATCGAGTTACTTTGACAGCTAGCACGATTTTAATAAAAAAAAAAGAAAAGAAAGAAGGGCGAGCATCGTCTATAACTGGCAGTGGCTCACCTGCTCACTTGCTCACCTCCTGCTCACCTCCTGCTCACCTCCTGCTCACCTGTTGCTTCCCTACACACGTCTCTGAAAAATTCTATTAAAATGTGCGCCATAAGCACGCATTAGACACACTCAATTTCCTATTCCATTTTCCTGCCACAGACCCAGACACATACACTCCCTCTCCCTCTCTATCTCTCTCTCTCTCTCTGTCTCTCTCTCCGAAACTAACTCCATCCGGAATCGACACTTGGTTTCTGCAGCATGTGCTGCTTATCAAATGCCTCCGCTCAGAATTCCTATTACTTCCTCAGTTACGTCGGCATTTCATATATGGCTCAAGCGTTCCATTCCCACCCATTCCATGCTGCCCCGCTGCCGCATTCCAGCTGCTGCATCTGCATCTGTAGTCGCGGCAGCCGGAATTAATGCCTCACCTCGGGCATCTGTCGCCCATTTACCTGGCAGCTGTGTGGCAGGTGTGCATTACATACAGAATTCCATTGCAACACCGCCTCCTGCTCCTGTTCCTGCTCCTTCCCCTGCTCCTGCTTCTGCTCCTGCTCCTCCTACTCTGCTGTGGCATGCCAGCGCCAACCATCTGCCGCCTCTAAGCAGTTAAAACGAAACCCATAAAGTTTTGCCCAAGTCTCTCGCTCGCTAGGCACCAACTGCTTGGCAACCAATTAAAGATGCATTTAAATTGAATCATCAAACTAAACTCACTAACTGCCACAGTTAATATTTACATCGCTCCAACTATCAAGTGTTTCCTGCATGCATCCAGGCAGTCGCTCAATCAGTCAGTTAGCTTTATAGCTATATATATAGATTTCCGGGCCTCCTTAATGGAGCTGGTATCTCCCCATAGCAGATTCTAGTTTAAAATTCTGCGTCCAGCAGCGCCTGCTTGACTAAGGGTAATAGGATTTTCGGGTCACTCGCAGTCCATTTCAATTAGTGGGCACATGTCCAGGGACAGCCTGCCATCATTTAATTTGTGTGCGTGTGTGTAGAGTGGAGAGTGGAGAGTGGAGCGTGGAGGGTTGCATTAGGAATGCAGCGTGTGATTTGTCCCACTGAGGTAAATAATAACAAAGCAGCTCCATTAGCAGCGCAGCTGAATCTGGCGTAAATTAATTACGGAAACCCCAATCCCCTAGACTTAGGTCCCAAGCGCGAAGCCACAAAACTCTATTCATAATCATAATTTAGCTGAAGCTGTGCTATATTTAGACTGTGTATTAGTTGCTATTGAATATCAAGATGAAATAATAATAATTCTAATAAGAATAATAATTATAAATAATTATGAGAATATAAGTAAAAATTATTATAATAACGATAATAATAAATTTAAATGATAAATGTTAATAAAATAAATAATAATGAGAATCATAATAATAATTATTATAAAAATGTCAAGTTAATTTCAATACAATAATTTAACACATTAAAAAAAATAATAATGAGAATAGTAATATTATTATAGTAATGATAAATTAATATCAATGCAAATTTTAGTAAAAATAAATAATAATGAGAATAGTAATAAAATTTATTGAAATTTTATTTATTTTAAATTTTAAATTGTTTCCACGAAAATAAATAATAATGAAAATAGTAATTAGTTTTATTATATTAATCTTAAATTAATTTCAATGAAAATATTAATAAAATAAAATATAAATAATAATAATAATAATCTTATAATAATAATCATAAATAAATTTCAACGAGAATAGTATAATATAATAGTAATAATGAGAATATTAATAATAGTTATTATAGTAATGTTAATTTCAAGTAAAATATTAATAGAAAAAAAAATAATAATAAATATACAGATTTTTAAAAAAAGATTTTTAACTCATTTTCGTAACATTATCGAACCATAATAAAAATTAATAATAATGCAATTTATACTAATTTAAAAAATACCTTTTTTATGTCAGAAAAAAACAACAACTATTTTTCTAATGGCCAACGTAGGTAAGAATTATAATAATGAGTAAAAATAAAATGCATTAAAAACTTCAACAATTATAATAACAATAAATTAGCAAATCCATAACTTATTCTACACATCTAGCTAAGTAGACATTTCTTAGCTGTTTTGTTTGCATACATACGAAACACTAAGTAAATGTACATCAACTGAAGATTAGAGCAACAACAACAAATATTTTAAAGCTCGCTTTTAATGCTAGGTGCGCTGCTTCAGTTGGCTTTCATCTGCTCTAAGCTCTGAGTGGCTCAGCGTGCACATAAAAAAAAAAAAAAAAAAACTGTCTGGCAGCTAAAGTAAAAGCAGAAGAAGCAGAAGCAGAAAGCGAAGCAGAAGCTAAAGCTAAAGCTAAGGCTAAAGCTAACAACGGGCGAGTCTATACACAGTTCAATGCGCGTTTATGGCTTTCCAATTGCGATTGCTTCGTGTTGTGTTTGCCCAGTGGATGTCCCTTTGGACGCTTGACACTACAGAGATAACGGAGCGCATCAAATCATTTCGTGCTAATGGAATTGCATTGATGTTGATGGAGTTTTTAGAGTCGCCCAGAACAATGGCCATCAGCACGATGTCATCAAATTTGACATGAGCAAAAAAAAAAAAAGAAAAAAAAGATATAGATAAAAATAAAATCTATAAAAAATATAGATGAGAATTTTGTTAAAAGAAAAGAATTTTCTTTAAGGTTAAAAATATATATATTCAATAAATATTTTAAAAATTTATATAAATATAAATTTATCTGTGCTCCACAGACGTTAAGGGTAAGGGTAAGGGTAAGGGTATTCCCGCTTCGTTTTGCACCTGTTTTTTGTGCCTGTGGCTGGCTTTTTAAGAGTTCGTACACTCAAAAGCAATTTTGGCGGCTGGCCTTCTTTTAGCTTTTTATGGCTTTTCGTTAGAGGGCAGGACTTTCGGGCCCGGCCAAGAGCCCAATGGCAGACAATGACGATGAACTGGTTTATTGAATTTGTGTGCGGAAATTGCTGTTTGCTCTGCGCGTAATACCAAAATGGAAATCTGAGAGAAATCTGCATAGTAATGTGGCTTGACATCTAAATATGTTTCGTTTTGCAAAGTGTTTGAACCGAACTACCCCACATTGGGCTCAAGTTTCTTTCTATGCGTTCGGCTGCCAAGTTCATTTGGTGTCGGGCTTTTTGGGTAATACATCAAACAAAATTAAAACGCACTGCGCGGCAGCTGGATGGCTTGAAGGGTTGGCAAAACATTTGCCACTGGCTAAAATAATGATATAGCTGCCAGAAGGGCTGGCACAGACAGACAGACAGACAGACAGACAGTGTGCCACGTGTCGGCGCTGCGGGGTTACGGATGCGATGTCACTCAGCGACAAACGGAAAGCTAGAAAGGCCAAAGCTTGCGCCAACAACAGACTGTTGCTTCTTTGTTGCTTTTGCTGTTGCTGTTAATGTTGTTGTTGTTGTTGTTGTTGCTCAATTGAGTCCATTGGCTGTAGTTTCCCCCTTGCCAGACAATTGCTCATGGCCAGCTCACGCCCTAACTTCAGCAGCAGCTCCACTTCTCCCGCGCCGCCTCCTGCCAGAGCTGAGCTCCAGACATGACGGCGCTGGGGTTGAAAGTGCATGACACACAATTGTTTCCCTGACACCCACCCGGCATACGACCGACCATTAACATGCACACCCAAACTCTCTCCCTCTCTCTCTCTCCTCCTCCTCCCTCCCTCTCTCGACCATCAAATTGTTTTTGTGGTTACCAGCTGGTTTATGGTTACACATTTTCTGCTTTTACCTTTAAACCTTGGGTTCCTTTTATATTGACATCGTTTCTGCATGCAATCTAATAAATGAGTCCATGTATGAGGGATGTCTAAGTGTGTGTGAGTGTGTGTGTTATTTGGAACAACTGCAGGTGCTCAAAAATAATGGATTCGCATGCTCGAGCGCCCTCCCCTCCCCATACCATGTCCATGTCCCTTGTAATGCTGAGCTTCCTGAATGAATTGTTGCTATCGCTTGGCCATAATTTATTACCTGTATTAAATACACTTTGTACACACACACACATAGAATATGTCATTGTCTTGGACCTCATTGGCATTCTCATTGATTTGCATGCCCGCAATGATTCATTCGAGCAATACATCAGCCCGTACTAATTGACCAATTCACTTGTTATTGCGACAAGATCTACAGAAATAAACATTACAATAAACTCTACAAATATGTATTTAAATATATGTTCGTATATATATATGTATGTATGTATATTTGAAGTAAGGCATCTGATTTATAGTTGCTTTTATTTATTATTAAGCCCATGTAATTGGCCAGACCCGATTGTGTCCCACTTCAATCGTAATCTGATCCATAAATTGTTTTCACTTTGTTTGGTTTAGCATTTAAAATAATTGAATTAATCTTATTTAAGCTCAAATAACAAATTTTCTATAACTTGAATAATTGAATTTCGAAAAATTATTAACTGTGGAGCATTGGAAATTTTTTTTAAGGAATTTATTCTCATTAGATTAGCAGTCGCTGAGGCTTAGAATGAGCATTTGAGGGCAACGTGAAAAAAATGATTGAATGAATTATGAAGTTGAAAAGATATTTAAGAAACTGCAACAGCATTGAAATGTTACTGAAACTAGTGCATTTTTGGCTCAGTGTATATTTTGATTCATTTATATTATTATATATTATATGAAATATTAATTTATAATTTAAATTACGAAGTAAAGATTTTTATATACATTTTTGTATTATATTAATATTTGTATATCTGGCTATATTTTCAATATATTATATAAATTGTTAATTTATAATTTAAATTACAAGTTTTACATGCATTTTTTAAAATTATATTACTATCTTTAAAATTATTTTATTTATAATTTTATTATATAAATTAAACAAAATTTATTTATATTTTTTTTGTATTTATTTTATCTTTTATTTGTTATTATAATTTTACTAATATTTATATTCTTTTTTTTTTGCTATTTTTTTATAATAATATTTTTTTTGTATTTCTGTTTCTTTTACTGTCTAATTTTTTATCTTTTATTTATATTATATATTTTATCTTTTATTTGTTATTATAATTTTACTAATATTTATATTCTTTTTTTTGGCTATATTTTTTGTGTATTTTTATTATATAAATTTTAAAAAATCTATTTATATTTATTTGTATTTATTTTATCTTTTATTTGTTATTATAATTTTACTAATATTTATATTTTTTTTTTATTTGCCATATTTTTATAATAATACTTTTTCAGTATTTCTATTTCTTTTACTGTCTAATTTTTTTCGTTACTCTCTCCCTTTTTTCCCATATATTCATTCCCCTTCTCTAACTTATGCTATTTAATTAGACATAATAGGCAAATAGAAGCATATATATCTTGAGCGAAATTTCAAATTATAATTTGTAGAAAATTAATTGCAGTGCCCACAACGTAAATTATGTGAAATACGAAGATTCATTTGGCCAAAAGGTTAGCTAATGTTGTGTAGCCTGGCAATGGCTGTTATGATTTTAATTAAAAGTTAAATTCCACATTTTTTCCGGTCAACGGCTGTGACCTTTTCAACAAGCCAGACCAGAAAAGAAAGAGAAAAAGAAAGAGAGAGAGAGGGAGAGAGAGAGAGAGAGCGGAAAGTCAGCTGGTGAGCCTATTACAGCCACTCGAAAGCAAAAACAATCGCAAAAAATAAAAAAATAAAAAAATCTCTCGCTGTGCTCAGCGAATCGTAGCAATCAAATCTGATTTAATATTTACGAATCATTTTGAATTTAATTTGCTGCTATTTCTGGGCTTCATTTTATCTAATGGCATTTCGGAGACAATTTAATTAATTTGAAGACAACAAATATTGCTCTACACTGACATGTTCGAGCAACCGAATCACCGAGAATTCAAGCTCAAATACCAACAATTGCAGAAATACAAATTATTTAATTTGCGCTGTGTGTTTGAGTGTGTGTGTGTGTGTGTGTGTGTGTGCTCAGCGTGGTATTGTATTGAGGCTGAGGCATTGACCAGTTGCTGTTACGCTTGGACAGTCAGCGACCATTCACCGCCCAACGCCCACAAGCCGCCCACTCCGGCCCACACCGGGCCCACACTTGCCCACTCGGCACTTGTCAGTCACTCGCCCGTCGCGTCGTCCGAGTCATTTAATGTCAGTTGGCTGTTTGGCATGCGGATCACGTAGTCTCTGTGCCACCAGCACTTTTTCATTTTCATTCATTCACTTATGCGCTGTGGCTGCGGCCAGAAGAAACATCAACACACACACACACACACACACACACACACATACATACATATCACACTCACTTATGGCATAGTCAAATGGGTGGCTTGACTTGGACTACTTCAGTCACACTCACAGCCTCGGCTTCAGCTTCAGCTTCTGATTCTGATTTGTTCTGTTGGAATTGTCAAGCGGCGCAGCTGACAGACGAACTGAAGCTGGCATTGAAATTGAATTGTGAAAACTTCGTGGGCGTACGCAGTCTTTTTTTCTCTCTCTCTCTCTCTCTCTGTCTCTTTTTATATTTTTATAATATAATTTGCACTTAATTGGCCAGAAACAAGCTTTGCAATTACGCAGCCCACACATCAGTTTTGTGCGCCTCATCTATTTCGTATGTCAAGCGAAAACGTGTCGTATACGTAATAAATTGCATAGTTTATAGAAATATTCAGTCTATAATTATGATAATTCTGTGTGCTTATTTGTGCATATATAATATTAATTCGCCTCTAGATAACAAACAGTTTCTTTTTATACACGCATTTCTTTACTTTTTTGTTTTTTTTTTTTTGTGGCATCTGCATAAATCCCTCTAAGCTCTTTCTGATGAGCTTATCTTGTTGCTGGCTGCATTCTGCTTCTGCTTGCAACTTATGCAATAATAAGTTTAGCCTTTAGTTTGAAACGAGTTTCATATCAGAAGTCAGCGCTGACATTTTCTTTTTTTTTTTCAGTTGTTGAAGCAAGTCTTAATGCTCTAATAATATAGTAATAGTTCCTTTAGCAAGTTTTGTGATACCTTAAAAGACTTAAACTCCAAATAGCAATAGAATTATGTTTATATAAAGCAGACAATGTGAAGAAATTGGCTGAGAACGCTGAGTTTTGTAATGTGTCAGGGCTTAATGGTAAACAATAATTTATGAATAATTAATTAATTTAATAATTTTTTTTTTATTATTTTTTAAATTTATTTTAAATAATTCTACAAATGATTTTTTGACAATTAATGTTAGATAGTTTGTATGACTTAAATTTAAATAATAAAAATAAAAAATATTAAAAATTAAAAAAACATTATTCGTTAAGCTCAATAGGGACTCTGTAGCAATTTAGTTCTACACTTTAAAAGATATTTTTTATTTAAACAAAAAAATTTTTTTTATTTATTTCATTTCAATTTCTTTTTTAGTTTGAAAGATTTTTAAAAATTTATTTTTTATTATTTTTATTTATTTATTTTTTTTTTTTTTTGTATTTATTTCGTTTCAATTACTTTTTTAGTTTGAGAGATTTTAAAAAATCTATTTTTTATTATTTTTATTTATTTATTTATTTTATTTTTCTGTATTTATTTCATTTCAATTACTTTTTTAGTTTGAAAGATTTTTAAAAATTTATTTTTATTATTTTTATTAATTTTTTTTTTTTTCTAATTTAATTTTATTTTTATTTTTAGTTTACCATACTTCGATAAATGGTGTTAGATTGTAAATATTCTAAATTTAAAGTTATAAACTATAAAGTTTTTCTATTATTTGATAAAATTTTTAAAAATATATGCGAGATATAGTATTTCCATATTAACAACAACAAATTTTGACATGTTATAAGAGAAATATGAATAAAGAAATGAACGGACAGTAAAGTGCAAAAAAAAATAATATACACTTTGCATATTGTGTGGTATATATAGAATATATCAGTTATCAGACAATTTAGGCATAGCAAATCGAATGCAAAATTCAAAGTACAAAGACTTATTTTACATAGTGTATGCCGCCTACGCTAATGCTTATGCTATTGTCTTATACACAATCTACCCACACACACACACACATAGTGTGTAGATTTGTTTTTTATTTTGCTCGGGATCAAAGCTGCTAATACAAACAGCTGAGCCGAGCGCAAAGTTTTTCTTGGAAACGCTTCACTTGCGTTGCGAGGCATTGGGTAATCTCCAAGCAAGCTGAAGTTGCGTGAAGCGTTCGCCTTTGTGGCTGGCCTGGGCTGGCTTATCGGGGCAGCTAGAAGGATAAAGTTTAACGGAACAGCTAAACACAATGGCGCTGTGTTAAGGAGTGAGCGCAGCTTTGGAAACGCATATTCAGCCTTTGGTTGCGCGTTGCCGTGGTTAACAAAATGGCGTCGGCACATAATTAATAGCACTAAGGAGATTAGTTGCCTCTGCATAGCATGAACAACAGCCAACAACAACAATAATAATAGTTTTCCCTTGCCCTCTGCCCCCTGTCAATAGTTGCACACGCAATGCCCCACTGTGTGCGAGTCGCTGTCAGTCAGTCAGAGCACCGTTTGCACCTGTCGAGCAGTTCGCCCACATTCTGCACGCAATCTAATTTAGCTGGAAAAAGCGAAACGTGCCCGGCGTGGAAATAGCCAAAGCTAAAGTCGACCCACCATGCCACACCAACGTCTCCACCTCCACCCATCGCCTAATAGCGTTAAGGAGCCCAGGATGCGGCGCAAAAACTGAGTGTGATATCTTTATATTGAGCACGGGCTCAATACTTCTCATTAGACAGCGCAAAGTCAACAGCAAAAATTGCAGCACTCAATATTTAAGTGGAAGTCAGCCACAGCAACAGTTGCAGCCGAGCATACACTGCTGATGCATACCCTGTTAGCCAATAGCCATTGAAATGGTATTTAAATGAGTTGCAAAGAACAGCTGCTGCTGCTGCTGCTCTATGAGAAATATTGATTTGTGCTCAATGTGAGTCAGACGCCTATTAGGAAAGGTAATGAGTGGGAAAATTGATAGGGTATACATGTAAATTATTTTGATTGCTTGTTAGCTAGTGTGCGTGGCATGGCTCATGAGCCAGTGCTCTATCAGTAATCTCATGAGCTCATGAGCTATTGCTTAATTGGAAATCTATATTAAATTATATAGAATAATTATATAAATACATATTATATACATGAAAATTAATCTATTTTAAAGATTAAAAAAATTTAAAAAAGAAATGTAATAAAATATAATATAATTCATAGAATCAAAGACGAAAAAGTAAAAAACCGAAAATGTTATTGATTTTTTTTTTCATTTTAATTCAACATAAATTATTTATTCATAAGAAATATAGTAATTTCCATAAATTCATTTCAATTAATTATACCCTGAACCCATTGAAAATGGGAATTCAGGGTATAATGTTTTTGTGAAAATGTATGTAACAGGCAGAAGGAGACGTCGCAGACCCCATAAAGTATATATATTCTTGATCAGCACAAAAAAATAAGTTGATATAGCCCTGTCCGTCTGTCCGTCCGTCCGTCCGTCCGTCCGTCCGTCCGTCCGTCCGTATGAACGTCGAGATTTCGGAAACTACAAAAGCTAGAGAGCTGAAAGTTCACATGAATACTCGTATCTTAGTTACGCAGTACAAGTTTATTTTGTTTTTTCGATAACTCATCCCATTCCTTAATTATCGATAAAAAATCGAAAATTCGTTTACGTTTTTTAGGTTTTTAGAGCATAACTTCTACACCCTTTTGGCTAGAGACTTCAAATTTATATATTTAGATAGATATTATGGATACGCAGATTATGTAATTTTCAGATTTTAGATGCCACGCCCCCTTCGCCCCCAATTTGAAAAAAACGCATTTCAACTACTAGAGACTTGTGATTTGGCAAACGGACAAATTTGAAGGCTATTAATATATTCAGAAAGTTTCATGAAGATAGTCCATCTAGAAATGGAGTTATAAGCGCTCAAAGTACAGCCCATCCCACCCCCAAACGTCGGCAGCAACTGCGCGGTTAGCAGAGGGCGCGTAATATATATACGTGCGGGTAAGAAGAAGAATATTTTTTTTTGGCAGGGTTCAGGGTATCTCGTAGTCGAGCCGTCTCGACTAGAGCCTTCTTACTTGTTTTAATTTTAGTTTTTTTTTTTTAAATATTGTATTACAGTTTTATTTTATTAAATATTGAATTTTGTTTTATGGAAATAATTTAGGAATATTTTAAAATAGTAATGTAGAATATAATTCAGAAAGTTATATTATGAACATATAAAAAATATATATAAAGTTAGCTAAAATTGGTAAAAATATAATCAATAAACATATTAAAATAAATTAACAATAAAAATGAAATAAAATAAACAGAAAACTAAAAATTTTGAAATCAATAAAAAATTAAAAATAAATTAATTGAATAGTTAAAGCTGGCAGTTGAATCTTTTTGATTATTAATAAGTATGTAATTTAATAATTAATAATTTATATTTTATATTGAAAAATCAAAATACATTAAGCATTATTGAATTGACTTCAAATATTGAATTTAATAACTAAAACATAAATATCTAAAAATGCAAACGAATTAAAATTTCAAAAATGCAATAAAAATTATGTTATTGTTTCTTGAGTAAATAAAGTTCAAGATGATTTCAAGAGAATTGTTTTTGATATGTTTTCTTTCAATTAAAAGCGAAATATATGAAATGCCGCGTGAGTTCATGAGGAAGGAAAACAAACAGCTCAAGCGCCGGGCATCCCTTGATGATTGATCACAGCAGGTGTATAGCCAGAGAGAAAGAGAGAGAGGGAGAGAGAGATAGAGCAAATGACTTGCTGGTTGGAATTTTGCGGGTGGGTGTAGAAATCAGATGGGATACGAACTCATGCGAGTCAAGGACCCGTCGAGGCCTCGAAAAGCGTTGAGGGAACTTGGTTTTGGGTGCAGCAAGCAGCAAGATTTGAGCAATTATTTTGGAAGGAGAGGCTGAGAGCTGAGCGTTTGGCGTTTGGCGTTGGGGATTGTGAGGCGAACAGGCTCAAGGATAATGCACTTAAGCCACGGTTACCTGCTACGAATTGTGCAAGTTACCGTTACTCAGCTGGTCTTGACTGCTTTTGTATGCACATGCATACGAGATGCGTTTGAATTTGAATTATTCATCATTGCTGCAGTTGCAGTCGCTGCTTGAAGACAAGGGTTGTTTGTCGTCCTTGAGGGTTGGCGGCAACAGGCGGCGCGATGTGGCAACACTTTGTGCATTTTCCAGTTTCCAGCACGCATTCGCATCCACAAAGTCCACACAGCATCTAGCTGCGCTGCGCTGTGTTGTGTTGTGTTGTGTTGGCGGCAATTCGAAAGCAATTTTAGCAGCATTAATCATTCCCCTTATCCACACATGACACACAACCCCCAGCATATCCAAACACCCCCAACACACCCACACCCACACACATACACATACACATACAAAGATAGAGTCAACTGTGGCCTTTTGTCTAATGTTGACAAAACGCATTTTAAGCTCTTCAGAATTGCCTTCTTTTGTTTAGTTAGTCGACTGTCCACAGTGCATACATATGTGGATTCGGCTGGCTGCGCCTGAGAGCTTGATTTTGGATTTGAATTTGGTATTGCGAACTGGTTTCGGGGACATGGCCATAGGCAGCTGCCAGCAGCTGGCTGACCCTTAATATGAATTGACTTTGGCCACTTTTGTTTGCGAAAGCCCTTAACTACCTTATTGTATTGGCTGTTGACTAAATCACTTCACTGCATCAGTTGCGCATTTTTTAGCAGACTACACTGAGCGAAACTGGGGAGGCCTTGATATATTTAAATAATGTACTGAATATGAAAACCATGTTTAAATGTGTAAAAATATTTAATTTGAATATAATTTACAGCCACCCTGTCACCCTGAGATAAAAATATTTTCATCGTATATCTATAATTTATATATATTTTTATATATTAATAACACTTTATATGAGTTGTTAATATTTTTATATATTCATAATAGAAATTAATAAATAAAAATTTAAACGTTATATAAAAGTTTTTTATTTTATAAAATAAAAATATTTTCATCGTATATCTATAATTTATATATATTTTTATATATTAATAACACTTTATATGAGTTGTTAATATTTTTATATATTCATAATAGAAATTAATAAATAAAAATTTAAACGTTATATAAAAGTTTTTTATTTTATAAAATAAAAAATTTTATATTGAATTTTATATAACCTAGATTTGTTTTTTTTTTATTTAATTTTTAAATATTAAAAAAGATTAGCTTTCAAATAATATATAACAAAAGAGTTTCTGTATAAAACTAAAATTGTTTTCTCTTTGTATGTTTTAAAAAAAATATTTGTCTATAAATATAATTTTTTAGCTTAATGGAATTTATACCCTAACTCGAATAATAGATAGTTTATGGTGCCGCAATAAATCCAATTTATCATACAAAAAAAATTGAGAAATATATGATCTGCCATCAACTCTTATTCACACTCACCTAAAAAAGAAATATTTTCTATTTTTTTGCCAGCTGAAGTTTTCGCAGTTGTTTTTCCCAGTTGCTGCAAATGCACGACAAATTAACACAGCCAGAACAAAATGTGAAATAGTCCCGTTGCAACGGCTGTTGTTGCTGTTGCTGTTGCTGCTATTGCTGCCACGGCTGCTGCTGCTGCTGCTGTTGCTGCTGTCTCTGTGTCCCTGGCCGTGTCCGTGTCCGTGTCCGTGTCCGTGGACGCCACGCCCGCGGCTTTGCTGTGGCACTAAGCAAATGGCTGTTGCGAATAAAAACTAAAACTCTGCGCTTGTTTTTCTGTGTGATTTTCACACAGCGCACGAATGGGATGGAAAGTTTGTTCAAGGGGGGTGGCACAGTTCCGTGCACCCTTGGGTAAAGGCGCAACACGGCGTGTACAATTTACAGTTAGCCCGGCACGGCACAGTAAAGCCCACGTTAATTTGCTTCTTTTTCTTTTTTTTTTTTTTTTTTTTGCTTTGCCTTGTTCTCTATGTTGGCAGTTTGTTAAAAATATATTTAAATATATATTTATAAATATGTATATATAGATATATATATATATATATATTTAAATTTTTTTTTTATATTATAAATTGAGTATTTTCGAATTATAATTCTAGCACTATTTAAATTGCGCCTTTTGCTGTTGCACTGTTCAAAATTCAACCCCCGCGCCTCGCTTTCTCTCTTTCTTTGCCTCACTTCGCGCAAGCGACATTTGTTTTTGTTTACCAAATTTTTTATTCGATTTACCGTTACCGCACACGCGAACGTCTTTCGTCAAACTGGCCAAAATGTCGCACACACTCTTCAAGCAGAATTTCTCAATTGTACTTTGGAAAGTAGAATGCCAGTTGAAAGCTTCGCAAAGAGCATACGCTCAATTGCAATAGCTCGCTCTCCCACTCTTCCACGCTCTCTCTCATTCTGTCACTCTCCCTCTCTGCCTCTCTCTCACACACATTCAGTTGTCGCTTGGTCAGTCGAAGGCGGCAGTGGCTTTGCACATTAAATGCAACGCAACAGCGCGTCGAGCTTTGAGTGACAACCACCCAAAAATGGCCAAACGACTCGGCAAATTGTTGAAAAGCTTCAAACACCCCGTTAGTTGAGCGCATGCGTCAACATAGTTCAAAAGTCGCGCTTAAAGCTCTCACTTACTGCTTATGCTCTGGCGCATTCTCTCTCTCTCACTCTCTCTTGTACTCGCTCGCTCTCGTTGCGTTACGTGTGGGTGGTGGTTGCCCAGCGTGGGGTTGCGGTCTATTTGAGTTGTGTCCAAGTGTGGGTGGATGGTTTTTCTCTACCGCACGTTATTATTGTTATTATTGTTGTTGTAGTTGTAATAATGCAGCAGCAGCAGTGGCAACAGCAGCAGCAGCAGCAGGCGGCGTTTTAGCGGCAGGAATGTGCACTTTGTTCATGTTGTTTGTGCTTTGTTGCTGTTGCTGTTTCTCTTGCTGTTGTTGTTGTTGTTATTGTTGTGTGCTACTGCAAATTGCCTCGTAGCATTTAAGTCGAATTATGAAACTCGGTGCAGGCAGCCGCCGCTGTCTACCCTTGCATGCCCCGACAACAGAAGCGAAGCACCCATGCAAAACGCCAGGAATGGGAATGCGAATGCGCCTAAGGGAGAATACCTGTATTTTAATTAATATTGATTGAACATATTGAGCAGTGCAGGTGTGCCTTAATTTAATTGTGTTTATTTTATTAACAAACAAAAAACTTTCATGCCTTATCAAATTTTAAACGTATATCCGTAACTGAATTAAGTGCAATCCATTTTTTTTTTTCATAAATATGGGCATAGGTGTTTGTTTTCGAAGTATTTGATTATTTAAAACATTTTAATAGTGTTGAAATTGCGTTTATATACTAGCCATTAATGAACATGACTTCTGAATCAGTTATATTCCATAATAATTTCTAGCACCTGTTGAAAATGACGAAGCAGTTAATATTTGTTAGTCCAACTAACATCATTTTAACTAATCATAGCTATTTTATATCAATTAAATTTAAATTTGATTGAAAGTTTTAAACAACAAAGAAGTATATTCTTAACGGCTCTAAAGAAAATACTAAAAATACTTATATTCTGTATCTATTTCAAGAGTGCTAATGTACCATTACAAATACTGATGTTTTTTTGTATAAAAATATGAATCAAAATATAATTTAATGCAATAAAAGAAAGCTATTTTGTTTTAGATCGACAAATTAATTGAACTACTATCCATTATTCAAATATTATTTGTCGTTAATCAACTAACGCACACTACGTTAATTTATTAGGCTTACGTCATTGTTGGTATTTTTATGTTTCACGCTATTTCACGATTTACCATTTATCGTGTGGCCGCCACAGCGATAAACAGCTGTTCTGCTACATAGCGTAAAACAATAATCGTCCGGTCACAACAAATTCATTTTAACAAGAAAGAAAACATTAGCTTAAACGAAAAGCAATTACGTTCGATCATCGTAACGCGTCGTTTTTGGAAACTAATTAGAATAGCGTTGCCATTATAAATATGACTGTACCCGAATTGTGACGACAACAACAACAGCGAGGCGCAATATATTCATTTAGAGCAAGCCAAAACTTATTCGGATCGCAAGATGACCACAGAGGAGTGTCTGTGGCGCGAGCACGTTGTCCAGAGATTGCGCGAGCGGGACCGTAAGGAGTGTGAGAACTTCAAGGAGATAATTGTGCAAAGTGAGTAACATACGATTACGCATGCATGCAAATATGTATGAGTAGATGCAGACAAAGCCTGACTGCGACTCATTTCGATTGAGTGCGTACTAACTAAAAACTTGTTCTATTCCAATGAGCACCATCATAGACAATCGACTCATAGATCATGTTGCGCAATTAAAGTCAGACAATCTGAAATTGTCGGTGGAGAACGAGCAACTGCGCAATGCTGTGTCAACAGGTGGCACCGGTCCCAATGTGGCCATGGCCACACTGGAGAAGAAGCTACTGGCGCAACAGGAGGAGCTCACGGATCTGCACAAAAGAAAGGGCGAACACTCCCAAATGATTGTCGATCTAAATCTCAAAGTGGAGCAACAAAAGGAATTACTTTCCGAAAAGGAGCACAGGTATGAGCCAAAGGGAAGAACTCTTATCATCATGACTAGTTAAATTTATGCTGATCTCTCTTTTCAGTCTTCACGAACAACAAACTGCCAACAATCGCTTAAGGGCTGAGGTGCAGCTGCTACACTCCAGCTTGGAGGAGCTCAAAAAGCTGAACACAACCCTTCTAGATGAGCACACGGCACTGCAGTTGGCCTTCAGTTCCCTGGAGGAGAAGATGCGCAATGTGCAGGTTAGTTGTGCTGCTTGCTCAGATATGCCCCATGGATATTATCATCGTTGTAGCATTGCTTTACAAATTCTAAACATTATTCCCTACAAATATTGCCAAGTTTTTTTTTTTTCTTTTCATTTTATCATATTTATAATATTTATTCCAAATTATATTGTTTATATCATAAATGTAAGTGAACGTTAAATAGCATAGTCGTTGTTAAAGGAACTCGGTAAGTTGTTAATATATAAATATATATTTTGAATGAATCTAGAAGAGTATGGAGTAAGAGTATAGACTATAAAGAGAGTTCCATCATATCATAGCTCTATAAATTCCAAAGTTTATTCGGTTGCATATTCGTTTGTCAGGTTAACAAATATATATGTCTTACATTTATAGCTAGTTGAATCTTATGAAATTGTTGGTCAGACTCATCGCGTCTTGGAACTGAATATATAATCAGCAAGCGAGCAGACATGAAGCTGGCTTTTTCTTGTTGTCTTTCAAACTTGTTTCTTTGTTGAGACGTAAATGATTTTATGGGGCCAACTTCATAAATTTGCATAATAATTAATGCATTTCTAATACATAATTAATTATATTAATTTGAAATATTTGTTAACATTTTGTTGATTTCTTTCGACTTGCAGGATGAGAATCGCTATTTGCTGGAACGTTTGATGCGATATCGGGCAAAAGATGCCGATAAACTGAATGAAGAAAACGAAAGTTTAATAAGGTAACAAACACAAAGACAACAAAATCAAAAAGTGAAAAGTGAAAAGAGAAAAGAATGGTTTCTTGTTAAACGTGCACTGCATTCATTTATAAGTTATCGGTTCATATAATAATATTGTATATATATATATGTCTCTACATATATATATATATATATATATATATATATACATATAATATTTATAGAAATGTTGATAAGTATTGGCTAAAACTTGCAATTCTTTTGGCTATGCTAAAAATATATTTTTTCAAAAATCAAAATTATCGTTTTCACAGTAGAAATTATAGAAATTGCATGAATCAGATATTATTTCATTATTAATTTGCATTCTATTTCTGACAAAAAGAAAAGAAATACAATCAATTTATGTTACCCATTTCAAGTATTATAAATCTCTTTAACAAGAGATTTCTTTTATGAATAAGATATTAAGAAATTCTAGATTTTCAGCAAAATATTTTTGAAATCTTGCATTCAAAGAGTTTTGGTTTTGAATTTTGAATTCTTGTGGCTGATTGCAAAATAACTTCGCTACTCATATAATTCGCAAGCTTGTTCATTGGGTCATTAATAAAAAAAAAATAATTAAACACACATTGTTATGCAACTAAATTGCTTTTGTTAAAGGTAAATAATCCTGATTCGTTTATATCTATAGTCGGGCTTTTTCGAATTTAATATTTTTTTTTGTTTTCTTGTTTTGCTTTTATATGGTTCAACATTAAATATGTAACCGATTTCGAAAATATCTAGAAAAAGACTGCCGTCACTTTTCAGAAAACGTTCCGCTAAACTGAAACGTGATTTGGAGGACGCCGTGCGCGAACCCAATTCGGCTGTCAATCCGATTGTGCCTGCCCCGGGCAGTATGCCACTGCATCGCAACTCGAGTCCAGCCCAATTTTGTGGCACTACTGGGAGCGACGACGAAATTGATGACAGCTCGATAAACGGCGCCATGGAAGCGTTGGGCTTGAACGACGAGGAATATATCAGTGCTAGATTTTTGGGCGGAGAATCCACAATCGATGCAACACGGCCTAATGCAAATGCCTCCATTGAGACTCTCAAGGCGGCTGGGTACCTGGGCCAGCCGAGTCCGACAAAGATTTTCATGAAATTTGAGGCGCATGAGAACGAATCACATGCAGTACGCTGGAGTCCGGTGGAGCGCATGGTAGCCACAGGCGGCGCTGATCGTAAAGTCAAACTGTGGGACGTTGGCAAAGGTAATAATATATTTTATATATAAATCAGCCAATGAGTTGTTCTTCATTAACTGCATTCAATGCTCATTAGGCTCGACGGAGCCGCGTGCTGTGCTGAGTGGGAGCAGCGCTGGCATCAACTCTGTGGACTTTGACTCAACCGGAGCTTATATACTAGGTACATCAAATGACTATGGCGCCCGAGTGTGGACAGTAATGGATAATCGGCTGAGGGTAAGTAAACCAGATAGTTAAGAGTTGAAGTGAATTGAATTGCTGGCTGTAAAGGCAGAATATTTATTTCTCTTTGTTGTCTATGCAAATATCAAAACAAAGACAGGCAGAGATATGAAGGAAACAATGTTTACCTATGTAGATATCGTTATATTTACATATATATATTATATCTTGTTAAATCAAACAAAGACTATATTATATATATATATTTATTTGTTTTTTTTTTTATTCAATCATGTCGCAACAACGCTAGACATATAAGCTGTAAAATAAATCCATAATCAAAATCAAATGATAGTGAATACTGAAGTGATCTACATGCCCGACTAGCATATACCCTGTCCAAAGATTAAAAATACCACGGCAATAAATATAGATAAAATATATTAATCAATTGATTATTATCTCTAAATTCATTCACTTTATGACAACTTGTATTTATTTAATTTATTTAATATGCTTATAAATATTAATTGTCTCGAATTTTTTGTTTAAAACATATTTCTTGAGTATTTAAAAATTATTTATTTTTAATGCTTTCAATTTTTAATATTTTCTTTTTAAGTTTTATTAAAACATTCATTAAAAATATTAGGAAAAAAAGACAAGTGTACTCTGAGAGTACAGTCATCTTTTTTTCCAATTTAAAAAAATTATTAAAATTATTATTATCATTATTATAATTATTATATTTATCTAATGCAAAATTTTATGCTTACGAATTTCGAAATATCACTGCTATTTATATATATATACCGATATACCGATATATACCGATATATATAAACCGATTGATTTCTCTTAATGTTTAAGAAGCCTTTCCTAAAAACTTTTCATACCTAATTCATATTGCATCATTTTGCACCGTTTGCATGATTAACCGCAATCGAAGCAAACAAAAAATAAAATAAATCCCCTGTATATAATTAAATATATACGACAAACTACATCATTTGCGCTCCACACCTTGGGCCCCGCTTATCAGATTATTTACCAAATGCGATATTGTTGCTGCCGTTGCCTCTGCAGTCCGTAGCGCCATTCAGAAACTGATTAACATATGGCTGCTGGACTTGTCGTCGCCTATACAAATACGACCAAATGGCGATAACAATGAATTGTGCCACAAAAAACACAGTCGCAGCCACAATGAAACCTGCAACAGAAGCTTGTATTAGACTCGAATGGGCAGGTGTTAATAGGGCTTATCATAGAATAGATTATTAGTATGACTAGTTTAGATTTGTTTTACTCACCGATGCCATCGAAACACAAGCCAGCCACGCCCTCGTTCACAAATAGCATATTGTCATACGAATCGTAGTCCTTTATCTTATTTGTCTGTTGTTGCTGTCGCTGCTGCTTTTGCTGTTGTTGTTGCTGTTTAACAAAGCCAAATTTATCAGTTATTTGTATCGATTGTACGAGCAGCAAATCCTCTTGAGTTGTTTTGTTTTGCACCTGTCCAGCTCTGACCTCACGACTTTTGCGCCATAAACTGTGCTGATGTTCCTCCACAATATTAGCTAGAACGTTGAGAAATCAAAGAGATTGAGATTAGTTTATATATAAGCAACAAATATATATATATATATATATATATATATATATCAAATACTTACATTGGGCATCTGTCTCACGCCTTCGTCGGCGTCCATAGGACGTTTGTGTTCTGAACTCTGCCGTAATATCATCCTGCTGACAGTTGACAGGCTCACAGCTGGGCATGCAGGGCGTAACCAAGGCACGAAACTGTACCACGTCGCTTGAGGGGAATTTGAAGGCATCGAAATTGGAAAATAGTATTTTGCCAGACTGTCCGCTTTTCAGTATAGGTCCCATAATCAGATGATCTGTGGGACAGCCCTGTGCGTCGATCAGCGTTATCTCCGCATTATCAGCGCCGTCCATGGCAACCAATTCACGTACGAATATTTCGTATGGACTCTGCGGATCAACAATTTCGAAATGAAGTGCCAGAGGATCGCCCACTTCTGCAGAGCGCATCATATCAGAGCCATCTCTGGCAGAGATGCGCATCAAAACATTGGGCGAGTCCACAATAACCTCTTCGGAGAGCGCCGTCTCCACCTCGCCCTTGACACCCAGATCCACATCATTCGTCACCGACTTGTTGGTCAGATCGTACTGACAGGTCACTGCCAGACCCAGGTCTGACGAGGTGACTATCGTGTCGTGGTGCTGAATCACCACGTCATTCATATAGCGACCCGCGCCGCTTTGACGCACATTGCACTCCAGATTCTGATAGCCCATGCGAATCTCAAAGTCCAGGGCACTGGTGACGTCCACAGCACACGACTTGGGTGCGCCCTTGGCATAGACCTTGCCATCGAATAGCTTCGAGGTGCGTATGCGAGCGACCATGTCGCCAGCTCCACATTCAATGGTCACATTATAGCAGGATGACAGCTCATAGGTAGCCGCTTCTGGCACCTCCAAATACGGATCCTGCACATCCGACAACGTGGCGCGACTATGATGAGAGAGCCGGCAAACCATGTCGCCCGTGTCTCCATAGTCATATGAATGGCATCTGAAACAGTGAGAGAGAGAGAGAGAGGAAGTTCATAAATACTCTCTTTAGAATTCCAATTTCATTTTATACCTGTATGGCGAATTGAGACACAGCTCTCGGCACTCGTCCACGCTGCCTATGTCTTGGTAGACCGAGTCCACTGTCTTCAGTATGCGTCCAGGCAAGCGCTTGAACTCACACAGCTTATTCGGCTCCTCGGCGCAATTATTTTCCAAATACTCTGTGCCGGGATGTGCCTGAAAGGCATTCGAGCCCGCCAATGTAAAACGATCCATTTCAGCCAGCTCACAGCTATTTGAATCACGATGGTAATTGGCAGATCTAAAATAATCATGTTGGGAATGTAGTAAAATAATCATATAATGTTTTAATTTGAAATTAATTGAAACAAATCTGTGTTGCTGTTAAAATTATGAGATCAATAAATTTAATAGCTATATGTATATGAAATCTTAAGTATAATTGGATTATTATTATTATGGATAATATAAATACTAATTAATAATATTAATTTATAATATTAATATTGTAATATTTGTTTGTATAATATTAATATAAATTAATATTTATATTATATTATTATTATTAATATTAATTAATATTTATATTATACAAACAAATATTACAATATTAATATTATAAATTAATATATATTTATCATAATTTGTATACTGAATATCATTCATATTATAATATTCATTAACTTTGGCACTTTGTTATTTTTATCTAGGGCTTTACAATTAATTTTAGATTATTTATTTTAACTCGTTGATATTTCTAGAAGGAATATCATTATTATTATTACTTTTAAATTTTATCATTTCGCTATTTTTTTAAATTTATTTATTTTTTTTATATATTCCATATATATCATTATTATTATTATTTTTTTTTATTTATTTATTTAATTTTCGATTTTCACTATTTTATATTTTTTCTGTAGCTTATTATTATTATTTTTTTTAATTAACTCTTCGCCATTTTTTGTTTAGGAAAGATCATTAATTTGATATTTATTTAGCAACTTGAGCTTTTCACTACTTTTATAGGGAATATCATTAATATTATCATTAATTAGTATCTTTAATTCTTAGCTATTTTTATAGCCAACTTTAAAAATTAACCTTTCACATTTATCAATTTATTTTATTTTAACGACTTTCGGCTAATGTCATTTGATTTTTAGGCCACAAGCGCAGTTTTCAGCTTCAAGTTTTACTTTGAATGCTAAGCGAATTTTGATTTTCTGAAAGTCAAACAATATCTATAGAATAATTTCACTTCACTTCAGTAGCAGAAAACACTTAAATTCAGCTTACACATAATATTGCAATATTTAATCACCTGCATATGAATTCCGTTTCGCCAAGACACAGCTCGAGGCAATCACGACGCGATGTCACTGATACGACTCGTTTTGCATGTCCATCCAGTCTATAGTTTTGGACCCGATCGATGCACCAGGCTCTGGCGCATGGACGCACGCCCAAGCAGGTTTTCTGCGCGTAAATTGTGAAGACAGGAAACTGTGATTTAGTGAGGGCACCTGCAATTAAATAACAGATAACAAAACATTTTTGATAATCAATTCAATTAGAAATGAACGCTTCGTTGTAACGAATATAATTGGAACACAAAATTCTTGTTTCCCTCTTACCTGGCAAAATATCAGCATTCGATGAAAATAGAACACATAATCCAGTTTCATAGTTAACGGATTGACAAGTTTCGTTAGTCTGACACGATTCCAGGCAATCGGTGAGCATCAGAGTGCCCGGCAACGAGTCCAGCAGCCGGCCAGGTGCGGAGAAAACATAACTGTAAATGAGATAAACAGAAATTAGTCTCGAATGTCAGTAATCATAAATAATATAATGTTCATTTTAGATGAAATACACATATATATATATATATATATACATATGATAAAAGTTCTAAGTATATATGGTATATTATATAAAATATATATTTTGATCTGTAATTTGATATTTTTCCTCTTCCTTTATATATATGTCTCTCTTCTCATTCTCTCACTCTCTCTCTCTCACTCACTCGATTCAAATCTTACCCAGTTATAATTTCAAATCCCAGCAAATCTGGGTCACATTCTTCGATCGAATTGTGATTATGATAATTTGGCTGACCAGTCAGAGGCAGAGCTGGCGAAATGCGTTCATATGGCATGTCTTCCCCCTGCTCCCCCAGCCCCTGCTCCTGCTCCTGCTCCTGCTCGTGCTCTTGGTCGGGGTAACTCAATAAGGGCATCGGTGCGTCAGAGTCTGCGTGGCTGGCATCTATAAGTGAAATGAAAATGATGATGGCATTCATGGCTAATCGTCGCATTAACAGGTAGCGGGTTCACGTTGCCAGCTACTGTTTGCCAGGTATTTACCGTCAGCCAATTTGATCATTGTTGTTGCTGCATTGGCATTGGCATTGCCATTGGCATTGGCATTGGCCACGTACAATGATTGATCATTCTTCTTCTGGCTGGGTTCGGCAGGGCTGTTGTCGGTGCTCTTTGTTTTGTCACTTTCAGGCATTGATGCTGCTGGTGCCAGCTGTATGGCAACGGGCACCAGCTCCGCCAAATTGTCCCTAGCAGCTGCCTCCAGCGCGATGCGCGAGCGACGTGCAGCTCCCGAAGAGCACAGCATCAGCAAGAGCAGTAGCTGCAAGTGCGTTGGCCTCATGCTGCGTAATGGCCGTATGCTGCTTTTCATTGGAAATATTTTCCTCGATATGCGTAGACTGCGTAGACTGAGGATTGTGGACTGCGGACTGCGGAGTGCGGAGTGCGGGCAGTGCACGTTCTCTCGATTTTGTACGATTTGTGAGCTCTCGCACTCTACTCGGCACGCTAAACAACACGACGTTAAGAAAAACAATAGCAGAGGTATTAATTTAATTATCTTTTCATGCCAGCGGTGCCAGCGGTGTCTGAGGTGTCGTTTAGTCCGTTCAATTGCTCTGGCGCCCAGCCAGGGGACCAACATTACCCATAATTGTATGTTAGTTATTGTTCTCATTGTTGTTGTTGTTGCTGTTGTTGTTGTTGTTAATAAGCCTTAATAGGCTTATTATAGTATAATGACCCTTCCACATCTATCGACAATTGTTCTTCCCTGCACAGATCTTAGATCTATAGAAAAACTATTTTTATTTATTTTCAATTAGAGTTCTAGAGCTCTGCCATGTAAGCTTCACTCTATAATTGTGTAAGCAGGTGTGTTTTCTATTAAGGAATTACATGGAAATTGAAGTAGAATAGAATTTTGATATACTATGCGCACTTCACACTTGAGCGTGTCTATATGGAAAGTGATTAAGTAAGAAGTCTGCTGACTATCTGTTCTTATATAGAGGTTAAATTGTATGCAATTGGTTATTTATTGATTTCAAAATGTATATATTCACTGATAGATTTAAATCTTAAATAATAGTAGAACATATAAATAAAGAATTGCTCTAGAAAATTAAATATTTAATAACAGAATTTTGTCTATAGAAAAAAAAATTATAAGAGATATTTGTAGATCATATATACATTTATGTAGATGATAGACTGAATAACTCAGCAACGAAATAGTATAGGCAAAAAACTCTTTAATTCAGCTGGGAATATGCTCTCTTATATTCACTTTATACATTTAAATATTTGTATTTTAAATATATATATTTATTGATAATATTTAATTTTTCTATAAAATACTGCAGCTTTTAAGTATTTCATAGCAAACTAATTTTTTCATATTTATTTATTTATATTAAAGTTAGAATTAATTCAAATTAATCATAACTTAATTATTTAAAGTGCTTGTCTACACAGGCCTTTAACTAATTATTTCGCATATAATAATATATCATTTCATTTAGTGATCAAGAAATAGATTTACTATTATTATTATAACAATTCACAGCTTTAACTTTTTATAGTTTTCTACTATTTTGAATTTTCTCTAAAATCCTTCAAATATAACTTCAACTTTTATCCATTGTGTGCTTGACTACAACTATAAAAAAAAAAATAAATAAATAAAAAAAAATCAACTAACGAGTCAACTGAAACGAACTCTCTCGCTGACATCTATGGAATGACACGAGCAACTCGAATCCCGAATGCAACATTGACGAGTGACATCTGCTGATTGACAGTTATCGACGTAGACCAGGCTGAGGGTTATATGGGATAAGTTTTTAATATGTGACTAAAATAACAGAC
Organism: Drosophila stalkeri; assembly: GCA_035047405.1. Lineage (NCBI taxonomy): Eukaryota > Metazoa > Arthropoda > Insecta > Diptera > Drosophilidae > Drosophila > Drosophila stalkeri. The sequence goes on from JAWNPR010000090.1 coordinate 13,620,706, forward strand.
GAAGTAACTCGTAGTCAAGCTTTTTAATAGGCCGAAAAAGAGGAGCAAAAAAAAGAGAGATATATATAGATATGATCTTGAGCTGAATTAAGAACTGATTTGAAATGTAGACAGTTTTTCTTTTTATCAAATTCAAATTTTGCTTAGAGTTTTATACTACAAATATGAGCTTATAGAAGAGGCTAAAGAGATTTTAGCTGTGCGAGAGTATTTTATCTAATTGTTAATTATACAAAGATTATATTTGCTAGCCTTTATCTGTAGAACTGCCTCAGTTAAGCAATTCCAAAGACAAATTTATATAGCTCGCTCGCAGAACTCCCTCAGTAAAAGCAATTCTGAGCAGAGATTTTATAGCTCTTTCGCACAATTTTATAATTTGTTTTATCTATTTAGTACAATCAACTAGATACATTTTTATAAGCAATGCCATGCTCCATATGCTAAGCCTTTTTATTTTGAGTTTAAAAATTATACAAACATGAGATGAAAGCAGACGAGAACTTCTTAATATGTTAATAGGCTTTGATTGTTTTTATTGTTGTTGCGCCTGCTTTGAATGTAGTAGTAGTACTTCTTCTCATGGCAGATATTAGCATTTGAATTCATTTGCTCATTCGCTCCTACACATGACCCCATGTAAATGAGTAACACTTTGTAAACAAAGGCAGCAGACAGACAGATAGATAGACTGAGATTTTTTCGCATTATAACCCATTTTCAGTTGCTAGACTAACCAGAGAAACCACAAAGCATGCTTCGATGCCTAAGTATTCATTGGCTTTTGATATCTGACGCTGTGAGAGACTGTTAAGGAATTTTAACTGAGATAATGTATATATAACTTGATTCAGTTTGCAAAATTAATTGAGCTGAGACTAAGCTAAGGTTGTTTAATATTTAGCCAGAGCTTAAATGGTTGTCATCTTATATTTGTCTAGTTGCAGAAGAGTTTGCAATGAAAGTGAAATTAGAAGTTAGATCTTGACAAATTTTGTCTAAGCCAACTTGCAGTTAACCAACTTAACCAAAGTCTTTATATGACTTTATGCTGCCTTTGCTTTGTTAATTGTTGCTCAGAGAATTAATGCAGCTGTTGCATAGTTCATTGAATGCCAACGTCCTTCTATTGCAATGCATGTGCGCATTGCGAGAAATCAAATAAATTGTTAAATATGACAACAGGCTGAGAACCCGCATTGACTTGGCCTAAATAGCAGGAAGGCAACATCAACAGCAGCAGCAGCAGCAGCAGCAGCAGCATTGGCAGCAGTGGCAGCATTTGGTGCTACACATTGCGGCATGTGACTAAACATATAAGTGCGATTTCTTCCTCGTCTTTCTATGCATCTATGCAGTTGCAGTTGCAGCCGCCGCTGCTGCTGCTGCTGCTGCTGCTGCTGTTGCACCACCTTTTCTAACTGGTATTTCTGGATTGACATTTAAACGGTTCTTTTTGCGCACATCTCGAGATATAGAGTCCCGCTGTCCGCGGCCATTGAAATGAGCACATTGACTTAAGCTGCCTCCTTATCACGCCGCAGCAACTCGTACCTGCACTTCTTACCTGAATTATTTGCCATTGAATTAATGACAGCCACGGCGGCGATCACTCGAAACGGTTTTCAATACACACACACACACACACACATGCACACACACACAATTTTTTACAGCTGCCTATCTAATTGCCCAAAAATATGCCCGATTGCGTTTCGACCCCATTTCATCTCTTAATTCTCAGCTGGCTTTTAAAGTGGGCCAATTTTTGGTACGACCTTGTTCGCATATCGGCAAGTGTGCAACGCCTTCAGCATGCATATGAATGCAGCTCTCAGTTAAATATTTGTACAAATTATTTCGAATATTGCTTGAATTGAAGCCAAGTGTTTTAGTAGAGTGTGACTGGCTTTAGTTGAAGCGTGTAATTTGACTGAATGCTTGGCTATAGCATATTGAATTTGGAATATTGAACTTAGAAATTCGAATGAATATGCGAAAAATATGTTCATATATACATATATATGAAAAGAATAGCTTAAGCTATTATTTAATATTTTCATTAAATTTATATTTAAATATTGCACTCTGCAATACATATAGAAAAATTTATTCTCAATATATAGGTATTTATATTAATATATATATATATATATATATATATATATATTCAGTAGCAGTAAGCTCAGGCTGATCAATTAGGCGCATTTGGCTAAGCAATTGCAACCCATTTAAAGCCATGGAAGAGTTTATATTGTTTATGCTTTGTATAGGAAACTATATTCATGACATTATGAATTCATTAACAAACAATTTTAAAGATATAAAAATTTAACGAGCAAGTCATTTGCATAATTCGTATTATGTATATAATATATAGTAATATAATTATACATATATTCATATTATTATTCAATTTATCATATCATGCTATAATTGCATTTGAAATGTGCAGCGTTTTAGTTATCCAAAAGAATTATAACTTTGCAATAAAATTTATATTTATAAACTCTGTGTTTATATATGCATATATCGTATACTTTTTCTTCTTCTATTTTCGCTCTTTCCTGAATAATATTAATACATAATATGAATCCGTTTCACTATCCTTATTTTTTAACATATTAAAAACAATATTGATTTAGAATTATTTTTAAATATATTCAAAAATTTGTGTTCTACGAAATTTTGTGCAGAGTTGCAATATTAATTTTATGAACATGTTAAATTTACATATATAGGAAATCAAATAAATCCATTTCACTATCCTTATGAAATAATTTCATATATAAAATATATGTTTAAAAGCAATTTAATATGCCTATTTAATTAATTTATTTATTTTAATATGCCAAAAGTTGCACAATTCTTCTCATGAAGATAGATTTTTAAATCTATATAAATATATAAAAAATGATCAATTATTCACAAAATTTAATAGTTATATAATAATAACTTATTATGGTTAATATATGAAAACAAATTCTTGCACTTGTAAAACTGTGACTTGAATCGCAGCTGTTCACTACCTCAACTAATGAATTTAGCTTGCTTTTTAGGCAACTATGCCTAATTCATTATGCCTTGAGTTAAATAATCTAATTTTTAGCACAACTTTAACTTCACCCATGTGCCGAAAGTTCAACAACAATAGTTTATGCCTGCCCGGTTCTACTTTATATTAATTTAATGCAAAAACTCAAATTGTGAATTTATAAGAATTTGACGAACAACACTTGAACACACTTGCACAATTGAGAACATATTAGTTAGTTAGCATGAGGCTTAGTATCCAACTTTTGAGACGTACTTGATTACTTGAGTAAGGTTGCCGCAGAACTGAAGTCATTTGACCAATGTTATGTGTTCTTATATTTATAAGTTAAGATGCCTCTTCCGACTGCACTTAGAGGAGCAACTACGGCCGTTCCATGCTCTATTCAGCATTCCATTCAAGATTGGGGCAGCAAAGCTCTGCAGCATACGCATTCAACTTGCTTTGAATACGAGAAACGTAAAAGATAGAGAGTGAGAGAGAAAGAGAGTGAGAGAGAGAGAGAGATCGAGTCATGCTCAAATTCTGACAATACGTCAACCGGTGGCACTGTCGAAAGTGCTATTATTCTAAGCAAAAGTCAAGCTCACTCTACAAAGTGAGTAAAAAGAGAGTCAGAGTGAGAGAGAGAGAGAGAGTGAGTATGTGAGTAAGTGGAGAAACCTGTTGCTTAGAGTTGTGGCCATGCTCCAAGTCTCCAGAACGTGCATTGACCGTTCAGCTTCAGTTGCCGGGTTGATAACATTCCCCTGTGCTCTTTCGGAACTTGGCTAAGAGCAGGAGCTGCGCTTCACTTGCTATGGCTTAGAAAAACTTGGTCAGGGACATGAACAGGCTATTCTGGTTACACACACATGCACGCACTCTTGATACAAAAGAAACTCCTGATATTCCTATTGTATTCATCTTGACTAGTTTATGTTATAAAAAAAATGTATTAGGTATGCTAATATACTATATATCTGGTATGTGAGTTGATAAAAGGAGTTGGGTTTTTACATACTTTTCTTATGTTGGAAATATAAATTTTGATATTAGTTAACAGCAAAAAAAAAAAAACCTAAACTGAGAAGAGATGCAAATTTTTAGCATAGAGATCAAATTAATATTTTTGGGTATAGGAGTAAGTTGAAAAATATATTAAAAAAAAAATGTTTACATTTTGAAGCTGACTTAATAAATTATGATAAAGGTCTAAATGTTTACAAACATGAATCAATGAGAGCTTAAAGAACTTTAATATAAATCCATGGAAAATGTTACAAAGTATAAACATTTTAAGTATGGCGATGAAATCTGTTCGAAGTTGTTATATAAAAATTAAGATATATATATTTTTTTATGATGTATATATTTTACATATCAGATATTATAATTAAATATTTTATTTAATTTTATATTTTACATATCAGATATTATAATTAAATATTTTATTATATTTTTAATTAAATCAATGAGAGGCAGCTTAAGAAACTGAAATGTAAATCAAGAGAAATAAGCTGAATAACTAAACAAAAATATTCATTTAAGCTTTGCAATTCTCTTTGCCTTATCTTCATATCTGCTTCATATATTTCATATAGAGTCTACTATGATACTTTTAGCCTTAGCTCAGTCATAAACTCAGTTAACATTTTCTCTGCAGCACAGGTAAATGACTTTTTGACAATGATACGCAAATTGTGAGTCATCTGGAGTTGATCCTAACCGTAAAGTGCTAAAACTACAGTTCAGCCGAGAGCTAGTTGTTGTGGTTGGTCTAACTGCGCAGAGCTAAACAGATTATTCAATAATTTTTGTTTAAAGAGCAGTTGAGGCTGTGTTCGGGTTTACGACGACTTTAATGAGACTTTGTTCTCGAGAAAAACCTGAGCTAAGTGACTGCTGTGCGAGATGCCTAATTGTTCTTAATAGACGACGCGACATGCATACATATATAGAAACATAAATATATATATACATATATATATATATATGTGTGTATAGTGTCAACTATGCCCAGTGTGACATTTTTTTTTTATGGCACCCAAAATTTGTTGTTTAACGGCTTTACACCTGCCCTCTTCTCTTGTCTTCTTCTTAAGCACACACTAACGGGTCACAGTGGCAAGGTGATGGCCGCCAAATATGTCCAAGAGCCAATTAAAGTGGTTACCGGAAGTCACGACCGCACTTTGAAGATCTGGGACCTACGCAGCATCGCCTGCATTGAGACAAAGTTTGCCGGCTCCAGTTGCAACGATCTGTGCACAACGGACAGCCTCGGCTCGACAATTATCAGTGGCCATTATGATAAGAAGATACGCTTCTGGGATATACGAACGGAGAAGCAAGCAGATGATGTACTAATGCCTGCCAAAATAACCTCGCTCGATCTATCGAAGGGTGTGTGAATCGAACATGAATGAAAATCAATTTTATATCATATTCAATTAACGCTCTTATAGATTGCAATTACCTGATATGTTCGGTGAGGGATGATACAATAAAACTATTAGACTTACGCAAGAATCAAGTTATATCCACATTTTCGTAAGTTCGAATTGACTTTGAATAATGCTTTGAACTAATTATTGAATATATTTTTTATATACATATAGAAATGAGCACTTTAAGATCAGTTGTGATTTTGCTCGCGCTTCGTTCAACTCGAGCGCCTCGAAGATCGCCTGTGGATCGGCAGATGGTGCAATATATATATGGAATGTGAATGGATTTCTGGAGACAACGCTCAAAGGACACAGGTGTGTAGTAATCAATATATATATAGCCTACACCTTGTACACACACACTCCCACACACACACACGCACTCTTCTTCTTCCTTTTCTTTTTCTTGTCTTTTTTTTTTGTTGGCAACTCTAAAACGTAAAGTTCTGGTTCCGTTCCGTTCTTTCACAGCACGGCCGTCAATGCAGTTAGCTGGAGTCCCAACAGCAATTCGCTAGCCTCGGTGGGGAAGAGTAAAAGATGCATCATCTACTCGGACTCGTAGCCCACACTTGGGCTGAATTAATAGTTATAAGTACTTTATATGCTTCTTGACCCAGCGATTGCAGCTACGTTTAACAGGCGCACAGTTCAGGAATGTCTCTTTGCCTCTCATCAAGTCAGCTAGCCAGCCGTGTGTCCTCCTTATAAAAACATATAATTATATGTATTTCTATGTTATATAATATATAGATATATATGTACTGAATCGGTTCACTGAACCGATTTCCATTTCAATGTAATCAACTTTTTTATGACATATTTTGTATGAAATTCTTTTAAAGTTAACTCTAGCTGGTTACCTAATATTATTATTATTATGATTATTATTATTACGTGTATTTTGTGTACGTAAATCTATCAATTAAATATTTAATTTTGACTTTGTTCGCATATTTAGGTTTGAACGAATTTAGCTATTTAACTAAATAATAATTAATTATTTCAAAGCAAAATCAAATATTTATTAACATTTACTTTTTTTACCAATATAACAAATGTAAAGAGATCAAGTTTTGTGTAACATGTAAATATGAAAATATAAATTATGCATACAATTTTAGCTTTCAATGAATTATTTATTCAGTTTACAATGTTTCAATGTGAAAGACTTGTAGAAGAAGATGTAATTAAAGTTTTTCGCAAATGCCTTAAAATTCGGATAAAAAATGTCTTTTTTATATTTAAGAAATAATTTGACTTTAATCTCTTAAATCTGATCTATATTTGGCAAAATATATTTTTATAAAATAGTTATTAGCCGTGAATATTTGAAACAAATAATTTGATATATGTGCAGCATATGAGATTGTTGCTTTATTTATTTTTGTACACTGCGCAAAATTAGAAAAAAAAATTACATACTTGCATTTTTAAATCATTGTCATTATATATTTTATATATTAATATATATATATTCAAATTTATTATTGATTATTTTATCACATTTAAGCATTCACACACATCTGCTGTGCCTTAGCCTAAATTGAACTCATATTCTTGCGTTCTACCTTGACTTTGAAAACGTAATAAAAACCAATTTAGATCATTTGCCATTGGCATGCAACAGCACTTAGGCTGATGTAAGAATGCTGAGTCATTAAAACATTTTTAAAATAGTTTTGCTTTCATCTTCAAATATTTGCTGTATTAAATAAGCTGATCATTTCTGCGTTAATATCGAAGCAACAAAAGTGTATTAAGAAGTTGTGGCGTAAGACATAATCATAAAAGAATGTTCTATCAAATTAGCAATTATTTATATATATATACAAAAAAAAAGTCTTTGTGTGATTAAGACTAACACTTTAGCTTAGTTTCTCTCATATATATGTATATACAGCATTTTATTCCCCAAGTATCGAAGAAAGATTTATAATCTACTACATAATACTTATATATTCGCAAGGGTATTCCTTCTTTCACACTCAGTTTTCCTATAAAAAGTTCATAATTTATTATGCATGTCACTTCATTTAATGGCTTTGTCACATTTATTACAAAACCTGTTAATTATTGAGAATTTATAATATTTGAGGATTATTCAGATGAGATGTAAGTAATTGAACTACTTGTGTTTTGCGATGTCATTCAACTGTTGAGAGATGGAAATGTCGAGTCAATGCTCTTTCTCTCTCTCTCTGTCTCTCTCTCTCCCACTGTCTCCAACTCTATCTTACACTGTCGCTGGTGACATTGAAGGGCCAAGTAAGTATGCTGAGATTAACTACCAGAGGCGAACATGTTTTAAGCAGTTTATACAAACATTAGGCATTAAATGGAAGCAGACACTAAGTCAGTTTATGGGCAGCTAGCTCACTGTATCGTATGTAACTAGTTGCCCAAGATCGTTTACCTTGGTACACTTGGAAAAGTAATTTTTTAATAGCACGAATGCTTTTCGTGTGGATAATGAGGTGCAGAAATCTAATTGCTTTGTTGGTACAGCCAGCAGTCGACAGTCGAGAGTCGACAGCCGAGAGCCGCGAGTGGAGAGCCGCGAGTCGAGAGGGACACATTCGTGCAGCCCTTTTATTGAAAAATGTATTCAACTTGGCACGACAGTTGGCCACATTGCGCGCCAATCTCATGAGATCACTCTGAGCAGCCCACCATGGACTATATCAAGCACTCGTTCATCAATGCCTCTTCGTTTGCCTGGTCTGAGCAAATGCTAACTGCTGCATGCTCTTGCATACACTAAATGCTGCCATTTTCGCTCAGTGTAATGATGTCTTCGTTCATGTGGTAGTAAAAGATTTAAATGCCAACTAAAAGAGCAAACAGCTACCTGGTGAGGCCATTTTAATTGTTTGCTGCCATAAAACAAAGAAATCATTACACCAAGAGAAGTTCCTTTCGCAAGGGAGTAGATGGAAACTGAATTTTACATACTCTTAAATTTGGGAATATCATGCAGATTATCTGCTATGGAATATTTAATTTGTATAATTTTTAATGATAACATTTTATTAAATATATTAAATATATAATATTCCCGACTTGTACAAATTCCTCTTTATTTTTATAATATTAATTTAATTAATTTAAATTATACAATTACTATACATACATATTTATTATCGAATTATTTTAAGTTTATTACTATTATTATTATTTCTAAAATTTTTTTTATGTAATTTATTTCATATTCTAAAAAATAATTTGTAGCTTCTTTATAATAAAATTTTTTTTATTTTTGATTTTTTTAATTTAAAATAGTTTAACATATATAATAATAATATTATTCAGAAAATATAATATTTAATATTTTTTTATTTTCTTATTATTTATAGTTATTTATTTAATTTTGTTTATTTATTATAAAATTTATATATTTTTATTTATAGTATAATTAAAACTTTTAAAATATTAAAAATCCTGTTAAACTATTGAGAACCGAGCTTCCCTCTAGAAATTCAAGAGAGTAGAGCTTCCAGCGCCTCTGCTGCTGCTGCTGCTGCTGCTGCTTTAAGCTGCCAACAGGCACAGCTATAGAAAGTTCTAAATGTGATTCTTATATAGTGAGTAGTTATCCCTAGCAAGCGCATGCGCAATTAAGAACTATTTACTTTTCTAAAATAACGAAGCACGCAGCAGGAGCAGCAGCAACAACTGTAAATGAAAATTGAAGAGGTTCTTGGAACGCGAACGCCCACTTGAATTTAGCCAAAATAATGTGCACTCTGTGGCAACATTATCATTATTGGCGACACCATGTGGCCAGGCCAGGCCAGGTAAGGCAAGGCAAGGCAAGGTAGCCAGAGCAAGAGCGATTCACTTTAAGATGTGGGTTGGACGTTCCACTCATTGCCATGGCGATGCTGTTTGCCATTATCCAGCGGCCAGCATTCTGATGCGCACCTGCTTCAAGCACGATATATATATATATATATATATATATATATAGTTAGTTTGTTTGTGTGTATATAAGTGGAGTTTGCAGCCGATGGTGTGCATCATGCAAATTAATGCACCCTCGGAGCCAACAGGAAACAGGCTTCGTGCAGATTTGTATCTTTATCTGCTGGTAGAGCAAACACATTCAAGCAGGTAACTGCTGTCTGGCTCTGTGTCCTCGCTCCCTCGCACACAGTTAGGTGCATTCATCTCAATTAATTCACTTACACAATGCAAAAACAACAGCAGCAACAACAACAACTGAGTCTATATAGTAGTTGTTATATAGCTATATAGTTGAGGCCTCTCAAGAATTCCTCAGCGACCAAGCACTTTTTTGCTGAAAGCTCGTCATCGTCGTCGTCTTCATTGTCGTCGTCGTCGTCGTCGTCGTCGTCGTCGTTCAGCGTCTTTCAAATTAGAAAATTAGGAAAGTTTTTAATTAGGCCCAACATGCAAGCCCCATCGCAAAGAATGTACTTCAGATGCGCTCCTCAGATTTGGGCGTTCTCCCTCACTCCTTCTCTCTCTCTCTCTCTCTCTCTGTCTCTCTCTCTTTGACACGCATCATTATGAAAATATCGAGAGATAAAATGCCAAACAAGCAAACGAGCGTAATAGGTGACAATTTAGCAGTCATTACATTCAGTCTCTGTGCGCTCAGTTCCCAGCATTATGGCGCATCCCAAACAGCTGGGAAACACGCTTTTACTTCAGCTTCAGCTTCTTCTTGTTCTTTCTCTGTTTAACTGTAAGTCGCGCTCAAGGCAATTACTTTAAAGTTGTCTTTGAATATTTACGTAGATTTCACTCGAAGATCATCTATAATTTGGTTTAGCTAAGAAAACTTGATCTGGAAGTAAACTACGACAAAAGATAAAAGAGATAAATTAAAAAAAAAATATATATATTTATAAAATAATAATACTAATAAATGAAAAAATTAAAATTAAAAATTAATATAATACCCGATGTCCCACAAAAATAAATTTTGTATTTAATATGTTAAATAATTATAATATATAAACAACAAAAAAATAATAATAGAAAAAGTATAACATTCGTCTGCCTCATTAAACCAATTAAAAATAAAATATAATAATAAACTAAAAATATATATATATATATTATTTTCAGCTGTTCAGCTTTCCATATAATAATAAAGTTTAATATATTTATAATTTAATAATATAATAATTTAATTTCATTTTTTTTTTTTTGCCATATCTCAGGGTATCTTCTAGTCGGTCACTCTCGACGAGAGCCATACGTTTTCTCTTGGAAATGGTCAGAGTCAATGCATATTTTAAAATTACAATTCTCCACTTGATATAATGCATGTTATAAAATTTTATAATAATTATCTGTTTGCCAAGCCTCCAGCGGGCGTGGCCAACAAATCTTTAAGATCAGGTTACACGCGAACGACCAAATTTCATGTCGTTAGCTTGATTAACGATGAAATAATTTGCATATGGATAGCTTGATTTACGGAAGTGAAAATACAAATTTGTTTGCTTTAAGAAAAAGTATAAAAACCAGTTGATGATTCACTTATAAATTTTAATTAATTTATTTTTATTTTAATTTTTGTTTTTAATCTATTGAGCTGATTGATTAGGTAGTGAGACCTCTATCCTAAATAAAAATTAATTTAGGCAAACTGATCCGAGCTTATCAAATGATTCTTTCTATCTCTTTCAATTTGTATGCATAACAAAAACTATTTAAACTAAGTTTATCTATATTCTACTTAAATTATAAATCTTTACTCTCATTATCCATATCTCGATCTACATTTTATAGACCCTTCCCAAAGTTATGCTGAATTTACAGCCTTCCAATATGCTTGCCAATCTAATTTCATTATCATCTTTTACATCTCTCCCTCTTGGACTTCCATTTCTGTTTTGATTTAGTTAAGGTCTATTATTCATTCAATTCATTCAGTCGATGTTTGACTATTAAAAGTTGCTTTGTCATCGGTGTAGGTCACGAAATCAAGAACAAGTCGTAAGTCGGATGTTGATTCTGATCGAAAGTATGGGCATAATGAGATTTTATGCTCGCAGCATTAGAAAGCTTCAATTAGCGCAGGTGTCTTCGAGAGCCATACAAATATTACCTTGTTACCTTGTCGAAACTGTGCAAAATGCGATTCTTTCTCACATCTTTTGTCGCTCGTCATTCCAATTAAATCAATGAAGAAATCATTTCAATTATTGTTGTATAAATAAATAATCAACAGATGACAAACACAATTCATTAAATACTTTTATGTTTAAGGCAATTTTTATTTAAATTAAATTAAATACATATATCGGCAATAATACATGTTCTATATATAAAATATATATATATATATAATGATTTCCAGAAAAAGAAACATTTGTATATATATATATTATATATCAGAAAATAAAAATAAATATATAATGTATATATAAATAAATAATATGTGATGTGTTAGGAAAGTTGTGCATTTAACTAAGTTAGTAAATAAATTAAATAAAGTTAATTTAAATTGTTTTTCTCATAAATTTCTTCTTTTTTCCGAAGTCACAAAGGCAGTTCAAGAACTCTCTTGAACTACCCTCGCAAGTTTGGAAAACAGGCGTAGAGTACATAGTACATAAATAAATAATAAAAAATGGGCTCAAAATATATAAATAGTAGAAATGAAATTATAAGTATCCATTAACCAACAAACAATCCGCGACATTTCACATTTCTATTTATATTCTAAACCCAAATCGAGCAATGACTAGACAAGACCAATTTCCAAGGCTGCCAAGTATCAAATATATAGTAGATTTATATATATATATATATATATGTCTGTGTGTGTGTAACTCGCTCTCGCTGAAATTAACTTGTTCGATATGAGTTCGAAGCTTAGAAAAAGTATTAAACCTAATACGAGTGCTGATAGGCCTGCAGCTTCTGTCTGCGCTGATAGCAAACGGTCCAAATGCCAATTATAGCCAATTGGGTGAGCAGGAAGAATGTGGCAGCTGTGATGAGCCCTGCAGGAAATGAAAGTGTTGTTGAATAATATTATTAATGTTTCAATAATTATTGTAAAATGCGAAAATAAATTAAACATTATAAATTCTAATACACCAAAAGCTTTCTTCTGTCAGTCAGATTTTGAATTGAGTTCAGTCAAGAGTAGGCAAGTAGGCTTTCACTTTTTTAACTTTTTTCTATAATAAGTAAGCTACATTTTGTGTTAACGTAATTTATTTTTGTTCTTAAAGAAGAGCAATTTGGTGGATTATACAATCAATTTGGTAAGTGGCTTTTGCATTGCGCACATGCACAATTTTTAGCAACATTTTTGTAGCTTATTTTCAAATATAAAATTTATAAAAATATATGCTAAGACGGTGCATAGTCTAATTTTATTTTATTAAAAAAAATATATATATTTATTAAAAAATAATAATAATAGTGCAACTTTACTTTAAAAATTGTAAAAAAAAAAAAACAAACATATTCCACATTTGTGGAGAATGTAAAAGTTGCGCTACTTTAATGAACATAAATATGCAAATTTATTTAAAAAAAAGAGAGATAATAATGAGTGATATTTATCTCAATTAGGGAATATATCTATCTCAATGAAGTCTGGAAAAAGCGAGAGTGGATGGAGCACAAACGACATCTGCTTCACTTAAATAAATCTTATTTCTTATTTAAAAAATAAAAATAAAGAAATTTAGTACTCTATCACTATTAACAGAGGTCAAACATGCAACAAATTAAAATATAATAAAAATTAATTATTTAATTTTATTTAATAAATTTAAATATAATAAAAATTAACTATTATATTTCAGTCAATTATTATTATATTTAAATTTATTAACTATAATAAAATTATATTTTAGTTAATAATTAATTCAGATTTAATCATGTACAACTTACCAAATGCATTGACACAGAAGCCGCGTCCCGGATTTGTAGTTGTGAATTCGGTTTCATTATTATCTGAATATCCGCCAATATTCGATTTACGACTCTGTTGCTCATCGAAGCCGAATTTATCCGTAATTTGTATAGACTGAACCAAAAGCATGTCTGAAGGTGTCTTAACCTCACGTTTCTGACGCCGATCGAAAGTAGCTAAAATTGGAAATAAAAATCAAATTTAATTAAATTATCTATCAAATACTATACTGCTCTGATTAGCTTACCTGTGTTGTTCAGCGACCGACGCTTGCGGCCATATGAGAGCAGAGATCTGTACTCGCCGCTGGTATCCTCCTGATCGCACTGAACCGGCTCACAGCTGGGCATGCAGGGCGTGACCAAGGCGCGGAATTGCACAATCTCGCTCGAGGGGAACTTGAAGGCATCGAAGTTAGATAGCAAGATCTTGGTGGAGCCGGGACTCTTGTATATGGGGCCCATGATGAAGTGATCGGTGGGACAGCCATTCGAGTCGATCAGCGTGATCTCCGAGTTGTCAACGCCATCCAAGGCGACCAATTCGCGAACGAAAATCTCATAGGGACTCTGCTCGTCCATGATTTGGAATTTGAGTGCCAGCGGATCTCCCACCTCGGCAGAGCGCATCATATCGGAGCCGTCGCGTGAGGTAATGCGCATGATCACATTGGGCGAGTCGACAATCACCTCCTCCGACAGGGCGGGCGTCAGATCGCCGCGCACATCCAGATTGACTCCGTTGGTCACCGACTTGTTGGTCAGATCGTATTGGCAGGCCAAGGCTAGACCCAGATCGGAGGATGTGACGATCATATCATGATGCTGGATGATAATGTCATTCACATAACGTCCGCTCTGGCTCTGGCGCACATTGCACTCCAGATCATGGTAGTTCATGCGCAGCTCAAAGTCCAGCGCGCTTCTCACATCCACGGCGCAAGATCTGGGCGAGCCCTTGGCATAGACCTTGCCACTGAACAGCTTCGAGGTGCGAATCTTGGCCAACATGTCGCCTCCTCCACACTCAATCGTCACATTGTAACAAGAGGCGAGCTCATAGGTCGCGGCCTCAGGCACCTCCAGGTAGGGATCCTGAACGTCTGTCAGCGTGGCGCGGCTATGGTGCGAGAGACGACAGACCATGTCGCCCGTGTCATTGTAGTCGTACGAGTGGCACCTACAAAGATCAAGAGATGTTATAGATAACATAGATATAACAATATGTATATGTATGTGCATACCTGTATGGCGAATTGAGACACAGCTCACGGCACTCATCCACGCTGCTCACTTCCTGGTAGACCGAGTCGACTGTCTTCAGTATGCGTCCAGGCAATCGCTTGAACTCGCACAGCTTATTCGGCTCCTCGACACAATGGTTTTCCAGGTAGTCACTGCCCTCCATCACCTGGAAAGCATTCGTGCCAGCCAATGTCGAACGATCCATTTCACTCAGCTCACAAGCGCCAGTTGCCCTCTTGTAATTTGCCGATCTGCAGAGAGTTGAGCAGAAAGAATATTTATATTCACTTTAATACTCATTCATTTTTATATTCAAGTTCATATTTATATTCAGACTCATATTCTTATTTCTATGAATATTATTATTTATATTCTTATGAATATACTAATTATTGATGTTCACATTCTTAAGAATACTCTTATTCATATTCTTATTCATATTCATATTTTTATGAATATTCGTATTTATATTCACATATTCACAGTCTTGTGATTTTTATGAATACACTTATTCATATTCATGTTTATTTTCATATACTTTTACTCATATTCATATATTCTTCATATATTCATATATTCTTCATCTTCGTTGTCTTTGTGAAATCATATTCATTTTCCGATTTTTTATCATATACAAATATATAATAATTAATTATTATATTCATACTCATATTTTATAGTATTCGTATATGAATTCATATTCATACTAATATGCATATTCATATTCACATTCCTTTCATATTCATATATATATTCATCATATTCATAATATTCATATTTAAATGTATTGAAATCCATATTCATAAAATTATATTAATTATTATAAAATATTTAATAATATTTATATTCAAATTATTATTTACTTTCATATTAATTAATATCTTACATTTGTGGAGCATATTCATATGAATATTCACACTCATATTCGCATTCACAACCAATATAAAAGTAATAAACAACATGGCTTTAAGCAAAGCTTAAGGCCAACTGAACCAAATCAAAGAGAAGCCAAATCTCTTTTAGCCAAAGTGTTATTACCTGCATGTAAATTCGGTTTCGCTCAGGCAGAGCTCGAAGCACTCCCGCCGCGATCCCACTGCGATGGAGCGCTTAGCTTCCGACTTAAGTTTGTAGTTTTGAACGCGGTCCACGAACCAGGCCCGCGAGCAGGGCTTTGCGGCTAGGCAAGATTTTTGTGCATAGATTGTGAAAACCGGAAACTGCGACTTGGTCAAGGCGCCTGAAGGGGAAATGAAATGGGAAAGAAGAAAATTGAATAAGCCAATTAAGATGTTTCATTTCAGCACTGTCTAAAAATATGCGAAATATTTTACGAATTCGGATTTAGAATATTAACTCTTACCCGGCAGCTGATCGGCGTGTGCTGAGAATAGCACGCAGAGGCCCGTCTCGTAGTTAACGGACTGACAGGTAGCGTTCCTGAGACAGGTTGTCAGACAATCCGTCAGCATTAGAGTGCCGGGCAGCGAGTCCAAGAGTCTGCCAGGTGCTGAAAATACATAACTAAAAAAAAAACCAACAAATATATAAATAAATCGTCAACTTATGACAGAGCTTTATTAAAATGGCAAAATTTCTGCAACTTGGCCAACAGGTGTTAAGTGTCTTACTCAACCTTACCCGGTGACCATTTCAAAGCCAACTGCATCCACATCGCAGCTCACATTATCCAAGTAAATCTCATTCGAGTCCTTTGTATCCAGATCTACTGCAGCCGACAGATCAAAGGCGGAGTTACGATTCTCAGTCTCGACCACCGGCACCACATCGACTGTTGCCGGAATCTCTGTTGTTGTCTCGCCCAGCGACGAATCTGTAACCAAAGTCGTCTGTTCAGCAAACTGATCTGAACTGTCTGTAGTCGCCGTCTCCTGACTCTGACTCTGAGTCTGAGTCTGCGCCTGAGTCTGAGTCTGAGTCATGCACAGCATTAAGACGCCCAGCGCAACGAATTGCAAAAAGCTGTGGCTAAATACTCCATAAGCCATTATGACTATTCAAATGGAGGGCTGAAAGTATAAATAAATAAAACGTGAATGTCAGTCAAAAAAAAATAAATAAAAAAAAATAACAAAATAAAATATATATATAAATAAATATGAGCCATGTATTTATGAGTCTGCTCGACTAGCAAATACCTCGCACATTTAACTGTTTTTGTGGTTTGGCTAATGAATTTTAAATATTTTCAATTTGAAATCAATTAGTGAATGTCAGTTCAGTTCAGTTATGCATTATGGCATTGATTGAGTAACTTTGATGGCTTATAGAAAAATTCTCCCATGAGAACTGCATTTCGAAAGCTAAATAAGTTATCTATTTGGCCGTTAATTACCTGCTTCCCACTGAATGACAGCTGAAAATGCTAAACATGATTATTAATCATTCTATGCTATTCAAGCTAAAAACGCTAAATACCATGCCACGCCCACTAGTTTTTGAAGTTCACAGCAAAAGTAGAGCAAAAGTTGACCTCTATTAACAATCGCTCCAGCTTCAGCCCCAGCTGTTTAAGAATTCTCTCTGAAAAAAAACTTGGCTTGAAAGTTTTTCAAATTACTTTCTTTGAAGACTGTTTACCTCACTCTCCAGAACAGTTTTCATCATTTAAATTAAAATTACACAAGTACAATGCTTTCAGTTAAATTGCTTTTGTCTTATAATTGAAAGATTATAAGCACTTGCAATCGTTTCTGATACACATCAATTTATTTGCGAACGCGCAGAGAGCCATATAATTAATATGAGATCTCCACTTTAGAGAGCCTATGGACTCTTAGAGTGGGATATTTCATAACAATGGCTCACGTAAGTGACCCCATGGACTATTGAGTACGAGGAAAGTCAATTACCTCTTTGGGGAGTGAGTGACCTTTTATGTCTGTTATGGTTCGCTGGCCCAAGCCGACTCGAGCTGGCTGGGTTGGCATCAGACAGTTGCCGACTTAATGGCCAACAACATTTATGCTTCATAGTTGGTTGCGAAGACGACGCCAGCTAATAATAAAAAGGTTGTGAACTCTCTACAAAGAGTTCTGCCAAGATACCATACTGTCTGATAATATGTTAATATATAAATTATATATCTCGAAAAGGGCCTAAGCGCTTTAGTATTGCTTCCTCAGCACAATAGATATTTTGGAAATCGATCTGTGTAACGTTATCTCATTTTTTTTTTTGGGCCAACTTCTCGCTTCAACGTGCTTTGGATTTTTTTTTTGTTTTGTTTTGTATTAGACAGTATTTAGTTAGGAGCATGACAATAGCCACAAGTCTGGCGGCGTCGTCGGCTTTTCGCCCAATTTCACTTTCCCGAAAGTCGACGCCTCGAGGCATAAAAAATTTGAAAGACGCTTTGATTTTCGATAATGCTGCGCATACCAGAAAACCTCAAAATAAGATCTCGTGAAACTCGACGGCGTGCCGGGAATAATCGCATAGAGAAATAAGCCACTAAACAAACACACAAAAATGTATATATATGTATACATATGTATAGGCCAGCTCATAGACATACATATATGCATTAGCCAAGTTTTCTTTTGGCTGCGTCTTAAGCGTCTCATTTCCAATTAGCAGCGTTTTCCAAGCGCAACGACTGGCCAGCGTCTAGTTAGCAACGGCTATGGAGTACATATGGCAATGTTCTTCATCTCGCTATGCTATTCACTAAAAAATTGAACTTGCGGGTCGAAAAACTTGTTATTCTAACAGTGAATTTTACTGGGTTGATTATGTGTGTGCGTACACACACACACACACACACACACAGACACCATTATGGCGTGCTTGTTGCAAAGGCAAACATGAAAATTGCATGCGGCTGCAACAAAAGCTTCACAGCCCCATGGCCAGAAAGCCGTGCACCCTAATCTTCATTGGCAACAATGTCGACGCAACTGGAAGCAACGGTATTTGATATACACCAACACACACACACACACACATCTATTTACCTGGCTGGCTGGATGGCTACCTGCCTACACCTACCAATAACAATTTTCACCAAAATCTAAACCGGCTTTCTTCTTCTTTAAAAAGCCATTTCCTCTGCAGTTAAATTTAATTCAATGCGTTTGCTTAGTTAGATTTTTCTTTCTCTTCTACAAAGTCCCACTTTTGATATCCAAACATTATAATTGGGAACAATAAAAACAAACCATATAAACTGTAAACTGTATCGCCGAAAGAAGTCTGAATAGATATGCAAATAGCCTTTTATTGCACACACATTAAACTTAAGATTCAAAGAGCGAGCGAGCGAGCGAGGCATAGTGGGAGTGAGAGTGAGAGAGAGTGAGAGAGACAGCTACGAATTGGTATGCTGAGATTCACTTGTTCAATTTCACCAACACTTAAATACGTGGTCATCTGTCTCCGCTGTTTCGAATGCTTAGAAAACCCACACAGTATTGGGGTCAATTTGTATACCCTGTGGACAATCGTGATCGTAGCGTGGAAAGGGGTATGCTCGAGAGTCGAAATGAAAAGCTCTCGATTATGCATTGAGTCTATTGCTTGTCTAGGCTAGAGAGTTGAGCTCACATTTTATGATCATGATTATTACGATTATTATGCATTTCATTATTATCACATTTTATTGTTCTTTTGTATTACTTCCTGTCCATAATCCCCAACCTACAGTTATCTCATATGTATCATCCAATCAAAATTCAAACTGTTTTTGCTGCTTTCCACAAATTTCCCACATTAAAATTTAACTAATTAGATGTAATTAAATTGCAAAACATTAATTTTTGCACACATTTCTTCTTATGACACATCTCTCATAATACAGATAACTGCGAGAAATCTAATTAGAGAATGCTAAGCTAATTGGATGTATGTAACATACTTAACGGTAATATGCCCTTCAGGCTTCTTTAGATATTTAATAATACATTATGATTAGAAGAATTTTCTTTTGAAGTCGTCTGAAAATTATATTTAATGAGTGCAGAGCTCGTTAAGAGTCGAATGTCAGTTAGATACCCTAGAATTAGTCTTAGTTAAAAATTAAAAATTAACTAAAATACATTTTTAATTTCTTTAGTTGAATAAGGGAAAATTGCAAGTAGTATATATAGATATATAATATATATGATATATATTATAATATATAATTTAATATAATAATATATACATATATTCATGTTCTCATTAGTTTAATTTAATTTCCAGTTAACGGTTGCCTGAACTATTTTTTAAATATATCAAGAATATCTTACATTTACTAATTCATTTCAATTGAATTGTTAAATATGTTATTCATGTATTCATTTATTCAACTCTCAAATACCCATTCACCCCAAAATCAATTCTTAGTCCAAGCCAAAATCTTAACACTATGCAAAAAATAACGCTGCTAACTAAATATTTGCTCAGCTTCATAATTTAGCCTATTTACCCAATTCTATGCGTTAACAAATAGACTTTACAATTTCGGAATTTTTAGTAAGGTGCGTGATGTCATTTAACAGTTCAAGCAGCAACAATCCAAAATCAATATAGCCAAAAAAAAAAAAAAGAAATGAAAAAGAAAAAAAAAACCCCGTTGAAAGAACTTTCTCTCTATTCTGCATGCTGCGAGGTCGGCCAATTTCATTGATTCAACGAGCCGCACGGCCTGGCCCCGCGACTCGATTATTTGTGTCATGCAGTAGTCGAAATTTTCAATAGGCGTTTATCACACAGCGAATCTTGGATTCGTAACGGTGCATATACATACATATACATATAAGGCATTTTTGACTCTATCTGCCGATTCGATAATCTAAAGCTTCTTAACAACTCCCAACTGGAGGTTGACTGCATGCGTGAGTGTGCGTGCGTGAGTGTGTTTTGTCATAGATGTATTTGACACACTTATTAGCGGTTCTGTTTCTTTAAATGTTAGCAGTCAATTATATAGCTAATTTATGATCAAATTGTGAGCTAAGAAATTGGCCAGCCCAATTCGCCGTTAAGTTTACCCAGATTTGTTTGCCCTCTAACGAATTTTCAATTGGGTTTTTGTTCTGTGTGCCCAAAAAATATTATTCTGCATTTCAAATGATTATTGATTATGTCAACAGAAAGATGTCAAAGAAATTATATATTGAAGAGATGACTCAAGCTGAATAGTTCGTAACTGTTATAGAGTAGCGATTACAGAGCATTATATATGAGTATTAATTTGCAATCCATTGAAGAGATTCAAATAACTAAATCTATATTTAAATATCTATATCTATAAATACATATATACAGTTGCATTCATTAGAATTTGGCAGAAATTAAAATCAAATGAAACGGGATTTTTTCCGTTGAAAAATAAATAGATGTAAATGGATTGAATAAGAGATTTTGGTTTAGAATAGAATGCGAAAAATAAAGAGAATTGCGAAAAATTCCGTTCATTTCTATAACAATTAATATATACTTTTGAACGATTTTAGAGAGATGCAGTGAATGTAGATAGTAGGTGCTAGATGAAATTACTAATTAAAAAAAAAAAAAATTATTAAAGTAATTTATTAAAATAATTATTACAATAATTAATTGAAAAAGAAATTTATTAGTAAGTTATATTAGTTATTGCTATAATATTTTTGCTAGATATATTATTTATATATTCTTTAAAATTATTATCATTATATTATTTTACAAATTTATTGAAATTTAATTTTTTTTTTTTTTTTTTTTTTTAATGTGCAAAGGGAGTCTTAACGGCTGTACCTATATTTAATTATATATATAATATATCTGTATATTTCTGTATTTTTATTTATTAATTTTATTATTTTTTTATATTTAGATCTCTCTCAATATCTAAATCAATAAATAACAAATTTTCATATGCAATTTCTGTGTCTAAAATCTTAAGCGCATCCATAAAAATTTTGGCTCAGTTATAGTTTTAATATCGAGATTAAAGCATAGCAAACTTTTGCTTTATTTAAATAACAAATTAACTTTATTTATACCTTTCATCATCAATATTTAATGAACTGTAATTAACACTGAAAAGACATATAAAATTCAAATTTTAACTTTCTATCAAAAAATAGAAAGAAGACAGCAAAATAATAATTGTTTAAAATTGAATAAAAGATTTCTAAAAAATGTAATAATAATATTTCTTTAAAAATTACAAATTTCTAAAAAAAAAAAAAAATTTAATGAAAGCTGTCAAACGTTACAGAATAACAATTTCTCGTCCAAAAATATGTAAAGAACCCTAATTGACACATAAAATTATATATTATGGATAGATTATAGATCTATAGATTCTTTTTCTCACACTTGGCTGTGTAGCTGTTGAGCTAGTAATTGCTGGTTATCTGACTAGCTGTTTATGGGCGCCAATCGGAGGGCTAAAGCAACTGTTACAAAATCGAATCGTCTATAACTGGATAGCGCTACCGTTCATTATGTTTTTGACGGATGTTGGATGTTGTTTGAAAATCGCATTGCTTGCAATGTGTTTTATGTGCTGCTGCGATCTCAGACGCGCAGCTCGAAATGCCGCTTTTTTTCCCCCATTGCAGTCTTACAGAATCTTTCTTTGCACTGGTCTCTGGGCCGTCTTTGGTCCGTCGCCTCCTATGAGGTACGACGATCGACGCCCTCCTCCGTTTGTCGCGGCGGTTCGAATAAACCGGTTAACATGTTTTTTTGTGATTTTTCTTAGTCATTCCTCAGTAAAGTGTAATGGTTTTTTTTTTCTTCTTATTCTTAAGCTGGGCCAGTAAGGGTAATGGTTTTTTGTGTTTTTTTTTTCATGTTTTATGTTTTGTGGAAGCTCTTAATTTACATAGAGATATGAATGTATACACGCATGTCTTATAGACCGACAAAAGGTGTATTAATGCTTTTATTGTTTTACTTTGATATGAAATAAAAGTCATTAAGTTAATTATTAACTAAATTAATGATTGTTTCCTCTGGAAATACGCTTCAACAATTATCATTCATTAGATCTTGCTTCACTTACCTTACGTATAGTTGAAATATTTCTGTTTAATTTTAAGTTCTTCGTATTTGATTATATCATAAATCTCATAATCTTCTTATTGCAATTTGATGAACTTTGCAAATATTTACAACCAGACCGAGATCACAAATAATTTTTATTTTTATTTTTCAACACTTCTTCAACTCAGTTGAAAGCCGACCTTATCCACTCGATGGCTAACGCAGAACTAAAGTTTTTCCTGCCCTCGACTCGCTTGTTATAAAAGTTAGATAAACACCAAAAAAGAAAAAAGTTCTGCAGACGCAACTGAAGCCGAGTTGCTGCTGCTGCTGCCGCGGCTGCTGGTGGCTCCCCAAGAGAGCTGGAGCTCGTCAATATAAGAGAATGTGTGAGAGCGTTATCTAAGAGCACTTCTTGGTGCAGAAAGTGTGTGATCTCGATGGCAAAAGAAATTGTTTACCAACCCAGGCCCTCCACGGTTCGCGTCTTGTTCGAACGAAATCTCTCCACCGTGCAACTCAAACGTGTTTGGGTTCTACCTGACCAGGTAGCTGCAGGCTTAAGAGAGAGAGCGAGCGAGACTTTTCGGAAGCGGTCAATGTACGATGTTGAATGTACACCTGTTTGATGTTCGCTCTCCCCCCTCACTCTCTCTCACACCCCCTCTATCACTCTCTTTCTCTGCAGTCGTCGTGTTTAGTAATTTATATCACCACCTTCCTGGACTAACACATATTTTTAGGTGTCTCTTTACAGTCAGCGGCAATGCGTGATCAATGTTTGTATGTGTGTGTGTGTGTGCATAGTAATGTAACTCAATTACCGTTGTATAATTTATAACAATAATGTTAACAGTAATTTTGCGTACAGATGAGCAATGCTGTTATTTGTATACCCTGCATTTATCCCATTACAAAATTGAACTTGTGAAAATGGGTGCACCAGGAAGAAAACTGCATTCATTATATATATGCATTTGTAATTATGTTCAATGTCAATTTAGAAGCACTTTCCTGCTATATAGTTGTTAAATAATTTAAGCAGTAAATTAATAAAATTTTGATTGGCAAATATAAATAATTTAAGATACAAATCTTATTTAATATACATATATTGATATATAATAATTATAGTCAATTCTAAATTCATGTATTTAAAATCTGCGCGTAGTTTTATAGCAGTTAACTTTTACACAACCAAACATATCGATTTTTGCTAATTGCTGCAAAACAACGAACAATGTCAAAAGCATCCAGTGTTGGTAAGGGAAATCAACTATGAACTATGTTAAGTAATTTAAGCAAAGTTAATATGCTTATATTGAAAAATTTTAATTTTAAAAAAATTCTTCATCAATTTCACAATTATATAATGTTCAACAGTTTTCAAATAAGAGATAAATATTTTGTATAAACATACAATAATTTATCGATAAATGCCCGCTTTGTGTTATACAGTGTTGAGAATCACATCATTAACTTTAGGGACTAGGAATCTTAGTAAGTTAGCAAATGTTGAATTTAGAGTTAAGTTGTTTTTTAGTAGAAATTAGTTCAACAACGTTGTGACATTCCGCATTGATTTTATATCGTAAGTCTGTATTGTTCAAAAACGTTTTAAATTGCATAATAAAGTAGTTTATTGCCTTACTAACAGCACCATTTCCAAGAAAAAGAAATGCTTGCTGTTAATAACAGTCGCGGATATGTTAGGGCCTTGTCCGCTGTATATACATATGTATGTTAGTTATTTATTTTCACACTGTTTGCAGGTTAACTTTGTTGTTTGGCACAAATTTTACTTAATTACAATGGGAAAACGTCGCACGCAGTCTCTAATCGACTCAAATTCGAGCGATAGCGATAGCGACGCGGATACCAACTTAGAATCGGTGAGTAATGAGAATAAAATGATGAAACGACGCCTAAATCAAATCTACGCCATGTAACAAATCAATGCGCAGATTATATTATACAAATCTATATTCGTTTTGCACGTAGGACTTGTTGTCACTGGCCAGAAAGAGAAAGAAGCCAAACAATGCCACAAAAGCCTCAAACTCAAAGTCCGATTCAGATTCGGACTGGGCAAACAATAAATCGAGCGGCCCAGCCTCGAAGAAGAAGCGCTCGAAAAAGACCAGCAGAGACTCGAGCTCTTCCGAAGAGAACTGGGACGAAGACAGTCAAGATGGGGTCGCAGCCCCAGCAGAGAAACGTGTGGAGCCCGAACAAAGAAAACCCGACGTTCAAAGTGAGCAAGAAGAGGGCGAGGTTTCCGACAGCGACTCGGACAACGACAAATCAAAATCGAAGTCAACATCGTCGTCGGGCTCTGCCAGTGGCTCCAATTCATCAAGCTCTTCGTCGTCGAGCTCTGATTCTGAGTTCGATGACGGCTACGATGACGACCTGATGGGCGATGAGGAGGACCGCAAGCGTCTCAATGGACTATCTGAGAAGGAGCGCGAGACAGAGATCTTCAAGCGTATCGAGCAGCGCGATCTTATGCGCACCCGATGGGAGATCGAGAGAAAGCTGAAGCTCGCCCGCCGAAGCGAGAACGAGAAATCGAAGACGAAAGGCGAGCGTGCCAAAAAGAAATCCAAGAAGGACAAGCGCAACAAGAAGGCAAAGGTTCAGGCACCACCCATGCAGGCGTCAATTGCCGCCGACCTGGATGCCAGCAAGATTAGTGCTATAGAGGCGCGTGCTTCGGCCAAGAGTCCCTCTCCAATGCCCTCGATTCGCGAAGGCCCCTCAACTTCGGGCTCTGCTTCGGGTGCCACCAGCAGCAGCGCCGAGAAAAGTTCAGAAGAGCAAAATGCCAACAATGTGGCAGATTATTTCGATCACAAAGAACGGTCCAAGGAGCGCAAGAAGAACGTGGAGGCCAACAAAACTGACGACAAGCGCAGCAATGCCATGGCCATGCTCAAAGCCAAGCGAGAGGGAAAAGCTAAGAGAGGTGAGTACCCAATAATATAATAAATCGAGTCTATAATAATACGAATTCGTCTGACATTACAGAGGAGGAGGAAGCCAAGCGACTGGCTGAGCGCGACAGAGACGATGATAAAGAGGAACTGGAGAGCGTGTCTGGCTGCAAATCGGCAGTGAAACTGAAAGCATCTGAGATCTACTCTGATGACTCGGGCAGCAGCGACTGGGACGACGAAGAGAAGCCGCCGGGCAAGCGCTCTCGCTCAAACAGCAGCAAAGCATCCAGCGATTCAGAGGATGACGATAAGGCCACAAAGAGTCCCGTATTCATAACCACACGAGAGGATCTAAACAAGCTGCGCTTGTCTCGCTTCAAGATGGAGCGCTTCGTCAATCTGCCCATATTCGAGGGCACCGTGGTCAACTGCTTTGTGCGCATCAGCATCGGCAACAACGGCCAGAAGCCCGTGTATCGGGTAGCAGAGATCGTTGGCGTTGTGGAGACTGGTAAAATATACACACTTGGAACGACACGCACCAATCGAGGATTGCGCCTCAAGCACGGCACTCAAGAGCGCGTTTTCCGTTTGGAGTTTATATCAAATCAGGAATTCACTGAAACCGAGTTTAATAAATGGTACGAGGTCTGCCAGCAACAGCATGTGCCCATGCCGACAATTGACCTGATCGAGACCAAGCAAAACGATATTAAGAAGGCGCTGAACTACGAGTACAAGGACGAGGATGTGGACAAGATTGTCGAGGAGAAGAATCGCTTCCGTAACCGGCCCACCAACTATGCTATGAAAAAGACCTGCCTCATGAAGGAGCGCGACGCGGCCATGCTGCGGGGCGACTACGACATTGCCAACGAGCTGGGCCAGCAGATCGATCAGCTAGAGAGTCGTGCTTCCGAGCTGGACAAGCGGCGCTCGCATAGTCTCAATTTGATTTCGTACATCAACGATCGCAATCGCAAACGGAATGTACAGGACGCCGAGAAGGCCATCATGGAGGAGGCGCGTGCCAATAAGGGCATGAAGATATCAGATCCATTCACTCGACGCATTACTCAACCGCGCATGGGCTTCAAGGGTGCCAAGAAGGACGAAGACGAAGTGCTGCCGGCACCCTTGCCGCCACCACCGCCAGGCAAAAAGAAACCCAATGAAACAAGCACATCCAATGCCAAGCCAGGCGACAGCAAGGACTACAGCTTATACTCGCTGCACGACTTTGACATAGACCTAGATGTACCGCTGCCAGGTAAGTTGCTGACAGATGTTTCATTCCCTTTCATATGCATTAATTCGCCTTTTAATTGCAGTGAACAGTACGAATGCTCTGCCCAAACCGGCGAACAAGCCAACCGAGACGGTGTCCAAGCGTTCACTGAACCTCGAGGATTACAAAAAGAAGCGCGGCCTCATCTAGCTGCACCGTTCAATTAACAACGTTCTTTACTTAGGTTAGTGCTGTTACGACTAATTAAACGTAATCAATTATTGTGACGATTGATTGAGAAGGAACAAGTTTTGTTAACGCTCTACCCCGGCAGTGCGCAACTGAATCACCTATAGGCATAGTTTACAAATTGTATTGTATGTTTACGAATATATATATATATATATGTATATCGCTATGTAACTGATATATAGAGACCATCATTCATTAACTATACATTAATTTTTTTCATTCAGGGTTGTTTAAGTAGCACGCATTATATATGTATTTGTAGGACGAAATAACAAACGGAATCGTACAGAATTCAAATGCGTTTGCATTCCAAAGTCGAAAGTCGAAGCTAATGTTAAAGTGAAGCTACCCGTCCCCAGCGCTGTGTCTGATCTGTGTAACGCCATTTGTTTATTTATTTATTATTAACGAAAACAGTTGCCACTGGTTGTTTGTCTCCTTCGTGTATGTGTGTGTGTGTATGTGAATAAATATAGTTTGTGAACAACAATTAGCTAAAGTGAAAGAAACGACAGTAAACGAAACTCATTGAAACTGCTCTATTTATTGTATGCTTACGATTAAGTCATAGGATCTGATATCCTCACCCGCTTTCTATATATTTGATAAGTTTGAAATTGTATTTATGGCCCAAAATCCCATATGTTTAGTAAATTAAGTTCTATTTTTATTTTGCCTGATTCCGATTAAAGTTTGACCATGCTCCGCACACTGCTAATGCGTCGGTTGTAAGCACTTAGCACTGTACTTATTTTTATTGAAATCAGTTATTGTAGTCGAGTTTACAAATAAAATACCAACCATACTCAACAAAAACAACAACAACAAACATTACTCCATCTCTATCCAAAATAAGAATTTGTAATTGCCCAACTGTACCAGAGTGGTAATGGGGGGATGATCATAAATGGACCTCTATATAGCTACCATCACAGCGGGTTAAGTCTTGTGGACGCCTCTCTTTTTTTTCGTTTTTCGTTTTTAATTGGTTTGCAGTTTGTTTGTGCAGCTGTTTGGGGCTCCAGCATGTCCACGTCTAATTTAATTAATTCGATCAAATTGTCTTTTAATTGAATGCGATCGCATTTCAGATGTTTCGCGGGAGCTACATACATCAAGTTGTTAAAGGTCACGCTCGAATCGAATCGAGAATCCGTTATATACTAGATATGTATATGGCCTAAATGGACTCCAGAAAATTATGATAAGGGAGTACAAATATTTACTTAATAGTCAGCAAAAATAGCCCTCAAATATTTGAAAAGAATTTGTTTATTTTTTCCAACAAACATAAACCATAATTGAAATTTGGCCAAGTCTGATCTCATTATACCCTAGGTATGTGTAATGCGTTGAGGTCTGTTGGGTTCGCGTATATATATGTAACTTTTTGAAGATTTCAGAATGTATAGAGTCAACATTATTATAGGAGACTATAAATTTAAATTCTATATATATTTTTTCCTTAGATTCATAAAAACTATAATTGAAAAATTTTTTAATTTAAAAAGTTCTACCAATTAAAAAAAAAATATTAATAAATATAAATATAACATTATTAAAAATCAATTTAAATAAAAGTATAATTTAATTTAACTATTTAATATTAATATTTATAAAACAATAAAATATATATATTATAAAAAAAAAATTATTATTAAATTTTAAACATAAAAAATATTAAATACAATTATTTAATTTTAAATATAAAAATAGAAGTATTTAATTACTTAATTATAAATATAAATAAAAAATATATAATTTTCAATACACTTAAAATACATTTATTATTATGATTTAATTTTACAAAATATATTTAATATAATTACTTAATTTCTATTTCAGGGCACTGCAGCTCTTGGAAATAAGGTGTCCGGAACGAAAATAAATATAATATGCCTAGTAGTCTTAAAACCGTTTAAAATTATAAACACAGATAAATGTTTAAATTTTAAATTATATAAATAGAATTAAACCACACAAATAAATGCTGAAATCTTAAAATAATATGCACAATATATAATTTCTATTTAACTAAGATAATAGACACAGTCTTTTCAAGATCCAAAAGAGGGTTGCATGGAATTTCAGAGATTTATTTACAATGATGCAACTGTGCTATAGATACATGGGTTCGTAAATGAATGTATTTTGATGGCTGCACTTCCGGTAAAAGTTTGTTATTATAATTGAAATCTTTGCATTTGGTTCACAGTTCTAACGAAACTCCATAAGGGGAGCTTCTAGAGGGGGCTTAAGTGCCGGACTGTGAATACAAAATGTGAATATGTGTGTCTGATCCGATGACAATGTGGATGTGGCCGGCGGCAATGTATCTATGTATCTATGTATGTATATATATTATGGCACAATGACATTTTATCTCATAATATGCAACAGGAGCACGTTCTTTCAAGCGGCAAACGTAATAGATCAGCAGCAGCATCTGAAACAGAATCAAAATCCGATTCAGAGTGCTGAACAAACTAGCGATGCATGGCACATGCAAATGGCCATGCTTTGGCGAGGGCGTGCAGAACGCTCCGTTGCATTCTATAGATACTTTATATATGTATATATGCTATATATGTATACTATATATACTCTATATATATATGTACTGTTAGATGTGCTCCAAACTGGCACACAATGCGTTGCTGAACATTGGAAGACAGCTAATCAGCCGGCATCCCAAAAAGAAAGAGCAAGTGACTTTTTGAGCTGTCTTCATCGTCGCCTCTGTCACTGTCACTGCCGCTGTCGCTGTCGCTGTCGCTGCCTCTGTCGCCGTCTCAGTCTGCTGAAGCCAGGCGCAAGTGCTCGTCAGACTCCCATCGGTTGCTCAAGCGTTCAGTTGAGCTCGGGATTTCAAACGCATCGGAACTGTGAATCTCAGTGACACGCGCCCAAGTGGAATTCACTTTGATCGATCCGTTGAAACATTTGAAAGCGCAGTCTCCTCTAATTCAATTACAAATCTCAAACATTATCTCAGTGTGTGCAACATGTGTGTTCTATTAGCATCGATGCTTCTCCTGCTGCTGCCCCTCCGCAGCCAGTGTGAGCTCAACTTCCACAATGATCTTGAGAACAATCAGAAATTTAAAAGCGTTCCAACTACCATCAAAAGCTATGAGAATGAAACTGTGCTATTGCCCTGCTATTTGGATAGTAAGCGAGTTTAGAATTATAATCAATTAGAAATATTTTATTTATAACTGTATTTATAGTAATATTAGCCAATTTAATGGGCCTTGAATATGCTCCTTTGTGCAGGCAATTGGCGACAACAATAACATTTAATTTGTCTCCCTAAATTGAGTTTCTTAAGCACTGTGAATGAATGCACAAAAGACGGCAAAGGAAATTCATACATCACAATGGATTCCCTCTGCTTCTTTTTTTTCTATAATAGACAAACAAAACGGGATTTGATTAATTTCACTTCGACTTTAGAGGTTTTTCATATAAGGAAGTGCAGAAGAGTTGTTTACAAATTCCTCTGAAAGAGTCATATATAAAATGTTATCTGAGTAATTTTTGTCTATTCTTATAAGATTTACATATATACATATAAAGATAGCATATCAATTTAAGAGCAATTTTTAAAAATTAAAAAAAAATTTTTTTTGAACACGTTTAGACATTGAATTATTAACGAACTGAAATTGGGTTCTCATGAAGACTGATTACTTTATTAGAGCCATTATGTAGAGCCATCTAAAGAACATAAGTCTTCAATTTACTTAAGTAAAAGTTAATTTAATCCCGAATATGAGCTGTTATGACCCAGGTCATGTCAGGTTTAAAAAATACTTTTAAAAGAGAAGGAAATATAGAGAGAAAGAAAAATAGAGTTTCAATAACAACAAAAACAGTTTTAAAATATATGAAGTCATTTTAAGAATGTTTTTTATTATATTTTTTTATTTTATCAATAGGAAATTTTTCATTAGTAGTTGTTTCACTTTAAGTTGTTCGTTAATATTGAAATATTTTATATATACGAATACTAATAAATGTGTATAGAAATCAACTAGAAAATTAGTAAAAAGGTATATGAAACGATTTAAAATTCTACACAATACAAATGCATATGAAAGAACTTATAAAATATAGTTATTATATTTAATATATATACTATATAAAATATAGGTATTATATTTGCTAAATTTTAATAATTGAAAAATATAATAAATATTTTAAAATGAAACGAAAAAGCTTAGCTTATGAATGTATGTATTTAAATAATTTTTAAAATATTTATTATAGTTTATAGTTGATATTTTATTTAATTCAAAACTATAAGGAATATTTTTTTAAATAAAAAATATATTATTATATTTTCATACTAAAATTCTTTTAAAATATAACGAAAAATATTTAGATAAAATTATTAGTTTAATATGTAGTATTTATGCATTTATAATTAATTATAACAATAACAATTATTATTTATATTTAATATTTAATTTATAAATCATCTCTTTTCATTTTAGCTCCCTTTCACTATGTGCGCTGGCATAGAGACGATGTGCCCTTGGTAGACTCACGTCATCCGGAGATTCCGCCACCGGAACGAATTGTGCTCTGGTCCAATGGCAGCTTGCAGGTGTCGAACTTGAAGTCGGAAGACACTGGCGACTACTACTGCGAGATCATGTCGAACAGCAATCACGCCGTCCAGGTGCATGCGATCGAGGTGCAATACGAGCCCAGCATTGCCATGGAGCCGAGTGGCGTGCTAGAGCTGCCCATTGGTTCCACCTTTGAGGTCGTCTGCTTGGCCAATGGAGTGCCGCAGCCGGCGATCAGCTGGCGACTGAATGGCAACACGCTGGATCAATACAGCAACACAGGCAATCGACAGAGTCACATCTTTGAGATCAAGTCGAGGGCGATGTCGGGGTTGATCGAGTGCCTGGCCGCCAACGGAGTGGGTCAGCCAGCGGTGGCGGGCGTGCAGCTGCGTGTTTTGTGTAGGTTTCCAGAGTAACGAAATTAGAGATTAGGTTCATCGATCTACTTTTAGTTGCTCCAGAGTTGACACTGCCACAGTCTGTGGTTTATACCAAAGTCGGCGATCGGGCGCAGCTCGAGTGCATTGTGGAGGCAGCGCCAATGGCAACAATGCAGTGGTTCCATTACGGTGTGCCCATTCAAACTGACTCCCACATCAGCAGCCACGAGACGGAGCTGGCTTCCAGCAGCCATGCCCTGGACAATTACGTCAGTCTGGTCAAGCACGTGCTGATCATCAAGAAGGTGCGCGATGCCGACATGGGTCAATACGAGTGCCGTGCAACCAACTCGATTGGCTTCAAGAGCATCACTGTCGAGCTGACCGGACGACCCATGCCCTGCATCTTCAAGATCAATCCCGGCACACAAAGTTCCACGTCGCATGTGCTCGTCTGGCAGACGGAGAGCATGCTGCCCATTATGGAATTCAAGCTCAAGTTCCGACAGATTCCATCGGGTAATATAACCAGACCGATTCGCACAAACTGGACCGAGCTGACGATTCCAGCTCAAGTGACCATAGGTAAGACTTAACTCTGCTCTAGTTATGTTATCTAAATTATATTTTATTATATATAAATATAGGTCCCATTTACATAACCTCCTACACCTTGCATGGACTGCAGCCAGCCAGTCTGTTCGAGGTCTCAGTTCTGGCGCGGAACAGCTTTGGCTGGAGCGATAACAGCAAGACGGTACGCTTTGCAACGGGTGGCGAAGGTAAGTCTCTTATCATTATCATATTACATATTCATATTCTAATTACTTTCTTATCCTAATTTAAAGTTGAGCTACCCAACTATTCAACGGAATCGGAGCTGCAGTATGATGCGACCGAGGAGAGCTTTGAGAATGAGATAACGCAGAGATCACAAGTCTTTACAGCCAGCATGATACATAATGCAGCCACAGTGAACTGTGGCTACAGTGCACTGCTATATCTAATGATATTTATACAAATCTGTCTCGCTATGCGCTACACATAAATTAAGTATATCAATATATAATTGTACTGAATTCCATGTTCCAATAAACTAAATAATAAATTAATATAACTTAAGCTTAAGCAGCTCATTCCTGGCTGTTAGTTGGATAGACAATGGCTTGCAGATTTAGCTCTTCAGGTTCAGCTTCTGCTGAGATCCACCACAAGGCATCAAAGATGATCAATTGCAATAGTCCCGAGCCCGCGGCACAGTCCTCGAATGTAATGGGCGGTAGCTCCCTTTTGATGTGAGAGCCGTAAATCTTTAACAATCTGTTGTTCAGGCCAACCAAAGAAATGGGTTTGTCCATGTGTTCCTCGAAGTTCCACATTGTATTCAGGATCTGTGGCAATTTGTTAACATACTCCATCAGCAGCAGAACGGCATTCATATTCTTTGTTCTATTGCCAGAGCACAGACGGCACAGCTGATCCCCGTACGTGCTCTTCGTATATATCTCGTGCTCCACACGCATCAAGATCCGCACACAGGCCGAGCAGAACATATTCTGCAGAGTGCTCTGCAAGTCATAGACATCATAGAGTGCCAGTGGCATCACATGGCCACTGGCCTCCAGCAGCATTTTTATGGTTGGCATACCGAGTCGATTCGTATCACAGGCAATAGCCACAATGTTTTCTAGATTATTATCCTTAACAGCTCCCAATACATAGCTCAGCGCTTTGGCAATGTTCTCTGGCGTAATGAGCTGGGGAAGAATATGTTGTTGTTCAAGAAAGTACTTAAATAAGAGCCAACTTACTGTCGCCTGCAACTCAGCATTATCCACGCTCAAGCTGGTTATGCTCTCAGTCTTGATGAGCTAATTAATAAATATAATATAATATAATCGTTCTCTTGAGTATTTTAAGGTCAGCTCACGGGCCATTCAAACTCCTCCGTCTGCTCATCCCAACTGCGCAGCTTGGCCAGGCTTCTTGCATAGCATAGCTTGTGCTCTTGCCCACAAGTCCGCGATATGAAAATGACAAAGATCTGTAAAAAAAAAAAAAATGGAGTATTTTATATGTTCGCAATCAAAATTAACTCATTGAGCGAGCTTACCTTATGTATGTATGGCTCTTGCCGCACCAGAAACTCATCCATATTCAGCATATATGTCTTGGTGCGGTCGATGCGACTAAGCACATCTGGATGAAAGTATTCCAGCCCTTCGCCATCTTCAGTTTGTCGCACACGCTCGAGACGCCATCGAACCTTAGTGGACAAGAGCCCAAACTCAGTCGAATCGAACATTTTTATTTCGGCAAAATCGTCCATTTGCACGCGGGCTCCAAACTTTGCAATGGACGATCTTCTTGGTCGAATAGACGCCGGGGTGTCTTGTTGCCGGGCTGTCAACAGGCGCCCAAAGCGCTCCTGCTTCAAGCCATCCGTATTTTGAGCTCTCGCATATAATTCTCGTTCCAGATCCAGCGAGCTGAACTCGCTTAAAGGCACTTCCATAATTCAAGTTGTAAACAAAGATTCGCGCAGTGTTGGTTCACTGTCGAAAATTGCCAGTGTTGCATAAATTTGCCAATTATCAAGATATCGATATATCGAAAGAGAAGAATCAATAAATATGATTAAATATGGCCAGTAACGGCATTCGAATAACGAGCTTTTGATTTTTGTAATTTACAATATTTATTATCTTGTATTATCAATTTATTATTTTTTAAAAATGTTTAAGTTATAAATGTAAGCCAAATATGATTTCTTATATATCTAAATTTATATATTTTATTAATAATATTAATTTAACCGTAAAAATCTGATTTATATATATATATATATATATATATATATATATATATATATATATTTTATCTATATATTTATTTAATCCAAACAATAAATCAATAAACGTTCTATCAATCGAATGAGTTCACTACAAATATATATATATACATATATAAATTAATGATAATCTTTTTGAAAAGTGATATAATTAATGAAAACTTCAATGAAACCATATTTAGTCAGAACGTATATATTTAGTGTACACCTAATGTGTTGATTTTAAATGAACGTAAGCTTCCGTTATGATAACATTATATAATATATATGATTCGAAAACTGAATGAGTTATAACATCTTAGTAATGCTATATGATAAGAAAACAAATACATCGAAATATCATATTGAGTATTATTAATATATAATGTATACGACATGAGCTCCACAAAGTTACATACATAACTCAAAAGCGAATATTCTCCATTGGCCAGGTAAAGGGTATTCATTCAGTATAGGGCTTCCAATCAGTGCAAAACCAACAGCAGTTGACACTGACATTGTGAGCATCTCCTCTGGACCCACACGCTCACTCAGTCCGATTATCTCTCTCGCTCAGATATATTTGGCGCCATGAGCAACGCGGAAAAGATAACTTTTTTGTTTACCTGTCGCGGTGGCGGTGGCAGCAGCAGAAATATCAAGAGAGGCGTTCCATTTCCATTGTTTCATTGCTTCCAAACGGCATCCAAGCACGCGCTGAAAAAGAGTGTAAGTCAGTTCTCGCTCGGAAAGCATCGCGACGGGTACGCAAAGAGCGCGTAGCGCACAGTTGAAAACTATTCCTATACTCCTATCAATACTACCATTAAGTACTTGAAAACTTCAATTTGTTTTGTGTCCACACACACACACACATTTATATATATATATATGTATGTGTGTGTGTAATTGTGTTTAACGCATTGCCAGAAGAACCAAAGCTTTTTACGGCGGCAGCTATCTAAAACAAATGAATTAAATGAAGACAAAATAAAAAGGGGCACAAGTTCGTCACGAAGTTGAGCGAAAGCGTTGCAAGTGCAAGTGTTACCAACTGGAAGAGCATCTGTGCACGGTTACCTGCTCGTAAATCAAAATTGCTCGTACAATATGTCGTCGCTGCCAGTTGGTTGCCTTTTGTAACGCTTTAGCCGAATATTTGTAGTTGTTGTTGTTGTTGTTGTTGTTATTGTTTGTGTTGTTGCGCCTTCTTCATCTTCCCAATTCGCTCTCTATCTCTCTTTCTCTCTTGCCACTGCTCGCATCTCAACGACCAGTCGCAGGCGAACGCAAAACCTGTTTCTTGCTGTAAATGGCACAGGCACAGGCACAGGCACTTCACTTTATCCATTCTTTACCTGGCCCTGGCCGCGGCGATTGCAGCTGCCCCAAAGTCAAAGAGTTACTATTTGGATGCTGTGATTCATAATGAAAAAAATAAAAATAATAATAATAATAATAATAATAATAAGAAATGTTGCCACAAAAGTCTAAAAGCAATTGTGGCATGGCCAAAGCGCATTCAAATTGTGGCCCCAGTGCATTTTGGCACTCGCAATTAGAAACACAACAACAAAATGATCAACAACAGCAACAACAACGTTGAGCTCAGACTTGTGCAATATGCAAATGCAAATGCATTGGCCGCGCATTCTATAAATATGTGAAAAATGCAAAAAATACTCAATGCTGCCGATGTCGTCTGTCGCTGCTGTTTGCCGGCAAACCCAACCGAATGGGACGGAGAGAGAGAGTGAGAGAAGAGAGAGAGAGAGGCAAATGAAAGCGAAATGAAGGCACCGAAAGTTGTTCGAGAAAGGAAATGGAAATTGGAATCTGGGCGAATGGAAGGGGGAATGGCGGCTGCTGTAGGGCAGCAGGAGCAGCTGCCACAGATGACAGAAAGAGAAAGGAAAAGAGAGACGGAGCAAAGGAGTATAAAAAGCGAACCGAAAACATCGATTGCTTTTATTTACAGTACAAAAAAAGTTTTCAATTCCATTTGCAAGGCGCGCATTTCAGTTTTCAGTTTTCAGTTTTCAGTTTTCAGTTTTGATTCCCATTCCAAAAAATCGTTGTAATAGCAAACGGAGCGCAGCTGCAGCTGCTACACAAACGGACACAGACGCACACACGCATACAAGTACATCTCTGCCCCTGCACGAGTGTGTGTGTGTGTGTGTGTGTAAACTTGGAGCGCAATGTAAATAAACAAACGCCAAAAAAACCAAAAACACGCTAAGCAAGCAGAGATTGGTAAGGCCTCGACACAAGACGCATACGTGCGACGGAATGCACAAGCGAGCGAGCGAGAGAGAGAGAGAGAGAAAAGGAGAGTGAGTGATTGAGCAAGTGAATGAGTGAGGGAGTGAGAGCAGCTTGGCGAGTACTTTAGCTATAAATTCGGAGTACCAAAGCTTTGCGATGCCAAAGTTTTTGTCATTTGCCTTAAAAGCATTTAATTCAATATTTGTTTATTTCCTTAAACAAATAAAATAGAATTTAAAATACAAATTATTTTTATTATACAAAAATAATTCCTGGTTGAAAATTTAAAATACATATTCTAGAGACATATCAAAAATGTCTTTAAAGAATTTTGGTATTCTTTGGGCTTTTTAATTTATTTACTTTTAAAGTGTCATGTGCACCCTCGTAAGAATCGAAAGTCCAAATGATTTAAGACCCAATACACGTACACCATTGATAAATATATTGGAACAATCAGTCTCTTTAATACGTGCTTATCAAGAATGAGTGTTCCAATATATTTATCAATATAAATATTAAATAGCTCAAAACAATTCCAGGATCACTAAACTAGTTTTTCATGCAGACAAATTATAAGTTTACTATACAAAATAAAAAATTCTGATAAACTTCCATGATTTCCTATGTTTTCAAATCAATATTTTTCAAGCCCTTCACGCAAATTTAAATTTAAAGCTATTTTGACCAATATTACATCTATGTTGAAAGCAAA
This sequence comes from Drosophila stalkeri, assembly GCA_035047405.1. Classification (NCBI taxonomy): domain Eukaryota; kingdom Metazoa; phylum Arthropoda; class Insecta; order Diptera; family Drosophilidae; genus Drosophila; species Drosophila stalkeri. Next base: position 13,658,515 of record JAWNPR010000090.1, read on the forward strand.
AACATTCAGGTCCTTCTACTAAAATAATTATAGAAATTGATATAGAATATATATACATATTTACAATATATATAAAAAAAAAAGTGATAAATACCAAAGATGAATGTTTAGAATCTTGCTTAATTGTGTGACGTATCTCTATCTCCTTGATAGATATTGGTATCTAAACTCTGTCTATAAATTATTTTTTATTTTAAATAATGATAAAATTCCAAGCTGAAATCATTTCGTTATTAAGATACTTTTACAGTCTAAACTAAATATAACTTCAAACAACTTTTTGCCATTTAGCAAATAGTAGTCATTGGAATTCTAAGCTAACTTTCGTATAGATAATACTCATCCGTCAATTGTTCGCCTATGCGAAAAGCAAATATGTGAATAGAAAAATGAATATTTGGTATTCGTTAGCCGCTTTTAGCAAATGCAACAAACTGTAAGCTGATTGCGAAGTGTTGCCAATATGTACCTTAACATATATACACATCTATATATATATATATATATATATATATATATATATAGTATATATATATATACCAAATGCAAACATGCTGCTGCATATACATACATGTGTATGTATGTGTGTATGTTCAACTGTTTATTTGGATGTTTGCATCAGCATACGCTAACGGAGCGAATCCATTGCCATTGTCAATGCAGATGAGATATAATCAGAAAATTATATATTATTAATGCAGCATAATAAATAATTGCTTAGATTGATCAGTATAAAATACTGTGAGTAATATTGTAATTATTTGTCAATTAGTTTTGTTTAGTTTGACGTGTTTGCCATTGGAAAGGGTGTCGAGACTTCGTTATGCTCGCCATCGTCTGTTTTTTTTTTTCCTTGATATTTTTCGTTTTTGAGCTTTTCGCATTTGCACATTAATTTATTTATATGCATACATATTTGCATGCTTTTCAACTTGGCACACCCCCTGTCCTGTTGTCCCCCCTCTCAGCCACACCCAGACCAAACACCACATCGACCCGACACGACCCACTTTTGCAGCGCTTTGGCATTGAGTGAGCCACAGGAAAGACAGAGGGAGAGAGAGAGAGAGAGAGGCAGAATAAGAGAGGCAGGCATGCAGGCAGACATTGCGGCGAATTAGTGAGCAAAGCGAATTCTAATTTTCGCACTGAGATCATAATATCAGTGAGTCTCGCCGCCAATCTGCAGCGCTTGCATAATCGCCAAGGCGAATATTAAAAGCCATGTTTACCGTTCAGCTGTCAATCAGCTTCCAGTGGAAGCTGCGATTTCTAGCGCACAGCTGCGAATTCCAGCTTAAGCAACTCTGGCTATAGGTTAAGGTTTTGTTGTTTTCGTATTTTTTTTTCTTCTGTTTTTCTGTTTTTTTTTCTCGTCCGATTTCGAATGCAATAATTGCGCGCGCGCTTTTCTTTGATTTTGGCTTTGGCCAACTTTTTGAGTTTCCGGTGAACGCGACGCGATACGCATGCGAATCAATAGTAGAAGAATTTCGTTGGCTTTGCGGTGCCCAATTGGGCTGACAATTGATTGTTGTATCAATTTCGTGGCAAATTAATTAAATCGACTTCCAACAAACATATTAATTGCAGTTAACGATCTACCTCCGATAGCGCACCAAACTCGAAAGCAAATACAAATTTTTATAGTGCGTGAGCTGCCAAAACAGTAAAAAACAAAAATAAAAACAAAAAAAAAAAAAACAATAGAAAAACAACACAGCTGAAAGTGATAACAATGAGAGGAGCTACGACGTGGATGTTACTCATTTGTCTGCTAATTGGACAATTTTATGGCGGTAAGTCTCTACGGCATTGCCATGTCGAATGATATGTACCAAAGATATGAATTGGATTTATTTAATTAACACTTCAAGCTAAAAACCCTAGAGAATGCTATGCGAGTAACGCCCCTTAAATAAATGGATTTATAGGCTCCATAAATCGGCATTTGTTGTGATTTTGTTAAGTAATAAATTCTCTATAGATAAATGTTAAACTTAGTTAAAATTGTTTAGTCATAAATTCTATATAGTATATTTTAGACTTGGTAATTTTCAATTAAACTAACTGTATATTGGCTAATATAGAACTAATCATCAAATAAATTCTAATTCAATTAGCTTAAAGTTTAGCTTAAAATATTGGCTATTTGAATTAGAATTTATTAATTATGTGATTTGTTAAGCAATAAATTCTATCTAGGCAAATTTAAATATTGTTTTTAATCTATTTAAATATTAGCAATAAAAAATTTAGTTTAATTAAAATTTATTAATGAATACTTCTGGGGAAAGTCTCGTAACTGTTTATGGTCATAAAATATATTTAAAATATTTAACATTCATTGGCTTACATAGGTATTTCAGTTGTTCAGATCGCGAGGCGTTTTCAATGGGTTTTATGCGTCAAAAAATTATGAATTACCAACGTTGCGTATGCCATATTAATAGCAATGAGCAATGCGCCGTATCATGCCGATTAATTTATGAGTGGTATGAGTGTGTGAGTGAATGTCTGTGAGTATATCACACGAGTTTTTATCTGCGATAAAGCTGAGCCGCTAACTAGGTAGCATATCTTATCATAGTTCTCTTATCTATTTATTGTTGAATGTTGAATTTCATAAAACATTGATAACGGTAAACAGCAAGCGTTCTCTGCATTATTTAGTCATTTACTGGATGGCTGTAGTGCTGTGTGCCATCTGGTTGCTCGCTCCCAACGAGAAGAGCAAATATTTGCTGCCAGTTTTGATGTCAGATATTTGCTAATGCCAGACACGCAGCCAGTGCCTGGCAATAGATGCGAAGTCAACGCCCCCCCCCCCCCGCTCCACGCCCCCACTCTATGGCAACGATCTCTGTTTTCATCCAGCTCTGGTTTCCGTGGTTACACACGCTGTGGGGCCGACGCTGGCCATTTGGCCAACGGCCCACCAGGAATGAACAAATTTTTAATTAAATGTGCGCTTTTCCAATTTTAGGCATGCGATAAGGCATAAGGCAGAAGGCATAAGGCAGCAGCATGTCGAAATCTGACAACCTCGAGCATATATACACAACATTTCCTATTATATATCATCGGTTCCAGCTAAAATAACTTTGCACACCCAGCACATACATAATGTACATAAATACCCGAATAGTACATCTACATATATCAAAATAGTCTCTTTTTCTCTCAGCAAGTTCAAAGCATATTTATGGTTGCTCTGTAAATATTTGGAAATTTAGTTGTTGCATCAAAAATTTGAAAGAACATTGACGGATGTTGTTTTAATAGACAGCTGTACGAAAATTATGTTTTGTTAGCTAATGATTACAACATTTATTAGATATATAAATGTGCAAGCATTAAGCAATTCGCTCGATGGTACACTTATAGTTTGCAGAGACTGTAATCTAGGTAGTATTTGTTTTTGTAGTAAGTGTCTAGAGAATATCTGTGTTGGAGTTATCTGTGCTTCGACTATCTGCAGTAAGTCTATCTGTCTATCTATCTATTTAATAGTATATGGTAAATATGACCAAGAATAGGCATAATAAAATTAAAAAATTAAAAAAAATTATTAAAAAACAAAATTAATCAATAAATAAATATTAAATATTCAAACGTGTATGTCTATAAAAATATGTACGATTTATAAATATCAACAATATATTGTCAAAAATAAAATTTTAAATATTAAAAAAAAAGTTAAACACAAAAGTAAATATGTAAAAAAACATAAAAAAAATATATAAATCGTAAAAAATATGACAAATATTAAAAAAAAAAATATATTTATATATATATATATATATATATATATATATATATATATATATAATATTAACTTTAATTTTATTATTTTATAATTAAAATGAAAACTCTTAATTATTATTATTTCACTGTTATAAAAAATTATATTTCTTTTTATGCTCTTATGATTTTATGATTTTAAAAACTTTCCAAAAGTATATAAACATTAATCATTTCGTAAAAAATCAAATATATAATAATTTATATAAACATTTATAAATGTATAAATTTAATAATTTATAGAGGAAATATGCAACATTTTTATATAGAATTAATCTTGATAAGGTTTGGTACGTTAGATTGAAGACTATAAAAAATTTGCCAATTGAAATGAATAAAAAAAAAACAAGTAAGAAGGCTCTAGTCGAGACGGCTCGACTACGAGATACCTGCAAAAAAATTAATATTCTTCTTCTTTACGCACGTATAGGCGCGCGCTCTGCTAACCGCGCAGTTGTTGCCGGCGGTTGGGGGTGGGATGGGCTGTACTTTGAACGCTTATAACTCCGTTTCTAGATGGACTATCTTCATGAAACTTTCAGAATATATTAATAGCATTAAAATTTATCCATTTGCCAAATTACAAGTCTCTAGTATTTAAAATACTAAATTTTTTCAAATTGGGGGCGAAGGGGGCGTGGCATCTAAAATCTGAAAATTACATAATCTGCGTATCCATAATATCTATCTAAATATATAAATTTAAAGTCTCTAGCTAAAACGGTGTAGAAGTTATGCTCGAAAAACCTAAAAAACGTAAACGAATTTTCGATTTTTTATCGATAATTAAGGAATGGGATGAGTTATCGAAAAAACAAAATAAACTTGTACTGCGTAACTAAGATACGAGTGTTCGTGTAAAATTTCAGCTCTCTAGCTTTTGTAGTTTCCGAAATCTCGACGTTCATACGGACGGATGGACGGACGGACGGACGGACGGACGGACGGACGGACGGACGGACGGACGGACGGACGGACGGACGGACGGACGGACAGACGGACAGAGCTATATCAACTTATTTTTTTGTGCTGATCAAGAATATATATACTTTATGGGGTCTGCGACGTCTCCTTCTGCCTGTTACATACATTTTCACAAAAACATTATACCCTGAATTCCCATTTTCAATGGGTTCAGGGTATAAAAATATGGCTTGAATAAGGAGCGTTGCATAACTTGATAATGATACAGAAAAAAATATATAGATTATGCGGGTTATATATAAATTTTTTGATAGTGGTCATGCAGAACGTATTTTAGCGTTTGAAATGCTTGAAGCATAAAACTACTTGAATTGCACATTAATTTCCAGCTTTGGTTTTCCTATGAATCTGATTTGGTTTGAATATTTATGAAAATTCCATGAGCGCATGCAAAATATTAATTTTGATTCATTTGTCGGCATTTGATCAATCAGAAGCTAGCGGCACGCCCTTTTCTGATCCGTGTGCAAATCACATGTCTTGGGTTTATGTATCTGGAAATATATATGCAAATATATATACATATATATGTATGTATATGTATATAGAAATGTTTCTAAAAGTTCGCTCGTTGCCTTTGCCTTTGCCACCGCCAAATCAATTGATTTCAATTTAATTTTCTTTGTTTTTGTTTTTTATGTCTTTTTGTTTTGTTTAAATTCGTACGTTATGCAAATTCGTGGAATCACATTATGTACATGGATAAATACATCGTATACAATTTACGCCCAATCATTTCGGATACTAAATCATATGCAGCCTAGAGCAGGCCGCGTGACACGAGCACGAAAATTGCCCTATTTATTTGATATATATCGTAAGCTACTTCACGCTTCAGCAATAGCTAAATTGTCAAAGAAATATAATTGATTTTCGAATTGTTATTTTGTTTTTTATGCTCCAATGAGTGCATACCATAATTTATAGCTATCACTGTAAAGCTGAGCTCAACTGACTATCTATCTATCTATATAGAATATTTTATTCATTCTAAATATTTAGAGTTTGACATGCGCTGGACATGCTCCCATTTCGAAGCGCGATTAACCCGTCTATGGCCCGCGGCACTTTTATGACCCCAAGCAGTCAAGTCGTTTAGATCTATATATATATATATATATTGAGATCTCTGGCAAATGTGGCATATTCATTTGGTTTATCCAACAGATCCAAATTTGTAGTTGGAATTGGCAAGCGGCAAGCGAAACAGTTCATATTTATTTATAAGCATATTTCATTGAGACAACAGACATGACGTTTTATTTGTTTACGATCTGACCCCATAACCGAATGGTATCTGTACAAATATATATATATATATATTTATATAAATATATTTATATATGAGCAACATATGTAGGACACGAAATAACATATCGATTGCACCGCTGCACCGCTGCACCACTCCTCCACATCATCCACATTGATAATGAAATAATAAGAAAAACACGCACTCGCATTTTATACGTGTTCATCGAGCATCATCTTGAACTAAATTGAATGAAATGAATTGAATGTCGAGTGTCTGTTATCTGTGCGATGCGAGCGACCTCACTGATACCATACAATGTCGCACGACGGAGCAGGCGCCGTCTTTGATGGGTTCAGCTGATCGCATCTAAGGTATTCGCATTGGAGAGAACTTTAGATTTATGTCTGTCTGATGCATCATGAATTTATAGCCAAATGTCTGAAGTGGACTATATACTACATATGTGAGTTGGAGTCACGAGCAGGTGGGCCGCGATAATATCTTGGGCCAAAACATGTTTATCATAATTAAAGCCATAAATAAGCCAAATGTGGCTCAAATGCTCGAGATGTTTGTGAAGGGAAAACAGTGCGTGGCCCAGCGCACACGCATTATAAAAAGCTTAGACAATTATATTTACAAGGTCATAAAAGATAAGATAGAGGGACAAATCCTTGGCCAAATATATTACCCTCGCCGTATGGCAATATGAAGTCGTCGCTGACGAAACGCTGGCATAACGAATTGCATCCCTTGGCACAATTGAGTGCAAGGAATTCAAGAGCAATCGAGACAACAAATGGCAATTGCTGACGCCAGACCGCGCCGAGTCCCAAATGCGTGAGCTCGCACAAGTCATCGTCAAAAGGCCAAAGCTATTACAACATTACGGGGGGAGGGAGCTGAGGCTGGGGCGGCTGGGGCTGCTGGCGCCGCGACGTCCTGTCGCCATGCTGTGTATTGGAATTGCAGCTGACAGCATGGGGCGTGGAGCATGGGGCGTGGGGCGGCATATGGCAGACTGTTGAGTGGTTGAGTGGCTGGCGCTGACATCGATCCAAGGACAATGCGCCCAATGGGAGTAAGAGTGCCACAAAAGAGAGCAGCAGCAACAGCAGCAACAGCAGCAGCTGACGCATGTGGCAAGCGTCAGGGTCGCTTCTCATGGGTGACCCACTTACGCAAGAGCCAATAGACTGACTGCCTGGGCGCTGGAGTGCCAATTGGGCTGAGAGACCCTTTTGGCCTTGACTCAGGCAACGAAATTTGAGTCGACGAAATTGCAATTTTAGTTAAAGGTCTTGGCCGCAGGCGCTCTACCTCTCTCCCTCTCTCTCTTCACTCTCTCTCTCTCTTTCGCCAACTCATCTTGTTTGGTTGGCATAAGCAAAAGTATTTAGCTCACTTGAATTTGCCTATCTATATGAGCTGTGTATAGAAGATAAGCGCCTATCGCTGTTTATTGGCAACGCAAAGCCTATTTATATCGAGCTCTGATAACGCCTTGAATTGTCTTGCGTAATCCCTTTACCTTGCAAACGCATCGCTTCACTCTAACCATATCCAAATTGGGCAGCTACAAGTCTCGATGGATGACGCTATCTCTGGCCATGACTCACTGGCGTGGGCAATGAGTCGTGAGATTGGCATTGCCGTTAGATGTCACTCGCATAGCCATGCCACAGGCCACCGAGTCATATATGGCCTGGTCAAATGGTGTATAGCTAGCGCTAATGGTGATTTCTGAATTGCAGCGTTAAATTCGTCATTCGATTTGCATATTTCGAACATCTCTGGCAACGTGCAGGTAATTCCAACTGCGCTTATGGCCAACTTCTTCTTTATTGTAAACAATTGAGATTCCAGTTAATCAAAATCAATTTCAATTTCGTCTTTTGATGACGATGCAATGAAACATTAGCGCTGTCTTTATTGTTATTGAGTTTTTTTCCCCCATTTCTATTTTAAAGCTAATTGATTTACGGCCAAGTTAGAGATAAAAGCTAAATAATTTATTTACACTCAAGTTGGCATTTGAAATCGAAAAAGTTATTTTAGCTGCAGCTAAATAATAAAACTTTGAAGTTATATGCTCAAATAAGTGAGTTCTTTTTTTTTTTTTATCGATTTCCATATGCTTGAATAAGTGAAATTTTTATTTTTACAGATATTTATCAATTTAATGGTCATAAGGAAAGCTATCTATAAGATTTTAAATAAATAGCTGAGCTTATACTTTAAATGGGTCTTGGGTATATTTTATGACTGAAGCTTGTTGACATCAAAACATTTTTTAGTTAAATACTCTAAATATCACAGCTGACTTAACACAACTATACATTTACTATTTCTAATTCGAATAGTTATATAAATGGTGCTAATTTAGAGAGTTGTAAATAGATTAGAGAATAGAAGCTAGAATGGTTTGCAAATGGTTTGAGCAGCTAACTGCTTCAAACGGGTTAAATGTATTAACAATGCAGCGACTCTCAAATAACTTAGTTATTTTAGAGTAGAGGAAAAAGAACAACAAAAAATAATAATAATAATAATAAAAAATAATAATAATATATATTATATAATAGACAACGGCAACTGCTCTTCTTTTGCTGAAGAGTTTAATAGTCGTTGAGACGCATTTAAGTCAAATTAACTTTTGATTCTAAAAAATTTCGTAGTGGAGCTAAATTTGTATTTATATTTATTAATTTTGCTTGTTATATTTATTTATTTTTAGTTTTCCTTTTTATTATTTCTTAATTATTTATTAATTTAAATTATATATCTATATATTTAATAATTTTGTTTTGTATTCATTTTTTCATGCATTCATTTTTTTAAATTTGTATTTTTTTTTTAAATCTTTTTTTTTTACAGAATTTTTTATAATTTGTTTTAATAATATTTTTAAATTAATTTTTTAATAATTTATTTTTCCGTTCATAAATTTATTTATTTATCTTTATTTATTTATATATACATATATACATATATATTTATTCATTTCTGATTTTGATATATATTTATTTATTTTATTTTCATTAATTTCAGTTTTATTTACTTATTTTTTTTTTATGTATTTTTTCATAAATAAATATTTAATTTTATTTTTTTTTTTAAATTTAGTATTACTAAATTTATTATTCATTATATATATATATATATATATATATATATATATATATATATATATATATATATATATATATATATATATATATATATATATATGTATATATATATTTATATATGTATTTATTCATTATTATTTTTTAGCTATTTATTTTCTTCTTTTTTTTTAAGTAAATACAAACATAATTATTTTTAAATAAGTAAGTTTTTTAAATCATCACTTTATGTATTTACCTATTTTTATTAGCATTTTAATTAACACTTAAATTCATGTTAATTCATTCAATACTCAAACTCTTCGACTGAACTCTTTCTAGACAAACTCATCTCGGTGAGTAATTTATGGTCTGTGGAGCTTAGAGCGAAATGTCGTCAGCATCATAGAGTCAATAAAACTCAGAGCATTAATCATCAAGAATGGGACAGTTTTAAAAGAAATTAATTACTAAAGTTGAGCAAGAATAATTAGGATAAAATAGTTGCAATGAAAAAGACCAAGGATAACATATGGGCTAGGATTATAGTGTCCAATTATATTAGCTAAACAGAAACTAATTAACAATACTGAGTAATATATATGAGAAATATATATAAAATATCTATGGCAAAGACAGGAAATGGAGCTTAGCTCATTCGTGACTGGGTTAAAGTTTACCAAGTCACGAATGAGATTACCTGCATTTCCTGCCCAGGTATACATATATAAATATTTAGCTGATATTTGCTCAGCAATTGGTTTCGCTCTGTTTGTCGCCCTTTTCGCAAGACAATTTCCTTAAATGTTGTAGATCATATGACGTGACCTTGTTGTTGGCTTATTCTCAGTATCGTGAGATGGGGTGTGAGTTTTATCAATTCCAATTAAGAGCCACCCCATGTCAACAAGTAATGTAAATATGTTGTACACTCGAAAGTTAACAACTTGAACATGACTCACAACGAATCGCTAAGGTGACTCTCTCGCTTAGTTGGCTTCTATCTTAAACTGACTTTCGATTTCAGATCTTTGTGGTGCGTCACCGATTGGGGATGAGGATGCCGCTGTGCCAGAGTACCAGGACGATGATTATGACTACGATGGCGAGGACGATTCGACAATCTCTGAGGGACCGCCAGCTGAAATTGTTGACGATCTGCAAAGCTTGCCGCCCTACTTCGATCAGTCGGATATCAGTATTGAGGCCAGGCCAGGGGACGATGTGATCATTAACTGTGATGCACGCAACTTTGCAAGTATGTTGACTATACGAATTGGTATTTCTATATCATTTCTATATCATTCCATCATTCATTTTACAGTTAAGAACATTGCATTGTGGTACAAGAACACCACGCTCTTGGCCACCGGACAGAGTGCGATCAACAATCGTGTGGAGGTCATGAAAAACAACTCGCTGCGCATTGTGGGCGTGACGAGGGAGGATGCGGATGACTATTACTGCGAGGTGTTGCCGCAGAACGTGAGGCAGCATACAGTGCTGAGTGTGGGCGCTAAGCTTTCGATCCTCTGCGACGATCGCGATGTAACGGATCGCTCGCAGACGTTCAAGCAAGGCGACCACCACAGGCTCGTCTGCCAAACGTTTCTGCCCACCAAGACGGACATTAAGTGGTCCTTTAATGTATGATCGATGACTGATGGAAACGAAACAATGTTCGCTCAGCCACGTGTTAAACTCTCTCTCTCTATTTGTTTTTCCCCACTCTATGCAGGGTCAGCGATTGCACACATCGGAAAAAGAGCAAGCCGATGGCGTCGTCGTCTTGGATAACATAGATGAGGAGAACGCTGGCGTCTATCAGTGCCTCGGTGACGATGGCAGCGCCGATCCACCACATGGCATGGTCACCGTCGATGTGCAGTACAGTCCCAAGGTCTCCACCCATCGTCATCACGTCAACACCATTGAGGGTGACACGGCGGAACTTTACTGTGACTATCGCGCCAGTCCCATTGCTATTAGCTTCTTCATCAAGGACGGCAAGACGTTGTCTCTGTCTGAAAAATATTCAATTAAGAACTCGCTGCACAAGGAACACAATCGCACCACGCTCATCATCAAGCACGTGGAGGCCAGCGATCTGGGCGAGTATCTGTGCCATGTCGAGAATGCCATTGGCTCCAATGAGGTGCGCATCCAGCTGAGCTATCATCCCGAGACACCACAGTTCGAGAACAGCTCCATCAATGGCAACGAGATCACAATGCACTGGCTCGTCCGCAGTCTGCAGCCCCTGTCCGAGGCCATGCTGGACTACAAGCTGTCAAAGGTGCGTTTGCAGAGATTTATTACATTTTTATTCAATTATAAAATCTTGTAAAAATCTTTCAATTTCGCAAAGTTTCATTGAGCATACGCAATTTGGTCTTCTATGAGACTATGTGAAATTGATTTAATATACTTAATTTAATCTTAATTTATGCATGCCACAAATGACGGCAGGAGATCTGAAGGAAACTTTAGTCTTAGTCTCAAAATATATAAATATTTATAGAGCGATTATTAACTACATTCACTTCCAGTCGTATACATGGAGCACGGTGTCCATCATACACACAAAGCGTCACGACGAGGACAAGGCCATCTGGAAGATCACGCATCAGATGGAACTGACGCCCGGTTTGTGGCATGCGCGCATCAAGACCAAGAATACGGTGGGCTGGTCAAATTTCTCGCCCAATCATGATATACTCATCAAGGAGCAAGATGGTAATGTTATATTGATATTAAACAAATAGATCAAACGGAACTTTATTCACTTTTCTCGCACAGAATACACTGAAATCGATGATGGAGCTGTGCCACCGGATGATCTGGTGCGTGCGGGCTTTGGTGTTGGAGCTGGCTCAAAGACAAATGCGGCGTGTACGAAGCAATTGCTGCCCATAGTTATGCTAGCTGGACTTAGTATAGCTATGCAGCGACTCTAAATAGATTAAACAGAACCGAGGCGACTGTACATACGTATTTGAAGTTACATATTTAGCTTGTGCTGTGTCTTGAACCCGGCCAGCTGGCAATAGCAGCTTATCCATAAGAAATGCCAATGCAAAAAAAAAAAAAAAAAAATAAGGAAAAAAAAACGAAAGAGAGAAAATACCCAAGTATTCTAATTATACATGCAAATGCTAATGCGCCTCAAAGGGGTTCAATGTTAATGTTAAACTAAATTCAATCAATCATAGGCATAAATCACTAAAACTAAAAAAAAAAACAACTAAGAAACAAGAAAAAAGTAAAGCAAAAAACATGTGTGCGAACAGCAACTAGAGAATTGGGCAGGAGTAGCAGGAGCAGGAGCAGGAGAAGTAGCTTAGTCTCATTAAATGTTAAGATGAACGACGACGGTCGGTTGAAAACCGCCCAAAACTTAGCATATAATATTTATTTGTTTGTTGCATGTACGGATAGTTAACACTGAGGCCTGAGGAGTATGGCTAGGCATCCTGCAATTACCTGAAACAGCCACACATACATACATAGTAGAAGAATGAGCATCAAATACAATGTTAAGCATGTAAATACAATGAGAGGGTAAATGAGGATCTAGTGACGATGTTTCGATATAGCCGAGCGCTACTTTAAGGGAATAAAATAACCTAAAAAAAAAAGGGGGAAAAAAGAAACTTTTTATTAAAGAATAATTTGTATCGAATAATGTGAACATTTGAAATATTAAACGATAACTAGACCAAAGCTTAAAATATACATGTGTACCTACCCACATACATACATACATATGGATAAATAGGGAGTAGGAAAAGTAGGAGGAGAAGGAGGAGGAGGAGGAGGGAAATATGGAATACGGATGATACTTATTTATAGTTATAGGAGATGAGTACTTACGAATATCTATATAATCAAGTGAGGAGAGAAATAGAGAGAAAGAGAGAGAGAGAGAGAGAGAGAATTTAGTCGCTTATTCGTTTGGGCTTCGATTGAAATTTGTTCGCTACAATACCTGATAAAAAAAAATGCCATGCAAAACGCTGACCATACACAGATCGTTGATATATATATATATATATATATATATATATATATATATATATATATATATATATATTCACATACAATCAAAAAGATAAAATATGGAAACAGATATGAGAACATATATATTTATATATATTTTGTATACTTATATTTTTTATTTAAGAAATCATAATATTAGTATGAAAAAGAAATCAAGAATAAATGTGCCAATTGAATGTTAAATGCAATGCGAAAATATTGTTAAACGCCAAAAGTTCCATACAACATTTTGCCATGTGCAAAAGTTTATTTCGAGAGCCGACCTGTTATACACATACATGAATACATATTTAAAAGCCAGTGTCTTAAACAAATATTGTAATTTTGCCTCCTTTAATTTAGTTAATGCGACGATTAAGAATATATACCTAAATATATATATATACATACCGATATAAATAAAGCAAAAAAAACTCCATTTAATTCGTATTTAATTTAATAAAGATTTTTTTAAATTGAAATTCTAATTTAATTGATTTAACTGGGATAATCTTCAGTTTGGGAGACTCAGCTATTAAGCTTGACTTTGCTAAAACTATAGCAAACAACTCGATTTAAGTAATATTTGATTAAGTGGCTATTAAAGTGAAAATGTAACAGAATTTTTTAATAACAAATTAAATCTCTTAAGGCGTTCTGGTTGAATTAGACTTGCTTATAAATAAAGCAAAAGCTATAAATTATTATATTCGCTTAGTTGAAATTAGCTATAAAGTCTTTGAAGGTTTTTTTTTTCAATTGAAATTCTTATCAGACCTGAGTATAATTTGTAAGTGGGAATAACTTAGTTTTGAAGCCTGAATTCCATTTAGGTTACATCCATTCCAATATGAAATATATTGATGAATGATGAATGAAGGAATTTACTCTAACTGAAGCAAGTCTTTCTTAAACTATATCTAGATATTATAATATCTGCCAGCATTTGTTTTTGCCAAGCATAAATTATAATATTGTCTATATAATGATTATAATTGTGAATTTTAGAATTTATAGAGCACGTCATATTCATATTTATATAAATATGAAGAATCAAAGGAAATACATTAATTGAAATGTTTAAATGTTCTAATTACACTTGATCAATTTTATATATCTTTTCAGCTCAAGAGTAAAAGAACTAAATCAGAATCTGAACATTATCTATTTACTCCACATGTGGATCCACTCAACATTTTAGATGCTTATGAAAAAGCAGAACTAACCAAAGAAATTTATAAATCATTTCAGATTTTCCATAAAATTTTTTACCTAATTCAATTACTAATTCAAAATAAAAATATAAAATTAATATTTTATATATTCAATTATATAATACATATATTTTATAAAAATATATAAATATATATATCAAATTTAAGATATCAAATATTATTTTTATACTTTTCGCTTAGTTTTAAATACAAATATAATTTGTATATTTTTTTTCATTCATTTCACTTATTCATACATAAATCAAACAAAATTGAATTTAATTTCTGTATACTTTGGTTTTTAATAAATAAATCGTTTGTCTTTACAGCGAAGCAAAATGCACGATTAACAATTACTTATTCATATTGGAGACAGAAGGGAGACAGAAATGCAATTTCAGCTTATCCTTGGACACTTTTTGTTGTTTTTTGTTTTTTTTTATGTTTTTGTATTTTATAAAAAAAGCGCAGCTTAATACTAAATCTAACTAATGCTTGAGCTGATGGCCCAGCACGAGACCCACAGAGAGCAGCCATAACAGAGCGAGCCGCTGCAAACTGCTCTGGCCTGACTTGGAGCTCTCCGGCGTAATGACGTCCAGCGAATGATCACCCAGCACGACCTTGGTGAACACAAACATGTTCTGTGGCAGAATCTGGCAGTAGTAGGTGCCAGCATTTTGCGGACTCGCCTTCAATATGGTCAGATCGTAGTTCTTCGGATTCAGACTGAAATTGGGCAGCACCACGCTGCTGCCGCTCGTAATGATCTTGGAGTCCTGGTACCAGAGTATGACATTCTCTGAAAAGTATATTTCGATTAGCTACGACAATCGATCGATAATGTCTGCCATCGCTTACCCCTTGTAATGCTCTCATCACACTTCAGCACAACATCCTCGCCCAGTATGCCCCGTTGGGTCAGAGTCCGGTTGCGGTAGCCTATTACGCTGGTCTTGACAACACCTGTTGGCTTCGTCTGTGGACTGGGCGCACTCAGCTCGTCCGTATCGTAATCGTACTCATCGTTCTGCATTTGATCATCAACATCGGAAGTGGAGGGGTAGGCTAGAAGTGCAAAGAAAATCATTGAGATTTTAATTATTATTGGAAAAATGTTTCATAAAAGAATCTCATTTAATGATTTCTTGTCATTAAAAACTAAACACTAAAAATTCGCTTTTATAGGCCGACCGCAGCCGACAGATATCGTATAATGCGTGGGTGGCTCAACCTTGAATTTCGAATTCTTTTACGATCTGATTATCTGAAGTTTTACGAGCGCAGCCGAGGCATAATCAAAATAACAAAAATTATTACTATTTGGTAAAACAATAGGGCGATAAAAAAGAGAGCCATAAAATGTAGAGAAACAAAAGCTAAACAAAACGTGCGTTGGCTGTAGCTGGACTCGGACCATTATGACCCACATTTCCTGCTGGCTAATCACTTGAACGTTTCAATTAAATTGAAATTCAAACCGGGAAGTTTTTGTTTTGCCAATGCATTAGAACCACTCAGCAGGCGATGGTGATGATGTTGATGTTTGTTTTACGGCTTATATGCAGTATGGAATAGAAATGGATATGGAAAGAGATAGCTATATAGATGTATATACGGAAGTAAATATGAATAGGGATATGATTGTAGATACTTTGGCTGATAGAGATTGAGATAAATACGGATACAGATACAGATACAGATACAGATACAGATACAGATACAGATACAGATACAGATACAGATACAGATACAGATACAGATACAGATACAGATACAGATACAGATACTGATACAGATACAGATACAGATACAGATACAGATACAGATACAGATACAGATACAGATACAGATACAGATACAGATACAGATACAGATACAGATACAGATACAGATACAGATACAGATACAGATACAGATACAGATACAGATACAGATACAGATACAGATACAGATACAGATACAGATACAGATACAGATACAGATACAGATACAGATACAGATACAGATACAGATACAGATACAGATACAGATACAGATACAGATACAGATACAGATACAGATACAGATACAGATACAGATACAGATACAGATTTCAAATAAATATCTTCATTTGTCATATATGTATATTCAGATACATATTCATATGCAAATACATTTGTAGATACAAGTTCAGATATAAGTATAGATATAGTTGCAAATTCAGCTATAGCTTCTCATACAAATACATATACATTCGCACTTATATGCAGCTATATAAATAGATTCAGATGCAGTTGCAGCTACATTATAGATACAAATACAATTACAGATATGCTCAGATACAGATACATTTATATATATATATGAGATCTACACACGCATAAGATAGCCGTTGCAGCAGCATTAATACAATTGCAGATCTGATCGGAGTGCAGCTGCGCACGGTCGATTTAAGTCAATTCGCATATTTTTTCTCGTGTTTCACATTTTCAGATATTCATATAAATACGCACACAGGGGCGCGTGTGTAGCTGTGTGTGTGTGTGTGTGTATTTTGTCAAAGTCGAATGGAAAAACATTTCACGGAAATGGGGTCAACTGAGGCTCGGGTGCACGGGCCATACGAAAATTAAAATAAGCGAATGGAATGGAAAGAGAGAAAACACTGCGCCAGCGCCAGTCGACACCAAAAACTCAACCCCAACCCCAACCCGAACCCCAACCCCGTCCAACCGTCGAGCATAGCCCGTGTCGGTCGGCCGATCGCCGCACCCACATGTGTGCATGCGGCCAACATGGCTTATGCGGACAGTAGCCATAGCTGCCACTGTCATTGCTGCCTGGCATCGCAGTCGCAGTCGCAGTCGCAGTTGACGTTGGCGTCAGCGTCGGCGTCATTTTGTGCTACTTTGTTTTAGTGGTGTCGACAGTGGACACAAAATCGAATAACATTTCACAACAATGTCCATTTTCACTCTGGCAACTGCAGTGCATGGCCAGGCACACACGCACACACACACACACATATATATATATATATGTATATATATATATATAACACCCTCGCTCCTCGAGTCAGACAAAGTGTCGCTGGCGTACGAGGGAAACATTTGGAGGATTGTGAAAAAGTTTTAAATTTACATTTGTATTTCGCTGCTGCCATTTCTTTGTGTGCGTTAGAGCTACTGACTGCATTATGGCTGTTGGTTTTTCTTTTATTATTTTCTTTATTGTATTATTCTTTGCCACACACACACACACACACACACGTACGCATTTTATTATAGCCAGTTTTGTCGCTGTCGCTGCTGCTGCTGCTCAGCGTTGCGTGTTGAAATTGTTAGTTGTCATATAGATCGGACACTCGCACCATAACAAACAACTGATAGAGTTAAAACAGAAATGAACCAACTATAAAATACCCTATAAAATTGATTTAACTTTAAATGAAATATATATCTAAATTAATATAATAATAATATATATTTAATATATATATTCGAAGCAAGACAGCAAAAAAGTTTGCCTAGTCACATCACACTCACTCTGAACATATATTACAGGGTATTTGCATGCATGCAACTTTTAGTAACTTGATTCATGGCGGATATGACAACAGAATGTAGTTGACTGAACTTGCTTGAGTTTGGGCAGCAGCAGCAACGCCCGCCCCCGCCCGCAACTTTTGAATGAATTGAAAATTTTTAAGCTACATTTCATTTGGACGGTAATTTCCTTCATGACATCAACTGAGCAAACGCATTGACCCCATCGACTTCTCTTTGTCGTAAACTTGTGCCATTTAACAATAATAAGAAATTCTTGCCGCTTCCCAGAAAAACGCCAATGAACCGGGAACACAATGCACGATGCAGTTGAAATATGTCGAAGTCATAAAAAGGCTTATCCACGGCTCACATCATTTGCTGAAACATGTGCCATTTGTATTACAATGCACAGAATATTTTATTTATTATTAAACAAACAACAAACCTAAGGCGAAGAAGCTCTTTTTCTATGCGAACAACTGAAAATCAAAATGAAAATTATTCTTAAATCTCGTAAGATTGATTCAGGAATTTATATATAATAAAAATTTAAGTTATTTTCTGAGCAAAAAATGTGCTAATAAAATTTAAAATATTTCGAAAATTGTTTTTCTATAAAAATTGCTTATGAAAAGAAAGAAATATTTTGCTTTGCTTTTCTAATAGAAAGTTAAAAATAAATTTGAATCATATCAATCAAAATTTGAAAAAAAAATTTAGAACATTAAAAAACATATAAAAAAGACTACAATAACTTGAAATATTTGTTAACTTGTCGCTGTATCTATATAAATTTAATGTTTAGATAGTGGAAAAAATTATAAAAAAAAATTGTTTTGATTTCATATAAGACTTTTCGTTTTGGTTTTTCTAAATTTGGTTTGTATTATTTATAAAATAATAACAACTTATTTTATAAATAATGTTAGAAGAATTTTAAAAAGTTATGTAAATTTGTATTCTTAGAAATGTTAAAAAATTATTTAAATTATTTTATTTTAACAATATTTTTAATAACAAATAAAATATTTAATAATAAATACAAAATTATACCAAATAATAGTTTCTAAAATTAAAAATAATATTTATAATATTATAAAATTTTTCTACATTAACCACTTTAAAATAATATATAAACTTTATTTCTGAGTTATTTTTCTGATATTCCAAATTTACTTTTAATTTTATATCAAAATCAGGAATGAATGAAAAATGATTTCAATGTGGCATATTCTTGATGCAGGAATTCTATTCCCATGGGAATGAATATTATATTTTGTTGTTCATGTTTAAGATAACAATTGTGAGCTGATCTTGTTTTGTTTCTATTTATGCTTTTATTTTTATTTTTTTCTGTGTGTTTTCCTGGCTTTAATTGGTACTCAGAATTAGGCCAAAAACAATTTATCATAGGCCGCATGATTCTCGAAAAATGTTGGGCTAATAACCCCTAGAGTTGACCCGAATGACGCTGACCAGTGGGTAGCCGCCATAAGCCTGGCGGGCAAAGCCTTTGCCATCCACTGGATTCTGCCAGTCACTGGAATCATCCAAGTGCAGCATTTTTACTACCTGATAAGCCGCGAGCCGCAAGCCGCGAGCCCCGAGCCGACTGCCTCATTTGTGGCCGTAACCGAGAGGCCTAAAAGCGCTCTGCGAGCTCTGATCTTTGATCTCCTGTCTGGCTGTCTGTCTGGCTGTCTGTCTGTCCATTCGACTGTTTGTCTGTCTCTTACTGTTGTTTCAGGTTTACCAACAGCCAGCCCCTACGTGACTGACCCTGATGGTCCCAGTCGCGGTCCCGGTTCGGGTCCAGGTTGGCCAACTGACGAGCGCGTTATACGAGCCGAAAATTATGCTGTTTGTGTGGCGGATGGATGGATGGTGGCAGATAGAGACATGAAGCGAAGCGGATAATGATAATGGCATTCTGGTTCTTTTGAAAGCGATCAGGTTACGGCCCGAAGGGACACACAGACAGACAGAGACAGAGAGACAGAGAGAGAGAGAGAGAGAGAGAGAGGGAGTCAGACAACCAGACAGAGATATAGCCAACCAGCTCTACCTACGCACATTCACTGGCCCAGGTCGAGGCAGATGTGCAGCAAATTCACAGAATAAACACCCATTGACAAATAACCCACACAGATGCAGACGAAATGCGAAATGCGAAATTCACAATTTACAATTTACAATTAGAGTTCGAAATGCCGCGTGTCCTTTGCCCCGTCAAGGGGATTGAACATCGACAGATGTTTGTCGAGCGCATTTGCTGGCAATTATTGAAAGCTGTTCGATTCGAGAATGCAAATCAATGTACTTGGAAATTTATGGGACATGGGCTGAGCGTGTTGTCCCATAATCGATGATCAAGTGGAAATGAAAGTACGATTCGAATCTATCGATGCACTTACACAGTTCCAGCCAAATATAGACGAAGTACATGGATTTCACTTAGCTGATCGCCCAGTTACATTTGATAGGCGCTTGTGCGTGCCGCACCAGAGTTATTATCAGACCAGCGCCTTTCAAAATTTCTGGCACACACTCTCTGCCGCAGGGTGGGGAATCATGGACGGCGTTTCCCGTTGCTCAAAGTGCACGTGTTGGCACTTATGATCGCGCTGCTAGCTGCGGCCTCGCCAAGTGCTTAGATGCGGGCACATAGCCAAAAAAAAAAAGAAAAAAAAAAAACCATGTCTATATATACATATGTTATGTACATGTACATATATACATATTATATATGTGCCTATATCTATGTACATACATCATGTATACACTAAAATTCAATAGGTCAACAATAGAAGCTAGAAGCACAGTCCAAGTCCGAGGCGAAGACGCACGCCCGGCGCATACTAAAAAGCGCTTCCATCTGTTTTGGGGGGCAGCTGCCGGGCAGGGCTTGGCGTGGCTCGACTCGGCTTGGCTTGGCTTGGCTTGGCCTAGGGCTCGAGTTCCATTCAAGTGGCTGCGGCTGCGGCTGCGGCTGCGGCTGAGGCATGTAATTAATATGCGGCACTCCTTTTCCAGCACCGCCAACTATTTAGCGCAAAAGGCAACAGCAATTCTATTTCTTTGCTTCTCTTTCATTTAATTCTATTTTATGCTGCCTCTTTTTGTTGCCCAGTTCTCTTGTATTATTTATTGCTTTGCCTCGGCCATTCCCTTTCATGTGCCACCTAATGGTGCGATATCCCCACAGCAATCAATAAGCCTCTCGATATCGAATTCCATTGCAGCTCAAATCCATATTTTACTTGGGCTCCAAAGTGTTTTCTAAACATTAAATCTAATTTATTTTGCACAATTTTTTTTTCTCTTTTTTTTTTGTATTTTCTGGATACATTTAATTGAAAAGTAAAAAAAAAAAAGAAAAAAAAATATATGTACATTGTATGTATATAATATATCTGCAAAAATAGCTAATTCATTCGATTTTTTTGATTTGTTGAAATTTTTATTGAATGTGCGTTGCGATTTCAATTTAAATGTATGTAAAATATATTTAATATATGTATTTCTTTTTAAATATATATAAAATGTATATACATAAAATAAATGCATATTTATATATTATAAATAAAATAAATATATTAAATAGTAAAAATATAAAGTACTTAAGATTTGTTTTACATTTTTTAATTATAAATAAATACAAATATGTATATATAAAATATAATATATGTATACATAAAGATAATTAAATTAATAGCAATATTATATTAAGTTTGCAACATATTTTTAATATAAAAGTAAATTATTATTATTATTATTATATTTTAAGCCCAACTCAAAGCTAAAGAGCAAGAATGAATATGCAAAATATTTAGGCAAGTTCTAAAGCATATTAACAAAATTGGCATTTTTATTAAAAAATTATATAAATTATTGTAATATATGTATATTATAATATATAATTTATAGCAAGTCTAACCAAGCATTTTCTTATGAGCTCAGCTGAGACTACTTACAATTATTTATATAATACATTATTATTATTATTATTATTAATATTATTATTATTATTATTATTATTATTATTATTATTATTATTATTATTATAATTATTATTATTATTATTATTATTATTATTATTATTATTATTATTATTATTATTATTAATATTATTATTATTATTATTATTATTATTATTATTATTATTATTATTATTATAATTATTTTATATATTTTATTAAATATGAACATTAACATATTTTTTATATAATATATTATACATGTTCAATAAAATTAAACAATTAAAATAAAATACATTCTGTCTGCTTTCTCAATAATTCCACAAATTTTTCTCAAAATGCTGGTCTAAAGAACTTTGAACGATTCATAAATGTTTGTTTGATTCAATTAAAGCATATTAATGAAAATCGAAAGCTCCTCACAAAATATACGTATGTATATGTATATATATGTATATATAGTGCAGATCAATCAAATAAGGTTTCTATTAGAATACAATGGAATACGAAATTCTGTCTCTAGATGCAGCTAAACTCTTTTCTTTGGCTCTGAACTGTGAACTGCATCTGAATCATCATCAACGGCAACATGATTGTGTGATCAAACCGATTAATTTTTATGTTTTAATGTGGCACAATTTATACATATATAAGAGAGGGAGTACATAAGAGTAAGAGTTATTGTACGAGTGCTTATATACTCGAGCAGCACTCATTGAGAATGCAGCATGCCATAAGCAGCAGCACACATGCTCAAATAATAATAATAATACCCGCCTCTGACTGCTGTTGCCCCAGTTGAGTGCACACACAGAGAAAGAGACTCAAACTGAACCCTGGCTTTGCCTTTGCCTCTGCCACTGCCTCTATCTCAAGCCGATCCGCACCCGCAGCAGCAGCAGCAGCAGCAGCAGCAGGAGGCGGGGGCGTCGGCAGGGGCATGCAACAGTGGCAGCATGAGACGCCAATTCGCCAGCTCAGTTCAGTAAATTGATTCTTTAATTGTCGAGAATTGGTTACGAGTTTGTTTAACTCGCTTTGCTGCTTTTGCTTTAGCTCTTGCTTTTGCTTGTGCGGCATGGCCCCTTCCCAGCAACCCATGCCACAGTGCCCCCATCTGAGGCACGACAGCCAACAGAGAATGAGCAATGCGCATGAATCGGGCGGCTAACATGAAAACTCGTATCTGCATTCGTATCTGCATTCATCGTATCTCCTGCATCTATAGTGCAACGACGACAAGCCGACCGACATCTATGGCTGTCTCGGGCATGAGTCAGAGATTCCAAAATAAATATGTATGCAAATACCGGAGGAATTATGCAAAAGACAGACCGAGCCCCTTGTCGTGATCGACCGTCTGTCGACTGGCGATGCTCAGAGATTCGCAGTCGTGAAACTTAATGCTCAGCAAAGAGAAGAAGCAGAGAGAAAGATAAAGGAGAAGGTAAATGTAAGACAAGACAAACCAAAGCAAACTCTGATGATCATTTGGCTTATTTACCCATGTCAAGGCGTCGGAATTTGAGACCAATATTAATGCGTTGCTCTATTGATGGCCATTTGGTAGGCAGCCTTTGAGCTAAGTAAAACACTTTTTAGTGATTCGCAAAGGTTGCTTAGTCTCTGCTCACCCTTCCAGGCAATCCAATCAAACTGATAGCAATCGCATTGTTTATGGCCTGAAGGGGTTAATGGCAGCCCAGGAGCGTAGCAGGGGGTGGGGAGCAGCTATAGGATCTCTCTCTCTCTGTACGAAAAAAAACACACATTCTCACGCTTGTGCGACACGCTTGCCTAACCAAAATCGAAACAAGGAGCTGCGGCTATATCGTCGCATCGTCTGCCCTACCCTATTTACCTGGCTACGAGTTACTGTTGCTAACATCCTCATTGTGCTTCCTGCTGATGTTGTTTTT
Organism: Drosophila stalkeri; assembly: GCA_035047405.1. Classification (NCBI taxonomy): domain Eukaryota; kingdom Metazoa; phylum Arthropoda; class Insecta; order Diptera; family Drosophilidae; genus Drosophila; species Drosophila stalkeri. The sequence continues at coordinate 13,682,340 of JAWNPR010000090.1, forward strand.
CTTGTGTTGTGTTGTTGTTGTTGTTGTTGTCGCCTATTAGGCATCTATGGAATAATTAACAGCGTAACCGATATGCGAATGAATGGCACACTCACTCACTCACACACCCCGTTGCGCTGCTATTCAAAATTGGCATACTCACTTCCGATTGAATGAGTGCTGCTGCCTGCATCTATATAGTTTATATAGTATATATGCGATCGAGGGAGTGCTGCTGCCTGCACTCGGTTTATTGATCGTGATAAATAACTGCATTAATGTGACAGCTTTCGCTTATAAATTATAGATTTTACAGTTTGCATTCAACTAGCGAAAAGTAAATAGGAAAAAAAAAACAGGTAATATTTATCAATGTACATTATGATTGAGCAATAGCTGAAACGAGTTTCGCTTGCTTTTAAATGCCAATCGCTTTCATCACAAATGATAAATGATAAAGTTTATTACGAAATCTGTGAAACAGTTTTGGGGCATTCCCAAGAGTGAATCAGTTGACAGAATCATAGGCAACTGATCAGCGCAAAAGAATGTGATGGAAATATAAAAAATACAACTATAAAAATAGAAATTTCAAAAATTCTTCTACAACAGGATCTATATAAATCTATTTTAAGCAGCGCCCTCTCTAATCCTCTGACACGAGTGTGAATCACAACAAATTGTTCGTTAAGTATTTCGTCAATCTTTTAATGCTGTTCAAAGTTCAGCGCATTTGACTTGTAGAATACATTATATATAGGTCAAAAATTGTTCAATAAATTCCAAAAGACTCACACACACAGACAATCATTTGTATTTATTTGAATCTGATGTCTGTGATCAATAAGTCAGTTCAAAGGGTCTCTACACACAGAGATTAGATTATGCGCTTTCAATTGCAACAGATTTCCGCTGCACTAAAACTTGGATTATATATACATACATACATACATATATAACATATGTATATATATATTTACTATTTGTTTTACCAAAAACTTACCCAAAGCAGATCGGACGATCAGCAGCACGGCGAGCAGCAGCAATTGATTCTTTCGTACTGTTCTGGACACCATTTTCGTAGAGTCTGTTAACTGCTCGACACTCGAAAGTAATATGATAATCGTAAATGGGGGAATATATTCTGGCAGCGTTCTTTAACTGTGTCACACGTCTTCGTCTTGCCTGTGTCGCTTGTTTATTATTCTTGTGAGTTCCCACAAAATCACACAAATTATTGCCGAGTAATTAATTATTGAAGTCGATGATTCTCTTTGCGTTCAATGTCCCAATTTTCAGCCTACATATTCAGCACTTTTCCACAAGAGAAACGTAATTACTTTGCTTTGTACTTTTATTTATTTATTCTTTATTCTTTTCTTTTTTTTTCTCTCTCTTTTTTGTTATTTTAGTATTTTGATTTCTGGCTTCGTTTACACTTCACAATCCGGCACAGATAAACGAACTTCACCAAAATTTTCTGTTCACAATTAATCCAGGGTAAGAGTTCCAGCCGATAACGTTCCGATCAGCGTCTACGCACAAAAGTTGACTGCATGAAGTCGTCTCCGTTGGATTGTATGCGAGGCGCGAATTTATGAATTTAACTTTTTCCAATTCGTTCGGCTAGTTTCGGCATACGGTGTTCGGCTTTCGGCTTTCGTCTTTCGGCTTGTCGTTGTCGGCTCTCGTCTGCTCGGCTCACTGGGATTCACTGCACCGTTCGCCGCAAGAGCACTAATACGAATGACGTTCGCGTCGCATAGTTGTTGGCTCCAGCATTGTTGGTGGTTGAAGAGACAGCGCGACAGAGGCAGCGGCAGTGGACGATGTCAGAGAGTTTGGCTAAAGAGAGCCGAAATTATGTGTAAAGAGAAACGCACATTGCCTGTCATTTGAAACTTAAAGTTCTTTTCTTTATTTCAAAATGAAAATATTTTTGAAAAATAATGAATTAACTAACTTTTTTAGGTAGCAATTAATTTTTTTATTTTGAATTCTTATTAACATTTAAATTATTATGAATTTTCAGTTTGCGCAGATCATAATGTCGTATGAGACAGCTTTCTGATTAGATTTTTCAAGCCATTAATCAGAATTGCACTATTTCCAATCAGAATGAGATCTAATCATATAAAATATAAAATAAATGAAAATAAACAGGCCAATATGATGTTTCAATTGCATTTCAATTATTTGTAAAATTAAATCTAATTTAATTTCAATAAAAAATTTTATATTATTATTTATTTATTATTTAATTATTTATATTTATTTGTATTTTATTCACGTGCTTTTATTTATTTAATTATTTTTATTATTACTTTTATTTATTATTATTTTTTTTGCTTTTTTATTTATTATTTTTTTTTTTGTTTATTATATACTTATCTATTTATTTATTTTATTTAAAATTTTAATTTATTTAAACTTTGCAACTTTTAGTGCTGGGTTAAAATAGCATTGACATCAGTTAATTTCCAAGTTTCCTGACATGATTTCAATCCGAGTGTGTGATTGACGTGTTTTTTAATCTATAAATTATTCATTTGATGCATCGTTAATCGTTTCACTCATTAAAAATTATTTACCTACAGATGATTATTCAGGCAGTTTTTGCTTTTAGCATATATTAGTTTCTGGTTTGTTCAATTACGGAAATGCCAGGCAAAAATGTCTTAAGTAATCAGCTAATGTAATGTCTATAATATATAGAAACGTTTTCATAATAAAAATCACGAGAAAATCGAACTTACAAGTGCTACCAGCTGCTTTTCCTGATTGGCATTAGATTTTACTGACGATAGCTTTTTATAAACATGGATAGAAAAACTATACTTAGTGCTGATGTGGAAAATTTTTAATTTTTTACGCTTTCAGAAAGCGTAAAGAGTATATGGGAATATTAATTAATGAAAAATTTAAATATATATAAATGATATATATTTAATTTATTTTATATTTAAAAAAAAAACTTTAAAAATCCATTAACTTATATTTTACATCTTAATTTGTCCTCTATCTACTCTCTCAGCTAGCTTCTATATTCTATCTACTCTCTCAGCTAGCTTCTAACTTACAGAAATGATTATTAAAATAACAATTATTTTAATGCAAGAACGAGCATAAAGCAGTTGCTGATGCCCTATTAAAATATTCTTATATATTTATTTATAATCAAATTATGATTAAATACATTTGGTATTTATTTAAATTGTGCTAATCGGATTGGAGATAAAAGATTTAACATATTCAAATAAGAAAGCAAAAATTATTTATGCTAGTTTATTGCAATTTAAAAAATAAAATAAAAATAAACATGTGTAACTTTTAAATTTAACATTTAGCGGAAAGGAATTATTTGCTCAGACTACAAGCAAAACATATGTGAAAGCAACTCCTGACATATTTATACAAATATGTTAACATATATAGCATACACATATATATTTATATACATATGTATACACTATATGTAGGTTAACTGAAAGGCAATCGGTTGGCAATTAATTTGGTATTCAGCTCGCAATATTGCATGCAAAAAGGAAACGTAATTATATCATGTTTATCTGCTTAAGGCATTCCTGTGCCAAATACTTTCGTATTTATTGGGCATTGCAAATTTTCGTAGCAAGTAATTTTCTGCTGTTTTCCATTTAAATATGTTCTACATGCAGTTTCTCAGAAGAGACGAGACGACGAGACTGAGATGCATTTGCAGTCTCCAGTTGCAGTTGCAGTTGCAGTTGCAGTTTCCATTTGCCATTTGCCATTTGCAGTTTGCTTAATGAAATTGCAACGTTCCCAGCAAAATGTTTTTGTATGGGAAGCCCAACGATTGCTGTGATTTACTCCAGCATCGCAGAGAGGCTGACTGGGGGAGCCAAACAAATACATATACATAGTATATACAGATGATGTTCGTGTGGGCAGACAGTGTCTGCAATAACAGTATAAGACACATGTAACATGCAATGTAACATTTGCTGATATCTCTTGTCGAGTTGAAGCGAGACAAACAAACAATTAAAATTAATCTACGACCATAAAACAAAGTGCGTATTGTGCGAGAGTATCTCGCGGATGCATTATGCATTTCCATCTACATATATATGTATGTGTGTGTGTGTGTGTGTGTGTATGCACATTCATCTTGTTGTTTGTGTTGTCTTATGTTGGGGACTGTTGGGCTGCCTGGTTGCCAAGTTTTGTAAACATCCGCAAAATCTACAGATTTGGGGGCAGCAGCATCTGAGATTTTCTTTTTTTCTTCTGTTGTTCATCTCCAACTGCACATGTTCGCGCCTGCAGCTAAGCTGAGCAAAGCAATGCGAGGATATTAATCAAATATTTATATTTACACGTAGACAACGCACACATTGTTGCTGGTAGGCAGAGGCGAAGGCAGAGGCTGAGGCAGAGGCAGCAGCGGCGGCGGTGGCGGCATTCACCAAATTTTCTGAGAATTGCTTTACAACTTTGAAAACAAATTAATCAAATAAACAACGACGACAATTCATATATATATATATATATATATATATATATATATATATATTTGTGTGCATATATATCCATCCGTATGTGTGTTGGTTAAAAGCTGTGCAACAATGAAAAGATCTTTATAGCTGGCCTTAGCTGCCTCTTCATCTCAGTCGCTGCGCAGACTCCCCAGCCGCTGGCTAAGAGAGCGACAATGTGCACACAGCAAAGAGAGCGTTAGAAACAATTCTAAACATAGTTGGCAACGCGAGTCACACGCACCAATACAGGCAAACAAATGTGTGGGAGTGTGTGTCGCGGGGGTTGTTTTGCTGGTGTTTGTGCAAAACAGAGCAGTTCATGATGGATGAAACAGGACCCACGGTCTCAGCAAAACAGCAACTGAAATAATTGTTTGGAATTGGAAGTGTCAGCAAATGTGCGAAAGAATTTCAATCTTCCACTGAGCAATATTCTCACTCCACATATGTAAACATACACTGACAACAACAGGATGAGAGACAAACATACATAGTGTTGGGGAAACACAATAAACATTTGCTTTAGATAGGGAAGAGTTGTTGAGATGGAGAAATAAATTTAAGAAAGTATAAAAAATAATAATAAAATGGTAATAATAATAATTACAATAATAATATTAATAAATATAAATAAAAATTATAAGAGAAATTATATATTTATATTTTTTAAAAATATGTTTTATTTTTTTAAATTTATTATTAGAAATCCATTTATATAAAAAATGAACAGAACAATAAAAGAAAAGAGAAATAACTGAGTGAGAAACCTAAAGTAAAACAAATAATTTACATTATGATTATATTTTATACACTCTTAGAATATATTATTCCATTTTTTTTGTTTAGAGTATACGTAGCTAAAATTTTCATAATATTACATATAAAATAATATTTTCAATAATTTTTTTATTATTATATTTTAAGCACTCTTAGAATATATTATTGCATTTTATTTTTTCTTTTAGAGTATTTGTAGCTATAATTTTCATATTATAATATTTTCACAATATAATTTTCATTAAATATTTTTTAGTTTGTTAATAAATCATACTTTTAAAATTTAAGATTTCCATTTAACAAATGGGCTTTATATTGACCGAATTTCATGCTTTATTCCTTCTTCCTTCACTCACAGTGTATTCCATATTGCACTGACCTAGGCATCGCAACGTTCCTGCACACATAACATACCACATATGCAAACACACAAACACACACACACACATACATACACTCATATATGTATTGTGAGCACCCTCTATAAGTCAACAGCTTTACGACATTTAGGCCATGGGCTGGCTGTTATTTTGTAAAGTTTCATTTTGTGGTCGCATTCGCGCATGGGCATGCGATGCATACCAAATGCGAAACTCCACTTGAGCGACATTTCAATATACCTTGTATCCTCGCTGGCTGGCCTGGTGGCCCAACCAAATTTCCAATTGGGCAGCAAGTTTGCCAGTGTTGCCAGTGAGTCATCGCCCATCATCATTCGCGCTCGCATTCGCATTCGCATAGTTTTCGTTTTTATTTCCTTTTTTTTTCTGTGTTCTTTTTATGCTGCACTCGTCCTACACGATTCGTGGTGTGCTCTTCTTGTTCTCAGCGAGAAGCGACGCGAAGCGGCGCGACGCCCCAAGCAAAGCGACCAAACAACCAAAGCAACCCACGCAAAAGTTCAGTTTCTCAGTGTCGCTCAGTGTGAACGGGTTTCTCGGGTCTGGTTATCGCAAAGAAAAAACAAAATAAAAAAAAAAACAAATAAAATTAAGAGAAAAATAAAAACAAAAATCCTATTTAATTCGTATAGCAAAGTGATAAGGATTTTTTCCTTCAGCTCAATTGCAGTTTCGTTGCACAAAATGTGGCGAATGACACATCTCCTGCTGCTGGTCCTCTGCATCGGATCTCTATGGATGACAGGTACTAATCCAGCCCGATTCCAAATACAATCTGTTCAATGTTTTCGAATAGCTAGGCATCAGCATGCGGCATTTGCATTCAGTCCATTCACTTTACGCACAGACAATTATTTATAGCACACTTGGCATTCATAACGAGAGAGAAATACATACATACATACATACATAAATACATATGTATGCATGTACATACATTTGCAATATTGGAATATGAAATATTCATGCAGACTTCTGATCCATTAGCCATGTCTCTAGCCAACTTAGCCAACAGCAATCTAGCCAAAAACATGCAAAGTTTATCAATCATACGTCACGTTGACAGATCTGCCAATTGAAACGAAACATATATAGTCTATATGTAGATTCATAATATTTTCCACTTTTCTCTTGACTGCATAAAACTATTCAAAGAATAAATATTATGAGCATATAAAAGATTTTCCCCAAGGTTACTTGGCTCGATTCATTGTTTCCATATGGCATTCACTCTGTCTGTTGCTGGCTAAACAATCCTTCAAGTTGTATAAGCACATAGATTATGGCGTGATTAGGCAAAGTGCCTACAGTTTAGCTCAACTGGATGCATAACACAAAGTGCAAAATGCGCGAGGAGGCAGCGCTCAAGAAATCGATGGATTAACCCAACCCAATGCAACTGAAACCCAACTCAACCCAATCCAACTTAGCCCTTCTCTCTAGACAAGTGCATTGCCCCCACCCCCTCCTCGCTAACTAACATATAAGTTGGCCTACGTTAATTTGCATACGCTGATTACTTTGCAACTATTTAAACATTTTTAAATCCAGCTCGACCTAAAAGATATGCTATAAAATTTTAGCCAATCGAGCTTTGAGTAAACTTTAACATATTAATATAATTTTATATTATATTATAATTAATAATAATTTAATATTCTCATTTACTTGGCATTTGTATGCTCTATCATAAATTAAAAATAATAATAATAATAAAAATATATTGACTTTAGCTTAATGCAAATGAGGCTAATGCAGCTAGAGTCTTCTTACTCTAAGTACCTGCATCTATTAAATTGATTGGATATTTTATATACGCCCACTTTGGACATTTCAAATCGGAAGTCTTTAAATATTTCACAGCACGCACGCTTATAAACGCTGTTAAAGCTAAGGATTTCCTTTATAACTGTCATATAGATTACTCAGACTAGATATGTCCAGAGCACGTAGATGCATAAAAATCAGCTGAGATAAAATAGTTATATAATTATTGTTGACTCTATATTAAAATAAATTTTTAAATATATAATTAATACTATATTTAATATAATTAAAATACATTTTAAAATTATTAGTTATACTTATATTTTTTAAAAAGAAAAAACAGGAAAAAGTTACTAAAATATATATATATTTTTTTTTGTTTTCGTCACTTTCAATCTCATATTCAAATAAATAATATATTAAATAAATAATTATAAATAAATTATAATTAAAATTGATTTAATGCTTTCTCCAAAATTAAATTAAATTTTTCATATGCTTTGCAACATAAAAACAATTATATCTGTTTAATAATTTCTGTATTCTATTTGTTCATTTTTTACAAATTCATTTAGAATTTAATTTTTATGCCCTGAAAATAAAAATAAATAATCAAGGTATATGTTGAAATACAGCTTCAATTAGACTAGTATTTCCATGAACAATTTGGGCTGAGTTTTACTTGCAAAATTTAAAAAAGAAATTAAAACAAAAGTTTGAATAGAGAAAATTGTCAACAAAAAAAAAAAATGAGCATGCCAAATTATTTGGATTCATGCAAAATTTAAGAGAGAAATTTGAAGACAAAGAGATTTTTCAAGCATGAACAAAATGTTCTCTTTGTATTTAAATTTTTATTAGTTTTTGCAATTCTTGGAAGAGCATAAATAATAAATGTATATATGCATAAATATATATATTTGTATATATTATAATGAATATATATTCCTATATATATTATTGTCACCGTCATATAATAATAATCATAATAATTGTTGAATAGAGTTCTCTTGTATTAATGAATGGAAAAATTATGGTCATTGAATTCCTATTCACATCTAGTTACATATTCAACATGACATATGGCAATAGATTCCATATGAGAATGAAACTTATCGATAATTTAGTCACGTCTAGACATACATATATTTAGCAATAGTGAATTTCCTTGTAAACCGCGCAAATCATCAATGAGAAACGCGTCTTGGCTGACCAAAGGAATGAAACGATGACAAATTGATGAAATTCGGAAGGCGCGTGTGTAGTGCGCACCACCGAACACCACTGACTCGACGGTGGTGCTGATGAGCTAGCTAGCTGTACGCATTTGTGTGGCTAACCGCAAATGGACAAATTAGTGCCACAGCACACACTCATCCATGGAGTGGAGCATGGGGGACAATGAACAATGAATGGGAGATGGGGGCAATGAGTACATTGGATAAAAATATCAGCATGATTAAAGTGACTTTGAATAATAAAACAGTTAAGTGAATAGGGGGAAATGAGTGCGTAACATTTTTTCTGAATATGTTCTTTTTAATTATTATTAATATAAACATATATTTGACAGTTGAGCTGCTAATGAAGGCATTAGCATTGTTAAATGAAAGCTTTAGCAATTGCATTTTTACATTAAAGTTGACCTTGATTCTTTTTATTTAAGATGATTATTGAGACTGAATATTAGTTTAATTTTAAATTATGTTGTAAATGAAATATGAAGTAATGTGGGCATGGCAAAACTTGAATATGAAATATGAAATCTTTATTACTCTCACAAATTCTTGAGAATCGAGTTCTTTTTCTTATTAAGTAAATAAATAAATTTTTATTAAATAACGTTGACATTTTGTTTACATTAGCAAACAAATATATAAAATTTGATGACAATAGTTTTTCAAATATGCTCAGAGAACGGAAGTTTTATAAGGTTTTTGATAGATTTCATGGAAATGAATGTCTTTCGAGGCGTTTAACTCGAAAAGTTTTCACAAATGAATATATGAAGAGCAACAAAGATAAAAGCAACAAGTTCTGAAATGCCTTAGCTATAGCTAAAGCTATAGAATTGTTATTCGAGAGTAACTGAATCAGAGCATGAATCATGCTTGGCTTTTACATAAATTTAATCAAATACAATACATTTTGAATTCCCAATTTCGATGAGTTCACTCAATAACAGTCGATAATCTAAGCAAATAAACAGTTTAAGAACGTTTTTATGTCGTTTGCTTATTCAAGTTTTTTTTTTTTTTTTTTTTTGCAGTTCAAGCAATTTTTATGTAAAGCTTCATTGAATCTTTTTATATTGCAAAGAATTATGGTATGCAAAAATATGATCGAATATGCAACATGTTTATGCGTGAAAACTCCACAGTTTGTTAAATTTATTATAAAATTTAAAAATAAAAATTAAAATAATATTAAAATAAAAAAATAAAAAATTTAAATTTAAAATTAATATTAATATTAATATAATAAAATTAAAAATTAAAATAAAAAATGGAAATTTTAAATTAATATTAATATTAACATAAAAATTAAAATTAATATTTTTATTAATTTAAAGCTAAATTAAAATTAATAATAAAATACAAATTAAAATTAAAATTTTAAATTAATAACAATATTGATATAAAATTAAAATTAAATAAATATTGAAATTATATCAAATATTTTCTCACTAAAAGTGAATTAAATTTTAAATAAAAAAAAACAAAAATAATAATTAAAATCAACATTAAAATAAAAATAACAATTAAATAAAATGTTAATCTTGATTTACTATAACAATTATAAAATATTATTATACAATATTAATTTGTTGCCATTTATCGTAGAACGTAAACAATTGTTGATTTGAACATTAATTTCAATTGGCATTTCGATTTGAACTGGTTTGCAACTAGTTAAAATGTCAATTACAATTATTGAGTTGAAATGCAATTTTATAGCTAAAAGTGCTTCTAGTTGACAGCTCTCGGGGTTTTAATGAAATTCTAAATTTACAGCTGTTTCTAGTTTACAAATAGTTTAGATATTTTTAACTATCTAATTGCTGCAATTACTGCGTACTGAACTTACTTTAACTATACAAAAGTCTTAAACTCAAGTCCAGAAATGCACACAAATGCTCTTGAGTTTCTAGAGCTGTGACCCAATTTCCTTGGACTCCCACAAGTTGTGGCTAAGCGTTCGATATGCTCGATAAACAGGATAAATAAATTAGCGCACGCTGTGCTTGTGGCGGGTATTTGCCAATTTGAGCGCTGAACTAAAAGTGCAAATGACGCAAGCGATATGCGAGCCATATTGTTGGAGCCTTGACATAAATCAATATACAAAGCATACCCGTGTTTGAAATCCCGAAAAATGTCTGTCCTGACTGACTGACGGACGGATAGACAATTCCCGCTGAAACATATAATGACCTCGAAGCGTTGACATGGCATAGCTGGGCATGGCATGTGTAGAAAGACTCGGCAACTATGGGGACTATGTGCTCTGAAATGGGCGTTGACACGCTGCCAGTTGCGAGCTGCGCCCTTTTCCTAATGGTTTCATGTTGTAGGTCGTCGTCGTCGTCGAGTGGGTGTAGCCTAGGAGTTTGGGAATCTAAGCCCAAGGCCCAGCCGATGTTAAGCTGAAAAATCTGAAAGAGTTTGAAAGGGAGAGGGGTATGGGTCGGCTGTAGAGTGGTTTTCAATGCATAATTGAGCCTTAATTACGTCCAGGTGTGTTGACCTTGCCTCGCCCATATTTACTAATCTATGTATATATATATATATATATATATCCACTAATACACACAGCCCATGCCGAGGAGACGTCGAGCGACTATGAGAATGACAATGATTATGGCGAAGATGACCCAGCACGCTCGCCTGGCAACTTGGCCAAATCAACAGCAGCTCCACTTGTGCCCTTTTTCAATCAGAAGGCAGCCGTGGTTCATGTCGATGCGAATGCAACTATTGTGAAGATCAATTGTCCAGTGAAGAACTATGATGGTAAATTCTATAGCACTTGGCATGTCTACCACATTAAGTAACTGATTTCATGCCCTTGCGTTTCCTTTTTAGTCAAACACCACGTAATTCTCTGGTATCGCGAGGACACGCTGATCATGACGAACAACCAGTCGGTGATCGACATCTATAAGTTGGAGAGTCCATTCGTACTCATTGCGCCGCTGGCCAATGCAACGGGCCACAGCTTCCAGTGTGAGGTGTTGCCGTCGGGCGTGCGGCACATCATCGACGTCAAGCTGGGCCCAACCCCACCCAGCCCATCTCAGCCAAACTCGACGCCGGCTAGCCAGAACTCGGCGCCTCTCGCCCTCAGCTGGCCAACAGCTTTGAAGTGTCTCATTCTCAGCGTACTTATTCATGCACATTTCTAAACAAAGAATTACAAAGAAATATCTCCCATGTGGAACAATACATTTAACTAATGAATGCACCACCGGCACCACAGCGCACAATCAAGGACGAGCTTGAATCCAAAATAGTTAAATCTCAGCTGATTTCGCATTCGCAAATGCCTTGGTTCCATTTCCATTGGATTTCAAATGGATTGCTTCTATAATTAGGTGTTGCTTTATTAATGTAGACTAGCCATAAGAGATAATATATATATATATAGTATGTATATATGCGCCTATATACAAATGTTGAACAAATCTGCTTTATTATATTACATGTGAAAATGCTTATCAATATACAGGATCAATAGCTGCTAGACGAAAAGGAATAAAAGAACAAAAAGTATATAGAATTTACAGTTCACTATGTTATTATTGATCCAATTCAGTTGCCTTAGTTAAGAGTTTGTTGTTTCAATATCTAAACAAAAAAAAACTATAAATTTGTTTTTATTTGAAACTGTTTAACAAAGATATTTAACTTAAGAAACTAGCATAAAAAACATAAGATTCCAGCAGTGAAAAAAAAAAAAAATAGTAAATATTTTCAAAAGATCTTTTCTTTTAATATATATATATTTTGTTAAAACTCTAATGAAACAAATGCATAAAATGTAAAATTTCCAAGTGTCTTAAAGCGATGCAAATATACAAAGAAATAAAATCAAGAAATATTTTGAAAATCGAATTTTGGAGCTGTTTATGCTTTGCTGCAGTGTAATCAATGCAGAAGCCGTTAAAAAAAAACACACAAAGACAAAAACTTCAATTTCAGCCTTTCATAATGAGAGTTTCGTGAAAGAAAACCCACCCTTAGAGGGAACATACGGAACACACTCAGAGTTCCATAGAGCGCAGCGAAAACTGAATAGTGGAGCGAATAGGGGCGAATGCAGAAGTAAACACCCGCCGCGTTAGACAGAGATAGACTCTGTCCCTCTACCACTCCCTCTCGCTCTCTCTTTCTGTCGCATAAGCAGCTGCAGTGTTTTGTGGGTAGGAATTCCGCAATGTGCGCAGGACATGCAGGCCATATGGCCCAGGCAGGCAAGCACAATAGGCTAGGCAGAGCCAGGGTGGGCAGAGCAGCCGACACAAGCCAAGCGCGGCTCAAGAAACAAGAAACTTCCTGCGACGACAGTCGACAACTGCACGGCAAACAGGACACAGCTAGTGAGCGAAACAAATCTGTGCTGCATATCAGAGAGATAGATACTACGAAGCATTTCAAATGATTCCCAGCACAGAAATCATTGACACAGCTCAAGCTGGCTTTGAGCTCCCCATCAATATGTGCGCCTGGAGCGAGGAGAGCCGCTGCAATCAGCTGCAAACAGCCGTGGCTGTCTATCAACGTATTTTGGAGCGCATGCAAAGGGAAACTAGCTGCCAGGACAACAACAGTGCAGCGAATGCATACGAAGAAATATTGAAACAAATTTGGATTGCTACTTTTACGGGCGGCAACATTTACTACCGAACGTAGCAAGAGCTTCTAAGAAAAAATTTAAATTTAAGTATAGAACAGAATAGATGTAAATATCATATCAATTCAACAATTTATAAGTGTTATAGAACTAAATGTATTTTAAGCTGAACTAAAACCAAATAAAATGTTATATCTGATTGAAGAAATGATCAGTTTTAAGAGATTTCTAGACGAAATAAATATAAATTGAAATATAAATAAAAAATCGAGGCATTCTTTGATAAACAGAAAATATAAAATCATGTTCCAAATCATGCCAAACCTTTCTCGTTCTCTTGTTGAAAATATAAAAAATCCCCTATTAATTACAAAGGCTTAATACAAATGATTTTCTTTTATCTAAAGTAACTTGTTCAGATAACAACGTAACAAGGCTAAGCAAATGGTATACATATTGCATTTTAATATATATAGTGCTGAGTGCTAAAAAAAATCCAGATGAAAAGATATTCCACAACGAATTTGCCCACACTGTAGCAGCCCAAGCACAGCGCCAACCAACCTTTACATTTCCATACAGTATAAAAACTAAAATAAAAAAATATGTTTAAATGTTTTCATATTTTCTTTTATTACATTTTTAAAAAAATATTTTCAAAGAATATATTTGTTCAGTTTCTATTAAATACATACCTTAGATATTGTCTAAGTGCAAAATCTGCTGAAATACCAAAGGGAATTATATACAAAAAAAAAAAAAAAAAAAAAACATGATATCTAGTTTCTGATTATTCCTCAGAAAATGATCATCTCGTCTGCTGTAAAGCTAATTTATTGTTCATAATTTACATTGAATGTGGGACTGGTTTTTTGTTAGTATTATTGTGCTGAGCATATTTATTTGTTTATTAAAATTTGTCAAAATTTATAAAGTTTTATATAGTTTCATTTGATCTTATTGTAATATGCGCATATTTTGTTATAAACTTTAACTGTTTATTGATTTCTTTTAAATATATAAATATATTGATCCAAATTTATTTGTTTATAAACAGTGTGATTCCCAGTTGAAATGGAATCTTTTTATTTAATTTATAAATTCTATTACTAGGGCGTTATTTTAGTATCTATTTATAATCAAAGTTTATTATAAGCTGCTTTTAGTTTATTAAAATTGATCATTTCATTCTTTATTCATATTATTCTTATTCCTTATTCTTCACTCCAGACTAATTTAAAATATAATTTGGAAAACATAAAAAATAGTCAGGTTATTCACAACCTTTCGGGTGCCGAATTATAAGAATACTTATAGGGAGGAGCGTGAATTTAAAACATTTTAATATTATAATTTTATATTTATGGAATTATTTTTCATATTTGTTTAGCATTGGGCATTTTCATCAAATACATTTTCTCACCCAAGGCCTAAACAAATTGAAACATTTTCTTGATTCTGTTTTGCTTTGTTTTGTTTGAAATGAGAATTGTTTTATTTATTACTATTACATCGTCTTTGCTTGCGGCTGAATTATAATTAAATAGTTTTGTATATTTGTATGGTTGAACTTCTATTTTCTTACGAGCATTTTTGCTTTGCTTTCGTTATTTTATTTATACTTTTTCAGAATGGTGTACGTATTCGGTTTATAAGACTTGATGGGTGGTTCGCGCATACGTTTCATGTCAGTTTGGTATGGCTGTGGCCGTTTATATGCAGCTGCGTTTGTTGGTATTATTGATGGGCGTGCTATAAAATGTTATGCATTTTTAATATTTTATACATTTATGTAAATTGAAATAGGCATAGAGTTATGTATAGAGATAGTTTATCATTGAATAAGAATTAGTCATCAGTTAGCTCAACTGCATTTTAATATTTAGATATTTGCATAGATAATGCAATCGATTTGATTTATTTCGATTCATTGATATCGAACCGCCCAAAGAGAAGAGCCCCTCAATTGTTAAGTTATTTTTTATAGATTGAGATTTCTAATCGAATCGTTGGCTTAACTTACGTTTGGTATATTCATATCCAGATGGTGCGCCACGCTTGGCCATTCGATGATCATACTCGTAGGCCACCTCTTCCGCCTCTTCGACTCTAAAAAATAATATTATTATTTTAAAAGCTGACAAAATGTAAAGCTCAAATATTTGCAGTTCAGTTAGGTATACTTGCTTCCATTGATTATTTGACGCTTACAGAGAAATGATTTAAAATTATACTTTACAAGTAACTTACTCGGGCGGATTTTCCGCTGCTCGCTTGATAAGATTCAAGTATTTCGGTGCACCGCTGCTGCCGCCAAATTTCTTGTCAAATACGGATCTACAATTTGCAATTATGGTATTGCAGAATTTATATATAATGATATATGGACATATTTTAACATACCTGTACGCTTCTAGATTAGGTCCATGTATATTCTTGGCGGACTCTGGATCCATTTCCATTAGCTCGCGCAACTGTTCGTGGGAGACTTCGTCGTTTTTGTCTGGAATTAGATACTTACGGATCTCGGCCAAAGCATAGGCGATGCGAGCATAGCACTCAGCTGGTGTCGCCACAGTGCTCACTTCGAGAAATAGATCCTTTTGTAGATGAGCATACCGTGGATCTCCTGAGCTGCGCAGCTGCTCCTCCTTGCCGCGATCGCGTATTGAACTGCGTCCTTTGATCGCAATCTTGCATTGGGTTTCATCCTGCAGACGGCGCAAGGAATTGCCTTTAGGCCCCAGAATCTTACCAGTAAAATTGAACTACAAGGAATTGGTCAAGTTTAAATTAATTGTTTCTTAATTTTTTCATTCGTAATACCTTGGGATACTGCTTGACGGGCACGAAAACCTTTTGTGTGATTTTCATTGGCTTCTGTTTGTAAACATCAGCATAGAACTCGCGTCCAGGTATGCGGCCAGTGCAATAAACACGATCCACAGCTGAAATTCAATATATACATACATTACGCATTTTTTTCGTTTTCTTTTTCTTTTGTACCCATTACCTTCGTCAATTAGCAACGCGCATAATGGGAACTCAGCAGACAGACGCTGGCGTTCCTCATCTAAATCGGCCAGGAATTTTTGAGCTACTTCGTTTAAGCGGGGCTGGTGCTCATGTGGAGCTGGCTTTTCATTGAAATCACTACTAGCACTATCCATTTTAATATTATTATTTTTTCAATTAAATTCACGTGAAAATTGTGTATAATACTTTCTACGCTTCTAGTTTTCTTCTTCGATTAATTTTGTGAAATTTTCATTGACAGATACTAAAACGATAAAAGTTGCACGACGTCATCGATAGAAATGTCATAATGGCATCGATGCCACAAACAATACATCGATACCTATTTTTGGCGGCGGAGTACACTGTTGCACAAAGTAAACAGCATTCACAATTAAATTTAGAAAAAGGAAGAATTACAATGGCAAGTGAAGATTTGTTTCGAAATGAGTACTCCGAGGAGCCAGACCTGGGACAAGACTTTCAAAAAGACGAAGAAATGAGTACAGAAACCGGTGAACGCGACAGCGAAGACGTAGAGCAAACCACTGTGGAAAACAGTACGAACAGCTCCGCAAATATCAATCAGCCGGCTGCCAAGAGCCCGGATCCCTCCAAAACAAGTAAACTTACTGGTATTACTTTTTCAATTACAAGTCTTACAATTTTTTTTTTTTTCATTTTAATGTGCGCGCAGGCAACGGCAACAAGTCCTCCGAACATGAACACGACGCCAAGCTTACGCAGCTGCCAATGGGTCGCATTCGGAACATTATGAAACTGGATCCAGATCTTCAAATTGCATCAAATGAAGCTGTCTTTGCAGTGACAAAAGCCGTTGAATTATTTATCGAATCACTTGCTCGCGAGGCATACACCTACACGGCGCAGGCCAAAAAGAAGACCATACAAAAGAGAGACGTAGATCTCGCCATATCCGCCGTCGATAGTCTTATGTTCTTGGACGGTGCATTGAATTTTTGAAGGACCCCAAATAAAGAAAGTCCATTGTGATATTGTAATTATTTTAGTTTGAGTATCTAGAGGAAAACGCTATATGTTTGTTTCTATTATAATTTTTTGTTTATTGGGGATAGTGTTCGACGAACAGAGAGAAATAGATTAAAAATATTAGATTTTATTCATTCTATGTTTTCAATGCGCACATCATCGTTAAAAATTATAAATAATATTCATGTATATTAGACAACTATGGATTTAGTTCTCTTTTTTGAGTTTTAAGTTTTATATATAACGTGGAAAGCTCTGAATTTGAACGTAACCGGGAAAATTTTTTTGTATTTTTTCGCTTTTCTTTTATTTATTGAAGCCGTTTACATACTTACTTTGTCGTTGGGCGTTTCTGTTATTTTTATTTGTTTGATTAACTTTTATTGTTTATCTCTTCATAAACTTATTTGAAAAATTATTTCAAAACTTACGCTAACATTTTTTGTTTAGAATAATTAGGGGTTTTCTTTTTAATTACGATTGCATATAGGTGTGTGTATAATGTTGTTTTTGTTTTTATTCTCTTCTTATAGTTTAACTGATTTTGTGAATTGTATTTTACGATTTTTACAAAATATTTTCAAGTTTGATATAGATGTTTACTTTCTTATCTTTTTTGTTGCATTATTAATTTTTGTTTTTTTTTTTTCCTCTCTCTTTGTTTGGTTTTGACACAAATTAAATATTTGAAACAACAATTACTATAAAATAGGTTTTGCATTTGAATTTTTTTTTTTTTTTTTTTATTTATTTTTATTTATAAATAGAGTATGAATAGATTTGATGTATTTATTGGTTGGATTATTGGACTTTAAACATTTTGGTATTTTTTTGTTGTTGGTTGTATTTTCTTTTTATTTTAAATTTTAGCTTGGGGTTTGCCGCTCTCATCGCTGCATACAAACTACTTAGCTTTGTTGGTTGGTTGATTTGTTGATTGGTTGGTTGATTTATTGAGATAAATTAGCGCATTTTTGGATATGGAGCCGAGCGATAACGCACGCTTTCACGAGAACGTGATCCAGTTTCATAGTGAGCCGATGAATGTGATCCCGAGTTCGATGTTGTGGGTCTATATGACGATGAGGAACGACCGTTGCTTGGTTTTGCTATTTTGGAAAGAATTTTATTTGTTGTTTAGATTTCAATTGTTTTTGTCTCTGTGCTGTTATTTTTTTTTTTTTGCTGTTTTTTTTTCTTTTCTTTTCTGCATTAAATTTTTTTTTGAATATAAAAATATATTTTTTATTGGTCTTAAAATAGATAACAAACAAAAAAAAATAAAGGAGTTTAACCGGTTTTGAATGCACTAGCCCCAGTAAGTTAAAACATATTGTTTTATTTTGATTTTTGTTATCATCTTATTTTCTTTACTTTATCACAGATAAATGTTTAATTTTTTTAATGGATGAGAATTGAATTGAATTGCGTTAAATGTTTTGTGTTTGGAATGCTTTTGTACGAATTGCTGTTAGTAGAGAGTAGTTTGTCTTGAGCTTCTGATTTTCGTTTTGCATAATTGTGAGATTTGAGAGTTATTTTTGATCGATCGCCTGTTAGGCGTAGTGCATTTAAAATCTTGTTAAATATATATAGGTATATATGTGGATGTAACTTCCGTTTTTTTTCCTTTTTCATAATTTCGTTTCGCGTTTTTTTTTTTAAATTAATATATTTTGGTATTTTAATTAGCTTCTCTTGGTATTTTTTTACGCGCGATTTGTATTTTTTCTGTTTTCTTTTTTCTTCTGTTTTATATTTTATACGTTTGTAAACAGTCCAGCTGCGGAAAAGACATTAATTATCTATTTACGACTGTTCTTACCTGTGTAGGCCGCTGCATAAGATGAGGAAGACGAGTGCGGATGATACTCACGTCGGTAGTCGCGCTCATATGAGCTACTGTCTGCATATTGGGCATGATGACTCGAATGCTTTGACGACTGGGGCGGAGGCGGCGTCGCATATCGATCATATTCTCCATGGTGATCATATAGCTCGTGATCCCGTGATCTGCGTAAATGAATACCAAATGCAAATTGATGCAAATTAGTGGCAAATATTCTTAGTCAGGTTCACCTAGTCACCTACCTATGAGCCTTAACAATGCCGTAATTGGGATCGTCCATTACATAGCGGGCCTTTTCGAGAATTGAATACACCTTCGGCTTAGATGTGGCTGGCGGTGGTGTGCTTTAATGAAATAAAAATGATTCAATGCACATTTCTTTTTTTTTTTTTTTTAGCAATTCAAGTGAAATATCTATATATATAGATATAACTGCTAACTCCCTAGTTCTATATTGGCCCAAAATTGAAAAAAACCGGCATCAATTGAAAAGTCTATATAGAAAGTACAGCTACTGGAAATAACTAAAAATCGAGATTGATTTGTTGAACTGTGCTTTGAAACTATCTCAAATATCTCTCGTACACATTTAAGCATTGAAAAACTATCTATTTGCAATCTTAGCTGAATCATTTAGAGTGCTCAAACAGTGCGGTTGGAGGTAACTTACCGTGTGCTATAGGCACCATGTTCTCCATAGGACTTGGAATAGTGATGAGATTTCTTATACATGCGCTCCTTTCCGTCCATTTCTCGCAACTGTTCGAGGCGAATATCATCGTTGGCGTCAGGTATCATGAACTTGCGTATTTCGCATAGTGCATAGCCCAGGCGATGATATGCCTCGGCTGGAGGCGCTACTGTCGATATCTCTACGTGCAGATCTCTGCTGAGATGGGCATACTTTGGATTGCCGGAGCTGCGCAGCTCTTCCTCCTTGCCATGGTCGCGCATCGAATTGCGTCCCATAACAACCATCTTGCACATCGTCTCTTCTTGCAGCTGGCGCAGTGTGTTGCCCTTGGGGCCCAGTATCTTCCCCACAAAGTTGAATTTCGGATACTCCTTTATGGGAAACAGCACTTTTTGGGCCACCCTAATTGGTTTTTCGCTATACACATTTGCGTATATCTCTGGCTTTGGAATGCGACCGCTGACCAAGATCTTTTCCACCTCTACAAATAATCAGAGTGATTATGTCGTGCACTTAGAATCTCTTACGAGTATCATACGCACCATCGTCTAATAGACGCTTTGTTATAATATGTTTTTTCTCGAGCGTCTTCTTTTCCATCAGGCACTCTTGCAGGTACGCGTTTGTCTTCTCATTTAACTGTGGCGTGTCATGCAAAGGGGCGTGACTAGTTGTGTGACCATGACTGCCATCCACTTCGGGAGCGTCTGCAGCGCTGCCGGCGCCGGCTGCCTCATCATCACGTCGCTTCCGCTTGTAATCAGCAGCGGTGTCCTCATTATAGTCTCTGTCATAGTCGCGCGGCATTTTGTTTGAATAAAAACACTTTAAGTGTATATATCTTGGCCACCAATTACAAGTTCGTGGAAACTAATTTGATCAATGTGAAATTCAAAGTTCAATTGCAAAATTGATGTGCCTGAAAAAATTTTCTTTTATGTATGGGGTAATCAGTGTTGCCGTATTACATATTGTAAAGGATTTGGTATTTTTCGCATCTAATGGTAGTTGAAAACAGTAGTTTTCTAAATTATACTGTTTATGTTTTTAATTGTTTATCATTGAAACATGATTATTAAGATAATAACATGATTCATTAGTATACATTTCTGCAAGCTAGGTCGAAATGCAGTCATTATACAACTTATAAAAGTCAATTTACTCAGATTCTATTATTGGATTTTAATGTGACTTAAAATATTATTGATAAAGTCGTAAGATAAATTTTAATCGTACTTCAATTCAATGTTTACTCCAACTGTCACTAAAAATAAACTTCGTTGAGTTAACTAATTCTATGATTTTATTTTACATATAATGGTAACACTGCAAGAAATATTAAGGACAAACTATCGTGCTTCTGTCATATCCAATCGATACTATCGAATTAAACGACAGTGCTAGTGCTGGTCAAACTGACACTTGGGCTTGTCAGGGCTGGACAGTGTGGGATGGATAGCGCGTTTTTCTATATTCGGTAAATGTGTACACACTTTGATGGAAAAAGAGAGAAAAAATTAGGGCCACAAAGAGGTTGCAAACATATTTGATAAATTCAAATTAAATCGACTGCTCGGCGACGGGGCCATTAACATAAAACGCGCCACGCATTGTGCCGATTCGTTTTGGTAATATTCGCCACATCAATTGACTACGGGCGCCGTTACGGAAAGCAGGACCAATGGCGGAAAACGGAATGCGTGTCGGCCCAGGGTCATCGGCGGCGGCTGCCAATGCAAATGCTGGCACTAGCAACGGGGAGCACGAGAATGATCACAATGCTGTGGACAACGAGAAGGTGCAGCCGGCGCGTCTGAATGAATCGGCTCAAAAATATTTGCAAGAACTGATGAGCGAGCGGTCGCGCATGGAAAGCCAATTTCCATTGGCATTAAAACTAATTGATGAAGGTAATGAAATAAGTTCTACCATTTACCTTATGTACACACTGATTGGTAAATACTAATTCATACATATGCATCATACACACACACACGCACATATATATATATATTTGCACATATTCATATCTGTGTGTGTGTATGTTTATGTATATGAAATGATCTTGCAGCTCTGGAGAGGGTGCAGCTGAATGGTCGCATTCCGACGAGAGACCAGTATGCCGATGTGTATCAGCAGCGGACGATTAAATTGTCGCAGAAGGTGCACGTGCCGATCAAGGATAAGAAATTCAACTATGTTGGCAAACTGCTTGGCCCCAAGGGCAATTCGCTGCGTCGACTGCAGGATGAGACGCAGTGTAAAATCGTCATATTGGGCCGGTTCTCAATGAAGGATCGTGCACGTGAGGAGGAGCTACGCAATTCTGCGGACGCTAAATATGCCCACCTGAATCTTCCGCTCCATGTCGAGGTGTCCACCATAGCACCACCAGCTGAGGCGTACGCTCGCGTTGCCTATGCGCTGGCAGAGATTAGGCGGTATCTGATACCCGATAAGCATGACGATATTCGTCAGGAGCAGTACCGAGAGCTGATGGAGGATCCGGAAGCTGCCAAGAAGCTGACTTTACGCCAGTTGCAACAGCAGCAGCAGCAACAACAACAACAGCAGCAGCAACAACAACAACAATCAGCTTCTGCTGGTGGCAACGGCAATGGCAACAATCGCTCAGGTGGCAGCTACAGGTAAGTGACTATTAAGCAATAGAAATCCTCTTCCACTGATTAGCATGACTTGTTCCATTCCAGACAAAAGTATCAGCAGCAACCGCACTATCATCACAACGACGAGACTGTCTACTATCGTTCACACAACAATGCCTACCACCAGCCAAAGCCCTATGTGCCAGGTGAGTGTTTGGATGCATTTTTCCAGTAAGTGATCACCTCGTTGCTCAATGCTGCCCAACTTGTATCTTTCAGCTGCCCAGCGTGGCAATGCGATGCATACAACCTTGCCGCCGCAGGCCATTGTACGCGAATCACCTTGCATGGTGGTTAGCTCGGCCAGTTTCAACGGACGCAACGCTGGCATGGGCAATGCCGGCGGTGGTATAATGGCCAATACCATTGTGACTGCCACAGGCGGTGGAATTGGGGGCACTGTGCCGCCCATACGGCATTACCGTCCCGCCGCCCCTTATCAATTTGTTAAGAAATAATACAAAAGCAATGCGCCACCTGCCGTTCGCTGTTTGTTCACCATTTTGTCATCGTGTCCATCATCTCATCCAAATGCATGCCCCGCCTAGCAACGTGCATATTTGTATGTAAAAGATGCATGTGCATGCGCCGCCGCCATTTGATGATTGGGCTTTGGTCGATTTGTGGCCTGAGCCGAATCATAATACACACTGCTCCAAAGGTAGATGTAATAATTATAGACACACACACACACACACACACACATATTAAACCACACACATACATATATAATTTTCACACATTGAGTTTAACAAGATTTCGAGAGTGGAAAACCTAACCAAAAACAAACAAAACGAAATGAAATGAAATGAGTAAAATGTACGTTTAAGAAATTAGCCTAAGTAGACGAATGCTCCAAATGAACACACACACACATACACAGAGAGACATAACACACACGCACACACACACTTACAACAAAGACACACACACATACACACACACCGACGAACGTTAATTGGGCTTTCGATTGATTGTAGGAGAGATGAAGAGAGGAATAGGGAGAGAGAGACAGAGAGAGAGGAGGGGAACTCGTTAGATGCCATTTTCTAAGCTTTCCGTTTTTTTTTTTTTTATTTTATTAATTGAATTTTTAAACTGTGTGAATCTGTTTTCTGAACGGACCCCAAGGTGTCTTGATTTTATTTTGTTTTGTTTAATTTTGTATTCATTGACGCATTTGCTCGTTTAACATCATTTCATATTTATATATACATACATATATATACAAATATATATACACGTACGAATTAAAAAACAAAGAAACAAATTATTTAACTATTTCTCCAAATGCTACCTTAATACATTTTACAACGATTAGGAGGCTTATTATTTGTAAAATATGAATTCGGAAAACGTGTCGAGCATAACAGAAATATTAAATTTATTTAATTTCTTTTAATTATTTTTTACGTTTTCACGTACACAGAAATACATAATACCCACATATAATCAAGCATACAATACATATAAACGTATAAACAAAAAAAAAAAAAAAAAAAAAAATCTAAGAATCAACAATTAATAATGCAAACATGAATCTAAACATAAATCGACCAAAGCGCGATTATGATAAAAATAATAATAATAAAACATTACATAGCTTAGCATTAACACGTCAGAAAAAGAAAAGAAGATAAAAAAAAATCAATTTAATGATAACAAGAAATGAATACAAACTCACACATACATACACATACACACACACACACATAATTGTTATTGTTGTTAAAAGCAACTAAAATTGTAATAGAATTATGCAAATATACATACAAATAATATGGTGACAATGTTAAATTGCAGCTTAGTTATTATTTGTGATTCGAGAAACATTTTCAATTTTCTTGATTCCGCACGCCAAAAAGAAAAGAAAAGAAAAAACAAAAATAAAACCTAAGATATATATGAACATATATGCAGTATACAGTATGTTAGTTCAATTGGTTTTTCAATTTATTGTTTCATTATTGTTGCATTTCTTGAGAAAGCCAAAAAAAAAAAGAGACGATGAAATCAATCGATCTACTGTTATGCATGTGCAGCAGGTTTGTTGGAGAGGGGAGCTTATGAAGCGACGAAACAATTCTATTCACACACACACACACAAAGACACACGACAACAACACTCACATTATACTTATTTTACAGTGCATTATTATATATTGCTGATTATCGTTAAATAAATTCACAATTTGAATTGAATATGTTGAATAAACTTGAATCCAAAAATATTATTTTACTTTTTTAAGAGCGAAAAACTGAAAATTTTAATTGAAAAAATAGAAATGTATAAACATGTAGATAGATATAGTAGGATATCTAGAAATCTTTAGAGCTAATATTATGATTTCATTTAACTAATATTTCTTTAGCAACTTCTTCAGATTGTTCGTAATTTATTTACTTTTATTTTTATTTATTTTTTTATTAACATATACAAACTAACAAAAAGTTATTGTTAAACAGCAACACTAGAGACCTCTGACCAGCTGCATGAGTGTATAAGGATTCATATTGCTCATAAATTTGAGCTGCTCCTCAAAGCCGGGCTGCGTCTTTGAGATCCAATGACGATCCAGATAGTAGTTGATATAGCTCGCAAACTCTTTTTCCGTGTAGTTGCCAACGTGAACGGGCACAAACGGATCCAAATGCTCGAAGCCTTCCTTGCCAAGCAGATAGCGTGGCAAACAGGATTCCATGTAGCCTTCGGTCATGGCTATTTTGTCCACGGTTAGAATGCACACGCCATTCGTCCAGTCGTAATTGGTGATATCTAGAAATGGCTGGGTGAGCGTAATGTGATCCGGGGATACGCGCTGCTTGTTGTCGGAGAAGATGCGCGTGATGGGATGGAAGAAGGCATTGTAGCCATCGATGGCCACCATTACTTTGCACTGGCCAGCAGTGGCTAGTTGCTTTAGCTCCGAGATCAGTGCAGCTGTTGTCTCTGATGCATACTTGATTCGCGCAATGCCATGCTCTACTAATTCTATCAGGTTGGAGCCTGCGGGCGTGCTCTCGCGCTTGCTCCACACATACTCCTTGCTGGTCTTTAACTGCAGGCGTTGGAGCAGCTTCGAGTTCTGGGTCTTGAAGTGCACTAGCCAGGCGGCCGCATCGAATGGCAGATCGATGAAGCCCTCTTGGCTGGCCGAGTTGGATGCCTCCTTGGGCCGTTTCATCCAGTTGGGCGCCCAGGGCACGTGCACCAGTAGAAAATCATTGAGCATGCCATAATGCAGGACATGTGCCATGGACAGGGTCTTTCCTACACCATTCTCGCCGTACAGCACATAACGCACCGTCGGCTTCGACAGATCAGCATTCTTGATGTAATTCAGCAATTCGATAGCAGGCGAACGAACCATTATGCAGGCCTCGGTGAATGTTTTTATTTGTTTCTCGTATTGTTTTGGCAGGCCACCACCAGAGAAAATCTGCTTTTTCTCTTCCAGGGGAATCGTGTAGAATTTACCAATTTGTACATCCGTATGCTCACCAGGATTGGCTACACCTGTCCGAAACTCATTGACGACAGGCGGTGGCGGTGCGGTAACGGATTCCGCCGGCGCCGCATTTGTTGACATCTCGGCATCCCGGCTGGCCACACGAGACGCTAACACATTGCGGGACAGGTGTGTTGAGACACGCGACAAGTTACCAAATTGTTTGCGAAACATTTTCATTAACAATTTAACATCCAAGTCGTATTGGAGTACAAGAGCGTGTATATTAAATAAGAGCTACAAATCAGCTGCAACATATCGATATCGATAACACGTGTGTGCGATAGTTATATTTCTGTCAATTGCCATTAACCTGTCAACGTAAGAGGTCGTTAAAGTATTTGAAATAGTTACCGCTGCGAATGGCAAAAATCATGGGAAATTTAATTAATTTTAAAAGGTATTTAGTTATTAATAAAAATGTGTAAAAATAATGAAAATGGCAAGAGTTCAGGCCCACATAAATAATTCAATTCATTGTGGTTTTTCATTAAACATTAAAAATTACATAAATATATGGATAAATGTTATTTTAAGAACAAGCTTTCTTTTCATTTAGTTTTAATTGACTAAAATTTAATAATATATACACCTATGGATAAAAAAAACGAGCAATTGCAATTCAATTGCAATCTATATATATTCTATTAAAAATATGTATTCTGTTTAAAAATCAATTATATTAAAAGCAATTCGGAAACATAGATAATATTTAATTTCTTGATAAGAACAAACGTTTCTTTAGACAAATAAGGAAATTGCTTTCAATTTCCAAACATTTGGTATCAAATCAAATCATGTCTCCACCGTTGCTGCTGTCAGTTTGTGCCTTTCACTTAATTATCTTAGTAAATACGATTTTCGGATACTCATTTCAATATGGACAAATGCATCCAGCTGCCGTGCCCATTCATGAGGACGACATAAGCTGGAATTGTAGCGAACGCTATATAGAATACGAGGACAAGAAAATAAGTGAGGTGAATAGCTTGAGATGTGTGTACACTAAAACTTAAAAAAAAAAAACGACATTTGGTATACGCATTCTCAAGGGCAAGTTGAAATTTACAATAATTCTCATTTTGGTTTTCGATGAAACCCCATTGGATTCGATTGCCCTAGCAGAGATCGTTCAAGGTGGCATCGGCTACAATTATACGACGATGCGCTTGAGCTGCTGTCCGTTGGGCGACTCTGGGCCAAGGAGTGCCAAATTAAATATTCTCATATATGGAGTACTCATGGAATTACGGGGGCAATCCTTAAAAAGTTTTAGTTTACATTACAAAATTACAAAATAAAAAAAAAAAATTAACTAAAAAGATATTCCAATACGTGATGTAGAAATTAAATAAACAAGATTTATTTTTTTTTTTTTTTTTTTTTGTTTTTTTTTATTAAATACATTAAGCAATTACATCAGTTTTAGCTGTACATAGGTGAGATGGATTAATTTGAAAAGAATAACCATCCGTGGGCTGTTTGCTGGTGAGGAAAGGTGACAACAAAACCAAAAACATCCGTTGGCCAAAGACACTTCTTAGATTGTTTCCCAGTCCACAGTTGTATTTCGGTCCTCGATCAAAGCGTACAGTACCGTTCACCACGAGGGGCACATAATAGAGTAAGGCTCCCCAACTGATGAACACTGCAAGCAGTTTAAAGCTAAGGATATTCAGGATCAGCCAGCCAAGCCATGATAAAGGATAATGAATCATACTAAGGATTGTTAGCGAATCAAGGTGGAACATCATATAATACAACTGATATATCGTGCTGTAGAGAGATGCAAACGCGAAATGCACTGTGAAACACACAAAATAGCGCATCGAGTAATGGCCAATGCAACTGCCTATAATGTTACAGTGATGATCGCGTTTCAATATGCATACGTCACACAGCTTGCAGTGCCACGATCTGGGCGGAGCTAAGCAATTGCATTTGGAACAATGTCTCCACTCCAAACGCTCTGGGTCGCCTTCTGGCGGTGCCTTGAATTGCTCATCTGAAAGTAAGATGTAAGAATTTAGAAAGATCTGAGAGTTAATTAATCAGCTAGCCACCCACAATTAATGCTTGTGTCGATCATCAGACTGACGAACATGTTGCTTATTATATTGTAGAGCAGAAAGATGGCCAAGACTAGGTTAAAGTTGTACCAAAATGAATTTCGCTCGTGTACAGCTGGCAGTATAATGAATATATCGAATACGAAGGTAATTGGCACGAGTGTAATTATGGTCAGACAAAGCAAAATCTCAAACCAATATTTTGGATATGGCTTACTGCGGATTTTCATATTTCTGTTACAAAAGAAAAAAACAAAACACAAATTATAGTAAAAATATAAGCAAATATAATGGCAACGACTAATTGATTTATTTATTTTTTTTTTTTTTGAATTGATTTTATGTGACTACTAGACACATATTTTTTGTATAAAATATTTTTAATTTTTATGTATATTAATTTAGTAATTGCTTTTAATTCTTTTACGTCAACTTATTGCTAAGGAATAAAAATATTATGAAAATCAGGGTATAATAAATAAAAATGAAATATTCTCATAAGTAAATATATCCATCGATTTAACTGAATAAATTAATGGAATTAGTTAGTGAAATCGTTAATAGAATTATTTGAATTTGGAAAGCTGAGTTATTCAGACTACTTGGCAAGTAAATATTAATAATTTTAATAATTAATTAATAATTTTAATAACTAACTAATAATTATGATTATAAAATATTTGAAAATTTAAATAAATAAAATATTTATTAAATATATGAAAACTTCAATTAAGGCCTGAAGCTGAGCTCTGAGACTGAGACTAAGGTTGACTAAGTCTGGGGCTGCGCTTGAGGCTTGAGTCTGAGTTTGAGGCTGAGGCCGCCAAGTTTAATTAATTTTAAGTGAATATTGAAAAAAAAAATCAAACACATTGTATAAACAAAACTACTAAAACCTGATTTTCCTATTTTCCATTGCTTCACGATTTAAATAAATAATTATTTTTCAAGTGAAGAGAAATTACATTTTGGCTAAAAATAAATTATTTGTATAATTGTAAATTACAAAAAATTTTAATAATATATTTATAACATTAATAACATAAAACTATATTTATAATAACAATAACAACATAAAGATATTTGCATTTTCACTATATTAAATATATTAAAACTATTAATGAAGACTTTGCAGAATTAAGAATTAAATCTATTAATGAAAATTTTGCAGCATTCGCTTGACTATGGATAAAATATATGATTATAAATGATTATAAGTAACTAAGATGATTTTGGGTTTTGTTCAATTTTCATGCTTCAGTTTATCAGTCTGTCGTCAAATTAATTTTGCCCTAAAGCACAATGTAGCTCATTGATATCATACTCGATGATTACTGATATTGTAAAAATGTGCTCAACTTAGTTAACTCATTTTCTTGGTCTCCATGGCAGTTGTCTTCCAAGTGTAGCCATCACCGGGTAAATCGCTTCTTATCAATGGCGATAGCCAGGCAATGTGCATGCGCTGGCCAAAGACAGATCTCAGATTGAAGTAGATTCCATTATTATATTTATGCTGCTTGCCGCTCTCCGCACAGACCTCGCCGCGCAGCACGATGGGCAGATGATAGGCCAAGATGACGACCGAATAGAGCAGAGCCAAAATGTTCAGGCTATAGAAGAGTAGCTGCAAATTGGTCCAGAAGCTGCCAATGACCAGCATGAATAGTGGGCAAGCCACCTTCAGTGCTGTTAGCCAGTTGCAGTAGACATCTGCATGGAGTATCCACATGAATACCGAATTGTAGCTAAGGGCATAGATCGAGCCGACAAACAAATACACTACGAAGAGCAAAAAGTAACGATGATTCTCATGCCCAATGCAGCAGCCCGTAAAGAGACAATGATGATCGCGTTTCAGTATACACACACCACACACCTTGCAGTGCCACGATCTGGGAGGTGCTAAACGATCGCACTTCGTGCAATGCCTCCACTCCAAGCGAGCTGCGTCGCCTTCTGGCGGCGCTTTGACCCGCTCATCTAAATGAGAGAGCGAGAGAGAGAGAGAGAGAGAGAGAGAGCTAGAAATTGTTTGTAATTAAAATGAAAATATATAATACTCACGATCGACGCTCGTGTCGATCATCATGCAAGCCAGCATGTTGCCCTTTATATTGAAGAGCAGAAACATGGCCATGAGAAATGTGAACGTATGTAGGAATCCGCCGGGCTCATGTATCGCTGGCAGCACAACGATAATCTCAAATATGAATACAATGGGCAGGAATACTCCAATGACCAGATAGCACAATATATCCACCAGCCGTCGGGGCAGCGGATTGCGTCTCACTCTCATCGTGCCTGAACTCACATGGAACAACTGATCGACTGAAGCTTCTTGTGCCCGGCCTCTCGCAACCGGTTGGCGATCACGTGCAGAAGCTTTTTAGCTTTGCGCGCAAAGCTTTCTTATCACCCGAGTCATCACAACAATTCAGATATATAGCGCATATGTATGTGAATATCAGAATATGTGTCACAATTACACACTTTATAGACTTATAGCCGTACTATCTTACGTCATTAGTAAGCTGCAAGATGAATTTAATTGAAATGAGAGCTAAAAATTTTATGTGAATTTTGTTGCTTCAGCTAGTCAAAGACAATATTGATTATAGACAATTCTTTATCTTATCAAACTAAATGGAAGTAGAGAGAGTGAGAGAGAGAACGAGAGAGAGGGAGAGATAGAGAACTAGAATGAATGAGAGAAATAGTGTTAGAAGCGCAATGAATATATCGGAGAAGAAGCAGAGTTTTTAGTTGAGTCTCAGTCTGGGACTGAGCTTGAGGCTAAGGTTGAGGCCGTGTCATTATATATTATTATTTAAATATATTTATAAAATTTTATTTACATTTTCATTTTATTTCACTTTTTGTATTGATAAAATTTTTGTGAGTTTTAAATTAAAATAACAAAAAATAATAAAATATTAAAATAATTATTTAAATAATATTTTATTATTATTTAAATATATTTATAAAATTTTATTTACATTTTTTGTTTATCACTTTTTGCTTTAATAACATTTTTGGAGAGTTTTAATTTAAAATATCAAAAAATAATAAAATATTGAAATAATTATTTAAATAATATTTAATTATTATTTAAATATATTTATAAAATTTTTGTTTATTATATTTTATTTCATTTTTGTATTAATAAAAATTATTTTGACTGAAATTAAAATAATGAAAATTAATAAAATATTTTAATAATTATTTAAATGATATTTTATCATTATTTAAATATATATATCAAATTCTTAAAAATTTAATTTTAGTTCACTGTTTTGTATTAATAAAATTTATTGTGAACGAATTAGTAACAATATTTTAATAATTATCTAAATAATATTTTACTATTATTTAAATTTATATATTTTATATTAATAAAATGTTTTGTGAATTTTAAGATAACAAAAATTAGAAAATATTTTAATAACTCAATCTTCTCTACTTAGATATTAATATATTGACCTATTTATGCACACATCTTTATAAATAAAGTAAGCGAAATGCTGTGCATGGAATTTTCAGTAATTAATACATAAGTGATTTGAGTGAAATGCGTATTGAATATTTTATTAGCGGCTTAAGCGAGCGCAGCTGAAACCACAAACCAATCAAGGCAATTGCTTCAAACGCTGCAATCAATAAAAGGCTTTAATTATTATGCATGGAAATACCTTGAAGTAATTACATGGCTTAATCACTCAATAGCTACTATAAGTAGCTGAGAACTGTGGACAGATGCCCACTACACTGGACGCAATGGAGACCAAGCAGAGAAGACAAAAAACTTTCGGCTTCTTGCAGCATAGTTTTAAGAGAAGTTTCAAAGTGTTTTTAAAGGAAACCGGATTGCATGCACTGAAATTTGTAGGCGACTCGGCGCTCAGCATCTGGGAGAGGTAAGATACGATCTATAGCTTAAATCTGACATAATTTCTAAAGTCAAATGGCAGATCCTTTTTCCTGATAGCCTTTGTGGCTGCCTTCGTCATGACCTGCCAGCTGATAGCGAACATCTATGCCAAGTGGGACAGCACACCCATTATCATTGGCATCAGTCCACATGCGACATCCATACGAAAGGTGCCCTTTCCGGCTGTTACCGTTTGCAACATGAATCAGTTTCAGCGCAGTAAAGTTCTACAATATAAAGAGTAAGTTTACATACATATATATTTGATATATTTTTAAAGTCTATCTGTTGCCGTTGCAACAGAGGTTCGGCTGAGTATGATGTCATGAAAGTGCTTTGCAATCCACATTCGGAGAAGTTGGACAGCAGCACTGAGGGAGACAGCAATGACTGGGCGACGACTATCAATATCAACAATACTTTAAAGATCACCGACTTTGTGAAGAATCATTCGCAGCCCTGTAAACAATTGCTGCGATACTGCAGATTCCGTGGAATTGAAGCGCCTTGTGCCGAAATATTTCGTCATATACTCACAGATGAGGGTTTGTGCTGTGTCTTTAACTTTCTGCCTTCACAGTTTATATTTAATTCACGGTAAGTGAAGTCAAGTCAGTAGTCAATTCTGTCTTTGCATTTACTTTTGTGATAGTGAAAGTGAGGCCCTGAGCGATATTAAAGCACTTGGATATCAGCCTGTGCCTTGGAACCCCGAAACGGGATATCCCGCAAAGCTACCCAAACACTTCTATCCAATTACGGCATCTGGTAAATTTGAGAAAGAATATCTATCTATTATATCTATATCTATATATAATATTTTATATAAGAGCTGTCCATAATATGAGTGAGAAACATTTGCAGGCACAGGCATTTCAATGGGTTTTACTGTGGTTCTAGATGCGCAGCTGAGCGAATATTATTGCTCGTCGACAAATGGACCAGGGTTTAAGGTTTCTATATATCAAAATCAATTTTAAAAAATATATATTTATATCATTTTTATTTTTTAAATATTAAAAAAAAATATTTAAAAAAGAGAATTTAACATTACATTATCTTTATTTTTATTTTTTAAATATTAAAACAACATTATATATAAATTTTTTAAATATTAAAATAACATTATATAAATACTTTAACATTACATTATTTTTATTTATAAATATTTTTAAAAAAATGGCATATTAAAAATAGATTTCAAAAAGTGCATATATATACATATATTATTAATTATATAATAATATATTAATTATATAATAAAATAAAAATTAATTTAAAAAAAAATATATATATATAATTTATTTTTTAATTATTTAAAAAATGTTTTATATAAAAATGAATTTTAATATTATGTTTATTTTAAAAAATAATGTTCTTAAAATATTAAAAAAAATATATATAAATAGAAATAAAATAGTAAATATAAAAAAGAAATTAGATAAATAAAAAGAAAATAATTCACATAATTTAACAAATTGTTAATCTGCACTTAATAAAACTAATAGATTTTGAATAAATATTACAAATTTCAGATTCTCTTCCATAATCCCATAACAATGCCCAATGTGAAGGAGGAAGGACTTGTGCTGGGCATTGGCTATGAGACGAACTTTCGTCTGGCCGTCAGCAGATCGGAGGCGGTGCCAACAATACGTGGCATATCCCGTGACGATCGTCAGTGTGTGTTCAATGATGAGAAGAAGCTGCTCTATCACAAGGTCTACACGCACAATTACTGTGAGAACGAGTGCATTGCCAAAGAGCTGTACAAGGCATGCAACTGCATTCCACACAACTATCCGCACATCTATGAGAATGCGACAGTGTGCAGCGTGAGGGATGCTGTGTGCATTCGTCTCGCCCAGAAGCCAGAGAATCGCCTGGAGTCGGCCAACTGTCGAAAGGAGTGTCTGCCCAGCTGTTTCGATTTGACATACACAGCCGATTCGCTATATTTTCCGCTGGCCAAAAGGGATTTCCAAATAGCCAATAAGCTTGTGGCCAGCATAAACAAAACCTATTTGCTGGATAATATTGCTGTCATGCATTTATACTATCGCGAGTCGGCCTACTATGGCAGCATGAAAAATGTTTACATTGGATTCACGGAGTTTTTGTGTAAGCCACGTCGAGGGAGATTCCACTCGCTCTCTCTCTCTCTCTTTATGTAGACATATTTCAATTAAAATTTCTTTATTATATTTTTTAATTTCTCTATACTATATTCATAATTATATTTAAAATTCTTTGCAGCTAACATTGGCGGTGTCATGGGCCTCTTTATGGGCTTCAGCGTTATCTCCATAGCTGAAATGCTTTACTTTTTGATATTGAAGCCCCTCTCGGAGCTTATAGCTTGGAAACGTGACAGCCAAAAACCACACAGAGTTGAGAGAGTCGCCTTAAAGCCTCAGCTGAAACAAGATAATTTAGTATGGCATACGAAGGAATTGTATCCCAAGGGCATGTCATCAAACAAAATGCAAACACGCAACAAAGATAGAAAAATTATGTTAGTTAAAGATAGATATTAGGGAGTATGCTTGAAGGACTCTTTAGTTTTTTAAAGTAAACAATTTGACTATTTCTCTATAGCTTGCTACGTTTAGATATCATGGCAAAAGTTGACTTAAAATCAAGTTACATGCTTTGATAGCTGTGCAGTGTCTTACAAGGCTTTACATATTTGATAATGTCATATGCTTTATATATATACGAATACGCTTGGTCATATACCCATTTAATATTAAATGATGCACAACAAATACACTTGAAGTTGTTACGAAGTTGAGCTCCCCACAGATTTTGAATGTCATGCAAAGGGTCTCTTCGGCTGGACACTTAACTATAGTTAATGTAATCGAAATAGTTAAATATGCAAATATTAATTATGTGATTCTACACAAACGAATACTTAAAGCACTCACTGGAGTACAATATTCGGGCATTCCACTAATTTGTGCCCGTTTCACTAAGTAAAACTAAGTCAGTTTCTAAATTATGTGTTTGGCAGCAGATGTTCCGGCACGAATATTGTTTGCAATTAAGAGTTTGCTTATTAAAAAGAAGTGTGGAAATAAAACCAAGTATTTTGGACAAAAATAATGTAGTTGCTGTGCTCGCCGTTGTGGCTGTGGCTATTATTATTATTTTATTATATTTTATGCCAATATAAGCGCATTTTGCGTAATTGCTTTCACTAGACAACTGGGCACAGTGCCTGCCAACTGTATGTACACAAGTGCGTATCTCTTTAACTTGCCCTTGGAGTTGTCTTGTCTCGTGTGCTACACTCGAGAGCAGAAGCATTCTTATGGCTTGCCATTGTGTCAGCCAGCCAGCAGCACGAGCACTCTGTCAGAGTCGAGAAACTGGGGTAACTCTCGAGTAAGACTCTTCCCTAGACCGAAGGCCCTAGTAGACCTGGCATACTTGTGCCTCAACGGTAATTGCTGACCTACACACAAAGTGACTAATTTCGTTCAGACATACATAAGTGCATACAGAGATATATATTTAATTTGAGGGCAGCTCGTCGAGTACTGGAAGCTACATGAATATAAAAATATAAAAATAATAAAAATAAAGTGCGGCCACGCAAGAGTGACATTATTTTCTATAACTAAAGCTTAGCAGCTGTTCAAGTTATTGTTAATGCTAAGCTATTGAAATGTTTACTATGATTTGCCATTAAATTAGAAATTATTTAACTATACATGCACATCTATATTTGCTATACTTTCTATTGATATATGAGAACTAATTATTGATTGCATATATAATTGTATTTGTTTTAATATATGTATATATATATTTATTTTAATATTTTTTTTATACATTTGATTTAAAAATAATTGTGTATATTTTTGAGTCAAATTTTGAATATTATTTTTTTATTTAAAAATATTATTCTATATTATTTATTCAAAAATATTTTTTTGAATATTTTTTATTTAAAAATATTTTATATTTTTTATTTAACAATATTATTTTATATTTTTTATTTAAAAATATTATTTTATATTGTTTTTTTTTTTTTTTTAACAATATTATTATATATTTTTTATTTAAAAATATTATTTTATATATGAAATTTAAAAAAAATATTTTATATTTTAAATAATATTTTGTTGATGTATTTATTTTACTATGTTCATATTATTATATTATTTTTGAATATTTATTGTAAATTCTATATTATTTTTTTAAATATTTGATTTAATATATTTTTAAAAATTCTAGTTTTTTTTATATAACATATATGAAATGAAATATTTGTCATTTATTTATTAATAATATTTCATTTCTGTACATTTTTTTAAATTTTGCTAAAAAATATATTATATATGTTATGTACATTTCTAGCATGTTTAATAAACACTTTAAGCCACCCTCGCTGCTGCTTGATTTGTGTCTCTTTCTATGTGAATTTCAGCAACAACTCAGTGTGCTGCGTGCTGGGTGAGTGCTAAGCGTGGTTCAGCCCACTTTCATAATTCCGGCCAGCAGCTGCCTGTGTGGTGCAGTGCGTGCTGATAAGTGGGCGTGGTTGAGCAGGGCAGGGCTGGGCTGAGTTGCTGGATTGTGCGAAAGGAATGAAATGCATTCTTGCATTTCAAGACAATTTGTGAAATTGCAGCGCTTGATGCTTCCACGTGCGATGCATCTGGTTTTTTTTTTTTGTTTGTTTTTTTTTGTGTTTTTGCTTCGTGTTTTTATGGCAAGTCAACAATGTGGCCAAAAAGAAGACCAACAAAAACTAAAACTGTAACAGAAACCAGGACAAGCTGAGCTAGGCGAAGAGCAGGAGGTGGCAGGCGGTGGCAGGAGGCGGAGGGTGAGTGGTTTAGCTAAAGTAAAACCAAGCTAGCTCAACGATAAGACAACTGGCGCAAATGATTACGACGTGTTCATGGAATTCTATACAAGCAACAGCCACAGCTCGTCCATAAATGTCAGGAACAAAACTGAATTCAATTCTTTATGATGCTGTTACCGAGTCAATGGCAGTTGCTTTTGCTTTAACGAGTCCTCGCAGAGCTTTGGTCCTTCAATGAAAAATTATGCTATTACTATTTGTGGAAAAGTGCAAACTGAAACGGAAACAGAAGCAGCAACTGGAGCAGCAACTGAAACGGAAATGGAAATGGAAACTGAGAGACGTGAAGCAGATCGTAGCATTTATTTAATATGCCATTTCGTATGAATGGGTAGACAATATAATTTGCAAGTTTGATGGGGGATGGGGGAGAGATGCACATGAGTTCGGAGTAATTAACATCCAATTTAGCTGGTAAAGTTATCAAGTTGACTGTGAAGCTTTGTCCATGGGGCTGGGCTGTGTGTGTGTGTGTGTGGTTCGGGTTTGATTAAGATATAAATAATTTATGCCAGCTTGTTATGCTGCATATCCAGCGCACCTTGACAGCCCTCAGCATTGTCAACTTTATGACATTCTTGCTGAGCTAGTGTGCGCCTTTATGGCCACGTTATGCACAAAGTCCCAAAGTTGTTCTGCAGCTGGGAGAATGTCTTGTTCGTTAATGCGAGGAGGAAGCATTGCACAACATTCCTGGCACGTGTCTACCCCTAATGGAATGGGCAAGAGACCAATATGAATGCTGAGGGGTGTTGAGGTTATGTTGAAGGTTTGCTCAAATTCTACTTATATGCATGTACGTATGTATGTATGTATGTTTGTCTGTAGATGTGGGCGCTGCATACATATGCCCATAAGTTGCATGCGGAAAAGCAATTAAAACTTCTTGAGAGCTTCGGAAATGTTCGTTCATATTTTATGATGTGTTTTCCTCAATAATGATAGTGCCAAAGCACAAACTGCACACAAACATGTGCAAACATGCACACATGCATTGCATTGCATACACACACACACACACACACATAAATGTCGCAACATTTTTGGTAGTTAACGAAGAAATTTTAAGTGCAAGCTGCAATGCAATATTGGGATAAGCATGCAGGTATATATATCTATGAAAACATATATACATTATAGAGTATAGCTGTTTTTCTAGAAATAAAACATACTTAAATATATATGAGTATAGTATAGTCTACATAGCTTGAAAGTCGTCAGTCAAGGTAAAGAATATAAGAAGCAGCAATGTTTGTGGAATTAATCAAGGTTTTTGATAAATTTAAAATTAGAGTTATTTAATTTAGAATAGCAGAGATTTTCTATCAAGACTCGATCGATTCTAGCCCACGATTATAATAATAATAATAATATATAATAAATTATAAATTTTAAATTCAATTCTAGTACTAATTCAAGCAAATAATATGCCTGTTCCATCGACAAACCATAAATAATATGGCTAGCGATATAATAGAAAGTTGTAAATGCAATACTAAAACTCTTAAATAATTTATAATCCATTATTATTGCATAATTATAATTTCAACAGTCCCTAATGTTCTTTAATGATCATTAACATGTGACAATTATATTAATGAATGTTCATTTAAACATAATTCCAATGCTCATCATAATAATATAATCTGCATAATGCCAACAATTATCGTCATGATGATTAAAGACTTAATTATGATTGAAACAAACAGCGCAACAAGTATTAATCTATCAGTACAATTATTTTTATAATTATGATTAAAACAATTTATTAAAATTATAATAAAGTTCTATTACAATTCAGCTTAATATACTTAATATTATTCACTATTTAAATATATTAACCAAACTTCGAAGAAGAAGAGGAGCACTGATCCATAGAACTGATCACCGAAAATTTAAAATAACGACTGAAGTTGCGCCGCTGCAGGCGTCTCTTTATATACGGCAGCAGCACTTTCACTCAAAGCCGAGCTCAACACTCGTGCCTTGCCGAGTACATATTGAGCAAGATCGTCGACGCGTCGTTCAAGCAAGTGAGAGCACTTTCTGCTCTTCCATATAAGAGAAACGCTTTGTGCTTGGCAGCAGAAAGTGCTCTCACTTGTCTGTGAGCTCAAAGTTTTGTTCTTACAAATGATCGTAGACGTACGATAAACGAGTGAGAACACTTTCTGTTGTTTAGCTTTTCTCTTAAATATAAATAGCTATATATTGCTGTACAGAGTCAAATTGCTCTGCTTCAGCTCTTTTTCTTCCTCTTCTAAAGGAGTAATAATTTAATACAATTCTGTGTTAGATGTTCGATTAGTCGGAGCGATAAACAGAGAGCGCGACAGACAAACAATTATTACAGACTAAGAATATGCATACTTTATAGAAATAAATGCATCTTTTGATATAATATATAATATTGCCAAAGCAAAAATCGTAATCTCTCGTATTTTATATAAATATATATTTAGATTACATTATCTAATTTATATTAACTAATTAAACTACAAATTAATTAATATTGAATATTTAGTAAACAAATAAAATAATATATTTTAGATTTCACTTTTGTTAGTAATCAAATAACAAAGCATTATTTTCAATCTAAGGAGACCACTCATGCCAAATAAAGTCGTAGAGCAGCAGCCTCTCTCTCTCTCTGCTTTCCTGTCTCTCTTTATTGCGCCTTTCTTTCGTCAAGCACTTTTGTTTGCCTCGCCTTATAAATCTTGAGCGCATTCTCAACTATTTTCTTTTCTATGAGCCATAAAGAAAGAATTATTCTCTGCAGTCTCTTTCGCTAGCTCTTGCTTGTAATCATGTTTTTTCAATTGCTGATATTTGTCAAGACTCTCTCTCTCTCTCTCACTTTTTATTGAGGAACTCTTAAATTTTTTTAGCTTATGCAACTCCTTTTTCTGTTGTTAAGTGAATAAACTTGTTTGGCACAAAAGATGTTGATCACGGCATTGAATTTAATGGCAACCACTTAGGGCGCAATATTCGGCTGCCAAATGCTCGTATCTAGCGCTTGGCTAATGGAACCTTCAAGCGGGCTTTCGCTGTTCGCTGCTGGCTGCTGGCTGTTTGCCCTCCATCACGCCCATAAAATGGCTGACAGTAATAACAAGTCGCCCACAAGCAAATGTCAGCTTCCGACTAACGCCCGCCCGCCCGCTCACCTGTAACATTTTTACAGGTAAGCCAAAAAGGGGTTCGAAGAATGCGTCGCACAGTCGCCCCGTGGCAGCTCTCGAAAAATCGTTGCAAATATGGAAATTTGTTGCCCTCCACCCAGTACCGCCCCCCCCCCCCCCTTGCCCCAACCGCCTAATGCAGCAAAATGCATTTGGAATTGGGTAATTTTACACATGCAAAGAGCGCCGCGGGCGACGCGCATCATTTGGCCACGGTTAGAAATGTATTTCGGTTTCAGTTGGCCAGATAATTTATACGTATATGTTTGTAGTTGCTTTCGCCGCTTGGCTGGACAGCTGTGTGCGAGTGTGTGAGTGTGTTGTGGGAGGGTGGGATCTGTAGGGATTGGGTTGGAATTGAGGGACAACTGGTAAGCCTGTCAGGCTGAATAATCATGACCATCAATCAGACAGCCACTGACTGGGTGCCCAGCACACCTCATTAGGCTAATCCCACAATTGCGCACGGACGCATAGACGGACAGAGGGACAGAGGGATGGTGGGACAGAGGGATGGTGGGACAAATGGGGCACAAGCAAAGGGCTAAAGACTCGACTACACAAGCACAATTTTCCATGCGCTTTATAATTTTTCATTATTACGAGTTGACTTTTGGTATGCACTCTAATGGGGTTTAAGTATTTAAAATCGTTTCCATTGTGAACTGTGCCGGGAAGTGTGACTGCTGCTTGGACAAGATTGATCACCGAGTCTGTTAATTATCAGACGAATTATCTCAAGTGCATGTGGCTAAGCAAAACACATGCTAGCAGCGGCCAATGCAAAGTGTTCCCAGTATTCAGTGTTAGGGCCAAGCGCAGACTCGCAATTTACCTGCAGCAAGGAGCACAGCATCCACATCCGCACTTGAATACAGCCGCACTTCGAGTCGAGTCCTGCCACATAAATGTCGACCGATTCAGTCAGCTTGGCGCTGTCATCAAAGCCAAGCACAGGCCACGTCTGGCATTCGCCAACAGGTTGTGGTTGAAAAATGCGTAATAATCGCAGAAATTTAAGGAGAAGCACAATGGAATGTTGAGAATCTTAGAATTCAACTGATCAAATATTTCCCAATTTTCCCTGAAGTCTGTTAAATAGTTCTTTATTTATCTATATTAGCTGAATATATAGCAAGATATAATATAGTATATATAACAATTATATAATATATATAACAATAAACATCTTTTATCTTATTATTGTTGTAAAAATCTTTGATTACGTATTTTAAATATATTTCAAATAAAACAAATTCTAAGTTTAATAATCAGCCAATCAAAATTATTTAAAGAATTTTTATATTAATAGTAATAGTTTAATATTTAAAATTAATTGCAATTTCTAATTCAAAATTTGATAAACCTTATTCAAATGAAATAAAAATTTTATATATAAAAAACCAATAATCTTCTTAAAATAAAATAAATATTATAAATATAAATAAAATTAAACAATACTCTGCATTTTTAAATTATTAAAACTAAAACTAAAATTAAAAATAAGCATTATAAAATTATTCGCCCCATTTTACATTACTTTATTCACTTTTTAAATTTTTAAATTTTTATTCCAATTCTAAGATTATGAATTCCGCTTTTTAAAGTTTTTTTTTTTTACATTTAATAGTTTTTAATATTATTTTAAATTTTAAGAAAATTAATTAAAATAGTCTACGATAAAAAACACATTTTTAATCATTTAAAACTTGGCTGACCTTACTAATATTTTATGTAACTTGTTAATATTTTAGTTTAATAATTTTTCTTTACTAAATTCTAACTTACAAAATAACTTCAATATTTGTTTTCCACTTTCCATAACAAATTTAAAGGCTTTAAATAATTATGAGCACAATTTTGCTAAATTTGTTGGTTGAAGTTGAGATTTTAATTAGGCTCAAGCAAAACTTATTCATTAAACAAAAAATTATGGTGCTTGTCTCGAAACACTTCGAACTCCTCGCCAAACTTATATATTATGTATGAAAGTATAAAGTTTGTTTGGCTCAGATAGAGCTAGAAACTCATTCCACTTAAACTTTGTTGGTTTTAGCTTTGATTCAGCTTTGTTTTAGTATTCAAAGATATTAGAGAATTTTAATAAGAATTTTAATATAAAGCAATTAATTTGTAATTGATTTATATTTGGCAATTTAATCATAAATTATTTTAAACAAATCTAAATAAAATGATTGTATACATTTGTTTACATTAAAATATATTTAATAAACATATATATTGCTTACAATATAATATTTGTTTAATGATTATTACACCTAAAATTCGACAAGTGTTTAGCCCTTCTTCGAAATAATTAATTTCTAAAGCCAATTATATTGTTTGGTCAAAGAATACGCATTCAATTTTCACAGATCTATTAAATAATCAATTAGATAAATAAATTGAATAATAATAGCAATTGCAAAATTTCCATTTTGTTTTATTTATGCACTGATGGAATATCATAACTAAATCTGGCCACAAATCATTTATGAACAATTTCAAATGATTTTTAGATTTTCAATTAGCCGCACAAATTCTGGCCACATTAAAGCTTGGCCATTGATTTAGCCAGTTGTAAATCTCGCCAATGCGAAAGTCAATTAAATGAAACGCACAATTAACTGTAATTAAATTATTCGTATTTCGGTTTTTGCGGCCTCCACTGGGCCCCGAAAACCGAATTCGAACTGCCAACTGCCAACTGATTAGCCCAAACACAGTCACAATCACAGATTTGTTCTAATCTCTTTGCTTTATCCTGCGTAATAATAACTACTACTTTTGCTTGCCTATGCCTCTACTCTCGCTCTCTCTCTCTCTTTACAACTGTTGCTATCTCTCTCTCTCTCAGCTTAGCTGCAGCTTCCTTTTCCATTTTCTATGCCCTGTGGCTAAGTATGTAGAGTGAGGTATATCAGATTCCAAGTGACAAGTAGATTAATATGGTCATCAATTGATATATAGAGTAAGAGAGAGAGATAGAAAGAGAGAAAGAGAGAGAGATTATAGAATGGGCTATACAGGCTAGGTGATTTGGTTTCCTTATTATAGCATAGAGAAAATCTGCTATAAATAAAAGTATGTATATAGAGAAAGAGATATATAATCATAATCTTATCATTTAAATAATCTTATTTGATTTGACATATAATTTCTTTACATATTAAATAAGCTTAAGCATACATATCACTCAGTCTAGGGTCCCTTCTAGTCAATCACTACTCATATATAGTAACCTCTCCCTCTGTCTACCCCTCTCTGTCTATCACACTACCCCTCTCCCTCTACCGTTTTTTTTTTGTTTTGTTTTGTGTGACAGCTCATGTCTTGTTTATCTAAATCATCCGACTGTGTAAATGCCAGGCCTCGTTTCCTCTTCACTTCAGTCCATCTGCCAGCCATTGCCTCACTCACGCCTCTCGGCATATGGCAAATGGGCAACGATTCCTCTACAGAGGCGTCCGCTGCCAGGGGGCTGGCTTATACAGTTCCAACCGTGAAACTATGCAAAAATCTGTGAAACGACAGTTTGGCAACAATGAATTGCTGAAGTGTTTCTCTTGGCTGGGTAATTACGAGAATGGCATCGCTGCACAGCGGATGAACAAGCACTTGTCTCTCTCTCTCACTATCTCTCCCTCTCTCTCTGTCTCTCTCTGTCTATCTCTGTCACATTTGACCTATCTTTCTATGCGCATGTTAGTGTTGGTGCAATCAAAAATGTATCGAAACACTTGCAGGCTCTCAACTTGCAAGATGTGCTCCAGACAGCAACATAAAAAAAAAAAGATGATGGATAGATTTGGCAAATCGATGAAATACCCTGTAATGAAATTTCAAAAGTATAAATCGATTGTTGTAATATAATGCTTAATTATATATATATATATATTGTGTATAGATCTTATACATTCGCTGCCCCATGCCCATAGCAAACAGATTCACAACTTTGTATGCATTTGCCGCCTTTTTGGCTCGTGGTCTGCGGCTGCTGCCACATTGATGTCTCTCGGAAATTGCCTTAACTTGAGACATTGGCATCATATTGATGCCACTTTTTTTTCTGCAGCTGCCTGCAGCTATAAATGGTAGATATAAAAAAAAAAATAAATAACAAAATGGATATCACAAACTTTTGCCAGCGACGTCACGTGCTGAAGCAATGGAGCAACTTTTTTGCGCTTTACTTCAGGTTATTTTTTTTTTAGCTTTTTTAGCTTTTTTTTGGCTTTTTGCAGTTCCCGTGAGGCAGCTCGCGACTCTGTCGACAGCTGGCTAAGTAAACATGTGTAGAGCCTCAATGAATGCGATTATTAATATTGATGTGTTTATATAGCCAAGGCATGTTGTACAAACACGCTGATATGCGCATTAAGAGCATCAATTTAATACCGATTAGTGGTAAATTTAATTTAGCAGCAAATACAGAAAAACATTAAACAGTTTATGACTTCAAGAAGGCCAAGAATAGTGTATATATTAGTCTTGTGTCTCTATCTTACATTTTACATATTTTTATACAGACTTCATATAGGGAGCCAACTAAATATACTCTAATAAAATGTTTCAATTTCTAAAAATCTTGGTAAATTATTAAATACTTTACTTGGTACAACAGAAACTCCAGGTG
Organism: Drosophila stalkeri; assembly: GCA_035047405.1. Classification (NCBI taxonomy): domain Eukaryota; kingdom Metazoa; phylum Arthropoda; class Insecta; order Diptera; family Drosophilidae; genus Drosophila; species Drosophila stalkeri. The sequence goes on from JAWNPR010000090.1 coordinate 13,727,090, forward strand.
CTAGAAATTTATAAAATTTCTAAATAGGCAAAGCTTTAAAATATATAATATCGCATATACGCCCATTATAGGCGTGTCAAATCAATTAAAGATATATCTATCACATTTTTATAGCTAGAAGCCAAACTAAAAGTTCAGCTATGGCAGATTCGCTTTTGAGATTGATAAAACTAAAATGCTAATGTTTTTAGTTATTGACTTATTATGTAGACAAGAAATTCGTAAATTTTTAAATTAATATTTTATATTTATTTTTAAAATATTTTAAATTTGAGTTGACTAAACACAAAATATATTATTCCCTTCCATTCCACTTACTCTCCGTTAAATAAATAATATATTAAATATCTCAAACAAACACATTATGTAGATAAGAAATTCTTAAATTTTCAATTCTATATTTAATAGTTATTTTAAAAATATTTTAAATTTGATTTGACTAAAAACCAAATATTTTATTCCACTTCCATTTTTAATTTTTCACTTCTATATTTTATAGTTATTTTAAAAATATTTTGAATTTGATTTAACTAAAAACAAATTATTTTATTCCCTAATAATAAATAATATATTATATATCTCAAACAAACACATTATGTAGACAAGAAATTCTTAAATTTTCAATGATATATTTTATAGTTATTTTAAAAATATTTTTCATTTGAGTTGACTAAAAACAAAATATTTTATTCCCTTCCATTCCACTTACTCTAAGTTAAATAAATAATATATTAAATATTACACATATTACAGTACATATTATGTAGACAAGAAATTCAAATTAATATTTTATATTTATTTTAAAAATATTTTAAATTTGATTTGACTAAACAAAAATTATTTTTTCCCTACCATTCGACCTACTTTCCGTTAAATAAACAATATATTAAATATCTCAAACAAACACATCATGCCCAATGCATTTGGCAGCACATAAATCAACAGCAGCAAAAACTTTAAGCCTTACAACTCTAACAATTTCCTAAGCCTTGATCATCAATCATTCAGTCAGTCAGTCAGTCAGAGCCAGTCAGTCAATCAGTCAGTCGGGCTAGTCAATCATCAATTTGTGTATGTGTTAAGCGTTAAAAGACTTGTGAACTATAAGTTGGCCAAAGAGCCCTTTGTGCCTGGCTATTTGGCGCTGCGCTTTCTTTAGAGTATTTCCCCAGTGTCCTTTTGTAGCCAAATCAAATAATGGCCAAGCTGTGCGTCTCTCGTGCTGCGGGCTGATGTCTGCTCCGGGATTAGAGTCAGCTCGGTTCTGTTATTGCTCTTATTGCCCGGATCTGTTGGCGTGCCGTAAATGCGGGCTTTGCCGAGCGCCATAAGTTTGATTTGTTAGACGATTATGATTTGCTTTTCAGTTTTTCCCTTTTTTTTTCATTTTCATTTTTATTTTTATTTATTTATTTTTTTGTTGCATCTCCTTTGAGCGCTCGCCCGAGCAAGCCGTTCTTTTTTACGATACGTCGAGTCATTGCCGTGTTAAAACGATTGGCAATTTCGGCACAGTGGTGCGGGGTTTGCCTTATTGAATTAGAAACCAAGCTGAGCCACATTAACAAAAGCAATAATAACAGTTTTCAGCTATTTAACGAGGTGCGTAATGCAGGTGAGTAGAAAGAGGCTCCTATGTGGTGCACCTTGAGCAGCTGTTCTAGGAATTTATGAGAGAAACGAAATAATATAATATATAATATAATAATGTAAGAATAATAGTGGCAATAATTATAAATTTTTCTTCTTGAAGTTCTGAAAGAGCATAAAGAATTCATAATATATATTTAAGTGTTTTTAATTCTTTTAAATAAATTCAGGCATGCATTTTTATATGTCTCTATCGACCTATTATTATTATTAGATATTAATTATAAATATATATTAATTAATTTATATTATAAATTCTTTAATTAGCTAATTGTGTATAAAATATAGGAATATACAGAAAAAAATTTAAAAGTAATAAATAAAAATTTTAAATATGAAAATAAAATAATTTTATAAAAATATGAATAATACAATTTAATTTAAATCAAATATTAAATTTATATATTATATTTATAAAAAAATATATATTAAAATAATAATAATAATAACAATAATAATAATAATAATAAAAAAATATATACAATTATTAAAAATACAATTTAAAAAAATCAAATAATAAAATTGATTTTAAAAGAAAAATAAGATAAAGTAATAATTCATATTATTATTTTTTTAAATAATTTTTTAAGTACTAAAGAATGCAAAGCTGTAATTAAAATCAGTAGAATAAAAAGAATAAATAAATAAATAATTTTAAAAAAATATGTTCTCCAATTTACCTCAATAAACATTTCAGCTTAAACTCACTCACTCACAATCGTAGCAGCTGCTCAAACCATATAACATAAAATTCTACTCACTTAGATTTGATATCAAAACATATATATATTTCTGTATGGGAGCACTCTTAGGAGACTTTAGATATGTTTACTAGCAATTTTTGGCCTACTTTGAGACACTGTGCCTAGGGAGCAATAAAGCGAGCGTTTCGTGTGAAATACTCTGGGCAATAAAGGCATCAAATGTGCGTGTGCATATGAGAGAGATGAAGAGCAATAGACAGAGATGGAGATAGAGAGAATGGCCCAAAAAAAAAAAAAAAATGAGAAGAAAAATAATATATACAGTAGCCAGCAAGAGCAGCAAAAATATGTATATGTATATATATATTTAGGTCTATCGTTTGTATGCAAATGTTAAATGGGAACGTGCAGCTCGACCCGAGCTACGGCCGGAGAGCGTTGCCCTGAGCAATTTGTGCAACTATGACATTTCCATATAAATCCTCAATTATTTATATTATTATGCATAATTGAAATTGATTTGGTTCTTAAATGGGTGCTCACATATTTACTGTCGGTCAATCTATTCGGGTCGCCACTTTGAAGAACTGGGCAAATCCACTAAATAAACATGATTTGATGTAGCCAGAGGTCGGAGACCGGAGACCGGAGACCGGAGACCAGAGACCCGTAGGCCAAGTGATAGATGACAGCTTCGAGTGGTGGAACTGGTTAGCAGCTGGTAGCTGTGCGTGCAGCTTGTTAGCCTGATTGATATTTGGCCGCAACACACTCACTCACTACACGTTCTACTTGCTTTACAATGCCCTGACTTTAGGGCACTTTAAGGGAGCCGAAGAATACCTTAAAGCAGCGCAAGCATTCGTGAAAAGTTGAGCGAATTTCCATTTGTCAATTGGACAGTTGGCGCACAGGCTACGATTGCAACATTTCAATATGGGCCTGCGGGCTTCTGGCTACTTTTTACGGCCTCTGGCAAATCCCACGGCTGGCGCCATTGGCCTCATTCTGTCGGCAAATAATAGCAATCAAATGCCACGGCTTTCAGTATTCAAATGCTGCTGCAAATTTAATAACAAATATAAATCATTTCCAGAGCTGACAGCTCAAGCACGCCCACCCATGCCGTTCAGGCTGTGGCAGGACTCGGGCAGGACTCGAGCAGGACTCGGGCAGTTTTCTCACCTCAAGTGTGCGGATCCGGATGCGGGACATTTGGCGTTCCGACCAAGGCGGACGCACTAATGGCAGTCGCAGACACCAATAAGAGGCCATTTCTCATCGTGTCCGTGTGTGTGTGTGTGTGTGTGTGTGTGTGTGTGTGTGTGTGTGTGTGTATCTTGGACAGCCCTCGGGGCGCAGCGAGCTGCTTTTGCTGTCGTGTTAATTTTTTATCACTTTGAAATTAAAGAACAACACTTGGGAGTGGAGTGTTGTCCTTGTTGTGTACCCTGCTCTCCGCCTAGTTGTAGTCATCCACAGCTTCACTTTACTTCAATTTTTTTTTGCTTTTGGGTAGCCGACAAGATGGACAAGCTTCAAGACATTTGTCCCGGGATCTGGATATGGGGAGCGAGCATTAATAATTAACTTAATGCCATGTTGCCTATAAATTAGGAATGCCTGTCTTTTTGCATTTGGCCAGAGGGCCAGGCTGGGGCTGCCTGGCTTGTTTATTCACTGTTCGGGCTCTTTGATTAAGAGCCGACCGCAGAGTACGGATCGAATGGCTGCTCCTCGATTGCGGCCTATTTGCTAATGCCATTGCCATTGCAAAGCCAAATGCAATTTCAAGCAATTCAATTGAAAACACAATTCGCAATTGGCTTTCACTCAACGACGATTCACAACCTACTCATGGCAACCTCCTCGTCGCCACTCCTCCAGTCGTCCTTCAGTCGTCCCTTCATGGCACCAAAGTCCTGTTTACCCAGCCGTTCAATGGAGTTGGAATTTGTTTTGCATTGACCGCAAATTTCAATACAGTTTTGCGGCCAGCGCTCAATTGACCGCCCTCCCGTACCGGGCAAGCATGGCACAGTGGTAAGAAATTCAATGTTGACTGCAATATTTTATAAATAATCTATGATAATATTAAAAAAAAATACTTTATATATAATTTTAATTAAAGCTTTTAGGATTTTTTAATTTTAAAAATTGTTGAATATGAAATAATTTTAAAAATATATAAAATTCACTAATTAAATTTTAATATTAAAATACTTTAAAATGTAAATATTTCAAAATTTATAATTTTATTATTTCTATGTTTGTTTATTTTAATAAATTTTTTATTGATAACATTTTTATATTTTAATGATTTACTGAAATAGTATATTTGGTGTTTGTTTATTTTCGAATTACAAAATATAAAATAAAAAAGCTTGATTTTAAAGCTTTAAAATATTTAATTATTCGATAATATTTATGAATATTTGTATTTAAATTTTATATTTTATTTTATTATTTTATATATATATATATTCTATTTAAATATACATACCTAAATAGTTGTTAATTAAAAAAAAGATTTTTAGTATATCCATAAATAATTTAATATTTAATATTTTTAATTTTAATTTTTAATATTTCTAAGTCATTTTTAATATACATATTTAAGTATTTATAAGTTTTCTGTTATTTTAATATAATTGTAAATTTGTATATTTCAATATTCTAATAATTTTAATAATTTTTATATGTTCATATGTCAACATGCCCTTATTTATATATTTGAATTATATTTCAGCCCCAGGCTGAGTCTCTTTTCTTGCATTTCAATTTCATTTTGATTTCATTATATTTGCCCCACTGTGCCGTAGCCACAATCGCATATGCGGTCGACTCGCCATTAAAGATTTGTGTTGCGGGTTTCAGGCGATGCCGCAGCGATTCGTGTTGCACGGCGCCAACTTTGTTGTTGTTTCAGCAGTAGTTGTTGTTGTTGCTGTTGCTGTTGCTGTTGGGGGCAAGTGCAGGTGCAGTTGGTGCATTGGTCATGTTTGTTCAGCTGTATGTCAATTAACTGCAGGGACGACCTAATTGTGTTGACGCCATTCATTTAATCAAAACTTAACGCTTCCACTTTGCGGCTAATTGAAATCACAAATTTAGGCCGATTGCGTACAAGCTAGCTGCATAACTAGATAATCAGCCAGAGAGAGAGAGAGAGAGAGAGAGAGTGTTGTGGGTAATAGCTAGTAGCTGCCACAAATTGCGGCGCCTTGCTCACGCTGTGCTATGCTCAAGGTGTCGCCGCTGCCTGAGTAGCTTGCCAGCTGGGGCTGATATAGCAGATGTTAATGCCGAAAAAAGCTTGAATGAGAGACAGCAGGAGGAGGAGGAGGAGGAGGAGCAGGACAGAGGAGGGCTGTGTTGGAGCCGAAAGTGAAGCTTTGCCTGGCTGCAGATGCTGATGATGTCTGTCCCTGACCCACATTATCAAAGTTTTTCAGTAACAAGTTGAGAAATTACATTTTAATGAGATGCGCTGTAAATTTCGGTTGGGCGAGCGCAACAATTTCGGTGAATTGCAAATAGACGATTTAAGCAACATTCTCCTTTGGCCACGCTGATCCATTCATTAGCCATTTTCAAAAAGGATTTCGCTGTGCTTTTTCAAGTCAGTCAGGATTACACATAGTTCTAGAAGCCAGACTTACTTACAATGGCTATAAAACAAACCAAGTCGAGTCTCATGCAAATTAATGAATATTTATGTGGACACGTAAGTTCATTATATTTTTGTGTGTGTGTGTGTCTGTGCTGTGCACTGTGTGTGGCTTGTGCTGTGTGTGTGTGTGTGTGGCTGAGCATGGAAGCGACCTCTTGACATCTCACTGACCTCGTCATCCCTTGACACGCCTCCAACTGCAACAGCAAGAGCCGTGCCAACATTATTCCCAGCTCATCACCCAGTTGTCGAGAGCAAAAACTTTCGTTGTCGTTGACGTGACTCCCTCTCCGCTCTCAGCTCCCAGCACCTCCCGCTCCGCCGCCTGCAAGTCCAAATGATGCTCAAGCACACAGACAACGCTCTGAGGCAGGCGACTTTGCATATGATTACACGAAATTTGCATCACATTATTTCGTGTCTGGACCAATGGACCAGCTCTCACTCCCTCTCTCTCTCTCTCTCTCTCTCTCTCTGTCTCTCTTGCTCTCAAGCTGATAGACAAAAATACATGGCCTGGCATACAAATGAAGTTCTGCAATATTTATTACGTGCGACCAACGAGTCTTAAATAGTGCCAACTGCTTGGCATCCAAATAAATTGTTTATTTCAATGCAGCGCCCCAAAAAGTTAAGCGAAATTCGATGCCAGCAAATCGACTCAAGTGATGGACTTCACGTGCCTCTTCGGCACTTCTTTAGCTGTATTTTTTATTAACTCGATTTCATGGCAATGAATACGTTCATGAGCAGCCGCAACGCCTTTGATATGTAAACTTTAAATTACGAGCTCACTTGGCCAATAGTTTATGGCCAAGAGCTTTTGTGGTCCCATCAGCGGCAACAAATTCAATTTCATTTGACTAGAGCAAGGCTATACTATACATAGTATAAGGATGTATATATATATATATATATATATATATATATATATATATATATATATATTCTACTGCATAATTGATCATGTTCTCATTTTCATTTGCCTTTTTATATGCAGCTCATGCTTTCAACTGGATTTTCTTTTAAGACTAAAGCGTATTATAAACATGGAATGTTTACAAAAAATAAGACAGATTGAATGATATAGTGTTCTATAGTTATATATATATAGTTATATATGTTATATTAAAGGTTTGAGCTAGAGAGCCATTTATATATATAGTCGAAATAATTATAAATATAGTCGAAATATATATGCATAAAAAAAGTTCTGCTCATATAATATAATAAAATTTCAAACTGAATATATAAAATGTGGACAGAAATTGACATGAAATGTGCCACAGAAAGTGGCGTCAACGTGCACGTTTTCTGCTTAAAAAGTGAAGGTCAAAGGTTGCTTAGCAGAAAATTTAAGCTGAAATAAAAAAAAGAAAACATATGAGACAGCAAAGAAATTGAGACGAAAATATATTTTTGCTTAACAAGAAAGACTTCAAAAATATTTAAAATGAAAATAAAAAAGCTAAAACATAAATAAATAAAAATAAAATTTAAAAAAATACAAAAAACCTGTAAATTAAAAAATTTTTTAAATAATCTAATTGATAAAATAAATCTATGTAAAACATAAGAATAAATAAATACTAGCTTATTGGCTTATAAACAAAAGAAAACACTGTTTCATTTTTCTTTAACAAAACCCTCAAACTAAGTATTAGCCAAGCAAGGCACTCAGAATTGTATTAAAAAACATTATTACACTTTAAGCACACTTTAAAGTCATAGCATTCAAGTGTTTCACTTACAATTGTATTTGTTAGTCCATTCTATAGAGGTATAATCGTGCAAATAAAACTGCTTCAACTTTAAAATATTGTAAGAAGTGCAGCTGAGTCTTAAGTTGGACGAAAAAGCAAAACGAGCTCAATGCGAGCGCATGCAGGTGCTTCAGAGTCGAGCAGCAGGAGGCTGTAGGCTGCTGGCAGGAGGCGGGTGGCTGACGGCTGGCGGCTGGCGGCTGAGAGACTGCTCTGAGTTGTGGACTATTCATCCATCTTGGGAGCAACACGACGATGGGCGTCGATGCCATGTGGCACATTTTAATTTATGCAGCTGGGGGAGGTGTGGTGGGGGTGGGGTGCTGTCGGGGAGGCTGGGTAGCTGGGAAGGTTTATGGGACTAGGGGCAGTGAGTGCTCTTCGGGTTCCACTTGCAGTCGAGGCGCCAGTGAAGGATGCTAGGGGTACTTTTGGGCGCACACTTGGGACAGGATTTATTGCCGTTTTCGGCTTCAGACCGAAAATTGAAAAGCAAACAAGCCGCTAACAAGGTGAGGCTTAGCCAGCTTGCGTCATTTTTTGTACGCGGCAGCCACTTCAATCTAAATTTGAAGTTTTTCGCCTTGACTCGACTCGACTCGACTCGACTCGATTCAATACGATTCGTTTCGATTCGATTCGATTCGAGTCGATTCGATTTTTATTCGTACGTGCTCGATAATCCTGCAGTGCACTCGCACTTGGCTTACGATGCGACTGAAGTCGGAATGCCAAAGGACATGGCCCTAGTCCTTGCGCTTATCGCAACATTTTTGATTTCTCACGTAGACTTATGGCTTTGTATTTGTACTCGAGCACATTTATATTTGTGTTTGTGCTGAACGCCATTAAATATCCAAGTGGCATGCAACATTTCTCTTTCAGCTACCTCTCTCTCTCTCTCTCTCTCTCTGTCTCACTCTCTCTGTGTGTGTGTGATGTCCATTCTCATCTCATATACACTTTACTTCTCTCACTGTCTCACTCTCTCATTCTCTATAAATGTGTATGTGTATCGCACTCAGTCAGTCCTTATTTATTTTACTCTGTGGACTCGAACTAGACAGACAATATATTTCGATTGAATTACGTTCGCTGAGGCACTTGGCATTTTCTGATTAATATTAAGATTTTATTGAAACTGAACTTATCAAACACAAAATCCAATTGTGGCCTGAAGGCACAAAGTAGATGCCTGATTGAATAATTATTGTTAACAAGTTATTATTATTAAGAGTGTTGTTTAATTTGTTTTAGTTTATATTATTTTTTAAATATATATATATATAATTTTTAAAAATATATCCTGAAACATTTGTTGTATATAAAAACATGTTTTCAGTTCGCAGAGTTAAAATAGTTTAAATTGTGTAATAAAAAAATATTGAGTATACAATTTAATATATAAATTATTAACCAAATTCTAAAAAATAAATAAAATAAAAATACAATATACAATTTAATTGATAAATTATTACCAAAAATATAAAAAAAAAAAAATAAAATAAAAATACAATATTCAATTTAATTGATAAATTTTTAACCAAAATCTAAAAAATAAATCATTGTATTTAGAATTTATAAGTTTGTTAAATATTATATATGCATCATTCAATTTATGCATTATTTTTTTATTTATTTATTTTTTTTTTTTTAATTATTTTAAATAATTTTAAGCATTTTAAACATAATATTGCTTCAAACTATTTTAAATAACTAAAAAAGAAATAAATAAATAAATAAAAACAAGTAAGAAAGCTGTAGTCGAGACTGCTCGACTACGAAATCCCCTGAACCCCTCTTAGAAAGAATAATATTCCAAGAATTATTCGATTCGTTTCTGCACGCATAGCAAAGTACCGATGCATACACACGCTGATCTACGCTTGTACGCATGCATGTGTGTATGCATTGCAGGCGTCTTGCTGACTCGCTGTCTCGCTTGCTCTGTCACGTTTGTTAAGCTGCGAAAACTTATTTGATTCATAATTCTGTTTCGTAATCAAACTGTCAGGTCTATATGTCAAACCAAACTGTATGACTTTAAAATAAGTGTTTTAACACATTTTGAGGTGAATTGGGGACCGGGATCCAAAATCTGACAAAAACCGATATTGTATTAAATTAGTATCTATGCATATCTATATAAAAAAAATAAAAATTATTATGGACTTAGAACTTGTCAATGGACATAAGACTTAACATCGGTGTTGTAGAACTCGCGATGATTAACATTACATGCAACAGTCTAGCCATCTACACCACGGCACATCTTAAACTCGCAATAGCGAAAACGAATGAAATCAGTGCTATGCGTCATATACGAAACAAAACAAAAACTAAAGCAGAGGTGAAAATACAAATACAATTCAAAGACAATGCTAAACACAATTCAAAGACAATTCTGATTCTAAGAATCTGCATGGATGGCAACATAGAAAACAGCCCAAGCTGTTTTGTGTGTATATGTGACACGCATAGGAAAATTGCTTTGCGTTGCCAACGTTGCTTGCATTTGCATTGCGATTTTAATTGCTTTATTTTGTTTAATAAATATGAACGTATTTAAAGAATTGTATTAAAAGTTTCAGCATATGATCTAGATATTCTATTGAACATTTTACGATTTTTTAGAAATCTCAACGCTTACAATTAGCTTTACATACAAATATACAAATGCGCACGCAGCCACACGCTGATCTACGCTTGCACGTATACATACATACATATGTATATGTATGTATGTACGCATTGCAGGCGCTTGCTGACGCGCTGCCTAGCTTGCTCTGCCACGTGGGTTGCGTTGCGAGAACTTCTATGATTAATAACTCTGTTTCTAGATGGACATTTGTAATCACACGTTCAGATTATGATCATGACAATCATATCTATATGCCAAACCAAACTGTATGTCTCTAGTATTTGAAATACATTTTTTACACATTTGGGGGTGTGGAGATGAATTGGGGACCGGAATCCAAAATCTGCCAAAAACCGAAATTGTATTAAATTAATATCTATATAAATGTAGAAGACTTGGAGACTCTAACTCTAAAGATGAGCGAGATATAATTTTATAACTGATTCTCGATAAATTGATATATCGATAACTCTGGAAATATAAGAGTTATCGAATTTCTGAAACAAACTCGTACTGCGCGTGCAATATACGAACCTAACACAAAAAGAATGAAGTCTCTAGCTATTGTATCTTCGGATATCCTTGCGTTCAAACATACGGACAGACGGACAGACGGACAGACGGACAGACGGACATGGCTATATCAACTTTTCTCGTCACCCTGATCAAGAATATATATACTTTATGGGGTCTGCCACGCCTCCTTCTCCCTGTTACATACATTTAACAAAACCATTATACCCTGATTTCCCATTTTCAATGGGTTCAGGGTATAAAAATGCATTAATTAATATTTGACAAACTTATAAATTCTAAATACATTTTGTATGTATTAACAGGTCGCTTATACCCGTCCTAGATTTTAGCATACTTTCTTGCTGAGAGTGGAAGAATGTTATTTTCTAAGATACAAAGTAGCGAGTGCAAAGCAATTGCTGAGATAGCCAAGTTAATATCGTCAGTTGTGAAAGAGGAATACGAATAAGAAAGTGGACTGACTGCCAGTTCCCAGCTGGCAACCACTCACAATTTTCGCTCGTTTCCAACCGGTGCGACAAAAAACTAGAAACTAAAATAAAACAGAGATAGTCACAGAGACAGAGTCAGAGAAAGAGAGAGAGAGAGAGAGAGAGAGAGAGAGAGATAGTGAGTGAAAAAAAGGTAAAGTAGTGAACAAAAAAAATCAGTTGCTGCTGATAGCGAAAGGAATTTTTTTTTTTTTATATATACATATATATATTATATAAGTATATATAGTATTTAATATATAATCTTGAATTGCGTGCACTTTAGACACTTTCAAGGCTCTGAAAAACTTTCGCAACTAGAACACGAAGACTTACTCGACTTGACTCGACTGCAAGTGCAGCAAAGTTTTTTTTTTATTTATGGATGTGTTTTTCTTAAAAATAAAAAGAGAACTAAGGAAAAAACAAAAAAAAAAAACAGTTACGCAAAGCGCAAATTCCGCACATTTAAGATTAAGGGCCAAAGCACTCAAAACAAATCCGATTTGTTCAGGCGTTAAGCCCGTGGATGCATTAACGGGGCGAAAAACATGAATAATGTGATTCGACAATCAATAGACGACGAATCGCAAAACCCTTTTGTTCGGCGCAAATTAGGCGCAATAAAACAATTTTAAATTTATGGCACGGCCACGGATTACAAACGTGCTGGTTAGCCTGCCATTCCGCTTCCTCCTCCTGCTCGTGCTCCTGCTCCTGCTCCTGCTCTGCTCCTGCTCCTCCTCCTGCTCGTGCTCCTGCTCCTGCCACTTCCCTCTCATTCAGCCACATTCTAACCTTGCTTACACATGAGCGCTTAGATGTATGCATGATGTCCATGGAGGTGTTCCGGCTAAGCCAAATACATACGTATTTGCGGAGCGAAGCGAATACACAGCAGAAATTGGCAAAACAAAAGGAACAAATAAATTGGCAGCAACCAAGTTTGCTCCTATTAAAACACAACACAGCGCAAAAGTTACACAAAAGGAAAGTTTTCTTTTTCAGCAAGTTGTGAGCGCCAATTTTTACCAAAGAAAAAAAACCCTATCAATGGGTATGCTCTAGCTCTAGGGGGTATACTGCTTTTGAAGAATAGCATAACAGAGAATGGGCAGAAAAATTTGGAAAATTATGTAAAATAAAATGTAGATGAAAAGGCTTACAAAAAGGCTTGAAATAATTTTAATAATATACATTGTAGTTGTTGAATGGATGAGCAGTTGGAAATCATTAAAGAACTTTAATTTTAAATAATTATCAAAAAATATATAAAAATAATAAATAATAAAATAAATAGAAATAATAATTTAAAAATATGTCAACAAAAAAATGTAAGAAAATTAAAGTACAAATATTTAGAAAGAAATGCATAAAAATGTAGAAAATAAATGTACAAAAATAAATTTAAAAAATATATATATAATATACAAAATATGAAAATAAACTTAAAAAATAAAAATAAAAGAGGTACATAAAAAATAAATAAATTATACAATTTTAAAATACATGTATATATAATTTTAAAATTAATTTAGCATATTATTTTAAATATGTTTTTAGAAAATTATTATACATATAAATTTTAAAAATAAATACATTTTTTAAAATATAAAAGATACATATTATTAAAATAATTAATTTTTTTTTTATAAAATTATTTTCATACTTATAATTTTATAAAATAAATTAATTAATAAATTAAACAAAAAAATACAAAATATATTATTTTTTATGTCTATGGAAAATATTTTTACTTTGTATATATTTTATTTTGAATAATAAATTACAAATAGTTCACAAAATGTGGATCAAGAATATACTTAAGTTTCAGCTGCATTATAAACAAGTTTACATTATAATTTTGATTATCATTTGTCATTTATCATTTTGATTCTTCGTAATTCATCATATTCCAGCCTAACTCCAAGTCGAGCTCAGCCTGTTCCATTTTGATTTTAGACGTGGGTGTCGCTGCTTGTAACGCCAGTGGCTGTGCCTAGAGTCTGTTATTTTAGAGGAACTAGCACCCACGTCTTGCTAGCTGGTCTGGCTGGGCTTCGATTACAAATCCTCAGCCAGAGCCAGCCAATTCTAATGTGAGAAGGAGCTGACTGGCTGACTGGCTGGCTGGCATTGTGGGCGGGCAATCATGCGTGAATTGGGTTGAGCATGCAGTAGAAAGCTTAAATTATTTGCGCATAAAAAAAGGTTCAAAGTCGAAGTCGGCGTCCAATTCATCAGCGTTTGGCCCCTTTTCGGTTAACATAATTGAGATTTAATGGGCAGCTAGACGAGTTTTGTGGAGTTTTCGGCTGCATTTGGGATGCGGTGCGGGCTCATTGAGTATTTTACGTAAAACGTTTACGGGAGAGTCATGAAAGCAGCTGAACGAATTTAACTAGTTGAATCAGATTATGTTCAGCAAGCGCCCGCAGGCACACGCACTTCCCCTCATCTCTCTCTCTCTCTCTCTCTCTCGTACTCACTCTTGCTCTTTGTCTTTGTGTCTCTATAAAAGGCGGCCTGAGGAAATGGAAAATGGCGAAAAGCGCTGGCGGAAAATTGAAATTGCATACGAAGCGCGAAACACAGCGCAACAAAAGCGACTCTACCAGCAAAATTTAGGAATCATTTACTATCCTCGGGACAAAAGCGACAAAAACTACAAAAATGCGAACAACACGAATGAACATGCAGGCGCATTGTCCCCATTGCTCCCATTGCCTCCATTGCCTCCATTGCCCATTGCCCGTTTTGTGGCAAAGACGCAATCTAAAACGGCAAATGGAATTGGAACTGTAGCCATAGCTGAAGCTGGAACTGAAGCTGCAGCTGCATTTGCAGCTGTCGCTGGACAACAACCTGCGGCAGTTGCAAACGGCACACGGTGCAGCTTTGCCAGCAGAGCAGCGATAACATGGCATTGGGTTAATTATCTTTCCTGCTTTTAATTGCTTTCGCCATTCAAATGTGGCTGAATGGGCGATGACAGTCTGAGTGCCAGTGGTAAATGTTCCAATTTTAATATAATTATCTAAAATGGAAAATATGAAATGTACACAATTTTAATTGGGACTCAAGAAGTTAGCAATATTTTATTAATAATTTAATAAGCAAGAAATTTAATTATTATATATATGTAAAATATTTTAGAAATAATGAATATTATTGTATTTTTATAATAATTAATTAAAATAATTTAAGTTGAGCTCTAAAATTAAAAAAAAATATATATAAATAAATAAAACAAAATGTCTTTAATATAAAGATATATTTAATATAAAGATTATATTTAATATAAATATATACATATATAATATGTAAATGAATTATTATATATGTAAAATATTTTAGAAATAATTAATATAATTCTATTTTAATAATAATTAATTAAAAATTTAAGCTGAGCTCTAAAATTAATAAAATAAATAAATAAAAACAAAATGACTTTAATATAAAGATATATTTATTATAAAGATTATATTTAATATAAAAAATATATATCGATATATTACACACGTTTCAAAACTTAATAGCTTTATACATATGATTCATTCCAAAAAAAAATAGCTGATCCATGAACACTTATTTCAATAGTGAGATATTGACTTCAATATGAACTCTATTCAAGCTCTTCTAGCATAAACTTCATGAATTCCATTCGTTTCAAGTGTGAGAGCATTGATCAATTTATGACCAACCCCGGCATCGAACCGAATGAGTCTAGGAACAGACGAAAAATACTTTTCTATGCTGGAATGAGTGGAATTGCAACTCGTTTCATATAAAAGTCGTCGTTCTTCGAAGCGAAGTTTAGTTCAGCTGATATTGCTATAGCTAACAGAGTCAACTGAGTGCAGCATAGATCAATGTTTTATATAACTTTATATTTATTAAAAATGTATTAAATATGCTGATTATTATTATTGAATATGAATTTAGCCTAAATTTTAGCTAAAAGCTGAGCATATTTAAGACTCACAATTAATTGAACTTAAATTAAAATAAATATAAATATTGCATAAATAAATTCAATAAAAATTAACAGAAATTTTGTAATATAAGAAAAGCCTATTTAGCCATGCAAAACATATTTTAATAAAAATAAAAAAAAAGCGCCAAAAATTGAGTCAATTTATTGTTGAGCTTTAGAATCAATTATGTGCTCAAAGTGCCAAAAATATAAATATTTGCTGGCATGTGAATAAATATTTGAATGTATGTAATTACAGCGAAGCGCAGCATAAGCCATGGTGGAGAGAGAGAGAGAGAGAGAGAGAAGGAGAGTGGGAGTGAGCGATAGAGAGAGAGAGGGGGGGAGTTTTTGTGTTTTGCAAAAAAAACAATAAGCAAACCAGATGTGAATCCCCGTCTGGGGAGTAGAGGCGACAATAAAAGCGTTTAATTAAAATTTACCAGCACAGACATGAATAATTAAAATTTAATTTTCGAAAATATATTTTACGCACACACACACACACACACATAGATACAGACAGTTGTTGATACTAACACCAACATTTAGCTCTGTTACATCTTTTGCCAAACCAAACACACACATCCACACACACACACACACACACACACACACACACACGAGAGTGTCGCCAACTTGTCACCTAAAATTTAGGATGACAGCACGCCCACTCAGCTCCTGGCTACGTGCACTGGGGGCAGAGTTAGCTGGTTGCCAAAGAAAGAAAAGAAAAGAAATAAAACATTCTGTTGCTATACAACGATGTCACAGGGTGCCTTCACCTGCCCCGCCCCGTCTGCCGCACCTGCTGCCCCCTGGATTTGTTGTAATAATTGTTGTTTAGCTTCATTAAAAAAGTCACAAATTCGCTTACTGGAATTTCATATGAAATTCCTTTTGTGCCAGCGATGCCAACCGGCAACGGAGCGAGGATATTCCTCTTTTATTTACGGCTTCGCATACACAATGAAAACCAAACGGCCAAACAGCTCAGCTCAGCAGAAGTTAGAGTTAATAATTTCTCCTGGCTGGCAAAAATGTTTATGAATTTGTGGTCATAAACGAATGCGAATACCAAACCAAATTCCATTTGCCGGACCTTAAATTGAATTTTCTTTTCTTAGAAGGAGGCGGGCAGGCCAGGTTTCTTTTTTTTTTTTTTTTTTTTTTGTGGATTTTCAATTTTTATTTGTTTATTTTTGTAAATTTTGTGTGTATGTGAGGCATAACAATTGTGCTGGAATTTAAATTCAATCTGAAAATATTTGTTTTGTATATTCATATTGAATTAATAGAGAGTAAATAAGTCTTTAAATCACTTCTTAAATATTCCCAGCTACTAAATAATTTTCTTCCATTTGCCTTGCACACCGGAATATCTCTCTAAAATCTGCATAATAATCGCAATTTTCCAATGCCTTTAACTATATTGGAAAATGAGCAATGAAAATGTCAAATTGTAGCCATCAAAAGTTATTGGAAAATTGCGTTAAACTTTATGATTGCATCGCAATAAGAAGTGCCATAAAATCGAAGCTTGAGTTGATTGTTTGCAAAAATATTTGTGCTGCAGGAATAACATTTAATAAATATGCAAACGAGACACGAGGGAAATAAATAATTAAATTGATTTCATTAAACGGGCCAACGAAGCATCTGTCGATGACATCATCTACTTATATACATGTATATAAACATATATATGTATATATATATAGCCAGACTCGTATCGATTGCTATCTCCCTGTCTTATAATTTCAGTTCGTTCAAAATTGTCGCCGGGTGTCGCAACAACTCATCGTTTCCTGCCGCCTCCTGTCGTCTGCTGTTGTCGACGGCCGCCTCCTGCTTAGGCACTGCAGTGACAGCTGTCTGGACCTGGCGCTGCCAAAGTGGGCTAACGAGATAAATTTCAGTTTGATGGCAACTAAGAGACGCAACTTCTTCAATAATTTGAATGATGCGTCAGGTAATGTGGAGCACAGCCAATTTGAGCAACAATTTATGAACGAGACGTGAAATTGTGCCCGCTGGCAACAGCAGCAGGAGTGCCAAGAGCACCAGCACCAGCAGCAGCAGCAGCAGCAGGAGTGCCAGCAGAAGTAGCAGCAACAGCGGCGGCAGCTGTCGCCCCGAATTACTTATAAAGCCATCAAAATCGCCCCAAACAATGCGCCTATTAATTTTTGGCCTCGTTTGTGTCTGTCGAACTTGAAGCTCTGCGAGCAATTGCGGCCCTTTGTAATCACCATAAGTATTTAATTTCCCAGCCACACTCGTGCATAAGCCAGCTCATCAAAACTCTCTCTCTCTCTCTCTCTCTCTCTCACTCTACCCATGGCAATTGCAAATTTTCTATTTAAATATATGTATATATGTATATGTATATGTACATGTATATGTATATGTGTTTGCAAATGCGTGTACTCAAGCTGGCATGTAAATCGTGGTGGCTTTGTTGCGCAATTTCGGATGCTTCGTCAATTCCAGAGCTGATTTGTGATTTGTGCAACGGGGCGTATGAGTTTCACTCTGTGCGCTGACTTGAAACACAAGCATAATACTCACACAAATACACACAAGCACACACACACACACACACACACACCACTCACATGTCACTCGATCTGTCTGTCTCTTTACCTGTCGCACACATACATATAAATATTCTATATATATATATTTATGAGAGTGTCTGTGTGCCTAATGAGTGGCATGTTTAGCAACAATTGGGCCACAGCTCTTCGAGCTGTCAAATTCTATAGGGAAAGTGCTTATATTATTATTTTAAGACATTATTTGTGTGCGCTGAAAGAGCTCAGGGAATGTGTACCAGATATGGAGTTGCTCATATGTAAATGTCAATTGGGCTTATTAAAGAAAATTATTTATATTAAAAGTGAATAATATATGTCAAAAATTAAGGAAATATAAATTAAATAATTACGAGTTTTTATTAAAAAAAATATACTTATGCTAAAATAATTAAAATAAACAAGATAAATTTGAATTTAAAATTTAATTCTTTGTTGAAAAACAATTTTTTTTTAAATACACAAATATA
The DNA here is from genome assembly GCA_035047405.1 of Drosophila stalkeri. NCBI lineage: Eukaryota > Metazoa > Arthropoda > Insecta > Diptera > Drosophilidae > Drosophila > Drosophila stalkeri. The sequence goes on from JAWNPR010000090.1 coordinate 13,745,571, forward strand.
TAACGCGCTCACATATATAACGACTACAATATACGTCTGGTTAGTTAAGAGCAAATAACTTGGCTTAAATTAACTGTAAATAGATACCTAAGCAGCCTGTTAAGCAATTTAGATAAAGTTCAAATATGTTTAAAGCGCGCCAACTTAATTTGAATATTTTGCATAACATAAACTTTGTTTACACTCGAGCAAATGACTATGATTATCGTGCTCTCGGCCAACTATATACATACACATTTATATACACTTATACATTTTTCCGCTATGTCACAAGCTAACAAAAAAATATTTGTATGCGAAAAGAGCGAAAGACTGCATAAATATGTATATGCAATAAGAACGAAAAGAAAGAAGCAAACACATATGTAAGTAGGACTTCTCAAATCTATTCAGTTAAGCGAGACTGTATGTGAGATATAGATATGTATGTGTAAGCTAATACAAAGCAAAGAGCAGAAGAGTCGCTGTCGCTGCATACACAAAATGTTCTAAGCAAATGATAATTCTAACTGTAAATATGCTCCAGCTACGAACACCGAACTTAGCGAGCTCAAGCCGAAGCGCTGAGAGAACGAATGAACTTGAGAGCTATTAATAGCTTAAGCAAAACGTAATATGAAGCCATATGAAGCTAAAGCAGAGGGAGTGAAAAGAAAACAAAGCGCTAGCTCTAGCGACTGTGCAGCTTTGCGAATAAAGTAAACAGCAGACGCAGGCCATTGTAGAGCATTGCAAATCAGCAGCGGTACTTTGGTGACTGTGAAGCTCTTTCGCTGCCAGCGTCAACGCCAGCGACTGCTTTAAGAGCAAGTTTTGACTCTCAACTCATTCTTAATAAATGTAAATGTGACGGAACCCTTAGTTGAATTATGTGTGTATTAAACTCGTGCAAAGAGAGTGCAAAATATCATAGACAATCTCTTGACATCGAATTTGAATTGAAGTCTATTATCTTTTAGATTAAACTGCTGATCAAGGCGTTAGCTGCTGGACATATACAGCCAATCCCAGCCAGGGTATCTCACTAGTGGATCTCTTGTGCATAAGCCATTTTCACTCAATTTTAGTTAAATTTTTTTATGGCCACAGAGTCGAGATGCGAATGACCGTTTAGCGTAGTGGTCAAAATGCCGGCATTAAAGATGCAATTTAGTCCATTTCTGGTAAATGCACGTAAATTCCGTGACCGAGATCTGGGCCAAACATAAATTCATGCCACGTACGATTTACGGTTCTCGTCCCTTTTTTGCTGGCTCAGATACATACACACACACACACAGCGATGTCATTTGCCGGAGGTGACATAAAAAGTGCGAACAACATTTTTAAACTGACGGAACAATGGCACCACAGCTCGGGCACAAAAAAAAACTGCCAAATCAAACAATGAAATTTGCAATGCTCTTTGTCATTGATTCCAGGGCTGCTTAGTAGAAGTCGTGCAACGAGGTCAAATGGAAATCGCCGTATTGGCATTAACTTTTGACACCATCGACACGATGCCTGCCTGCCAGCCGTCTCCTCCCCCTCTACTGCTGCTGCTACCGCACGATTAAGCAGTCAGCCATTGAAATATCAGGCAACTAAACGAACAAAGCAGCTTTCTCTTTCCCTTTCCCTTTCCCTTTCCCTTTCCGGTCCGTCAGTTGGCACCTCGTTTGCCATTTGGCATCTGTGAATTTAGCTGGTAGCTGGAGGATTCCTAGGCACCCGAACAACTCGAACATCACGTCGGCTATGAAAAATCAACTTTTCTCTCACTCTCCCTCTCTCACTCTCACTCTGTGTCTAGCTCTCTCATTCTCTCTGCTGATTTTCGTTAAATGCGCGACCAAGTATCGAGTACTTGACGTTTGCCTTTGTGTTTGTTTCCCTTCCATTCAACCACCTCGCCGCCTGGCCCGACCTCCTGTTGTGGCCAAGCTCACGTTTCCGTTATTCTCTTACAAAATGAGTTCAATTGCATTACAAAGTCACTTCAGCGAAGCGATCAAGCAGTAATGCTTAACACCACGACCTGGACACCCAACAGCCAACACCCAACAGCCGGCAGCCAGCATCCTGCACCCACTCCATGTGTCCATTCGACAATAACAGTTAAGTGAGAGAGTCGGCCACAGTTCAATTGGAAGCGAACTGAGTGCTCAATGCCAATCGAGAGTTACTTTCTGGTTAATTGTTGCTTTGAACATTTAGCTGGAGGGAAAGAGAATGCATTAATGGCTTAAGAGACTTTTTCTGGCAGCAAATTCAACTTTGATTGAATTTTCACTCAATTTCTATGATGACAAATTAATGCAAAAGCTGAGGTCAAGGTATTTAATGAAAAATATTTACTCAAATGTCCCACACGTGTGTTTTTATTTTTCCAACAACCTGTCAACATAAGACGTGGGCGTGGCACCTGCTCAGCTGAGCACAAATATGGTTTCACGACACATGGCTCAGACGGGCAACATGGGTTGCCTTTTATTAAATACATATATATTTATATATACTTGTGCCATTCTTGTCGAAAGACTTGTAGGTGTTACATTATATATGTATATGAATGTGTAATATGTATAGACTACAAATAAAATTAAAAAAAAAGAAGCTAATGGAATGCTTGATCATCAAACTTTATATTTTAATTAAACTAATCATAGATATTAAAACTCAAATGAATTTTACTTTATAATAAAAGAATTTCGATAAAACATATTAATCATATTATTAAAATGCAAGTTGAAGATTTAAAAAAATAATTAATATTTAGACAGCAAGCTTAACAAAAATACTGCAGAGTTAAATGAGATATATAGCATATAAACAAAAAAAAAAAAAACATATATTTTAATATCATATTATTTTATTCAAGAAACAAATATAATAGTTCAGAGCATAATTAGATTTATAATTTATTTAATTTTAATGCATTTTTGTTACATAAAAATAACTCACAGCGAAGTTATAATTTTAATAAAATTAAAAGAAAATTATGAAAATATATATAAAAAGCAAATAAATAAATAAAAAAATATAATAAAATATAAAACATAATATGTGTCCTTAACAAAAAAATAAATAAATAAAATAAAATATAACAAAAATAATATAATAATGAAGAGACTTTTATTATATTTTTTATTTTATTTACTTATTTATTTTCTTTTTATATATATTTTCATAAAAAAATTAATTAATAACTTATTAATTAAATAAATAATTAATAACAATAATAATAATAATTATAATCGACTCTGCATATTTAAATCAAAATCCTTTTTATATTTTATTCTAGAATCGAAATTAATGCTGCAATAAGAATTATAATTAATTAATATATATTAATTATAACTATAATTTAATATAATTTTTAAAAATTATTAGAAGTCTTAGCTCATGTTAATTTTCATTTAGAAAATTCCTTGCATTTGCTATGGGTTTTTCTGACAGACTAAAGAAACTTGAAACTTCTTCACTTCAATGGCTTCACATGCCATTGACTAGCTGAACGAAGTTTCTAATTAAAGCAAATTGAATGTATTTACAAGTTGGTAAAGCTTAAGCTAAATATAATGGAATACAGCCAGGCACACTGCTTCATATTCAGAGGTATCTCAAGCCATTTGATTAATCTTCTATTAGCTCTGCATATATATATCTATGCCCAAAGGACACCTGTCCTCTCTCTCTCTCTCTCTCTCTCTCTGAGACAGGTATTTATGTCTAATGACCACAAGAGACGTCAGCTGTTAACAGTTAAAATGCTGCATTATAATAATAATAACAATATGTTTAACATGTAAATTATTATTATTTGAATTATAATTGCCCTTGTTGGAAAAAAAAAACAATGCACTATCTCTGTCCCTCTCCCTCTCCCTTCCTCTCTCACAGTTCAATATTGTATGAAATTGAATTGATTTCGTCTGGCTACTAATTCATATTCAAGTCATATAAATAAACACCTAGTGTGTGTGTGTGTGTGTGTGTGTGTGTGTGGTTACATTATTGAAATACTAATTTGGCCCGCTTTGGGGGGCATCAAATAAACGTTTGCAATACGCATTCACAATTGAATGGAGCAGCGCATCAACAATTAAGAGCCGTAGGGCTTAAATTACATTTGCATTTATTTGCGAATTTTCGTATTTGTATGCATATTAATATTCAGCAATGGATTGGCAATGGCTAAAATAAAACAAAATTGATTGAAGTTCTGGGACAGGTGTGTGTTTGCTTACCTGGCCTGCATAGACAACGTGCATGTAAATAAGTGCGAATGAATGCTGCAATTCTTTTGATTACCCAGCAGGAATATAAATAGACGCAAGGATGCATTGATTACTGACACTTTGATGCATGCATGCATTGAGCTCAGTTCGGATCGGACTCGACTCGACTCGACTCGCCTCGACTCGCCTCAGTTCAGTTGAGTTCTGGAACAAATGCATAATTTGCATACATGCATGCAGCTGGCATTTATTCGACCAACATCGATAACCCAACACATATTCCACACACTCATCGAAGGCATGTCCATGTGGGAGTACCTGACCGCAAGTGTGAAAATGCTTGAATTATTGAAGAGGCGAGCGTAGTGAAAAGCATCCCGTCATTATGCATGGCCCCTAAATCCCCCACGCACTTTGTCGTATAACTGTGCTGATATCCGGATTCGGGCTGACTCGCAGTCAAATAACCGCAATTACATATGCACATTCATGTGGATGCCACTTGGCTGCTGCTGCATGCAGCTGTGGCTGCCACTGTGGCTCTGCCTCTGCCATCTGCCTCTGCCTCTGTCTGTGGCTGCTGCCTGTAGCTGCTTCTGCTGCTGTGGCTTGTTTTTCATTTTTTTTATTTTTTTTTATTTGGAACCATAACTGATTCGCGCGTGTGAGCACCACTTGACTTTGCCACAATTTTAATTGACATCCCCCCCTTTTGGGGCGAGCCTCTGTATGCCTGCATGACCTGCGGCTGCCGCATCATCGGCGACTTGAATGCATCTCTCGTGCCACACAACATATTTGATAAACGGCTCAGCGAGCAGGCAAGCAATGGCAGCTTAATGAGATGTGCATGTATATTGCTTGGCCCGAAGCGAAATGCATCCAATTGCAATTGGTAATTGATGAGCCACCAACAGCTTCGATCATCCGTTGTCCATTCATGTTTCGCATCTGCTCGAGCTAAGCTCAAAACTCATTTATAATCAATGTATGCTTGCTTAGTGGAAAAATTGAAATGTTAAAGAGATGCTGGAAATTTTAATGAGACAACGTGACGTATGAGTAATATTTTTGGTTGAGTTTAACTTTAGAAATAATTCAAGAACAATTGAATTGGTTCGTTTCAAAGAGAGAGAGAGAGAGAGAGAGAGAGAGAGAGAGAGAGAGAGAGTGAGAGGGAGGGAGAGAGAAGGAGAGAGAGATAATGAGCCCAAGTAAGGTGGTAAGAGACAATGTGGCGTATGCGCAATATTTATTTATTTACAATTTAAGATTGATAAAGCGAGAGTGAGAAAGAGAGAGAGAGAGAGAGAGAGAGAGAGAGAGATTTAAAGAGGTTAATTTAGTTTGTGACAATGCAATAGAAATTTAAATTTAGAAATTTTGATTATAGCTACTACTAAAGTAGTATATATTAATATTTATGCTACTAAAGTAGTACATATACTACTATCCTCTCTATCTACTACTATTTTAATGTACAAAACTATACATCCATCTGCTCACATCTATACCAATTATAGTATATATCTATAATATATTTATTTTTGCTAATAAACTCTCTATCTACTACTATTTTAATGAACCATCTGCTCACATCTATACTCAGATAGATATAGCTACATATTGGATATGAATGGAAATATGTATGAAATATTTCACTTTAAATTTCAATAGCCATTGACTATATATTTATGATCAGCCTGGCTTATAGCATATCCGTCAATATTACTGCATGTTCATACAAAAGTGAATAAAAAATAAAGACGGCTTCGTTTGTTAATAGTTTTAAGCCGTTCGTTGTGTGGATTAAAAGGGCAATCGGTGCAAATAGCTGCTGGTCGCAGCTTTTCGCAGAGTTTTTCGCTTTGTTTATGTTTACTTTTGGTACTCTGCCATGAAAGGAAAAAATATGAGCGGGGCGAGTTGAATGTTTTCTTTTGCTGCGGCTGCCTGAAATTCCAGTAAAAATGCACGTAAACTCTATCAAAGCAAATAAAAAATAAATACAGCAAAAACCAAATAAATGAAAGAAAAACAAGGTCAACAGAATTGAAGAGCGCCGAAGTGCGAATGCTCTATCAATTCTATGCATTCAGCTATGAGGCTAGTAAGAGCTGAACAGTTCAATTGGCGTAAGCATTGAGTGAGAGTGAGTTGAATCAATGGAAATTCAAACTACCCGAAATGGGCCGAGCTGTGCAGAGGGTAGAGCAGCAGAAGCATAAAGAGAAACAATTGCAATAAATGCTGGAAATCCTTTTGCAAATGTTAAATGGCAAAGCTTTGCGGTGCTGCGGCCGTCGCAAAAGCTCAATCTCGTTCGTTCTAGGCCGGGCTTAAAGCGTTTAAAGCCGCATTTCGCATCAACTAAAAGCAATTCCGTGCCATTAGCTAATGAGAGTATTTTTTGTTGTTTCATTGCGGCCGTTGTCCTTTTTTTTATTTATTTTTTTATTTATATAAAAAGAAGGCGAAAAATGTTGTTACCCTTTGAGCACAGCTGCGCACAATAGAAAATCACCTTTGTGGAATTTAATTAATAAAAATAAAATGAAAACACACTTCAGCTTGCTCCATTGAACAATCACTTTCGCATTGATGTCCATGTTGGGGAATGCATTTCAATTTAACGTGTTCCACAAACGCCTCCTGCTGCTGCTGCTCCTGCTGCTGCTCCTGCTGCTGCTCCTGCTGCTGCTGCTGCTGCTGCTGCTGCTGCTGCTGCTGCTGCTGCTCCAAAAGCTGCGGTCACTGCTGTTGCTGCTGTTGCTGCTGTTGCTGCCGTTGCTGCTGCTGGTGAGTTAATCAAGGCTTCAGTAATTTCCACAAGAGTGTGAAGTGTTGGCCGAGACTCAATGGAGTGTGTTATATGCGCTGTGCACACAGCAGTTCGCTTGCCACTTCATCTAGCCCACAATGAATGGATTGCGCACAATCTTTTGGCTGTGGATGTCGATGTCGATGTTGGATGTGGTGGGGCAGCAGCAGAGACAGAGGCAAACGCAGAGCAATCCCCAGGACTATGCGCTGCCTCTACTTCCATCTCTGCCTCTGCTGCTGCTGCTGCTGTTGCCTCTCAGTTAAGTGTTTTACAATGCTCTACTCAAAGCGTACATCATTCATGTCCAACGCAGGCCGTAATATTTACCCAAGGCCAAAGCTACGTCCACGTTCAACGACCACACGCTCATGCATATATATACATATATACACACATATACATATATGTATGTATATAAAGCCATGTGTATGCGTGCGTGCGTGTGCTTCTGTGTCAGTTGAGCTGACAGTCTTGCCAATGGCCATCTTTTCAATGCATATGAATCAAGTGAAGGTAATTGAAAATCAAAGCAAGTAAAATGCGGCCAACTAGCACTTTTCAGTCAAGAAATCATTCATCCGATTTTCAGCTCTTGGCACTTTTGCACAGGACTCTATGACACATTCGACTATTCGACTAAAATATTAGCTCTTTGTCATCGACCAGGGATAGTTTAAATTGATCCATTTCGTACTACAAAGACACAGTTTTCACTTCTTCACTTTTAAAAGCAAAATTAATCTTAGATAATCAACTATCATAATATATGTATATTATATTATCTAGCTCGTAAATATTTGTTGACCGCTTTCTCAATATCTTTAAATATGTCAATATTTAAATATATAAATATGTATATAAATGTCTTTCGCTCACACTTTGCGAAAAAAACGAAGAGAGCAACCGAATTTATCGTTTCTTCAACGAGTTCGTTCGCGATCGGCTTGCAGTCGTTTTCTTTCGTTTTGCTTCGCTCTAGATATTTCGCGACCAAGAAGTATTTTATGTGTATGTATTGGTGTGTATGCGAGAGCTGTCTTCGCTGAACACACCAATAGCGTACGCGAGCGTGGGTGTATGCTTGTGTGTGCATAAGAAGAAACCGATTGCCAAGACTCTTTATCTGCTTACTTACTACTGAGCTTCGTGCGAGCGTCAATCGTGTCGTTGCCTCAACGATGTTCGGGAAGAGAGCGTCACACGAATAATAGTGCAATGCAAAGCCCTGAACCGAAGCCCAAAATGAAAAGAAATGAAGGCTGTTGCTTAAAGCGAGAGCGAGAGAGAATGCTTTCTAAAGGTTGATCTGGTAAACAGAGTGTGAGGGCTCAAACGGTTAACTGTTACTTGCGAGCTATATACATACATATGTATGTATGTTTAGCAACATTTTGAAAACTGATTAATAAATTCTATATATTCTTATCTTATTAATAATAAATATTATATTTTTAATAGCATTACATATATTAATATAATTATATATTTGATGTATTTTATAAATATTTAATACATAATTAAATTAAAAATTGGATTAAATTACAATTAGACTTGCCCTAAGTCTCTCTTTTTATTTAAAAAAAAAGTATACAGATATGTATAATATTTTCTTATGCATTTTCCCTATTTTCTCTTGAGTTTGCACTCCTTTCATTGCAAATTAGCCTGAGCAATGCACTGGATCTAGACTCTTGCATTCAGTTATTGCCACATTGCATAGCACACGTCAAATTAGATGATCGTCCTTGACGTACACCTGCACAGGTGTGTAGGCATTGTCATAGCTGCAGTTAGAGCCGGAAGTGTGACAAGTACGTCCAAGTGTCAAAACATAGCCGACGACACACATCCGACGGCGAGGCTGAGCAGAGCAAAGCAGAGCAGAGCCACCTAACCACCCAACCACCCACTCAGCCACCCAACCACACAGCCATCCAACCACACAGCCACCCACAACTGCAGCCGCTCTCACTTTGCGTACGCACTGTGACACTTAACTGACAATTAAGTTGCTGACCCACCGGCTGAAAGAGCGAGCGAGAAAGAGAGACTGAGAGAGAGAGGGAGAGAATGATGGTTGAGCGAGAGATGGGCGCATTTTTGTGTACGATTCACAACAATGCATTGCCTCCATGCCACTGTGCGGGCGTGGGTATTTTTCATAATTAATCCAACGACTGCCGGTGGCATTTCCGAGCGCTTTGCGGTGGTTGGGTGGGTGGATCGTTGGGTCGGAAAAACGTTTCTGCCATTTCAAGACAATTTGCGAAATTGCATGCCGTTGTGTTTGATGCTTGTTGTCGTTGTTGTTGTTGTTGCTGTTGTTGTTGTTGTTGTAGTCGTTTTCCTCTTTTTTCACGTGCTTTTCCGCGTGTTTTGCCTGGCCGACAGCCCTTGCGGACGCTAAACAAAATGGAGGCCAAACTGCAATTGCTTTACAGCAGCCGCTACAGAGCCAGAGCTGAGGCTGCTGAAAATCTCTGTACTGAAAGTGTAGAGCACTTTGACTGCGCCTTGGGCGGACTGCCTGCTGGCTGCTGCTGGCTGCTCCTCCTAATCCGCTTTGGTATGTTTTGGGCCGCCTTGATGTCAAATTTGCTAGCAACTCTTGGGCCGTTTTCAGTTACAGTTTTCAGTTTTCAGTTCGCTTCATTTTTTTTTATTTTTTTGCTTTGTTTTCTGTGCCCCAACGGCCATAAAAAGTTTTTGACGCGCGGCATGTTCAGGCAGCAAGTTTGCCATTGTAGGAAACTTTAATCCCGCTTAAATTATAAATGGCACATTTGGCTTCTATCTCTACACACACACACAGAAAGAGAGAGAGAGAGAGAGAGAGAGAGTCGCTTTAGCCTGTCTATGTCTGTAGCTGAGGCCGAGTACGAGCCTGTCAGGCTTTGGCAACGCTCGAGTGCTTGACAACTTTATGTGTGTTGTCGCTAGCTTGCCACAGTGGCAAACACACAAAACACAAAACACTTTGTTGCCTTTATTTTGAGTGCTGTGAAAGAAATGCACTGCACTAAACGAAACTTTACGAGTTGGGGGCCTCTACTTAGGGGCCAGACCTGCATTCCGTCTGACTTTACTGGCGGCCAGGCATCAAATTGCCACGCCCCGCACACAGCTCCCTGTCATAAAGATATACTATAGTATATACATATATATATATATATATATATATATAGTATATATACATATGTGTGTGTTCATGTGTTGAATGTTGGCTTTCTCCATTGCAACGTCGACCCATTGCAATGTCCTCTGTCAGTGCAGGAAATCAATTAAAACTTTGCTCCTGTCACTGGCAATTCAGTTGCCTTGATGCCTTGGTGCCTTCGTGCTATGGCATTGGCAACCTGGTCATGTTTCATCATCCATGCGCCGCTCCAGACTTTTCAACCGATGTCAACGTTCCGTTCGACATGTTTGACACGATATGACAGTGACAGTTAAAGGTAATTAAACAGTTTGTAAAGCACAATTAATGACACACGCTCTACGCCTCTGCACGCCGAGCTAACGTGGCTAACACAAACAGGTAATATGCATGACACCCTCGCACTTCACAATAATATATCAAACTGCTGACAATAAATAATAGTTTTGCTTGCAAATATTTATTTAAAATAAATATATAAATTAGAGCATGTTTTCATATGTAGTGTAAATTCATTTCTATTTGCATTGTTAACAGTTTAATCTTATACTGGAATAAAATGATTTTATTAAAACTTTATTTTAAATCATTTGTTTTTAGAAAATTTTTTTATATATATTTTTTTTTATTATATATATATATATTTTTTTTATTATGTATATATATTTTTATTAAAGCTAATTTTCCTTTAAAAAATAAAAAAAATTCTATTTACTCTCTCTCTCTCTCTGTCTTTATTTATCTATCTATTCATCTCTTTCTCTCTCAGTCTCTATCATCTATCTATTTATCTATCTATCTATCTCACTCATTCTATCTCTATCTCTATCTCTATCTCTATCTCTATCTCTATCTCTATCTCTATCTCTATCTCTATCTCTATCTCTATCTCTATCTCTATCTCTATCTCTATCTCTATCTCTATCTCTATCTCTATCTCTATCTCTATCTCTATCTCTATCTCTATCTCTATCTCTATCTCTATCTCTATCTCTATCTCTATCTCTATCTCTATCTCTATCTCTATCTCTATCTCTATCTCTATCTCTATCTCTATCTCTATCTCTATCTCTATCTCTATCTCTATCTCTATCTCTATCTCTATCTCTATCTCTATCTCTATCTCTATCTCTATCTCTATCTCTATCTCTATCTCTATCTCTATCTCTATCTCTATCTCTATCTCTATCTCTATCTCTATCTCTATCTCTATCTCTATCTCTATCTCTATCTCTATCTCTATCTCTATCTCTATCTCTATCTCTATCTCTATCTCTATCTCTATCTCTATCTCTATCTCTATCTCTATCTCTATCTCTATCTTCTATATTCTATCTCTATCTCTATCTCTATCTCTATCTCTATCTCTATCTCTATCTCTATCTCTATCTCTATCTCTATCTCTATCTCTATCTCTATATCTATCCATCTATCTCTCTCTCTCTCTCACACACATACTCACCTTTAATTCAATATAGACTATGCTACTTTTAAATAAATTGTAATCTAAAAAATTCTCATTTCTTCAAATTAATTTCTAATTTATTTAATTTAAAAATTCTCTCAAAATTTCCCTTATAATCTCTTACGCAAATAACTCTCAAAATTTCTTCGCTAAGATTTTTGTTTACTCGATCAAAGACCTTACACAATATAATGTAAATATATACACAAGTGAACATTCCGTCATATAATTGATGTGGCATTTGAGCCAAGTCGTCTTCAAACGCTTTTTTCTTGAATACTCTGCCAAAATGAAAAAGGGGAAAAACTTTTGTCAACTGAAGCATAATTGGTTTCTTGTTTACAGTCAAGTATAACTTTTTTTTTTTTTTTTTTTTGTCAAAATTACATTAAAATTGTTTGTTGACTGTCATGAATGAAATTCTGTGAAATTGAAATCTAAGAGAGTTTCATTTAAAATTCACCTGCGACGACAGATAGCTGAGCTCAGCACTTGCATAAATCTCTCTTATGATTGGCCTATGACACGTCTATGAGTGTGTGTGTGTGAGTTGATGTATGCTAATGTCATGTCATATGGCTCGTTAGAGACAGCTATTCAGGAGTGTTTGTATATTGAGGGCAGCTAAGTCATAAATCAACTTTGTCGAATTCACAGAGAGTTTTAGAAAATCTTTCAAACTACATAGCCATGCAGTTAGCAAGGCCATAATTTCATTTGGCCAACTCTACATGCTCATAATAATGTGCCTTGAGCGCGAGTTTATTACATTTCCCGACTTGATCAAATTAAGCTGTTTGCCACTTGTTTAGTTTTATTTTTCTCATCTTCTTCTTCTTCTTCTTCTTTTTTTTTGTGACTTTAACCTCGTAAAGTATTTCGGGTGCACTGCAGCCGAGGGCAAAAATTTTAATTAGAGTGCTCCACGCAAACATGGCAACGAACGACGACCCTTCCACTCACTTCCCAGCAGGCGCTAGGTCCAGGCTCTGGCTAAGGAGCTGAGTATGCGATACTTTACGGTCTCCATTTGGGCACACAATGTTTATGTTTGTTTGTCATACATAGGAGAAGAGTCAGTCCCTGGTGCATTGAACGGTAACCAAATAAGGCCCCAAGCGTATTGTGCTCGCTGTATATGTGTGGACCTTGGCAACACCGAAATACGTATACGAATACGAATACGAATACGAATACGAATACACATACGCTACAAGGATAACGAGCGTGAACAAGCGCACATTTTCGGACAGCCGTTGTGGCCACAGCTTCACGGCTGATTGTTTTTCTTTTTTTTTCCCCATACTCTCTCTCTCTCTCTGTTTTTCTCAACTAGTCTCGTTCTCTCTTTGCCCTTGTTTTTGTTTTTTTTGTTGTCCAATATACTTGTTCCATTGAAAACATTGAAAACGTGTATGCAAATTTGTTTTGCCTACGGCTATGTCCAGCTAGTTTCCATAAAGCCAAACTTAAACTGCTTTTTGCACCAAAGAAGAAGAAATGAAAACAATTGAATTTTTCTGAATTGTAGCAATCCACACTCGTTACTCTTGGCCAGCTGCTGCTGTTGGCCATAAAATATGAAAAAAAAAAAAAAATTATGAAAATAAGTTTTGAATTTATCATATTATCTCATCCATTGAACCTGAAGAATAACATTTTATAAATGCAAAACAGAAGTCGAGATGCGAATAGCTGCTCTAGGGCAGTTTAGAAATGTTTGAATATGGCATTAGTTGTGACCCAGTATAGAGCTATTCCCCCCTATATTGCCCCCCCCCAACCGAAGTTATAAGCCAAAGCTGAGCTCATAATAGGCTAAGGGGTAAAAAAAATAGATTTTACAATGAATTCAGCTGAATATGTTGCAAAATTTCAAGCTGTTCCTCACATTGTAGAAGTTAATATAAATATTTTATGTAATTTATATGAGTCTGCCCTCTGTAGATGCGCTGACAAGGGATTGTACTCGGTGCTCTGTATATGGCTTATGGTCTTAGTTAAAATTTAAAAATAAAAGGCTTTTAGATTATTTGAATTATTTAAATACATTGACTATATTTGCCTGCTCTGACTTTTTAAAATTAAAATTTAGTTATTACAAAAATAATTACTTAGAAAATGCCTTAATAATATCAACATTGTTATTTAAACAACCAGCTCAGTTCACTAGATAAATAAAAATTTAGTGTAGTAATATTATTGAAATATAATAAAATTAGAATCTGTCAATGGAAACTAACAAAAAGGAATTATTTTTAATCTTATGTATTAAATAATTTTCAATATAATATTATTATTTTATTTGAAATTATTTTTTTTAATATTTTTTATTATTTTTCTTACTATAAAAATTAAATATATAAAAATTTAAAAATATTATTAATTTAAATAATTAAAAATAAACAATAAATATTTATTTTATTTTTAACGTGTTATATATTATATACAAAATTTTAAAAAATCCATCACATGATACAAGTTAATTATAAAATACTTATATTATTTCGAATTAATATATTAAAATAAAAATAAAGATCTAAAATAAATATTTTATTGAGTTAATTACAAATCTATAACAAACGTATTACTTTTTACTTTTTTATAAATAATAATTTATATAATAGAGTAAGGTACAATGAATTTTAATTTTTTAAACTTAAATTTAGTTATTTTGCTTTAGAATTAATATATTAAAATTAATATATAAATCTTTAAAAATAATTAAAATATAATATCATAAATTAATTATAATATTATAATAATAATAATAATAATAATAATAATAATAATAATAATAATAATATAACAATATTATTACTATTTAATAATTAATTATTATAAAAAATAAATTTTTTTAAATGTGCAATGTATTTAGTATTATTTTAGCTTTAATTTAGCTATTTTTGTCTAAAAAAACTTTTAATCACAGATTTGAAAATATAGAAAAAAATAAACTTAAAATATATTTAGAATTTTATTATCGAAAAACATAAGGAATAGACCTTAAACACATGCCTATATCCTTATATTCCCAACCTAAATCAAGTAACTTATTCACATTGCACATCCAAAACATCAAAGCATAACAAACTGTACCCAGTATAGAAGAGACAAGAGATTCCTGTGGAGTTTTGTGCGCAGACTCGGCCATTTGGAACTCAGCATCCACAGCAGCAGCAGCGGCAGATGAGTTTTATGTTTTGGGCCATGTTAAGGCCGAGTCTGAGGCTGGCATATCAGTTGCGCGCTGGGCTCTTAACGGAACGGTTCACCAATCGGGATAACTCCGACAGTGTGAGATGTGCTCAGTTACTGGCAATGCTGGGACGCCAGTGTAGCAGCGCCCAAGTCAGTTAGTTAGTCTAGTCAGTCGAGGCGGTCGAGTCAGTCGAGTCAGTCGAGACTGTGGCTCAACACATTCAACTGCAGTGCAATTCGGACTCAGATTCAGCTTCTGCTGATTTTCAGGTGTTTCGCGCCAAGCCCAAGCCCAAGCCCAGCTGCCCATTTGGACGCGCGCGTTGCAGAGACAAATTGTTTATCTTGTGTCAAGTGCTGGGAACACATACACACACACACACACTCACACACACTCACACACGCACAGACATTCGCCTGTTCGAGACGCAGCCAGAACTGCTAGGCAGTGAAAGTTGTAGCTGGCGGTTTTGCTGTGGGTGCCGTGTGGCATCGTCTGCGGAGTACTTAGCCAAACAGTTGGTACGTCTACGCCGTAGTAGTAGTCGTTTACCGTAGTCGTTTTACGTATTTGTTGTTGATATCGTTGCGCGCGCTCTGTTCTCGGCGCGGCTCCCCAATCGGATGACATTATCTGAGGCCCGCGGGATATATATATATATATACATATAGATATCCATGTAGATGTGAATGTGTCTGTAGTGCTGCCGTTGTTGTTTACTTTGTTGTTTTTTGTCAACCAGACTTAAATTAAAAGCGAACAAAGTCTTCGCACCTCGGGCAAGCAGTGCACAACACGACGCTCGACACTCGACTCCCGGCACCCGGCACCCGTCACCCGGCACCCGGACTCCCACAATCATCAACAACCGTGTACCGTCTACCGAGCACTCCCCGGAGCATGCATCTTTAATCAGCCCTGATGAATTTGGTGGATGTGCAAATGTTTGCAGCAAATGAATAAAGCATTAAATAAGCACTTCCAGGCACTTGTGAACGCAAAGTGAAAATTAAAGTGTCACATACTGAAAATTGAGATAAATGTTTCGCAATTAAATCGACAGTTCCAGCGGATTACTTTTACGCGGCAAAAACTTTATTACGATTCAATTTGAATTAATATACAATATTTCATTGCCTCCGACGGTAAGCAACAACGAGGATAGCCTAAGGATAAGCTTAAGCAATTCAATTTTAATTAATATCCATTGTCATCAATAGTCGAGAATATTGCATAAATTTTGAGACTGAATCATAATTGAATAAATTTATGTTGTCGCATATTTATATTTATAGAAATTTTAAAAATATATTTTTATAAATGAATTTGATTTGTTTTGTTGCATATTCTTTATAATTGGAAACAATTGTGTGTATGATTGATAGGATTATTCGATAAACTAACAATTGCAATGGGAGACAATTGTCATGGCCTAGATTTATATGACCTTATATAGTCGATTGATTTTTATACAATAACAAATTAAGTTAAGCGTATATAAAATGAATTCAAATTCAAATTGAGCGTGTCTTGTATTGTTATTGTTATTAAATATTTTTAAAATATTTAATATATATTTATTATTAATAAATATCGAATTTATTCGAATAAAAATTTAATCACTTGAATTTAAAATTAAATTTAAAATTTAATATCGAATAAAAATTTATACATATAAAATATGTATATATAAACAAAAATATTATTTGTATATAAATATGAAATATGTGTATAAATACTTATACAATATATTTTATATGTATGTATGTATTTTTATATTTTTTTTAAATATATATATATTGTTTTCCTTAATTTTTAAATATTTATTTACTCAAACTTAAACCATAAATAACTGAATTTATTCTTAATGACCTCCAGTCTTAGCTTGAATATTTATTAGCTGAATAATTAAATAAAAAATCTGTATTTATTGTACATATATGTCAATTTATTATTTTTATTTCCATTCATTCATTATTCTTTCCAAATGTAAGATTTTATTTATACACTTTATTATTATTATTTTATTTTTATCTTCTTTTTCAATTTAAGTTTTGACAACCAATATGTTCGAGCTGATCAAGCCGATAGCGAAATAAGCATTTGAAGAATAGAGAGATAATGAAACGAATCAACCCAAGCCCCTTAAAAAAAGCAGATCTCTTAAATAGAAAAGTCTATGTATTGTTACCAATGATACTCTTAACTTACGTAAAGCTTTGGCTGCTGAGCTTTAGGCTAGCATTAAATAAAAAAGGCAAAAATAATTTCAATTTGCTTAGCAGTTCCCAACAGATTTTTCGTTTCCTCAAACTCACTCTAGTTGAGCAAATAAAATGTATTAAAATTCTTAAAATGTTTTAGATCAAAAGATATACTCATTTTGTTTTTTTTTATATTATTATGCCACACACTCTTATGCTTCGAACATTAAAAACAATTTGGAAAAGAAGAAATAATTTCTACTAAATGAAATTCTATTAAATTGATTATCTTAAAAAGTACGTAACACTAAATAAAATTTTATTAAATTGACTAAATTTTATACAAAGAGATTTTTGAAAATAATTAACTGATTCCTGCTAACAGATTTTATTTAAATTTATATAATTTTATTGAGAAAAAAAAAATAAATCTTTAAATGATTTCATGTAACTATGCATTAAATTTGTTAAATAAATAAATTCAAAAATATGTTCCACATTTTCAATAATCAAGTTTCTGCTCGATTATTAACTGCACTTTGAAGGAAACCCCGCAAATTCTGTCATAATTCACATTTAATAATGAATTTATTTATACTCAATAGAAAATCTGCGCGCAATTCAAACAAGAAACTTTGCACATTTACAAACGATTTTCGAGTGTTAATTACACAACTTTACCTGAGTCCTGCTGCGTGTCTGCTACAGTTATTGCTGTTGTTTGTTCATGAAGCCTAAGAACTGGCAATTTATTGTGTAATTAGCGAATATTACGCTTGGTCAACACTTGAATTTATTTGCATTTAATATCTTAAAGTTTGTGCTAAGAGTTGAGCATGAAACTTTGCAGTTCGACTGGTAATCAGTTTGCATTAAAGACTTAATGAAAGACGGCTGTGCACCTGAAGCAGCTTAATTACTGCTGGGAAATAAGCTTAATTATTTACACTGCCCAACCTACGAAGTTTGCCAAAAGGCAAATACGATGACCAACACCAGCACCTGTGTATGTGTGTGTGTGTGTGTCCAGATTACTTATACATATGGATTTTGCGGAAAAACTCACCCGGAGGGGTTGCAGCCAGCCAGCCAGACAGACAGTAAACGAGAATGAATGTTTGTAATTGCCTTTGATTTATCTCACTCTTATAGCCGACAGCCTCGAGCACACAGTGGGTCACAGTGGGTCACAGTGGGTCACAGTGGGGCAGCGATGTGTCATTTATTTGTTGATCTCCGCCCAACGTTTGACAGCACAAAACTAATTTAGTTAAATTATGAGCCGACTGCTTATTGATGTATTCCAATTTGCTGTGACACTCGCCCACTTTATAGGTAGAAAATCCTACTCTAGTATATGAGCTCACCTTTAAGAGCTTAAAATGCTATGCTTTGAACCGCAAAAAGCCGTACTTTAAAAAGCCGCAAGAAGACCTTAACTGTATTTGGGAAACCAGGAATATGGTCGTTCGCTGTCTATAATATATTCAGCACAAAGGACCTTTGGCGGTTCTGGTTTTTTTTTTTTTTTTTCTTCGGTTGAGTGTGGGCAAGAAACAACCACAGTGCGGACAATAAAGGCAAAAGTTTTGCTTTGTGCGGCTATTTATATATGCACATTATTGTATTACAGCAACAACAACAACAATAACAACAACAACAACAATTCGCACATACATGCGATTATGTATGTTAGCAGCTCGCCTTTAATATATGTGCATATGCTTTAGGTATACATATATATGTATGTTGAGGTATATGAGAGTGTGCCTAGGCACTTTTCAATTCCCAAAAAGGTTATCGGGTCACTCAACTATTTTTGTGCCCTATTAGAGGCGGCCAAAAGGGAACCAAACTTGGCCAAACAGCAAAAAAAAAATTGAAGTTTTGATATGCAGAGGCAAGGAGCTAAAATAAATGTACTAATTATATGGAGTGCAGAGTAGAGATATGAGTAAACAAATTGAAAATGTATATAGTTTATTTATACATATAAATTCATTTCTTTATTGGGGCAAAAGTTAAGCAACTTTATAGAGCTAGAGCTCACACATATCTTTATGCCATGCTGCGTGACTAGCAAATGCAAAATAAATTCAAACTTTGCTTCAAACTAGTTGCTGTTTGTTTTATATTTTAAGTTTTTAAATTTTAAATTATATTATTTTTTACGCTTACTAAAAAAAAGCGAAAATATTCGTATGTCGAGCTGTCTAGCTGTCTGTTGAGCTGTCCATTCGTCTTTTTGCCTATTTGCCCATCTGTCTATCTGTCTATCTATCTGTTTGTATAAACGAAAAACATTTTACTGATATTGAAGTTAGAAATATTTGGTATGTGCACTTGCATTTCTTTAGTGTTGAATCGGAAAATATATATACAATTTAGCAGTATCAGTAGCAGTATATTTTAAAGCCAGTTAAACATTATTATTCATTTTATTCATTTATGAATTGATAATTTGTTTTTAATAATCATTGCTCGCCAATAACTGTTAACCGTTTGAGTCCTCACGCTCTGCTCGCGAGATCAACTGAAAGAAATCATTCTCTCTCACTCTCGCTCTCGCTATTAGCCTTCATTTCTTTTCATTTTGCGCTTCGGTTCAGCGCTTTGCATTTCACTATTATTCGTGTGACGCTCTCTTCCCGAACATCGTTGAAGCAACGACATGATTGACGGTCGCACGAAGCTCAGCAGTAAGTGAGCAGATAAAGAGTCTTGGCAATCGGTCTCTTCTTATGCACACACAAGCATACACCCACGCTCGCGTACGCTATTGGTGTGTTCAGTGAAGACAGCTCTCGCATACACACCAATACATGCACATAAAATTCTTCTTGGTCGCGAAATATCTAGAGCGAAGCAAAACGAAAGAAAACGACTGCAAGCCGATCGCGAACGAACTCGTTGAAGAGTCTGTCTATTTGGTTAATCTCTTTGTGTTCTCTCACAGTGAAAGACATTTATATGAAAGAAGAAATGTTTATCATATACAAATTTTACTATTTCCTTAAACATAATATTTTATTTTCTTCCAATTTAAATTCAATAGTATATTTATGATATGATATTTCTACATATTTATATTTAATAAAAATTATTTATTTTATATTTAAATATATTTAAAATAAAAATTAATATAAATACATAGACCACGCATATGCAATGCACAGATCACTTGCCTATATTTTATAAATAATTTCCTTTCAATAAATCATAAGTTATATTCACAATAATATTCGCTTATAGCCTCCACTATCTTAGTTCAAATAGTTCAAATTCTATGCAATTCAGTTCGAATAAAAATATATTTTGAAAAATAATTGCTTTTCCTATTGGTTTTATTTTTATTTAATTTTATTTGTTTGTTATTAAAAATTGATTAGTTTATAGCTGGAATGCATTCGAGCATATTTCAATGCTTCTATTGTTCAGTTCCTTTTTATTCGATTTTTTTCATAACAAAAAGCAAAGAAAAAGGAATGTTTTTTTTTTTTTTTCGGGGGCTTCACAATTCATTTTGCACTCTTTTGCTCTTTGTTTATTTTCTCTTACTCGGAATGCAATTTTTTCGATTATATGCCAAATTAATTGGCCAGCATTTGTGAAACAATTTCCGGTCAGGAATTCTAGTTGCATTCATAGACAATGCAGCAGCCGGGCAAATGGACAAAGAGCGCGAGTAAGAGAGAGAGAGAGAGAGAGAGAGAGAGAGAGAGAGTAAGAGAATGTATGAGTGAGAGCATTTGTATGTATATATTTCAGTACAGTATTTCATATGCTCAAACGAGTGAGCAAATAAATAAACAAGTGCCAGTGGGCGGCACTGAGGTTAGAGCTCGCAACTAAAACTGGGTCTGGGCTGGAAAATGTATGCAGTCGTCGTTATTGTTGTTGTTGTTGTTGCTGTTGTTGCTGTTGCTGCTGCCCTGATGCGATTTCGTATGCATCGACTGGCTGAAATTTATGGAATTCCAAATGTTGACACAAACACAAATAATTTAAATACTGTGCGAAACTGACGAATTTCGTTCATGTGTTATGCGCTCCGGCATGCGCCATCCGGCGGAGTATGCATTTGGGCCATTGGCACGTGCGGCGGCACTTTGTGTGCACACACGGCTTCCACACGGACCAAACGAATTTCAAGTGAGCACATATTCACCTTTGACAGGACTGGAAAGAGGCACAAAACCTGGAGCACAGTAACAGAAATAGAACCAGAGCCAGAAGCAGTACCAGAAGCAGCACACACGGACTCGATAACCCGGACGCAGATGTCGTCTATGTGTATGGACTAGAATATGCTGGCTGCTGTTATGCATTCACACACACACACACACACACATGCCCACTCTCTCGCACTCTTCCTCAACATTTGCATTTCCATTTCGGTTTCATTTTCATTTACGTTTTCCTTTTATTTTTTCATTCCTTCGCTTCGCTTGCCGTGCATAAATTATTCGTGTTTTGCATACGAGCATTGCTTAAAGCAAAAGCCGAAACGTGCAGCTTGTTTCAACTAGGTGCACGAGCACAGGTGAACCATGTACCTGGAGGCTGACTCCACCTGCAACTCATTAATTGCGCACTTCGATGCCAGACTGACGAATTGACAGGTTGGCAATGTTGGGCAGCTCATTATGTTATGGAACACGATAGTTGCATTAATTTTGATAAGTATTTATTATTTCGGTTTATTTGTTTATTGTGTTGGTTTCCTGTTGCTGCTGCTGCTGCTGGGCTGGCCACAATGGCAGCCAAGAAGTGACGCTCGGCAATCACGGCTTTCCCAAATCCTCTTCATTGTATTCAAATTTCTTTATCCTTTATAATGCCAACCTACTTTTATAATGTCTCGGGCTTATTTTCCCCTTCCGGCGCCGGCGCCGGCATCAGAGTCAGCCTCGGCGACGGCGACGGCGTCGGCGTTGGCGTTGACGTTAGCGTCGCCTCACCGCTCTGTTGGCTTCTTCGTTTTATGGTTCATGTTCATGTCTTCTTTATCTAAATCATCCAACTGTGTAAATATTTGCCTCGCTTCCTGCATTCCATCCTCGTTATCCTTAAATCGTGCGTGCGAAGCTATACAAAGCGAGAGCGCCGAGAGTGCACGGGACTCTGACAAAATGAAGAAGAAGGCGTCCTACACGCCCGTCCACCCGCTCGCTGTCCCACCGGCCCCCCGGCCCACCGGCCCGACGACTCTTCACACAGCCAACCCACTAACCCACCAAGCGAGCAGGACTCTCTATTCTGGGTTAAATTTTGCATATAAAAGACAACGCTCCTGCAAATGTCGTCTTTGCCACTGCACAGTGGATCAATTGCATTACCCTGAACATCTGTTTCATAGTCTGACTCTGAAAAGCTTTTGTTCTCCGAAAGTCAAAGGTGAAAATGGGAAAAGAAGGAAAAAGAATATACAGCACTTGAAGAATTATATTACATGAACATTTTTCTTACCTTCTGAATCAGAATACAAAATTTAGAAAATACAGAATATTTGTTATTTAAATTTTTATTTAATGTACATAAATAATTTATAATATATATTTATTTAAAATTCTATTACAATTTTTCTTATCATAAAATTTATATAAAATACAGAATATTGGTATTCATTTAAATAAAAAGAAAAAAAAAGATTTATAAATATTTAAAAATAAAATGAATAATAAAAATAATTATAAATAATTAATATATATATATAAATATAATAATGCTATGAATTATAGTACATATTCATTTAATATTTTTTGAATATTTTTCTAATTCAATTGTAAATTTCTTTTTATAAAATACTGAATATAGATAATAATTTACATATATTTATTATTTATTTTTGTATGCATTTATATATGTCTTTAAATTTATGTATTTATTTTATTCAATAATATTATTAATAATTATTCAAGTATTACATGTGATTCATAATAATTACCTTACATAATTATCGCATTTGAAATGCTTACAAATTATCATTATCAACATAAGCGACAATCGCCGAGATTAACAAGTTTCATAGGCAACACAGAACATTACGTATACGCACCACTGTACACAATTCCAACGGTAAACAATAATCGCAGCATTAATCTGAAAATGCGCACAAATCCGTCAAACTCAGAAAGTAGGATGACAAGCGAGAGAGAGAGAGAGACAGAGAGAGAAGGAGAAGAAGAGGCAAGATAGATAGAGGGAAGCTACTACACAGCTAGTAGATGGAAGAACAAAAGCAAAAGCAAAATAAACGCAAGAAAAGAAGAGAGAGAGAGAAAAAAAAAACCCCAACAATGACAAACAACATTGTCAGAGATTGTCAGGCCCACGCTATCATTAATTTGAAGAACTGCTCCCACGATTATCCTTTCGTCGAATTCATTCCAGGTATTCAGCGGGTCTTTAGAGGCGCGTCGACAAATGT
The DNA here is from genome assembly GCA_035047405.1 of Drosophila stalkeri. Taxonomy (NCBI): domain Eukaryota; kingdom Metazoa; phylum Arthropoda; class Insecta; order Diptera; family Drosophilidae; genus Drosophila; species Drosophila stalkeri. The sequence continues at coordinate 13,769,073 of JAWNPR010000090.1, forward strand.
TTCGCGTCGTCATAAAAGGCAATTAGGCGGCATGATGCATAGGTTTATAGCTACGAAAATTACATTAGCTATAATTTGATACATATACATATATATAAATATAAATATAAATATAAATATAAATATAAATATAAATATAAATATAAATATAAATATAAATATAAATATATTTATGCATATATATGTATTTATATAAATTTATATTGCTATACTCTAGAAATTAATGGACCGTGCCAACAATTATCCAGAGGCAATCGCAATCTGCCTGCCTGCCAGTCAAATTGCCACGAGGCAAAATCAATTCCATTAAGCAAGTTGTCGATTTGTGCAAATATGTAACCATGTTTTACACTCCATATACACACGCTAAATATATATATATATATATACGGCTCGTATGTGTGTAGGTGAATAAATGTCGGCGTGAATTTGCTTGAAGTATTTGCTGACTATGAAAACTTGATAGCTTGATACTTGGACTTTGAGCCCAAATATGTTGGCCAAACTCCAGCAGGGGCTCTCTGTCTCTGCTCTCTCTCTCTCTCTCTGTCTGTCTGTTTGTGATGTAATACAAGACGGGTTCAGACGTAAAGGGCATTGTTTACAGAGCGTTGAACAAGCCACTTGACATGAATTGTTTTGCTAAATGGCTCATAGAGAAACTTTGATTTGATTTAAATATGTTGCTCAACTTGTCAACAAAATATTCAAATATACCAAATAGAGTAGGAGGCTAGGAGAAGCTAGCTCTATTTAGTCGTAAGCTCCATAAACGTATTTGCGTCCATGATGATGGTCTTAGCTCAACTTGTATAATCAAATGTTGCAAACTTTTCCCTAAGCTCTTAACTCAAACTTCTCGCAACACGATGGCTAGAGTTGGGCGAACTTAAAAATGCCAGAGCAAACTATTATTATGTACTTACATTGATTATTTGACTTCTTTGCTTGCAGCTGCCGGCAGAATCTGAAGCATAAAATGGAACCCAAATCCAGCTTAAGCACCCAGGAGGAACGTGCCCTCAAAAGTTCAGGTATGCAATAAAAGTCAAACTTTTAAATTCCAACTACACAGCAGCTTAATCGAATATGAGAGCAGCTGTGAAAGTGAAAGTGAAAGTGAAAGCGAAAGCGAAAGTGTGTGTGAGCTGCAAAATTCTATTATTAATTTTGTAAATAAAGTGGTTAAAAAAAAAGGCGAAAAGTTTTCCAAGCTATAAAAACTGAAAGGATTATGCTAGGCAAATACAAGTCAAATCTGATGGGCAAACAAATATTGTGAAACACGAACACGAATCGTCGGCTAAGAGTAAATATATATATATAATACAATAAACATATAGAGACGTAGTCTAAAGCTAATAAAAAATAGATAACAGGCAACAGCAAATATACTCAAGAACATATAGATATTGTATGTTCAGAATGTGTAGGGTCGAACTGACAGTAGACAGTCAAAGGATGAGCTCTGAAGCATTATCGTGTTGGCATTGTCAATACGCAGACATGCGAGATGTGCTCGAAAAGTATTGCGAATTTTGAATTTAAGCTCACTTTTTATATTAATACTTATATTAGCAGTGAAACATTCAGCATATTTTTCTAACTTATAAATATTGCCACGAAAATCGTTAAGCAAATTTTTTGCTGTTTCAAGCCTTCTAGAATTCAAATCTAATTTTTAAGAGCTCTCTAGCTTGGGCATGTTTAGACAATTCTTTAAGCAATGTTTCTAGAATTAAAGCAAATAAACTTTGGTAAATTGTATGTCTAAACTTGGGCTGCCCATGAATTTTTCTTCCTCCAAAAATAATGAGGCCAATGAGATCAAAGATTAAGATTGCATTGAGGAGGGAAATGCAAAAGAATACAAACAAGATTTAATTTGATTTATTTTTAAGAGAAAAATTGGGAATGCATAAAAAATTAAATAAAACAAATTTAATAAATATAATTAAGAATAAAAAAAAAATAAAATAAAAATGTAAAATTTGTTATGCATAATCAAAAAATTAAATAAAACAAATTAAATAAATATAATTAAATATAAAAAAATAAAAAAAAACAATAAGAAATTAATTATATATATACAAAAAATTAAATAAAACAATTTAAACGAATATAACTAAATATAAAAAAATAAATTAAATATAAAAAAAAATTAAATATATGTATACAAAAAAAATTAAATAAAACAAATTAAATGAATATAATTAAATATGAATATAATTAAAAATAAAATATAAATTTATTAGCTATTTGAGCATGCATTTAAATTGAATATTTTATTTATCTAATTTTTATATTAATATATAAAATATTATATATATGTATACTTGAAACTAGCAAAATGTGTAATAATTCTTATTAAATATTAACATTTTAATAATAGAAAACTCTACCAACTCTTTGCATATGAAAACGCTTCGAGCATATGCTAACGGTAAAGCAATCGCCCAGCTCAGTTAACCCTAAATCAACTGAAGCGTAAGCTGAATCAAGCCAATATAAATAACTGTCAAAAAAGTTCAGAGTGCTTAAGGTCATATGAATAGCTGATTAAATATAAATTAAATTGAATATGAATATAAATAAACTTTAAATAATATTTATTCTACTCCTCTCTCTCTCTCACTCTCTCTCTCTCTCTCTCTCTCTCTCTCTCCCTCTCTGTGTGCAATCAAATGCTGTAATTCCTTGCAATATAAATAAATTCAATTTAATGCCGAATTCTTGATTCTCGCTTACACTTTAAATAATATTTTCTTTTGCTCCCCTCTCTCTTTCTCTCTCTCTCTCTCTCTCTGCTTACAATCAAATTCTTGAATTTCTCACACTGCTATTTGAGTGAAAGTGTCGCTGAGATTTACATTGTTTTTATTGTTTTCTATGCATTATGACTTATGTTATTTTTTATAATAAAACAAGAAAATAAGGAAAGAAAGAAAACTCCCTCTCTCTCTCTCTCTCTCTCTCACCAGTTTCCAACAGCTTAAACAGCTCCAAGAACAATCAAATGCCAAACCAGCTGAAAACCGTCGTTTGGGGTGGCAAAGAAATTCAAACAGAGAAAAGTCAACTTGCGCGCCAGCAGCGTTTGTGTTCATTGTGTGTGTGTGTGTGCCACACGAATTTCCACACACACACACACACACACACACACACACAGTTCGTGCTGCTGCTGAGCTAAGCAAACTTAGCTTTCGCTGCGAGTGTTTTCTTTTTTCTCTCTCTCTCTCTCTCTATCTCACTCTATGCTACCTTTTCGACTTGCGACTTGTTTGTGCAAAAGTTAAGAAAGGACATAAAGCGACTGGCATCCTGATGTCGTAAAAACTGTCGTCACACTGGCTGTTACCGATATCGAGAACCGAACACGCTGAAATTTAATCATAAGCATACAAGCAGATTACGTCATGCGGTGATAACGCTACGAAAAACAAAACTATTTGTCCTCAAATCACAGCCCACTCCACACGTGAGCTCATTAGGCATTGCCCCACGCCTCGAATTCCTATGCCTTGATGCCCTGCCTAACATAGATGCCAAACCAAACCAAACCAAACCAAACCAACAACAACAACAACAACAAGAAAAATATCTTGAAAAGTATATAAATCCAGCAGTGAAAGAACTCTGTCTCGTCCAGAAGGATGCTCGTTTTTTCATCAAATTCAATTTGCCCAAGACTAAAGTTTAAAATAACAATGCCATCGCCCCAGTAGCTCACAGAACAGAACAAAAAGAATAAAGTGGAGAGCAGAGCAACGTAAAGGATACATACGCAACGCAACGCAACGCAACGTAACGAGGGGCAAATGTTCTTTGAATGTTTGATGTCCTCGTCGCCGTTGCGGCATGTAAGCTCTTGGGCAGCACATCTTTTTTTTTTTTTTTTCTTCTTTTTTTTGACTAACGAGCCGCATTTTGGTAATCCGTCCCTTGGGTATTTGGCATGGAAATGTTAAACCGAAAACCAGAGCCAAAGCCAACACCATCAGACCGTCTCTCATGAGCACCGAAAAGACTTTTGCAAAACGATTAAATGAGCCATTGGCCATTGGCCATTGCCATTGCCATTGGCATTGGCATTGGCATTGGCATTGCCATTGCCTTTGACTTTGACCCAAGGCGTCTGGTTTCCTTTGGGTCTTATTTTGTGTTTTAACGCTGGGATTTTATTTTATTTTTATTTTGTTTGATATACGCTCATGTTTGCGATAAGCAGCCAAAAGGGAAGCCGAATTAATACCAACAAAGCCTTTTACACGCACTTACCACGTCGGGCAGCGGACAACATTTGTTTGATTGTAATCAATACGTTTCAATTCACATCAAAATATTCCCACATTTGCCATGGATACACGTCACTTTTTATAATTGCCAGCAACTTGAGCCTGGGCTAAAAGTCACAATTTTGGCATTTGATTTGCAATTGAATTGAAGCTGAATACGAATTTCTCTAAAGATTTTCAGTGAAATAAAACTTGTTTAGCATTTGTGTGAATTTTTCTATTTTATGGATTGAGCAATGCATATTTGTCAATTGAATTTCGGGTTAAGAAAACTTTTCGCTAAATTAGAAAAACAGCTGAAAAAAGAGTTAAGGCTGGCAAAAAAAAATTATAAATGAGGGAAATTGTTATTTAACTCTTTATAGAAAACTTATAAATATAAAATATAATTCATTTTCGTTTTTCCATTTATGTTATACATTTATACTAAGAGAAGACTAGATTTGTGAGATAAAAGTAGTAGATCTTCTTTATAACAAGCTGTGTTGGCATTCCATACCAAAACATTCCATGCCATATCATACCAAAGTATACCAGCATTAAATCATCTCATACATATCATATGCCCTCTCAAGCCATCTCATACCATATCAAATACATAACATACCATTCCATGCCATTCGACAATAAAAATATTGCTCAATTGAATAAGCATAGCAACTGCTCTAAACAGCTTCTTAACCTTTAAGAGAGTTCTCATGCATGGCTCTCCTCTCTTTAACGAATCTCTTTGAACTGATTTCTCTTTGACAATTTGTCTTTGCCTTTAGTATTGTCCGTTGCATGATAAGAAATTGTCAGCAAAAATTTATTGGTATCTTCAATATTATAACTTTAAATATTTACCCTACTAAACTCAAACTATTCAATTGGCAATTACAGAATCATTTTAAATGAAAAGTTAGAGAACTTTACTTTTTGACTATATTGACTATATTATATTAGATTTAGATTTTAAACATATTTTATGAATTCTAAAAAGTTATTATTTTTAACATTCTTTGTTCAAGATCTTTAGACAATTTGCATTTTTTAATAATTAATAAATATATTAATAATAAAAATAATAATAAAAAAAAAAAAAAAAATAATAATAATAATAATAAATAATAATAATAATAATAATAATAATAATAATAATAATAATAATAATAATAATAATAATAATAATAATAATAATAATAATAATTATATTAATTATATTAAAATTAATAAAAATAATATAATAATAATAATAATAATAATAATTATATTACTAATAATAATAATAATAATAATAATAATAATAAAAATAATATTAATAATAATAATAATAATTATAATAATAATAATAATAATTATATTAATAATAATAATAATATAATAATATATATTAATAATAAAATAATAATAATAATCTACTAGTTATATAATATAACTTCCATATATTATAAAACATTTAAAAATAAACAAAAAATATATTAAATTTAAATTTAAAATATATATAACAATAATAAATATATATATATATATATATATATATAATATTTAGAAATTCACTTTGAATATATAAATAATATAACAATGTGATACACAACTAAATGTTGATATTTAATCGAATAAATAAAATCTCGCCTATCAGATAGAAAGAAAGCTCATCAACATGCATGTCTAATCTAAAGCTTTAACTAAAAGCTTTTGCGCATTAGCATAAGCTTATGTAAATCGAAAGAGTTAACCTCCATTATCGACAGTAAATCAATCTTTGCTGAGTGGACTTAATTAAGCAACGGATATTTGAACTTATGTTTGGGAAGTTGTATTCGGGTCTCTGTTGGGCAAATGTAATTTATTTAAATTCAGGTGTGCCTTTTTATTAAAGGCAAATAAATCATGCTCACACCGTGCTCGCTGAAGTGTTGAGGGTCACGGGTTGAGGCAGGGTAAATCCTCATGTTAAGACAAGTGTCTGCCCCTAGGGTATGGACAGTGGCAGGAGATGGGACAACAGGCACACGGAACTGTTTTCCGGACAAACAAATGACCTGGAAAAGCCAAACGAAAGCAAACACAAAAGGAATGGAAAAATGAAAAAAATATGCGAGCAAAGGGCAAATGCTGCACAACAACAACAACAACAACAACAACAACAACAATAAGTTGGCAACGGAAACAATTGCAATGACTGAGCAAATGTTTAGCATCTGTCCTGAGGCCTCTTCAGACAGGAAGTGCTACGCGGAGCGCTCTCACTGGCCTGACTGTCAACTGTGACTATATTTGCTGCATATTCAGTTAGTTCACTGATTGTCGGCATTATAAATTAAGTTTGATTACGCATTCACTGCGCTTATCTGCGGATGCTACATTCCTGATATATTTTACTTTTTGGCAGCCCGCACAGAGACAAATGCCAAACATACTTTTACATCTGCCCCTATATACAAGAGAGAGAAAAAAGCACTTAATGCAATCTGATAAGGGAGAGGGAAGGGCCAGAAAATAGTTGGAACAGCAGTTCGCGCAGCGCAATCGAGGCCCCTGAAATGCATACCTAATTAGCTTAATGGCCTTTCGCTCATAAATTATACAAGATTAGAGTACCAAAAAATTTGCATTCACCTGACCTGCTGGAGCCAATGGATACAGCCAAACCCAAACCCCAAAGCCCCGCCCACTCCATAGTAGAAAAACTTTTCGCACAGCCCTCATTATGTGCGCTGCGGCCCCCAGCTGGAGGCAGACCCACAAAATTATTGTCAGCTCCCCGTTAACAGTAAACGAATAATGATTATTATAATTGTAGCTCGATGTGGTTGGCGTTTAAAATCAATAGATTGCCGCCTGGCCAAATGCCAATTAAATGGATTTTAAATGCAATATGCAATGCATAAAGCGGAAATTAATTACGTAATTAGTTCAATGGTCGCCCAAAGGGCGCTCGACTCCAAAGGAAAATGCTCAATATGAATACGAAAAAAAGAAGAAAATATGCATCATATTTAATAAATTGTATAATTTATTACTGATAAAAAATACCATGCTCGACACTTACTGCAGCGAATGTAATTAACATATTGTAACATATTTTACAATATGATTTTTATATATTATTTTATGAAATTATTGTTTGCATAAGAAGCAGCCGTAACAATTTTTACATATAATTGTGTTTATATTAAATTTTATATTATATAATACTTATACATAAAGTAGAAGTATTGGAGCAAAAAACAAACCTTTGCCTTTATTTCAAAGACCTTTTTTTTTTTATTCTGCTTCACTAATGAATTTTCCATTGAATTCATTTCATTTTTAAAGACATATCGATACAGCTCTAGCAAGTAAACACATCAATTTCTACACAGACAACAATTGAACGTGTATCAATGATGTCATCCAATAAATTCTCCTAAAGCACAATACAAGCTCAACCGTTTTTCTTCTACAGTTTTTCACGCATTGAACTGAAAATGTTTTTATATTTTGGGTAAATACAATGTTACGTATACGTAATATTCAAACTAAAACTAAATGTGTAATTATTAAATAATGCTGAAAAGTTATTGCAGCATAACAAAATATTTATAAACAATATATTTTCGTTATTAACAATATTACGTATACGTCATATTTTCTGCTGAGACTCAATGTAAAATTATTAAATATTGGTAAAAAAGGCTATAGAAATAATAAATATGAAAGTATTTGTTGAAACAGTATGAGTTGAAACCCAACCAACTATTTTTTCTACATATTTCCGCTATCAACAACATTACGTATACGTAATATTTTCAGCTGAGACTCAATGTAAAATTATTAAATATTTACAACAAAATTACAGAAATATTAAATATGACAAATATTTTTTAATAATGTAATTAATTGAAACCCAACCAAATTTTTAAACATATATTTCCGCTATCAATATCAATATTACGTATACGTAATATTTTCAGTTTAAGCCTCCTACAAAATATTCAAATATTGTCAAAGATCTATGGGAAAATTAGTTATGAGTGTGTTTCTTTACAAGCTATTAATTTAAATTTAAAAAAATTCACTTATAATATTTTCAGCTGTGTAAAATTCTCGAAAAGTCCGCTTGAAATGTTAATTATGAATGTATATGTTAACAGCATGTTAACGAAATATTCAAATGGAATTTCATACAGTTGCTGATTGATTGAAATGGTAATCATGAAAAGCATGCTTTTAACTAAATATTCAAATGGAATTTCATATATTTTGCGCTATCAAATATATTACCTAAACATATAAATTATGAACTTAAGCTTGGTGTTAAATTTGTTTGGCTTAGTATGGTGTAGGCTTGCGCGTTTATGCTTGTGCTTTAATGATTATAATTAATTAAGTTAATTATAAACACAAAAGTCCTTTTAGGGAATTATGCGTTGGGTGTAATTAATCAACGGGCTTGCCAAGCGTGTTCTGAAACTCATCTCAAATTTATGCATGTATGCAAATATTTTGATGCCAAATTTACATGACACATACGCACCGTTGCCGAAATGCTTTCCAGTTTAAATTATGCAAAATATTCTACATGCATATGTATATATATATATATATACATGGATATAAATATATATATATACATGTTAATATATATATATATAGTATAAAGAGAGAGAGAGACGTGTTTTCGTCTTGGAAGTTTTTCCCGCATATATAAAATGCCACAGACAGTGGAGATGCTGATGATGATGATGATGAAGCGTGCTTTTGATGTGGCAATGACAACAATTAACACAAATAGACGACGAAGACACACACACACACACACATAGGCACACATAGGCACACTGACTGGGGCAGCTGTTCGCTCTTGCACTTACCGTTTGACTATTTATGCATTTGTCAGTACCAAAATACATCACACACACACACACACCTGAGCAGCTGTGTGTGTGTGTGTGTGTGTGTGGGTGTGCGCCGGCAAAGTGCACTCACTCTGCTGACAACTGCAAACTACTTACGTATGTTACGGCAACTGACAACTCGACATATTCAGAATCAGAGCCCAAGCCAGAGCCAGAGCCAGAGCCCGAGTCACTCATCGGAAGCAGAAGGGCAGAGATACCAACACCAACACTACAGCAGCAGCAGCAGCAGCAGCAGCAGCAGCAGCAGCAACAGCAGCAGTGACAAAGGTGTTAAGAAAGCCATTTTCCCTGCTAATGAGTGTCGGTATAAATGTATAGGTCTCTCTCTCTCACTCACTCTCTCTCTCTCTGCCCCTCTCTCTCTCTCTCTCTCTCTCTCTGTGTGTATGCAGACTCTTGTCTTGGCTTACCGGGCCCTAGCCTTGCCGTTACTTGAGCTGAAGTGCAAACAAAAATGTTTTCATGTTTGGGCATGTCAACAGATTTGTCCCTCTTTCAGTTAGTTCCCGCCATGCCGTGTCGCTCTCATTTGGCTGTGTGCAGAAGCATTTTGCTTAATTAGTTACAAACATTAAAAACGATGAATCCAAAAGGAATTATCTCTACCTCAGCCAGACACTCTGACTTGTATTTAAGGGTCACATGACTTGGACTTGGACTGAGCAGCACAACTGAAAGGCAACAACAGCAGCAACAACAGCAACAACAGCAGCAAAAGCAACTGCAAATGACTCTGACAGTTTGATTAAGGATGTCAGGTAACTATCTGATAAACACTCGAATACATTGTCAAAGTCAACAGTGTTAATCTTCACGCCAGACACTCTTTTCAACTTTTACACACTTTTGTGGCACTCTGATGGAATCAGTTGGCAGCGCTGGGGTCATTCGGGTCAGGAAGTCATTTCCCTCTTCATAAAACTTATTATCTTAATCTTTATTAATAATATATGCGTGCAGCTTGTTTGCTAACTAAAAACAACTTATAGATAAGTAAGCTGAACTAATTTAGATTTAGAGAGAGAGAGAGAGAGAGTTATATATAAGATATAATTTAATATTGAAAGTATTTATATAAGAGTTTCAAGAATATGAAAGTTCTATGCATATATTACAGCAGTTAAAGCCATCTATAGCAGCATCTCTTGTATCGATTTCTCTTTGGCCATAAATCAATGGATTTTGTACGATGTTGATATATAGAGTTACTTCAGCGTATAGATATAGACTGTCAAGCTAATAGACTGAGAGCTAATTTTACTTACTCTTTTTCATGGCATATTCATATATTTATATTGAAACTTTTAGTAGAATATTAAAAATGCATTTAATTCATTTACTTTTGGCAAACAGATGTAAATAAATACATTATAATAATATATAATAATAATTAATAAAAAAAAATATGATATAATAATATTTAATAGTAATATATTTAGTTTAACAAAAATTAAATCATTTAATATATTATAAATGCACTATTCGAATCGTATTCATATATCTAATTTTAGTTTTAAATGTAAATAAAACAAAATATTTTTTAAAAATTAAATTTCTATTAGTATATTATAATAATATATCAAAATGTCAAATAATAAATAAATATAAAATAATATAATAATATATGATAAAAAAAATAAATATAAAAAAATATCAAATAATAAGTAAATAAATAAAATATGATTTAAAAAAATAAATATGATAAAATAAAATATAAAATTGCTTTAAAAAAATAAATAAATCATTTATTATTTTATAAATAATATAATATACAAGTAAATAATTGTAATGATGTATTTCATTTTAATTTTATATTTAATAAAAATAATTATTTTAAAAATTAAATTTCAGTTTTATTTTCATTATTTAGTACTACTATTCATTATTATTATTACTTAATTATTAATTAATATAAAAAGTTTGAGAACACAAAAGCAACTCAGATTTTTCAATAATCAATTGAGTTGAGATCAGTGAGCAAAACCACGAAGTGCAATTACTATCAATGGTTTTTCCGTAAATATAAAAGATTTTTTCTTTATTAAAGATATTGTTTAATGAAGTTCTGAAAGCATTATTAATCTAATTTAAATTTTATATCTGAAGCAATACACGAAAACTACCCAAGACAACGAATATAAAGCTCGCCAATAATCCATGCAATACCAAGAACTAATGTCGACAGATCAACATCCGCTACTTAAGAAACAAAAGCATGCGATAAAGAGCTTTAATTGCCTCTCACTGTACTCAAGTCAATTCTGGGAATATATATATATATATATATATATATATATATATATATATATATATATATATATATATATATATATATATATATATATATATATATATATATATATATATATATATATATATATATATATATATATATATATATATATATATATATATATATATATATTATATATATATACTAAGTAGAGGAATTGAGTTCTCAAATTAAGCTAAAGTGCTTTAATAGCCTACAAGCAATGGCTACGCTATACTGGAAATTATATATATATATATATATATATATATATATATATATATATATATATCCCTATACTAAATATAGATTAAAAGCAATTAAGATAAGACGTACGTACAATTTCCTAGAAATTGACGAACAAAGACTCGGCATTTGTCTTGTTCAAATAGTCTCGACATCTATTTATTTATAAATACTTAGTAAATCATTCTGATTAAAACATGAATTCAAATTAATAAATCTAATTGGAATTTTGCAGAGAAATTAAAAATGCTGGACATAACGCGCGATAAGCCCGTCAAGGTGTCCGTGAAGGTGGCTGTGCCAGTGCGGGATCACCCGAAGGTAGGTATACATATATACACATAATATATATATATATATATATATATATATATAAATATCTGTTAATCATGCTAACGATAATCGCTTACTTATCGTTTATTGGGTTATTTTGCTGGCAGTTCAATTTCGTTGGCAAGCTGCTTGGACCAAAGGGCAATTCGATGAAACGACTCCAAGAGGACACAATGTGCAAAATGGCCGTGCTGGGACGCGGATCGATGCGCGACCGGCGGAAGGAGGAGGAGCTGCGGGCCAGTGGCGACAACCGTTACGCCCATCTCTTTGAGGACCTGCACGTGGAGATTTCAACCTTTGCGGCGCCCGCTGAGGCGCACGCTCGCATCGCCTACGCCCTGGCGGAAGTGCGTCGGTTTCTGGTTCCGGTGAGTCCCTTTTCCATTTTTCCATTTTTTTTTGTTAATTTTTTTTTTTTTATTGTTTGGTCCCCATTGGCATTACGGCTTTTGTTTGCCGCTCGCTACAATTGGCAGTCGCCAAGTGCTTAAAGTTGAAGCACAAAGAAACACTCGAAAAGAAAACATCTTAAATTTTCTGAAGCGCGAAAGTTAATGGCACGCCAATAGCCAACGAGACTCGGAGTCCGAGCACGGACTGTCTGAGAGACTGCAGCAAGGCTGCACTCGTTATCGACTACAGCTTCCGTGTGCTCATGGCATCCACCGGGCCAACGTGACACGCCTTCATGCGTCGCTGACTAAATTGCATTGTGCTGTAATTACATTTGCCACCCCTTTGGCGGCACTCGGGAAACGTTCCATAAACTTTGTGCTCGCTGCCAGATGTCGCCTCTGTCCATTGTGTGGCTCTTGGCACACTATCACAACCACGCCGGCATGCCATTGCACAGCTCCACTCCCCACTCCCTTCTCCCCACTCCCATCTCCCCACTCCCATCTCCCCACTCCCATCGCCATGCCATTCACAGGACATTCTCTCCCCAGCTGCAGCTCGCCTCAGTGTGTGGCTCCGTCCACTTGAGATACAAACGGTAACCATTTACCTATCTACCTCGTTGCTCGTTTGCAATCCTTCTGCCTTCCATCATTCCGGCTGGCGTGCACATGTTCACATGTTCACATGCCTCGCAACGATATTTATTTATTTATTTATTTATTTTGCAGCTTTTCCAATGAGAAACTACGAATCCACCTGAAATTATAGCCACCCATTTGGCCTGCATAACTGACCTAAATATCTCAAATATCTTAAATTTCAAATCCACACCCAAGGACGGCCTTTAAACTGTGCACTCCAGCATGTTTACAGTTTTTCGCTTTGAGCTGTAAGAAAATCATTCGAGTGAAATTTGAATAAAATATTTTAGAACGATTTTAGCATTTATATAGAATATTCCACAGGGCAGTTGTATAATGGTTGAGAGTGAAACGTTTTTAAAGCGAAATTTTGTTTATGCAGCGAAATAAATTTGTTTTATGGACAGGCTATAAATGTGAACATGAAATATATTGCAGAAGCTTTGACAAAATGAATTTTAAGCTTTTGTTATGTTAGCTGAATTGAAGTTGATTAGGTTGATTTTTATATATAATTAAAAAACATGCACAGCCAGTGAATAGACGTTTCTCTCGCTTTCCTGTTTATTTTCTGCAAGCAAAGAACTTTCAATTGCTTAAAACTGAGAGAAAGAGAGACAGAGAGAGTAGCATAGAAAGAGACAATAGCCTAAAGTTGACTCTATGACTGTTAGAGTGAGTGAGCAAATAGAACTGAGAGCTGCTTTTAGAACAAAGAGCTTTTCGATATACAGTTATATGAGCAGCTCTCAGCTCTCAGCGTTCAGTTCTGCCTGCACTTTCGTTGCTTGTCCTTTCTAGAGTGCTGGATCAGCGCGATTCACTCTTAATTTCAACTGCTCATTTGCAGTGAGCGAGCACGAGAGAGCGAGCACAAAGAGAGCATAACAATATTTATGCTCTTATAAATGCACACACTAAATGGCGCTCTGATAAGTTATTTCAAATTATACAAATTAATTCATTCTTAAGGCAGTAAATTATCAAATAATAATATTAATGAAAGTTAAATATATATTTTTAAAAATAATAATTATAAGAAAATAATAATCCTGGGAAGTCGAAACACTTCTGCATGCAATTGCAGCACTATTCTAAGCACTTCAGCTACTCGAAAGTGCATTTCTCTAAGAGAGCTGTTTAAGAGCTTCAAAAACTTCTTTAGGCATTTTACAGGAATTTTCTACGTTCGTAAAAATTTCAACTATCTAAAACAGAGGCGAACTTTCGCTGAAAAGCATATTTTCATAATTTATTTTACAATTTATATGTACAAATAATAATGATTAAATTAAAATTAATATATAAATATGTTTCAAATTACAAATATAAACAAAATATTTATATAAAAATTTATAAATTACTAAATTATGTTTAAAATATAAGCAAATATATAATAATAATAATACATATGTATAAACTTTAACCTATCAAAGTCAACATTTGCAGCTCATTAATCATTAATATTTTATTTAAATTTGTTCAACAAAAGCTTAAAATATGAAACTCAAACTGTTTTAAATAAATCAGTTTGACTTGGCCAGATTTAAAGCGCTCTGCAAGAGTTTGCCAATAATAAAAGCTTAAATATTTGATGAATATGGAATGAGAGCAATAACTACTTCTTAGACTGTTTGATGTATGACTTATAATAAATCTTAGACTTCTTGCTGAATTCTTTGACAACGAGAGACATAACTCTTTTTGTCGCCTATGCGCGCATCCACACCAAACGGAATCTCATAACTTCAGATAATATCTGGAGACATGTGTGGTGTCAGCACACACTCACACACACACACACACACACACACACGAGGAAATCTGTGACACGCAACTGTCAAGCACATAAATTTTACTTTTGCGTTGGTTTGGGAATTTTCTGATCAGATTACAGAAAATTTGCATAGAAATTATTTCAACTTGATGCGCGTACTCATATGTATGTGATTCGCTCACACTTGAAGCATAAACTGTTTCAATTTAGATGAATGCGACTGTGTGTGTGAGTGAATGAGTGTATGAGTGTGTGTTTTCGAATGGGCAATTCGTAAAGTGAATCCAACTGTTTGTGGCAGCTGTCAGTGCGTCTTATGAGGGGTTCCTGATTGTTCCTGAGAGAAAGTCAACTTCAGCATTGCCCAGTCGAATGGAATCGAATGAAATTAGTAGCTGGCTAGTGGTCATATTAAGGATTCATCCTGGGGAATACACACACACACACACACACACACACACACACACACATGCACACTTAACTGTTGAACTAACAATAACTTGGTTAATGCTCGTAATGGAAAAGTATACTCATTCAACACCCACCGTTGCCCACACTCCATGATAGCTCCCAATTTTGTGCTGTGTATCCATTTGAGTTTCAGTTTTTACCCCTGGCGCTGCGCCATAATTGCATTAAGCACTCCACACATACAAAAGTAAATAAATGTATGTATGTGTGTGTGTGTGTACGCCCGTATATTTCGCTGCTCTGCCTGCTCTGCTCTGTTCTGTTCTGCTCTGGTCGAACGCGCACGCACCCAGGGGCGTTAGGTAAATGGGTGTAGCAGTGGGTGTGGGCGTGGGCGTGGGTGTGGGCGTGGGCGTGGGAGTGTCACATGAATGGCCTCGCAAAACTTTTAATTGACATTCAATAAAATTCGCATTTATTACGCGCACTGTGAACGCCTGAATTAAATTTAATTGCTCGACGAGACGAAATGCAGTTTTCATGACTGCCCCAGCGCAGCACCTGATGCCAGCTGCTGGGCGTGTCCCTGGCATCCATTGTTAATGTATATTACAACTGCTTTGCTTTGCAGGACTATCACGATGACATTCGACAGGAGCAAATGTGGGAGATGCAAGCGCTCACGTCTACGCCCACGCTTAGCAACCTGGACGACTCGCAGAGCCCGACGAATACGGCACGCGGCCTGGGCGGCGGTTTGGCCGACATGGACACGTCCAATGACGACAAGTCTGACAACGATGCCAGCGGCATGGATTGCCTCTCGCCGGACAAGCTCGATTGTGCCCAGTCCTGCAGCAGCGGCGGCGGCGGCGGCGGCATAGACACTCACCCACATCATCAGCATCAGCAACAGCAACAGCAGCAACAGCAGCAGCAGCAGCAGCAGCAGCAGCAACAACAACAACAGCAGCAGCACCACCATCATCATCACCATCAGCCAGCGCACTTTCATCAGCTGCTCCAGGCGCACGGCGGAGCCAGCGCTGCAGCTGCGGCTGCCGCCTGTGGAGAACATCTCGCCGGACAGGCGTCCACAGCGACAGCAGCGGCACGTGAGTATCGTTGGCTAAGAAAATGCAATTAGCACAAAATGCGAATGAGGAATGAGTGCGAGCTGGGTTACTGGCCATTGTAATGCGCATTAAGCGAATCCAATTTCCAACAATAATCAAATTTTATGAAATATCTCTCGCTCTCTCCCTATATATATATAAACATATATATAAACACATATATATATATATCAAGCAGAAGTTTCTCATTACCTCCTGCTGCTTTTGCTTTGAATACCTCTTCTCCTCTTTGCATTAACACTTTTAATTAAATCATGAAACTCATTGAGCGGCCCTTGAAGTTCTGAGAATCGTGTAGAAGGGCACGCAAGCGAATCATTTCCAATGCAATATACAGCAAAATGGAAATTTCATTTGAGAGGTTTTTTTTTTTAAGCATATTTATTTGATTGCATATTTTATATATTTACATATATATATTTGCACATATTTATATATATATATATATATTTATTGAGTGATATATAGATACGTTTATATATGCACGCATATCAAGCAAATAACCATAATTAACACAATTATTCAAATTAAACGTCATTACATGAAAGTGTTCAATGGAAATTCAATTGCATTTGATGCAATTGGTTAAATATTGTGGATTAAAAACCACGCACAAATGAGATTCAATATGGAATCGAAGAGTACACAGACAACCTTCAAACACTACGGAGCCTCTTTACATTCATTTACTTGTACAAGTTTATATTTGGCATTTGGAAATTTTGCAAATGTCAAATGTCTCTTGATAAGTTTTTAATATACATTTCCGGTGACTCAACTGGCTATGGCATAAAGTTAATGTGCTCGGATGCAAGCCAATTTTTAATCAGATTGAATGCATACCATGGATAGTTAGTTTGCTGTAACGTCATGTTATGTGTGACATTTGCCAAATGGCTAATAGTAGTAACACAGTATATCCACAGTTAACTTTGGCTTAAGTCCAAGGAGGCTCATGGCAGGATACTCTATTTATCGACTTGCTATCGCAGCACTTCAATGCATACAGAGCGAGAGCAATCAAACAGACATTTCCGCTCTCAGAGCCCAAGTCCAACTGCTGCTCTTCATATTCATATTCATCACTCTTAAATAATAGCTCACAAATAACTGTTGACGTTTCGCTGTCTGCAGTCTCTACTTTCAGAGAACAACCGTATGCAACGGCGAGCTACCGTTTTTGTTGTTGTTGATTTGTTTTACTCTGGTTGTTCCGCGACCGATTGGCTGAGAAGCAAAAAGTATTTCATGTACATGTATTGGTGTATATGCGAGAGTTGTGTTGGTGAATATTCGTGTGCGTGCATGTGAAAGTGAAAGAGAAGATCATTTGCTTTCGCCTTATGACTTATTTGCTCACTCTCATTGTACGAACATGAATCGTATCGCTACCTAAACGATGTTCGTCACACGAATAGTGGAAACGAAAAGAACCGAAGGCTTTTGCTGAGAGCAGTGAGAAAGATTTCTTTCAGTTGAAACTATTCAAACTGCAATACATACATAAATAAATAAATAAATAAATAAAATCCATTTATAAACACCTCGACTACTGGGTATCTGGCAGTCCACACTCGCACTCCCACACTCATCAATTACTCGCATCTTGCCTTAACGCTTTGAAATCATATTCGAAATTGGATTTACATTTCCCATTGCAGTGCACACAACAGCCATGGCTGTGGCGCTGCAGCATCAGCTGACAGCTGCCGGCATCGGTGGCCTGTTGAAGCCAGCGCCTGGGGTGGGCGTAGCTGGGGCTATGTCTGGCCTGCCGAGTGCGCAGAGCAGCGCCGCAGCACTGCAGCTGGCCGGCGATGGGGATGCAAACACATCGACATTGACGCTACTCGAACCACCGGGAGCCCTCTTGCATCCGGCGCTGCGCAACGTGAAGGCCATCAACATAGGTGCGTTGCAGTTAGTCGACATGGTTTGAACTGGCTCAACTCCGTTTATCATTTCAGGTAGTGGCTTGGGCCGTAAGCGACCGCTGCTGGGCGTTCCGCGATCCGGCATGAATCCCACAAAGCGCACCGTGATGAGCCTGCTGGCGCGTGCCAAGAACTCACAGGCACTGCACACAGTGCGCCAGCCAGTGGTCACAGCTACCAGTTTTGCCGAGTAAATAAATAGCACAGTGTGGGGAATGGGAAACCAAAAGATATTCTATATATATGTATTATCTATGCCTTGCAGGCCCCTCCAGATGCTGGCCTCACCCTTCATCATTCCGCACCAGGGCATGGATCAGTCCATCATAGCGCTGCCCAAGGAGAGTCTGGCCCAAGGCGTCTAACCCTATGACTTTTATACGCTGCGCCACACAGATGGACGCACCTGACCGACTACAATTTGCCCCGCCTCCTTCTTCTAAAGACACACACATACACACAGAGTCTCACACACACACACACACACACACACACATAAATTTAGGCTTACCAATTTATGAAATACGATTTCTAAAAATATATACGATTCGAGTCTATTGAAGAGAGGAGTCTTTATAGAAGAAGAGCAGCGAGAGAGACGGGAACGCCTGCTGCCCACAGCCCAAGCCATACCAATACCAGAGAGCCTGTCTACACACGATTTGTTTTAAGCGAATTCTAAATAAATAACGCAAGTATTTTTAATGCGATGTTTTATTTCGAACAAAAAAAAAAGGAAATTGAAGAAGAAAAACCTAAAAAAAAAACTTTAAACAAAAAAAAATTAAATTAGTGTCAAATTAATGAACAACTTCAATAGAATTACAATGTAAACGCAATTACTTTAAATAAATTACTTTAAATAAATATACACTCACACACACACACCATTTAACATATATATACTTATATGTATATATATAAAAACAAACAGCAAATATATATATATATATATACTTGAATATGTACTTAAATCTATATAAATATATTTAAAAATAAAACGTGTTGAAACCAAGCTAAAACTTCAACTTAAAACACACGCCACATAAATTGATAATAATAATTTTTGGAGTATTTTAAAATGCAACTCAAAGAACCCAAAGAGAGCTCAGTACAAGCAGAGGAAAACTTTAACGACCACACACACATACACACATACATACAGACACACATTTATTGATCAGATCGAGAATTGAGAAATTTTGATGAAATATTCCCAAAGTCTAAGTCCAGGCATGATGACGATATTTTACTTTTGCATAGATTGGAGCACAACCCGTAGTACACATTGAAGCCATATATAAATATATAATTATTATATACCAATATACATATATATAGAGAGACGATATTCCAAGTCCTGGATAAAAAGTGATCACAGTGATCCCACCGCCTTCAGCTTGTTTCATATTGAACCCAAAGCAAATGTTGTTAAAAAAACAAAAAGGAAAAGAAAATATAACAAATTATTCGGTTTCAGTTCAAACACAAATATAAAAAAAAAAAAAAAAAAAAAAACATCGAAAGCAACGAATTAACTAGTTTATATTTGTGCAATTTATTTTGCTCTAATTTAATTCATTTTTTTTTTTTTTATTTTATATAAAGCTGGAGACTAAGGAGCTTTCTTGAATCAGTTCTCAACTGATTTGCGTTTCTATTAGTTGCCGGATATAGTAAATAATATCTTAATAATAAAGTATTCAGAAATTTATGAGAATTATTTCAAATACTCGAGAAATAGATGAGAATAAAGTTGAATATCTAAATGTGCACTCAAATGCATTCGTAAATAAATATAATCGCAATATGAAAATAAAAGAAACAATTACGAAATACAAATACAAATAAAAATTGCAAATACAAATACGAAATACATACAAACATAAATAGTTTATGCATTAATGTTCAACCGTTTAATCAAAAGGCATATTTACAATTTACAAGCAAAATAGCATTAAATAAAACCAAATATTGATATTGATGTTGAAAGCAAAAACAAACCGTGTAAAGTCCTAAAAAAAAAAAAGAAAATTAAAAAAAAAATAAATAAAATAAAAAATAAATTTACTCGTACCTACATAAATAACTGCATGTAGAAACTCGAAATATTAATATGCAACTTTAATTAAATAATTAATTAATCTACAAGGTACTCACACACACACACACACATACAACACACACACACACACACATAGACTAAATATTGATGTGAGTAATTGCAGCTACACCACCACAGCTTCGAGCTATTCCCAAAATAAATGCAATATTTTAAAAATATATTAAATCTCGGCGTTTTTCATTTGCCTGCATAAAATAAATAAATAAATAGTTTTTTATTATACAAAAGAATTTAGCGTGAATGGGAATCAATTCAATTAAATTTATTATATAAAAATTTTTTAAATTTATTTATTTTTTTATTTATCAATTCGTATTCATATATTCATATATTCATATATTCATATATTCATATATTCATATATTCATATATTCATATATTCATATATTCATATATTCATATATTCATATATTCATATATTCATATATTCATATATTCATATATTCATATATTCATATATTCATATATTCATATATTCATATATTCATATATTCATATATTCATATATTCATATATTCATATATTCATATATTCATATATTCATATATTCATATATTCATATAATACAGGCAATTATGCGGATTTTAGCGCTTCTGAACATCCATAATATGTTACTTCGTCAAGCCAGCCTCCGGGATATTTTCTCAATATAAAACGCCGCATAGATTCTAAAATAATGGTCAGTATAGCCACCGGGAAGACATATAGGAAGATGGGTAGATAGCTGAAAGTTGTAAAATGAAATGAATATTTAGACACGACGATAATGTCCAATAAAAAGCGCACTTCACAGGTAAACTCTGTAGATGATATGGCACGTTTGCAAAGGTGAACAGAAGACAGATGCCGAGCATGTAGATAAAGGCCAAGTTCAGGCGAAGGTTGCTAAAGCCATGCTTTATGAGATTGGCTCGCGTTGTTTTGCACAAAACAAGATTAACGGACTGCATTATGGTTAATGTGATTACAATAATGGAAGTCATCTCATACTCCAGATTAAGCCGTGCACCTCGCGTCTATTGATGTAGTCGAAGTTAGATGAAATGATATGATATTGACATAGATATCACTTGCCCATTCTTGGCCATATGAGTCCACCATGTCATTGAGTGAGTCATCATACCAACGGTCGCTCAGGCCGAACAAACTGCCGGGCAAAAAACCATTGTAGAGCATATACGCTACATAGGCCATGACCACGGCGGCTGCTTGCATAATGCCCACATTTATGTAGGCCACGAACAACATGCTATAAGGATTGAAATTTAGTTCACTTCAGTTAGGAGAGAGATTCCATGTGCAGCTTTACCAGCGATTAATCAAAAAGTCATCGGTGACCTTCGGCATTACCTTCATAAGATCTAATTCTGGAGGCTCATAGTACAGCGTTGTGGCAGGTATCTGGAAAGCAAGGGAAACTGGTAAGTGAAGAGCTCAATCCAATGTTCCAATGCTCAGCTCAATCCCTACCAGATTCACAAAGAATGCAATGAATGCCGATGGCATCAGTGGAATTCGAACTGGCATCTTTAGCATTACGAGAAGTATTTGCATCACCACCAACGTCATATTCGTGGAGAGCACATAGACCACCGCCTTCTTCTGGTTCTCAAATAGCAGGCGACTCTCAGCAATGGCCTTGACCACCGTCACAAAGTTGTTGTCCAGCACAATGATGTCAGCACAGGACTGACTCACATGGGACGAAGAGCTCTCAGAGACGCCCACATTCGCGCATCGTATAGCTGACGTATCATGGACGGAGCTACCGATCGACGTGACCACAGAGCCCAATTTCAGGCAGGTGTCGATGATGAGATAGCGCTGAGCGACAGCAATGCGATAGAAGACGACGTCCACATAGGAGAGCATCACTTGCTCGATGTACCAGCGCTGGTGATGTACCTGCTTGCTCATATTCTGCATATTGACCGTGACCGCTGTGACCATGCGTGGGTCCACCTGGGATATGGGTATGTTAAGTCGCTCCGATACATCCTCAGCGGTCTCGCTGCCTTTGCCAAAGATGCCCACAGCTTTGGCAATGGCACGCGAGAAACTGAGATCGGATCGGGTTAAGACCAACAGCTTGATGCCAGCATTTCGACACTTGGCAACCGCTTTGATGACATCGGGATACGGCGGATTGAAAGCAGCAATCAGGCCCAGAAAGCACATTGAACTCGAATACGAATTCATGAAGCTCAGAAATGTATTCTTGTTGGTATAACTAAACTTATTCGAGATCAGCGATAGCATATAATCATCCACGTTCAACTGCTTATAGGCAAAGGCATAGATGTGCCTGCCCAGCTTGTACAACATCGAGCCTTCATTGACGACATCATTTCGCAGGGCTGTGGTCAGCTTTACGGGATAATCCCCGTTGGTGTAACAAGTGCTGCAATGATCCATTACCTCATTCCAATGTCCGCGTATATATAGATGATACTCGGTCTCATCGTCGTCATTCACCGACTCATGAACGCTAACCTGTAGACGGCTAATGGTGTCGATGGATCGCCAGGCCACCATCTTGTATTTGACACGCAACA
The DNA here is from genome assembly GCA_035047405.1 of Drosophila stalkeri. Lineage (NCBI taxonomy): Eukaryota > Metazoa > Arthropoda > Insecta > Diptera > Drosophilidae > Drosophila > Drosophila stalkeri. Next base: position 13,792,086 of record JAWNPR010000090.1, read on the forward strand.
CCTGAATGCTGGCCACAAACTGAATGGCGAATTTGAGCAGAGCCCTTTCGTAGTCGGTGCCATCGATGGCCTGCAGGTGAGTGGGCAAGCCCCTCTGGCCGGACCAAAAGTTGGCATTGTTGCACAGTATCGAGGCACGAATCAGCTCAACGAAATGAACGGTGGCTGTGAAATTTAATTGTGTACGAAGTATTTTGCCATCGACAAACAATTCCGAGACTCTCCATCTCCGTTGCGTCATGGAACCAAGTAAATTACTGCAGATTACTGTCGTCAGTCCCAGAGAGGAGACAGACTCCATGTTGCGAACGTAGCAGCCCATCTCAGTCAGATGATTTTTGGTGATCCACAGACCAACGAATATCAGACTCGGCAGAAATATAGCTGAGGACGATACCGTCAAGTTAATATAGAACTCAATCAGCCCCTGGATGTCCAAGCCACGCATAGAAAGCGATAACAAGCACTCAAGGATCATGATCAAGCATATGACGTACTTATAGAAGATAATCTGAAATAAGCTGAGTTTAGAAAGTTTGCTCAATCAGCGTGTCATTTGGGTAGCCCACCTGTTTCATATGTTTGCGTGGTCGGGTCAGAGGACGTCGCTCCATGCACAAGCGTGCCATGATTCCGACCTCGGAATCATCGCCACAGGCAATGACCAAGCCCCGGCCAGATCCTTGCATTACATGACTGCACGCAAAGCCCACATTGCGTGCGAGCCATTTGCTTGCATGCGTGACATCAGGTGTGATGGTAACCGATGTCGAGTTGCCGGTGAGCGCGACATTGTTCACTTCCAGATCCTCGGAGTGAAAGATTCGTACATCGGCCGCAATGCGTTCGCCATAGGTGATCGCCAGTATGTCGCCCAGGACGACATCTTCCGACCGTATGATCTGCAATCGGCTGTCACGGACGACCGTACAGTACATGGGCATCAAGTCCATGAATGCCCAGGCGACCAGGAAGTCATCATTCTCCTGAATATAACGCAGAGCTCCAGACAATAGAAAAACGAACAATAAAACAAATCCGATTGTCAAGTATACAAAACTAGCCTCACGATCGTCATATGTCTTCTCCGCCCAAAAATGTAGAGCGAAACTGCAAATCATGGCCAAAAACACAAATGAGGCCAAGCCAGCAAAACAGTTACGAAAATACTTTAGGCATCTGAATTCTGGTTTATGCGGCAAGGTCATTTTATTCTTTCCTGTTATAGCCAAACGCCTTCGGGCCTCTGAAGACGTTAGGCCCTGTAACAAAACATTTTCGCAATCACATCGAGAACTCGTCTCATTGGCTATCATGGCCAGAACTCACATGTATAGCTGAGGTGTCTAGCTGTATGCATACTCTATCGAAGTCATCTTTATGCCATGTATTATTACTGTTATCAGCCATGTCTAACTATACGATTTATCTTCATTTAATATTTCCAATTGTTGGAGTTACTTGAGTATTGAGAGGAATATTCTTGTATATCCTATTAAGAGTTCGATTTGAATCTCTATTGAAATGTGTCAGACTCTAGTATTAGTTATATAATTGATCAGCATATCAAATGCTCCTATGAAAACTGTTCTCATACTCTCTCTAGTTTTTTTTTTCTGAATTTCAATTTCGATATATATACATTTCACTTATTTTCTTTTAAACTCTCTCTCTCTATCTCTCTCTGTCTCTCTCTCTCTCTCTCTCTCTCTCTCTCTCTCTCTCTCTGTCTCTCTCTCTCTCTTTCGCTGTCTCTCTCTCTCTTTCGCTGTCTCTCTCTCTGTCTCTCTCTCTCTCTCTCTCTTTTCTTTGTCTCTCTCTCTCACTTTTCTTTGTTTCTCTCTCTGTCTCTTTGTCTCTCTCTCTCTCTCTCTCTCTCTCTCTCTCCCTCTATCTATCTATATATATATGCATATATGCACATACATATATTCATTTCACTCATTTTCTTTTAAACTCTCTCTCTCTCTCTCTCTCTCTCTCTCTCTCTCTCTCTCTCTCTCTCTTTACTCCCTTTAATGGTATTGCCGAAAATTCAATATAATAATACTAAAGCCAAGTCTCCAGAGTTTATGCTGCTATATAAGCTTTATTTCTTTTCGACTGATATAGTTAAATATATTTTCTGCTCTAAGGGTAAACAAGATTTTCTTTATTTAACTAGCAAACAGTTGTAATCAATGATTTTGATGGTAATTTATGTGTTTTTCGCTGTAAGGACTCCAAGGATTTCGTATGGGCACTGAGACGCTACTCGTGCCAGCAATTGAGTCTGTCTGATGTACATAAATTTCGTGTATTTATGTAAACGAATTGGCGTAAAATCGATCGACTTTGTTTTTGAAATCAGTAATAATCGTAAAATTTGTTTCATTGTTGTTCACACATAAAGTGCCGGAATATACATATATATATATATATATATATGCAAATGTATGTGTATATATATATATATATATATATTTGTGCATTTATATATCCGTTTGTACAATCTGAAGTATGCTATATACCTGAGTTGACTTTTCTTGATATGAATATCTCTTGTTCCTTCACACTTTATGACCCCATTTAATGGCACATTAAAATTTGATTGCCCGAAAATAAAATAAAAAAATGTATAAACATATATTTGCTCACATAAGTCAACTTGAAAGGGAAGGATGTTGCTGCCAGCATAATATTCCCATTACAAATCATATCTTAGAGTGTTATTTATTTCGAAAATCTAGAAAACTTTATAAATACTCAGAATTTTAGTTAGTTTAGCTATTTTTTTAGCCACAGAAAATTCCTAAGAGCTTGCAGTTCTGAAGACATTTTTTTTTATGCATTGGAATTGGTAGCATTGCTTGGTTTCCTATATAAAGTTTCATTTAGATTTGATCTTAAGGAAAGTGGTTTAAATGATGAATAATTATGAACTGCTTGTTTAGAATATTTTACTTAAATTAAATGGTATTATCATATAATTAAAAACTCTTCAAAATAAAATAAAAATCATTTTGAAAATTAGCTGATTAAAGTAATTCCTAACTTGCAAGATATTTTAGATTATATGTGTATATGTGCTATCCAGGATATTTTACTTAAATATAATTGTAATTTTGATATATGTTTTCTTTACATGCAAGTAACCTTTGCAATATTAAATATTACATTTTGTATAACGTCTAGCTCACACATTATGAGAAAAAACTCTCACACTTCAACACAAAATTTTTATAAAAAACTTTCATTTAATTTATTTATAATTTATATTTTAAAAAGAAACCTCGAGAATTTCGCGAAAGCGCGTAACTTGTTCAACTCACAGAAAAGAAAAAATAATTCTTAATAAAAATAATCTAAAATTTCTAGTATTTTTTTTTTTTTTTAATAAATGCATTTGGCGCCATGAAAGAGCTGAGTATAATAATTTTTCTAATAATTTCGCTGCTCTGCACACATTCAGAAGCCTCTAAATGTAAGTACAGTTAGTCTATAGATCATATATATAAACAGTTATATATTTATATACCGTTTGCAGATTCGATATTTTGTCACTGGGATGCAGAGTCCTACAATCGCAAGGGATTGAGTTACTTTAATTCCTGGAGCATAAATAGAAGACTGTGCACGCATTTCGTCTATGGATCTGTGGTCACTTTGGACCCCAATGGATCGGGCGCCGTGAAGGTCATAAATGGGGCCATGCTAGAGAAGCGAGGTACGTAACATTCTCCAAGTATCTCTAGTTATCTGTACTTATATGAGTGAATGTTTAAGGACTCTTAAGCGATATCTTGAATATGAGACGTGACAATTATCAGGCAATTCTATCCGTTGGCGATACGAAGGACGATGCCCAAAGATTCTCCAAGATGGCAGCGAATCTGCGCAAACGCGATGAGTTCTATATAACTCTAACAAAATTCCTCTTCGAACGGGATTTCAGTGGTGTGCTCTTGAACTGGGAGTTTCCGACCCAGCACGGAGGTCGCTCCGAGGATCGCCAGAACTTTATCGTATTGTTGAAGGAGCTGAAGATTATGTAAGCGCGAACAAAGTTCCTTATATACAAAATAGTCTTTTAACATATATCCCCAAAATAGCCTGCAGGAACATCATTTTCTGCTCCTGGTCACCGTTTCAGCGCGGCTGGATAAGGCAACACTGGCCGCTTACGATATTCCCAAGATAGCGAAAATTGCCGATTTCATTATCCTAAATAGCCACGATTCACAGGATATCTACGATCGGCAGCTGAGCTACATGTCGCCGCTCTATGGCAACGGCAGTCAGAGTGTGGAACGCGGCGTCAAGCACTGGGTGAGGCAGAGCAAAACGCCAGAGAAACTGATCCTTGGCATTCCACTGTTTGGACAAACGCATACCCTGCGCGATCAGCGAAAGACGGAAGTGGGCGCGCCCAGCAAGGGACCCGGTATGCGGCACGTATTTTCCAAGCGGCCCGGATTCATGACCTACGCCGAATTTTGTACGCAAGCGGCCAAGTGGGAGAAGAGATTCGACACGAAGGCACAAGTGCCATATGCCCACAGAGATGACCAATGGATCAGCTATGAGGACGGCACCAGCATCAGTGCCAAAATGCATGTGGTTAAGGATCAACGAATGGGCGGCGCCATGGCCTGGTCCATCGATGCCGATGACTTCCATGGGCGATGCGGCGAGCGTTTCGCTCTGCTCAAAGTGATCGTCTCACAGATAGGTAACCCAGCTGTGCTCACAACTGCCGCGCCCACCACCGAGGGCGTCGGCCTCTGCCCCAAGGAGGGCTTGTTCCGCAATCTGTGGAACTGTCAGGCGTACTACGAGTGCCGCGATGCCAGACGCACCGACTACGAGTGCCCAGACGGCGACTACTTCGACGAGGAATTGGCCCAGTGCAAGCCCGCTGACCAGGTGAAATGCTCCAACGACTTTGTCACCTGGCGACCAGGACAAGATACCTACAACTACCGCGACTTTCCCGTCAACTTGAAGATAGTCGATTAACTTTCCCCCGCAAAATTGTACCCGTAGTAATCGTAAATAGTTAGTAAATAAATAAATTCTTTCAGCTGTGCATTCCATTTAGCAATTTACTAGATCTGCATAGTTGCAGCTGTTTGTGCTGGGATCGAACACCAGACCCGCCGGGCAGTCGAACATGAAGGTCGAACCGCCGCTACAGTAATAGAACTTGGAACAATTGTGGGTATCTCTCACATAGCCATCGGTGTCTTCACAGCAATAGTCATCGACTCCAGCCGGTTGCAGCAACTGCTGGCTGCACCTCTGCTGCGAGTCCCGTCGGATTGTCTCTTCCGAAGAGTGCGCGGTTTATAGTGCGCAACAAGGGAAAACTTTCGCCCCCGCAGCTACCACGAAAATCATCCGACTCGAGCGACCAAATCATGATGCCGCCCAATTTATGTTCCATGGCATATTGTGCCTTTAGCATCAAGCTGCGAGCGTTCTCATAGCCCACCCATTGGCGTTCCTTGAAGGCGAATGGCACCTGTTGCACTGCCTCCCAGCCCTTTGTCCACTGCTCGCGCCGAAAGAGCTCGCACAGCTCATTGTAGCCCAGCACGCCCGGCTCTCGTGAGTAGGGACCTGCTATGCCACGTCCAATATGCACTGCGCCTGGCAAGTGCTCTTCGGCCGAAGCTAGGGTGAACGTGCGACCATAAAAGGGCACTCCCAGCATTAGTTTCTCTGGCGGCGCACCAGCGTCTGTCCAATATTTGATGACAGCATCCACATTTAGCTGTTGCGCACGTTGCGTCGTATCGTTAGCACTCGCATATAAAGGCGCATTAATGGCCACAGATTCATCCCAAGGACCGTGCAGGTCGTAGGCCATAACATTAATGATGTCCAAGTACTCAGATATGGCGGGTATATCATACGATATGCTCGCCGAAAACTCTGCTGAGCCCACAGCAGCGCTGAGTATATAGCCAAAGGGGCTGAGACCCGCCTTCAGTTCCTTGAGCAGATTTACATAGTTTTCGCGATCGTTGTTCTCAATCAGATTATGACGCTGACCTGGATACTCCCAGTCCAAGTCAAGTCCATCGAAGCCATGTCGCTGTATAAACTGAACAACTTGCTCGATGAAAAGTGAACGTTTCTCCGGATCGTTGGCCACAAGCGAGAAACGCTTGGAGCCCTCGTTCCAGCCGCCAACAGCGATAAGCGTCTTCAGCGTGGGATTCTTTAATTTGAGCGCATTAAATTTCTTGATGTTGCCAAGGCCTCCATTGTCCTCCAGATCTAGATAGGAATCTATGACACGCAGCTCGCCGCTCTCCTTTATGCCCAGAAAGGCATATACCAAGTGTGTGCACAGAAATGGATCTATGTCCTCCACACCAAACTTGCCGTCCTTCGGCCGATAGACAGACCAAGTGCCCTGGTAGCACACAACGTGCTCTGAGTACGGATTTATGTTTAATTATTATTAAAAACTGGCTTCACTTAATTACTTACTAGTGGGCTCCGTTGCTCCTGCAACTGCCATCAGCGTTAATGGCAAAAGCAATCCTACAATCCTACAATCCCACATAACAAATGAGTCTTTGGAAATCTTTGACAATATTAATTCTGATTTTTCTCTTACGCTCGTGTTTTATACATTTTCTTGGTGTGCAAAATAAACATAAACAATGCAATCGATAAGTGCAATTTGTTGTTAAATAAAATTTCGTGTTAAAAAACATTTTATGCTACAAGAACGTAGCAATAAAAGCAGAACGAAGTGTTTATTCTTGCTTCAACAGCAAGGTAAATAATAATAACTGAACTCTCGGCTGGCCAAAGATTCAATTAAACAGTTGAAGGTCGGTTGGGTGAGTGTGACCAGTCACCCGGCTAAGGTAAAATAATGCAGTGTTAAAACTTTTTCAGCTTGGACAGTTGATTGTTCCGTCGCAGCGCCATTTTTCGCAGCCGGCGCCAATACTGTTTGGTATTAGGATCCAATTCTTCCAGAGGTATGATGCGTTCGGTATTTAATGTCCACAGCCAATCTGGGTACTCCGAATCGGGCTTGAGCTGCAAATGAAAAAAGATTTGTTGCAACTTCAGTGCCATATTACATTGAATGCACATTTACCTTGATGTCCTCGCCAGTCTTCATGTAGTTACTGCCGCACACGTAGTTTACCAATTTAGTTGCATCCGTTTCCACTGGTATTATCTTCTTCTCCATGATGGGCCCCAGCTTGCCCAGCTTCTTCTTTTTGCCCACTGTGTGATTAGATATCAATTAGATATTCAATTATCAATAATTATTAATTATTATTGTTAAGATACTCACTTGGTGCCACGGCCGCCGGCTTGGCTGCATAGCAGCGCACAGCATTTGCTGAGAAGGTGAGGCGCTGCCTTAGCAAATTTAACGTAAGCGTCAGATTGTTCATAACTGTACTTTCTATAGTTAACTGCGAGTTCAACTTCAGTTTTTAATTCATTCCTATTTACAACACGCACTATCAATTGCGATACAGTTGTATAACCAGACTAAATTGTTCAAACGGTCACACATGTAATAGTCTATCGAAATCATCCCTGTGCCGGTAATAGAACGATAACAAAATTATACAAGTGAAGCAATTACAAATTTAAACATTGAATAATGCCGACAATTAAACTGCGGCTCCCGTCCAATCGGACACTGGGTAATATATGTGTATATGGCGCTATGTTCTCCATTTCAGCAGTGATGTTCATGCGTTGGAAACTCGAAGACCGTGTGCGTTCCTCAGAGTACTATAAACTGGCATTGCAAACACTACGCCAACACAAGGGTAAGGTGGATGGAACGAGACCAGCTGTTCAGTTAAAATGTAAACAAGTTTTTTGCAGGAGCTGTTGGATTGCTCGGAGAGCCCATTAAGGACTCTGGTTTTGACATATCCAATGCTCAGAATACGTGTAATGCGGAGAGCGCCCAATTCGAGATCTCTGTGCGTGGCCCCAAGGATAAGGGAAAACTTTTCTTTTGGGCAAAGAATAGAGAAGACGGCTGGCTAATTGATCGGCTAGAGTTGGAGGCTAATCAGCATCCCAATAAGAGGTTTTTGCTTAAAAAACAAGATGAATACTCCGTACAGGACCTGCCAGAACAGAAACACTCGGAGCTACCAGCCGGTGTACCACATTATGAGAGACACGCATACCCGAAGCCTCAGCCACTGCATCAGGCGGAAGAGTCCTCGGCATATGTTCATACGGCGGATGGCGGACGCATGCGATAAACCAAAATTTTCAATTTATATCATTTATTCGTATTAAATTTGACTATGCAAGCTTTTAATTATCAATTTTAGTATACAAAAAATTTCAAAAATAAAACCAAAGTCTTATTGAACAAAAAACTTATTTTTTTGTTGTCTGTTTATGCAACGCTCTTTTGTATATATATATATAAATATTTATATTAATAGTTTTCTGTTAATTATCTTGCTATTGCGTAGGTGTGTGTTTATTGAATGCATTGAATTATTTTTCGTTTGTTTTTAAAAAAGATTGTATATAAATTGTTTATACTGTTACTGTAGCTGTTGCAAGAAGCTCTCCCTTAAGATCTAACTGATGCCAGCTTCAGTGAGAGTGAGAGAGAGAGAGAGAGAGACAAGGGTTACATACATGAATGGACCGATGCTCTTATAAATTTATAATACATTGTTGAAAGTACATGCATTCTATTATTATTATCATTATACTCAATATTATTATTAGAATTAAAAACACGCGCTTAATTAAACGATAAAGGCGACTGTTGGTGGCGATTGTGACTATGATCCAGGTTCGAGCTGACGACAATCATCCAAGTATAATTGATTTGATACATTGTGTGCTTCGGTTATATATATAAATATATATACATATCCACTTTCATCGTAATATAACAGATAAGAAATCTATGCACTGTGCACGTATATGTTTGTAGATGTAGTAGTTAAGTATTGATGCATGTATGTATGTGTTGTGTTTTGTTGTTTGTTGTGTAAAAGATAAGCAAATTAAAGACAGTTATTACATAAGCGCCAACATTTAACGATCGTAAATAGATAGTGTATATATATGTATATGGTTCTGGCTGCGACTTCCGTTCCTGCTCCGTTCACTACTCTCGCTTGGCCATTGCAAGTGGAAGACTGTTGGGTCTCTTGATCTGCGACTGCGCCGGCACTGCCATGGGCAACGGGGATATTGATATTGGCGTGCCACCGGCTTCCGCTTGCTGCTCCTGTTCTTATTGCGTCTTTAGCTCTTTACCAATACTGTACGATACGATTTTGCTCCAGTCAATCTTGGTTTTGGTTATCGGCAACTGTCGCCGCATCGCCTTGAACGTAGTGTCCGACATGGTTTGATAGTTCTCCGAGATGGCCAACTGATACTCGTTCTCCGCCTCCTCGATCAGGCGTATGACCTCGTTGGCCAACTGTTGTTCATTGGACACAATAACGCTCTCGCGGCAATCCTTCGATGACACCAGCTGCACATTACCATCCTCATAGTAGTGCACCTGCACCTTCAGCACGCCCTTCAGCTCCGCCGTGCCGCTGCCAGCTTGGAAGCTAACGTGCCACTGCGAACGCCATCTGCCATTCCAATAGTTCTTCGGCTGGAACTGATGATCCTCAATGCAAATGGTCAGCGTTATCTGATTTCCCTGTGACTTGCCAAACACTGAACACACCTACGACGTGATCCAATTTTATATAAATATATACATTTTGATATATATATATAATTAATTGAACTTACACCGTGCCGGTAGTGGTTGGCGGTATATGCTAAGGCAGCTAGATCCAGGGCAGCGCGCCACGATTCCGCATTGGCATCAGCCTTCTGATCCTGGTAGTCGGACGCCTCTTTCCTTAGATGGTCGTACTTAAAGGATTGCTTTGTGCGAGGATCAAAGAAGCGACCATTCCCTATAAATGTAAACAATATCGGTTAGGAAATTATAAAAAAGCAGGGGAACTTTTTATATCTTATCAATATCTATAACTTATAAGTGATAAGAAATCTTTAAAAATTGTTGAGTGACGAAATGTAGAATTATAAATAAATACTATTTTAAATACAAAATTTTTTTAAATAAGCCAAAAATGGAATACAATTTATTTATTACTATATTTACATGTTATATGATAAGAAATCTTACAAAACATATTACCCAATGACGAAATTTACCAATATAAATAAAGAATATTGTTAACAATTTAAAAAGTGGTCGAAAGTTGGAATCCAGTTTATCTATGACTAATATTTGATAATAACCAAAATATAATTTAAAAAATAATTAAAAATGTACTTTAGTTGTTGCATTTAACTTTAATCAATTATGATTATAATTATTTAATTTTACTTATTTTAAAAATAATATACATTAATAAATAATGCTCAGCTCAACAGCGATTGCATCCACTGTAACGAATTGTAAATACTGTGCATGTGTGTGTGTGTGTGTGTGTGTGTGAGTGTGCTTCGGTCGAGTCTTTGCTACTCTGAAGTGTATGCCCATATATGGTAAACGCCACAAAAACATAAGCAAACAAACTCTCAGCAGCTGACGCCCACTCTTCCTGCCAACCCCACCCACTACAAAACTAACCATTTATAAATTGGAGTTGGAATACGTACCCAAATCATTGTACTCGGATATGATCGCATTGTGTTCACTGCCCTCGACCCGCACGGGCGTCAATTGGTCCTTGTTGTATTGGGAGAAGGCGTGGCTGGCGCCATCCTTCAGCAAGGAGTCGTTCTTCAGTAGCTCGCGGACATCATTGAATACCTCGTTGAATTCACCGGGCGGCGCATGCAGTATAAACTCGGAGACAATGCGAACCCTTTCCGCATCTGTAATTTGTGTTTGTTCCATTCTTTCGTTTGGTGATTCACGAATTCGGGCAGTGTTTGGTTTTAGGTTGTTATTGTTGTTGCTGTTACTGTTGGTGATGTTCAACTATCGCAGTATTGCACAGTACGTGTATATGGGTGTGCACGGCAGTTACAACTAGCATGTGTTTCTGCCAATATTGTTTAAAACTTCTTTTTCTACCCGTATTAAAGTTAGTTCGGCCCTTTTTTACTTTTTCAAGCAATTAATGAAAAGACAATGAACGATGACGATGACAGAGTTTTGCCTTTGGTATTTATTTAGTATATCACTTAGTGACTAGTCCAACATCGTATTTATATATCGATAATTGAGAGTTATTTTAACGATACTCGGCTATCGCATATTTGCCGGCGAAAAGATGTATCTTATCGATGTATTAATTGCATTAATACTTGTAATTGACAAACTGAATTTTATATTTTAAAATAACGTTCGTATATTCAAATATCGTTTATGTAATTTTAAAAGCTCATACAGCTATTCTATATACCCTGTACTCTTAGGAAAATATTGAAAGCAAAGCGTACTGTAGCATTAAGATATGAATCTGTGGCACCTTAGCAGAGTCAACGTCCATCAAAAAAGCAAATACATACTTTTAGGATTAAGTAATTCCATTTCCATGCACACGATGGGTTTTGTACTCCGAAATTCGGAATTCGAAGTTTGACTAAACTAAGAACATGTTCGAAAATGTATTAGAGTTAGAATTAAATATTAGCGGCGATCGAAGTTTCGTTAGGTTAATTTTTAAATTTACGCCCTGGTACTTAATGCTTGAATACTTTAAGCTAAGTACTTCCTATTAAACAAATACACCATATTTAAATATACAACTGATCAAATTTGCTTCCAAGTAGCTGTTAAAATAACTTTTAAATAAAGAAGCTAACTTTAACGTACTGTTAAATTTTTACAGCAAAAGAAAGTCAAGCAATAACATTATTCACAATATATAACTATCGTTTAATATCGATATTTTGTCGCTTTGTCGCCCGCTCGCTCGCTAGATTGCCGCTCATTTTTGGCTTGTTGCTCATTCCTTCTTTCGCGGTTGAATCGTGCGGACGCTCTCGTGAGGTTCGTGTTCTCGTCGCCGCTCTAGCTCGTCTAACGGTTGCTTTCAAACAAGATCACAAAGCAATTGTGAATAAAATTGTAGCAAAACAAAAAGCCGATATACGTCAAATATAACGCGCCTTGAATTAAATCTAATTAACGACTGATTTAAAGTGCAGTGAACAATTAAATAACGAATAAAACCGAGCTTGTGACTTGTGCAAACGCCACAAAAGCAACAAAAGTGCCTTTTCTTTTGGTCTTGCCAACGTTTACATACAAATACACACACATAAATATATATAGCTGTGTTGGTAACAAATACAAGTGCAAACAACGCTCTTAATACACACACACACATACACGCTTGTGAAAGAGGCGGCATTTATGTGTGTATGCGCGCTTGCGTGTGTACGTGAAACCACTTTTTTCCTCGATTTACCTGTTTGTTCGCGAGAGTGAAATAAGCCGTAGAGCCGCAACAACGAAGCAAATGAGTGAATGCTACTAAAGTAAAATGAGCATAAATTCAGCGAGTTGAATGAAAATAAAATAATTTAATAAAATGAATGCAAGTTGATTTGAGTTCGATTTTACAAAGTATTTAGTGCGCCGGTTGCCATGAAAATGCAGTCTAAACAAACTGCCACACAGACGAACACAAACAAACGATTCTGAGAGCGCGCGTGAAAAAGATAGAGAGTGAGAGCAAGAACGTGAGCGAGAGCGAGAGCGCGAATTTTAAGAATTCGAGTTCAATAGAAAACGTGAACCTGTGATCAACACTCACACATACATGAACATACACGCAGAGTTTTAGAATTAAAAAAAAAAACCTAAATACTGGGTGATTCATTTTATTAGTTTTTTTGTTGTTGTGTTGTTGCTACGATGATATCGACAACTTGATTACAGCAAGATCCCCTGTCACGTGCGCCCCTCTCCTTCCGCTGTCAGTGTAAACAGAAAAAAATGCAATAAAATGTCGTTACACTTACAAGATAACAGCAGCAGCAATGCGAATCCCGCTCAACAACAGCCACATCAGCAGCACAAGCGAAAATGTCGCTCCACACCAACAACAACAACAACTACAACAACAACATGTTGCTACACCTGCCATCGACCGGCGATGATAGCACTCGTTGTTGTTGTTGCCGCCTTCGTTTGCTTACCCGCCCAATCTGTCGAAGCACTCCAAGCCATCTCCACTAGCTCCAGCTCCGGCAAATACGACAGCTTCTTGGGCGACAATCGCAAGCCCGCGTTCAAGAACTGTGCCGGCTATGCGCCCTCTGTCAAGGAGGAGCAGCCGGAGAACACCTACGTGTTCACCGTGCAAGCAACCGATCCGGATCCCAATCAGGAGATAACCTACAGCTTGGTACAGTCCGCATTCGACCGGCCCAAGTTTGTTATCCATCCGAACTCTGGGGTCATTGTGACGGCGCACACCTTCGACCGGGACGAGCCCATCCACGAGAAATTTGTCTTCGTCACGGTGCAGGCCACAGACAATGGGCTGCCGCCCCTGGACGATGTGTGCACCTTCAATGTGACCATCGAGGACATCAACGACAATCCGCCCGTCTTCAACAAGGCACGCTACGATGAGTCCATGTCCGAGAATACCATGGTGAGTAATCCTTGCCAACTGGGCACTCGGCGTCAGCATGGGTCAAATGCGCGGACCACGGATTACTGCCATTTGATCTACAGCTGAGTCGATTGCTGTAACTGTAAAAATAGATTAATTAAAAATCACTTCTTGGCGTCAGCAAAAAGAGAAGGCAAAAATTTAAAATACTAAAAATACTGTAGGGCAAACGAAGATTGAGTTATTTATACATTATAAATACTTTTAAATACTGAGCAATTGGCAAATTTGCCCAGTTAACGAAAGTCATTCATATATATATTTTTTTAAAATACTAAACTAGTAAAGGTGGTTTATGTGATTTTGTTAGTTAGTATTTTAAATACTAAACCAAGCAATGAGAAAGATATGACAGAGAGTAAACATTGAAAGTCAAGTGCAAGCAAGAATATGAAACTAACTATTTAATGAAAGAGATAAGCAACAAAAAGTCATAATGATAGACGCACTACATAATCTATTATATATAGAGAAAGAGGAGAAGAGAATAGAGACAGTCCTCTCAATGCATATATGCAGCAGCAAATGATATATATGTTAAAAGTTGTAAATGTAGAAAAACAAATTTTAATAGTCCCTTATACAGAGTTTAACTGGGCACTTGCAGCAGGATCTCAGCATGCGTGGGAGTGGGCGTTCAACTGGAAAAGCTGGTTAGGTTAGAGCAAAAAACAAAAAATAAAAAAAATAAATGGCATAGGCACAGGTTGGGGTTCATTGTTCTCAGCTCTCAGCACTCAGTTTGCAGTTCTCAACTCTCGCCTCGATGAGTCAATCCCGAAACCTTGAAGCGCTCTACGTCTCAACCCACGTTTAATAGTTCTTAAAAGCTGCCAAACGAGTCGAGACCTAAGTCATTTTATTCTGGACGTGGAAATAGCTTCTATTAATAGTCTAGATAAAATCAAGAGTTTACTAAGAACAGGGTAGGCATACAGAAATCCTAGACCCTAATAATGTATACAGGTATATTGTAGACATATATAATATAGATAAAAGAAGTTATCTTAGAATGTATGCTAAAGTTAAATACAGCAGTTAATTTACGATATTGGATTTTCGTGAATAATCTAGATAAAAGACAAAATAAGATTAGTTTGCATGATGAATATGTATTTGAAATGTAATTGGATTCATGTTAAGCAGTTCCCATGACCCAATGCAATATATCCCAAAAGACCTTGAACTAATTGAATATATATATAATTCACCCTGTTTGCCCTGTGCAACTATTGATTATTTAGGGATTAAGAGACAAAACCTAGCACAAATTGGATCAATAAATTAAATACAGTATTGCCTCAATAGATAGTAGCTTAAATTTATAGAAAAACTAAATATACAAAATTAATATATATATATATATTTTGTACTTAATAAAATAAGCCAAAGCCCTTCTTAAATCTACAATTAATTAAACGAAAAACTTAAAGCTAGAGCAGCAAAAATTTGCAGTTTATTAACTTTTGCTTTTGAAAACGAGGCACAAGGCGCAGCTTGAAAACCAGTTTGATTTCTCAGTATAAAAATGGCGAAAGTTTAAGAAGTTGACGCTCAAGGTGTTTTTGTAAGAAATTGCAAATTAGCCAAGGTTACAATTAGCGAGTGGGCACTGTAGTAAAGGGCGCAAGCTTTTCGCTTTTCTGGTCTCAGTTTTCCCATTTTCCAAACCGACTTTTCAGTTGGGTTTCGTGCTCACATTTAGTGTGGTTGGTGTGAATTTTCTTGCGTGCCCAAATTTGCATAAATTTTCATTTGAGAAAAATGTGCATAATCGCATTATGGCAGGCAAGTTGTTCAAGTGAAGAAGGAGTTGGAGATGGGAATGAGACCTGAGACCTGAGACCTGAGACCTGAGACCTGAAACTGAAAATAGAACTGGAACTTCTCTCCAATATAGAACTTCAATCGAAATTGTTTTTGCTCTACTTACAGATCGACGCAGTGGTCATGTCGATCAGTGCCAGCGACTTTGATGATCGCAACAACAGCATCGTGGAGTATGAGATATTGCGGGAGCGAGACTTTCAATATTTTCGCATCGATAGGGAGTCGGGCATCATCTATCTCAGTCGGCCGATAGACAGGCGACCCGGCCAGACCTATACGATAAATGTGCGCGCCTTCAATATAGTGCCAGATCCGTTGCAGGAGGCGCACATCGAGGTGCGCATTCGTGTGGTAGAGTCGTCGATTAAACCGCCCTCGTTTGTCGATCCCATTGACGAGCCCATCTACCTGAAGGAGGATCTCAAGAACTTTTCGCAACCGATCGCAACACTGCGCGCTGTGTCCAACATGCCCGACAAGCCGGAGGTTATTTTTGAGCTGATCACCGGTCGCACCGAGCAGACGAATGGCAAGAATACATTTGTCTTCAATCAGATTGGCAACGAGGTGACCATCAAGCTGGGCAAGAGTCTCGACTACGAGGCCATCACGGAGTACACACTGACGATGAGTGTGCGCAACACTTTCGAGCTGGCCGCTGAGCATCAGATTAAGATCAAAGTGGAGGACGTCAACGATAACATTCCATTCTTTACGGAAGTCAAGTCTGGCACGATATTAGAGAACGAGCCACCGGGCACGCCGGTGATGCAGGTGCGCGCCTTTGACATGGATGGTACGCCAGCCAACAACATCATCACCTTTGAGCTGGCCGACAATCAGGAGTTCTTTGCCATCGATCCGAACTCGGGCAACATCACAGCGCTGACAACATTCGATCGTGAGGAACGCGACTTTTACAATGTGAAGGTCAGCGCCACAGATAACTCACCCTCGAGCCTGTTCGATAATGGGGATCACAATCATGGCTATCAGGTGTTCCGCATCTCCATTGGCGACAAGAACGATCACAAGCCACATTTCCAGAAGATGACATATCTGGCAGATAAGCTGCTCGAGGATGCCAATACCAACTACGAGGTGATCGAAGTGAAGGCCGAGGATGAGGACAATGCCTCACAGATTGTCTACAGCATTGAGAGCGGCAACGTGGGCGACGCCTTCAAGATTGGCCTGAAAACTGGCAAGATTACGGTCAATCAGCGTCTCGACTACGAAACGATCACCGAATACGAGCTGAAGGTGCGAGCCTTTGATGGCGCCTACGAGGATTTCACAACGGTCATAGTTAAAATAGAGGATGTTAACGATAATCCGCCGGTGTTCAAGGAAGAGTACAGTAAAACCATATTGGAGGGACCTGTTTTATCCAATGATTGCATTCTCAATATCGAGGCATACGATCCGGATATCAAGGATCGCAATGCGGATCAGCACATCACCTACTCCATTGTCAAGGAGGACCACAGGAAACTGCTGACGATCGACAACAGCGGCTGCTTGCGACTCATCCAGCCGCTCGATCGCGATCCGCCCAACGGACACAAGAGCTGGCAAGTGCTGATCTCGGCCAGCGATGAGGATGGCGTTGGCACTTCTCTGAAATCGGTTAAGCCCGTGATCATTACCTTGGAGGACATCAACGACAATGCGCCATTCCTGATCAACCAGATGCCTGTCATTTGGCAAGAGAACCGTAATCCCGGCCAGGTGGTGCAGCTGCTGGCCAACGACTATGACGAGCCGCAGAATGGTCCGCCCTTCACCTTTGGCATCGACAGCGAAGCATCCATCGACATCAAGTCCAAGTTCAGCATCGACAACGACTACCTGTTCGCCAACGTGCAGTTCGATCGCGAGCAGCAGAAGGAATATTTCATACCCATTCGCATCAGTGATGCGGGCGTGCCCAAGCAGAGCTCGGTGAGCATTCTGCATCTGATAATTGGCGATGTGAACGACAATGCCATGTCGGAGGGCTCGTCGCGGATCTTCATGTACAACTACAAGGGCGAGGCGCCCGACACGGACATTGGCCGCGTCTTTGTGGATGACGACGATGACTGGGATCTGGAGGATAAATACTTTGAATGGAAGAGCGGCATCCCACATGAGCAGTTCCGTCTCAATCCGAGCACTGGCATGATAACCATGCTCGAGGGCACACAACAGGGCGAATATTTGTTGGAGTTTGTGGTGACCGAGGATGCCCCCCAGATACAGAAGCATTCCGTTGATGCTGACGTCACGGTCATTGTGCACGAACTGCCAGAGGAGGCGGTGGACAAGAGCGGAAGCATACGATTCTATAACATCACCAAGGAGGATTTCATCAGTGTGCCCAGGGACGTAATGGCCGACGATGTCTTCTCGCTGAAGGATCGGCTGCAGCACTCGCTGGCCAAGTTATTCAACACCTCGGTTTCCAACGTAGATGTCTTCACGGTGCTGCAGAATGAGAACCACACACTTGACGTACGCTACTCCGCTCACGGCTCGCCCTACTATGCGCCGGAGAAACTCAATGGCATGGTGGCTCAAAGCCAGCAGCGCCTGGAAGCTGAACTGGGCCTGCAGATGCTGATGGTCAACATAGATGAGTGCCTGATCGAGCGGCTCAAGTGTGAGAGCTCCTGCACAAACGAGCTGCACAAGAGCTCCGTGCCGTACATGATCTACTCCAATACGACATCCTTTGTGGGTGTCAATGCCTTCGTCCAGGCACAGTGCGTCTGCGAAGCAGTGCCCGTCTCCCAGCCCTGCCTGAATGGAGGCACTCGCAGATATGGCGAGAACGATGCGTGTGACTGCATTGACGGCTTCACGGGTCCCCACTGCGAACTGGTCTCCGTGGGCTTCTATGGCAATGGGTACGCCTTCTACGAGCCCGTGTCCGCCTGCGATAACACACGCATCAGCCTCGAGATTGCGCCACAGCATGAGCAGGGACTCATCATGTATTTGGGTCCACTGAACTATAATCCTCTGCTGCCGATCTCTGATTTTTTGTCCCTGGAACTGGACAAGGGCTACCCGGTGCTCAGCGTGGACTACGGCTCGGGCATGGTGCGCATCAAGCATCAGCACATTCAGCTGCAGGCGGGCCGCTCCTACCAGCTGGACATCATACTGCAAAGGGCCAGCATTGAGATGACTGTCGACAATTGCCGTCTGTCCACCTGCATGAGCCTGGGCGCTCCTCAGGGCCCCAACGAGTTCCTCAACGTCAACTCGCCCCTGCAGCTGGGCGGCACTCCCGTGGATCTGGTGCATCTGGGCCGTCAGCTGAACTGGACGCATGTGCCCAACCAGCAGGGCTTCTTCGGCTGCGTACGCAATCTGACCATCAACGAGCGCACCTATAACCTGGGCATGCCATCTCTGTCCCGAAACATCGACAGCGGCTGCCAGCGGGCTGTGGCTGTGGCCGTGAGCTTCGGCATCGATCGCAACTTCATCATTGCGATCATCACGTGCATTGCCCTGCTGCTGATCATTCTGCTGGCCGTGGTGGTGCAGAAGAAGCAGAAGAATGGCTGGCACGAGAAGGACATTGACGACATACGTGAGACCATCATCAACTATGAGGATGAGGGCGGCGGGGAGCGAGACACCGACTACGATCTGAACGTTCTACGGACGCCGCCCTTCTACGAAGAGAAACTTTACAAAGATTCGCATGCACTGCAATCGGGCATGCGGGATGACATACCCGACATTGGGGACTTCCTTGGCGGTAAGAAGGAGAACTGTGACCGCGACACGGGCGCCAATACGGTCGACGATGTACGACACTATGCCTACGAGGGCGATGGCAACTCGGACGGCAGCCTATCCAGCCTGGCGTCGTGCACCGACGACGGAGATCTCAATTTCGATTATTTGTCCAACTTTGGACCACGCTTCCGCAAGCTAGCCGATATGTACGGTGAGGAGCCATCCGATACCGATTCGAATGTAGACGACGAGCAGGGCTGGCGCATCTGAGAAGCGAACGGTATGAAGTTAATAGCGAGTACGAAATTAAAAGACTTTTACGATAAGTGTGCATAGAGGTATGCGCCGGGACGACGGCATAGCCGGACGGACCCCACTCCGCCAATCGACGTGCCGTGCGCTTGAAGAAGACGAAGACACTGCAAATATATAGATTTTTATAAAATATAGAGGAGCATTGCAAGGGCATAGGAACACATTAATATTTCTGTCTGACCATCGATTGTCGCAGAAAGTGATCATGATCTTACGTAAAACAAATCTAAACATTAATTTAGCGAAGCAACTGCGATCAAAATATCATTGCAGCATTGTTGTCTGTATTTTTCGAAGAAAAAATATAGAAGTTAACACAAATATCATATATATATATATAAGTATAGAGGTATATGTTTGTTATACACACATCTCTAGCTTAGACATATATAAATATATATAGATATATATATTTATGATTATCACAATCAAAATTTCTAAACAAATATTCCTACATATTAATGAAAACGCATTGCATTTGATGTGCATATTCCCAACAATAGATCTAAGGTTAGTTCTTAGCGCTAGACAGACTCCCAGATCCATGTGTGCAGGTTGTGGAGCCTCGTTTCAACTTCCGAATAAAAACTCGAAATTAAGTTAAATACACATTTAAATTATGAAAAACAAAATAAACAAAAACGCAAAAAAAAACCGAAATAAAATGAACTAAATTTTTAATTTAAGCTCTTAAGTTTTCACTGTAAATTTCTTATCATATACATATATATATATATATATATAAACAGACATATATGTAAGAAACAAATCTATCCGATTAATTATGAATTAGCCAAATACATATATGTATATGTAGAGTATATGTATTTGAGTGTGTGCAGTTATTTCTATGTTCCATATAGAGATCGAATGAAAGTAACCTGAAAACTAGAAGTTTTATGTGAAAAGTGTTTAAAAATAAATAAATATGCGATATGTATTTTTTATAAGTCGTTTTTTCGTACAGAGTCCTAAGAACTAAGCAAATTTTTTACAAGCCAACACATAAGATTAACTGACAAATTTATTTATATAAATAAATTTATAAATTTCCAACAAACACATACACACAATAATTGTGTAAAATAAAACACAAAATATATTTGAAAAAAAAAAAAAAACAATTCATGATTTTATTTTTATTTTTTTTATTTACGATTTACAGCATTAATGGAATGTGACCTATGGAGAGATAAGTAGAGCTGTGGGTATATATGTATGTATATTTATATATATATTAAATGTATATATATATAATATTACAATCGATCAGCATAAAAGCTTGAAGTTTCAACATGAATAATTTATGAATTATTAAAAAGAAAATAATATAAAAACGTGCCTAGAGAGTAAAGAAACTACAATCTCGAGGTATACTTCCCAACCATTCTGTGGACATATAGCATATATAATTTTTGTATTTTTCGTAGATCATAACTGATATTTCTATAGATAATATTATATTTGATACGGAATACATGTTTCAATGGTGTATCATTAATATCTATAGATAGAGGGAAATATCTTATCAATAGCAACACATACTGTTCACATTATCACGAATATAGTATATACACATATATAGCATATACAAACCCTTCAACATACAATTGATAAGACAGATTGAGGTGGAATGGAGCATACATATATGTACTTTTACATATAGATAAGGCGTTGTTCGCTCAGGAATAACATACAAAACTTTATGATTAATAAGAAATTCGCCAAAAGTGGGATCTGCCTCGCTAGGGAATATGTATTTATGCAATGCTTGGAAGAGGAAAGAGCAATACTTGATCGCTCAACAGTTTCACAAATGGGTTCGGATGCCCCCTTCAAGAAATGATCGATAAGGCAAGACAGAATTATGCTTATAAATCCAAATACAGACAGAACGTCTTATGAAAGTTCCAAAATAAACCGAGAATGAATGAACAAATAAACAAAACAAACAAAAAAAAATACCAAATGCAGCGCGAAGCAAACGTATTTCAAGTGTCGATGTTTACACAAGGCGAGCCACGTAAGGGACAGGGAAGGATGGTGGGGGAGGCATAGAGAGGGGGAGATAGGGGAAGTCATTGACTATGGCTACCGTGCGATGGTGTTGGAGGAAAAGCGCTATTATCTTATCAGCGGGCTTGACTCGGAAAGTAGGCCGCCATGTCGCCGGCACACACTCAATGTGTGTGTGTGTGTGTGTGTGTCCGGTGTGTGTGTGTGTGTGTGTGTGTGTGTGTGTAAATCGATTGAGGCACGAGCAAATGGATTACAGCGCGTGCATCAAACTGGGGCAGCGTTGAGAACTAAGAAAGAATTGATGTGCTCAGCATTGAATGCAGGTGCGCCTTAGCCAGGGAAAATCGATTATCGTTTTAGAATCGATTAGCACATGCCTATAGTAAATTTTCAACTGTTAAATGAAGCTGAGCTGAGATCGGTCAAATATCTACCGAATAGGGTAAATGCTGGCAATTCTTTAATTATCTTTTCCACTTGTCCGCCAGATGCTCATAAATTTCAATTATCAATAAAATAAAAAGAAAGTCCAAGAGAATGCTTTTTATATACATATGTATATATCTAAATATTTCAGAAATTCTCAAAGTGTATAAATTTCTGGCTGATGTCATGGCTTGGATTGCGGAAAGGCCCGACAGATGCGTTTCTATCTCGGCCAAACAAGCGATAACAAAGAAAAAAAAACATTAAACCAAAAAAAAAAAAAAAAGAACTGCAAAAATTATCAGAATTGAGGATGTTTGGCTCAGCTCAGGTAGAGGCAGCGACTGTCGAAGGGCTCGACGCAGAGGAAGCAGAACAAAAAAATGGCTGTTGAATAATCAAATAACCTTTTGCTACCTGTCCGAGCCGTGCGCAGCTGCAGCTGCCGCTCAGGTGTGTTCGTGTGTGTCTATGTGTGTGTGTGTGTGTGTGTGTCCCGGCACGGGCATTTGGGTTTGGGTTTGTGCCTGGGATGTTTAGCCAATGGATTAACATAAAAGAGCGACAAGACGAAAGAAGTAGAAAGAAGAAGATGCAAAGCAAAGCCAAGCTGAGAACGCGGCTCAAATGCTACCTGGACAGACGCATATAAGGGGCAGCTGCTGCAGCTCGAAATACACACAAACTATTCATGTGTGAATGTGTGTGTGTGTGTGTGTGTATGTGTTTTCGGATACACACGAATCACACACACACACATACATATTGCCAGCGTAGCCGTTAACGGAAAAATGAAAGCAAATCTTTGTAACGAACTTGGCCGCCTGCAGAAAACCAGTATTTTTGGTACTGCTTGACAGCGCGAGGTGTGTATCTGTTGACTGCGACTCTATGTATGTATGTTTTGCTACTCTTTTTTTCTTCCTCTTTACTGTTCTTGAGTGAAGTTTCAGCTCCTAAGCTTTGAGCGCATTTCGTGTGTGTGTGTGTTTCTCTTTTGATCTGCTCATTCGCCAGCTGCTGCGCTGCCAGGTTCGTTTGTTTCGTTCAGTTCTTTCTTTCCCCTCATACGCTCGCTGCCAGCGCCTACTCGTGCTCTCCCTCTCACGCTCTCTGTTGAGCTGCTTGAAGTTGAACATGTCACGCACGCTGCCATTGTATTCATATTGATGGGCACGTCTTGGCGTTTTACTACCTGTTGATGAGGATTCTACTGTCGGCTGTCGCTGCCGCCTCTCTTACCCATCTTTGTTCTCGCTTTGCTGCTGCTGCTGTGCTGCAATTTTGCTCTCGCCTCAACCCACATACACACACAGACACACACACACACACACACACATGCACTGTTCTGCTCTTGATTAATAACAGGCAACTGGCTGACCATTAAGGAATGTCGTAGGTACTCGTAACGCTCTCGGCATCGACTCCAAGTCAAACCAAAGTGCTCATTAACACTCTGCGACTATTCATCACAAATTCAATTACCAAGGCAAGCCAGACGCCAAGAGAGGAACAAAGATCAGTCATTGTATAAGAAATATAAATACATACTTTTATATATATATATGTATGTACATATGTAAACATATTTTATATGTATTGATTAGCAATCCTCCAGCTGTGCGGCGCTCTTCAGCTCCAACACCCACAAACCTTTTAAGACGACACTAATAACTCTATGAAGCTAGACGACGTGGCTGTTGTATTAAGTTGGCTATTAGTTGGCCAACATGCCAACAGGTACACAGCTACCTGTGTTGCTGCTGCTGGCCAGCCAGCCGACTAGAATCAATAATACAGATCGCTCATAAAGGGAAATTTTTGTGGCGACAATTGACCGGCCGATCGACAGCCAGACTAGAGAAATGCTGTTCGAGCGGGACGTGCCAGCTGCAGATTCTTGCCCATCAACTGATTTAACATGCCCAGCACGTACACACACACACACATGGGTGTATATATATATATATATATATGTACATGTATGTGTATATATATATATATATGCATGTATGTGTAATAAGCAGCAATCGCTACTGCAAGCTTTAGTTGGCGCTGCATTGCACCGTGAGGCCAAATTGGTTTTGAAATGTCAAAATTGATGCAGCTCTTAAGCCGAATATGGCTGAAGCATTAAGGCAAAATATATTTATTCATATTTGGATAAAACATATATTAATTGAAAAAGCATAAAAGGGCAAACACTTGACTTTAATAAATCAGAATTCCATTGAATTGAGCTCATTTAGTAAAAGCTTGCAATTAAATTTTAAGTAGTAAAAAAAAATAATAATAAATAAATAAAAAGAGTTGTACATTTATAGACTATATTATTTTATTTTTATTTATTTTTTTAATATTAAAAAAGTAATAATAAATAAAATGAGTTATTATTTTGTAGACTATGTAAATTTATTTATTGCATAGAAAATTCAGATTTTATATTCATATACTATGCACAATAAATTGTAATATTAAAAGTAGTGAAATAAATTAAAAATAATAATAATAATAAAAATATATTCATATAGCCAATGTGCATATGCTATATATTATTCATATTAATATATTTACTTATATATATTGAAAGCCCTATATTAATATCCTTAGGTGTATTTCCCTATATTTATATCCCTTTATATCTATCTGCCCACCTAAAACTTTACTCAGTATACCACACAACACTGGTGGCAAAAATATTATGTACGCTACGCAAAGCGGCAGCTGAGCAGACTAGAAAGGCGCTCCACATACAGCTTAAATTACTTTTTTTTAAGTGTTAAAAATTAACTTTAAAAAAAATTGGCATTAATTTGAAATGCTTACAGAGTTATGATTGTGCGTTTAAGGGCATTTCAAAGCAATGTTCAAAATGCGAAAAATGTTTTACTCTTGTTGTTGCCTTTGTTTACTCTGTTTTGTTAGCGCTGTTTGTCAGCGTAAGCATTAGTTTCCACCATCGTAGCCCCAGGCTGAAGGCGAAAACGTGGCAAAACTAGTTTAAGTCCATATTTTCTGCTTAAATTGCAATGTTTCCAACTGATTCAGTTTTCAGCTGCAAATGTTGCCACAGCCAAACAGGTGAGAGGAGGAGACAGCGGAGAAGGGACAGATGGAAACGGGCTAGAGCTTTAACACTTTGGACTTGAGGAACTGAGAGATATTGTTGCCTGCCTGCCAGCTTGCTTGCTGGCTGGGCTCATTTGCATTCGTCGAGTGTGAATTTGCTCACCTTTTTTTTTTTTTGTTTTTTTTGTTTTTTTTGCTTTGCTGCATCGACTTACAAAGAATTTGGAATTCCAGAAAATTGCTTTTGGTTTTTAGCACAGCTCACACCCGCAGACCCTAACAGTCAGTTGGTCAATATTTTGCAGAATGTTGAATAATATTTATAAAGGTAAAGGTGTTGTAAAAAATATAGCTGAATAAGTTAAGCTGGGTACTGGATTTGGGTAGATATACTCTATAAAACAGTATAATTGCTTACTTAGAAAATATAATAAAAATATAATATATATTATAATATAATATAATAAAAATAAATATAATAAAATGTGTAAATAGACAAAAGACTGTAAAACGTTAATATGCAATTTTAATTGGTAATAGACAGAATATGGCCAAGAAAAAATAGATATTTATGTATATATTATATCCATTTGTCAGTCTTTAGTAGAGTACTTCGCGCTTTAAATTTACTTTTCTATTCAAAATTTTGCAGTTAAAGAGACATATTTAATTTTTATTTATTTTTTTTTTTTATAAATATTTGACATTTTTTTTTTTTTTTGTAAATTTCATAAACTTAAAAAATTATAATATAGATTTAAAAAAAAAAGGTTGAGTGAGGTTTCATGTAGGAAATTTAATTGTTAACTAAATAAAATATTAGCTGTTAGTAGAAAAATTAATAAATGCCCTGGCAATAAAAAAATGTATATATATATATTACAACTTATATTTATACATTTATTTATTACTTATATATATTTATTAAGCTGTTGCTACTGATTAGACATAACATATATGCATATATATATTGTATGTTATAGTCAATGTCTCCGAGTTAAAAAAAAAAAAAAAAGCTGCTCTCAGGCAAAGTAATAAACAAATGTTCATTGCTAGACTAAACAGCTCATAAGCTATGAAAATCTTATTTATTGGGAAACACATTTAAATAATTAACTGGAAATAGCTTAGAAATACACCTGTTATGAAATCGCACTCCCTCAGCAATTATGACAACTGTTCTCTTTGTGCTTTTCCATTAGAAGCGTAAAATAATCTTTTTTTTTTTTTATTTTTTACGATATCGAAACATATTTGATTTATTTTTGTATTTTTATAATAATTAAGCGTGCCACAATATGTGATATGGGCGCAAACGAATCCAAATAGAAATCCATATGCCAGCTGTCACAGTTTTGGGCTATAAATGTGCGTCAACAATTGTCAATTATTAATAAAAAGAGCAGGCGAAGGACGAATGGATGGATGACGAGGAGGACGAGGAGGAGTCTGTCGAATATGCGGAAACCCACGAAATGCGCTGCTTGGCACCCACCCTAGTGGAACGTGATGGGCTCAAAAGTAATGCCAGCAAGAGCGGTGACCGCAGGGTGGAATATATTTGGAATATATGTAGTATATAGAGCTATGCCTAAAATCGAACAAGAACAAAAACAGAAAACAGAAAACAATGCATTCGTTGCTTTAGTTTCATGTGGCACGACGACAACAATAAAATTAAAATGAAACTTCGCTGGAAACCCTACAAGTGAAATATGACCCTAATACAAATTAGAGTTCCCCACAACACGCACACACAGGGCGAGAGAGTCTCTAGCAACCCTCGCCATAAACCATAAATTATGAACAATACACAAACCAAAAAAAAAAAATAAATAATAATAAAATAAGGAATTTCCAAAGAGCTAAAGGGCTGTGCAGTTCCTAGCGAAACTTTAGCATAACAATTATTTATATATATATAGATATATAGTGTAGCATAGGTAGGTAACCCTGCCCTACTAAGCTAAGCTTCCCAGCACACAGTAAAATCTAGGGTATGACTGCCTGATTTTTACCTCAATTGCTGTCAGTTGTGATAATTGTGATAAGAGCACCGGATATGTAGGTCGTTGAGTACACAATCACACACACACTCACACACACACTCACAGATGCACTTACCTATGCGTGTGCCTGTACTTACCCTATGTATAAATAGGCATTGGTCCCTGGGTTTCCCATATTGACTGCGAAAATTATATTGAAATTCCGAACTAGCTGATTTTATCTAGATGTCGTCTGCTTCTTCATATTGTTGTTGTTGCTGCTGCTGATGTTGCATGCATCGACAGACATGGTTAAGCGTGTGTTTATAGCTCTGACTCGAAATGCGCAGAGCTCTGTGACAGCTTTGATGAATGCCGCTGCTGCTGCAGTTCAATAGCGGTAAATGTGAAGGTGAAGTGAGTTTTGAAGGGAAACCTTTAAGCATTCACCCCATGTCGAATGAGCAGGATTTTGCCATAGGTAGATGGATATGTGTATGTGTTCTGAGATTGGCATCAGTTGAGGTTTAATTTATTAAAAAGGCTGAGAGTACAATGAAAGCAGGCAGTTGTTATTGAAAGCTGAATAGATTTGAACTTGCATATTAAATATAAAATATATATTATATATATATTAAATATAAAAATTATGGTGAAAGCTGAATAGATTTGAACTTGCATATTAAATATAAAATATATATTATATATATATTGAATATAAAAATTATGGTTAAAAGCTGAATAGTTTTGAACTTGCATATTAAATATAAAATATATATTATATATATATTGAATATAAAAAATTATTATAATCTTATTTTCTTTTATTTTTTTTATTTGATTATTATTATTTTGAATTTTCTATTTTATGAAATTATTTAAATTAAAGAAATATTTAAAATAAAATAAATTCAAAATATTTTTTTTTTTTTTTTGCAATCTGTCTTATTATAAACAATAAACAAATACATTAAGATATTCAAAATGATTATTGAAATAAATTAATACATATATATATATTTAAGACAACATTTTTAGGATGTATAAAAAAATATACTAAATTGTATAAAAATTGTTAAAGCCAAAAATATATATTTTTTTATACAATAAAAATTAATTCATTAATTCTTCTTTTAATTTGCAGCTTTGTTTCTTTTCCTTTTCCTTTTCGCTGCTTTCATTTCTCCTCTAATTTCCTGTTCCTTCAAATATTTATTCATTAAAAAAAAGCTAAAACTCTCATGTGACACTGACATGCTCTCAAAACGAAATTGAGAAATCTGTTGGCTGTCAAATGTATTTCAAAGTTTTCGCCAACGCAGCAAAAATTCAAATTCAAATGGCCACGCTCAAAGCAAAAAAAAAAACAAATAAGTGAATTCAAAATGCGATGACGTGAAGGTTTTGCTGCAGCGGAGAAAAAAATCTGCTTAATTGAAATAAAAGAAACAAACTGCGACGACAAATGGAAGTAAACAAAATAAAGACATTTGAGACAGCTAAGTAAAAAAAAAGAAGTAAATAAAAAATTCAAAAATAAGAAAAAATAGCGCGCAAACACATGAAGAACTCGACGAAGTGGAGCAGCTTGACTTGGACTTGATCGCTTTGCTTGTTGCCAATAAAAAAATAAATAAAAATAAAAAACAAGTAGTAAGAAAACAAATGACACAAGAGATTCGGTTTACGCTGCAAAATGCGGCCAAATGTTAACACTTCTAAGGCTGCGCATAAACCAGGTCGGAGGTCAGCCAATCCATTTATTTGTCGACAATCGGTACAGAGTTCAGGGCAAAGCAAATGTGCTTGGAATAAATAAATAATGTGCTTGTACACTAAATAAATAAATATAATTTTTGAAAAATTTTATTTATTTGGTCAGAATTTATAGATTTAATAGCGGATATATGCCGACATTTATATAGATATATTTAAATGTATATATATTTATATATTTAGTCGATCTATATGTTATGTAGGTCAGCAGTAGCTCATTTAATAGATTTTTATATTAATCTAATATAATATTTATATTTATTATTTACTAATAATACTAGATAATGCATGTGACATCAATAATTATTTTAGCTTTTTTATGCTAAAGTATAATAATTCTTATTTTTACCCCAGTTTAGCCCCAGTAAGTATATCAGATTCGTAGACCTAATTGAATATAGCTAATACAGTCTCTAACTTTATATAGCTCATATTTTCTCTTAGGTCTTCAAAACAATTATTAAAATCGATATGTAACAGATTTGATATCTAAATTTAGATTCCCTCTTCAGAGACCGTCACCCTCCGTCCACTAAGACATCTTCAACGTGCATAGTTATAGAAGCTTCTATACAAATAATATGAATATGACTAACATGTAGATAAAGTAGATGACCTTCAAGCAGAGGCAATGGCTTAGCACATAACATGACGCTGTGATTTGAGCCATGAAGTTTAGCTGTTCAACAGCCATAAGAAGTGAGTCACTCTGTCAGACGTGTCTAAGCTACAATTCCACTTTTGGACTTACCAAATCTTAGCCTAATATGCCACACATTCTGAACACTTAAATAATAAATTCATCTGAAGTTTTTTTGATCATAAAACGCACTCATAATATTTACAAGCTACAAATGATATCTGAGCATGCAACATCAAAGTGCAATGAGAGGTTTTTCTTTTCTTCAACATTCTTGAGGAACATATTAGTAGGGAAACCCATTTCAATTACCGTAGACCCGCTTTATGAGGTACTTAACCCGGTTAGGGGCCACACAGCGCGAAATCTAGCACCAAATGGCGCTGGAACCGATCAACTTGAGTGCCTCAGCAGTTCTCAGATGGAGAGACGCTCACAACAATATGTTGCATGATTCAACCAGCTCTGAGATGTGTTAGACTGAGGCTGGAAAATCGTGGCATCCAGCCTCGAGCAGCAGCAATGGACGCAGTTCAGGCATTTGACAAATTAGTCGATCGTTTGGTCATTTGAAGACCAACAGACGCAGCTATTGTTATCTGAAACCAACTCAAGAGGGACAGGGAGGGACAGAGATAGTGATAGAGGGCGAGGTAGAGGTAGAGGTAGAGCTGAACAAGAATGCAATGGCAATGCGTGTGCTGCTTGGATCCGCTTAGTTGTTGCACCATCAAGCAACATGCCCCACCACTCGAGGCACGCAAATTGTTTTTACAGCGGGCTTTTTGTAAGCTCTTCTGGCATTTGCAGTTGTCGCTTTGCTAGCCGTGTGAGCCGAGGATTAAAACATTACCAATTTATAGATTAAAAGCATTTTTCCAGCCAACAAACAACTCAAAAGACATTTTATGTTACCCTACGATGGAGAGTATTATCAGTGAAGGAAAGTAGTAGAAATAATTGTAGAGATAGTAGAATGAAGAAGTAAAAATTGTGTTAGATAGAGTAATAGAAGTAGTAGAAATCGTAGTAGGAGTAGTTATAAAAGAAGTTAAAATAGTGGTATGCGTAGTAGTCAAAGTAGTAGAAACAGCAGTAGGAGTAGTTATAGAAGAAGTCAAAATGGTAATAGGTAAAGTAATAGAAGTAGTAGTAATAGTTGTAGATGAAGTAAAAATGATGATAGGCGAGTAATAGAAGTAGTAAAAATAGTATATAATAATAATGCATAAATAGTAGATAAGAGGAATAATATATGTGGTACAAGTAGTCGCAGAAATAGTAGTAGCATTAGGCAAAAGTAGTAGATAGCAGATAAGTACTAATAAAATATTATAAAAGTAGTAGTAAGAGGAATAAAATATGTAGTAGAAGTAGTCGCAGAGATAGCAGTAGACGTAATGCACACTGCAGTAGATAGTAAAGAAGTGCTAACATAAGTAGTAGAAATAGTAGTAACAGGCAGTAATAGTTGTAGCCGTAGTTGAATAGTGGAAACAGTATTTGTGGTAGCTGGACTACTTCAAGTGATCGAAAGAGTATTAAAAATAGTAGTAGTTGCATAGTGTGAGTAGTATTTGCGAGAGCTGTAGTAGAAATTGAATTAATTAAAATAGTAGTATATTTTTTTTACTATACTAAGAATAGTAGTAGCAAATAGAGGAATAGAATACTGCTGCTGTACATAGTAGCTTGAATTAGTAGTATTTATAAAATAGTAGTATTTGCATATATTAACCCAGCATATATTTGTTTTATACTATATTAAGTGCTAAAAATAGTATAATAATAAATAACAAAGAATATTATCTGGATTCTAATGCATTCCATTCCATTCCATGACAGATGAATTCGCATTAACAGGCTCTAGAATTTAGTAGTAAGTGCAGTAGCTGCACTCGTAAACAACTGTTATTACAGTGCACAATTGATATTTAAACAAAGACAAAGAGTATGTTTATATCGATAGTGGCATAGCCATTGGGCCATTGTTAGTTAGTTTCTGTCTCTGCTGCGCTTTGCATTTGTTGCTCGTTTGGCATTGCGCTTTGTTTTCTGCGTAAATTGCATTTTACGCAGTGTTAAAGCTAAGAATGAGGTCAGCTGCGACGCTCTTCTCTCTCTCTATCTTTATATCTCTCTCTCTTTCAGCACGGGCTGAGCTGAGGCAGTTGAGTGACAATCACTCAAACTGCAATTGTCTATGTAAAAAACTAACTCTCAAGCGGCGCTGCCATAAAAATAACAAAGATAAAAAAAAAGCAAAATACAAAAACAAATACATCTTTTCAAGTTAGCCGTTAATTTGGTGCCGAACGTGCCTGCCCCCAAAAGCCAGTTGGCCGCTGCGGCGGCATCAAAGAGAGCCAAGCTTAGACCGGCTGACAGTGCACTTCCGCTTGATAGCGGGGTAGAAGTGGGATTCAGGGATGGAGCTTAGTGAATTGGCGCGTGCGCACGCACATTCCAAGCGACGACATTTTTGGGGCCATCGCTGCACGCATTTCAATTGCTTCGCTAAAAGCGCATTTAAACAAATTTAGAGGCAGCCACATAACTGCACGAGCATTTGTTTAATTTATTGAACCGGAAATACGTTAAACCATGCCCACAGAAGCAAAATGAACCGCGAAATTCAAACAATGCTCAATAAATTATCACACGCAACAAACGAAATCCACAAAGAAGCAAAATCAAATTGAGCCGAAAAAAAGTTTTGTTGCTTGGGAACTTGAACAATGTAAAGAGATAATTTTGTTCATTTTTTATGGTAAATATATGAATTTAAATTTTATTTATTGTTCAGATTTTATAGCTTGAATTTGGTAAAAGAAAATAAAACAGAAATCAATTGAAAAATTGTTAATATTTAGACATTTTATTTTTTATTTAATATTCTTAAATACTTATAAGTTTTATTTAATTTAAAAAAAAATGTTTTTAATATATTTTTATGATTTTTATATTTTTGTAAAAATTAAAAATTAAATTTAAATATTATTCAAATAATTTTTTGTGTGGGGTCTAAAGAGTAATTTTTATCAAAAAAAAAATTAAAAATTTAATTAAATTAAAAATTTAATTTTAAAATTAATTTAGATAAATAGCTAAAAGTTCAAGTAGTATAAAAAAAAGTTTCAATGAATTAAATTCACTCAAATATAATATTTGCCTTATCAAAATCAGGTAACAGCTAGCTAAGGGCTAGGCAATCAAAGAGCACTAATCTAATGCTCTTCAATTATGACTTAC
Source organism: Drosophila stalkeri (assembly GCA_035047405.1). NCBI lineage: Eukaryota > Metazoa > Arthropoda > Insecta > Diptera > Drosophilidae > Drosophila > Drosophila stalkeri. The sequence goes on from JAWNPR010000090.1 coordinate 13,824,767, forward strand.
ACTACAGTTGCTGCAGCTCTAGCCTTACAAATTTTAAATCTCTTCATTTAGATCTGAAAAATGTAGTTCTCAGAGTTCTTTGGCTCATGCAAATTGGCTAATTCCAGTTGGCTGTTTTCTCATGTCCAATATGAAGCCGGATGTAAGATTAAAAAATATTTTCTTTGGCACAGATGCGGGCAATAACTATTGGCCGACTCATTTATAAATGATTGTTCTTCAAGCCGTTATAAATATATATCAGCAAATCTAATACAAAGAGTAGTGTCAGCTCCAAAAATAATTTTATATAGCTGATAATGCGATCTGATATTGCACAATCTGACCATAATAAATAAATGTTTGGCTTTCATACTTCATATCTCTCGATATCATCATATATATATATAAATATGCATATATGTATGTCTAGAGAACAGAAAACAGCTTTATTATTGTATTTAACTTTTATAGCTACGAAATTCCTTTATATATAGAGATATATAGAGATCCATATCGACATCTTTTCATACATATGAGGATGCTCAAACTTTATGCCTTGTCGAGAATAGTTTTTTCATCTATAGCACTTTTAGCAAATTCACATAAATTGTAAGGTGAAGCTTTTGACTTTGGCAGAGCTAAGTTCCCATCAAATTGTTTAAACAATCGCAGCATAAGGTGGCCCCATATGGATGGCAGTGCTTTGCAATTAGTTGCGCTTGCCCGAAGCTGCCAATGAGTAAACAAAAGCTGAATGGCCGCAAATACATACAAATACATACAAATACATAGCACACATGTATGTATATAGCTAAGTTCTGGCAGTTTTTATTTTTATTACTGCTTAATGCTTGAGTTGAGCAACTGAAACTGCTTTTTTTTTCTCTCTCTCTCTCTCTCTCTCTCTCTTTTTGTTATGCAAATCACATTTGTTGACATTCATCAACGAGCCAAAAGAAAACAAAAAATATAAACATAAATGAAAAAAAAAAAATAATACTATATAAATACTGTATATATTATTGACATGTTGTTGTGGGCGTGTCAGCATTCATATTGAAATTCCATTTCTATTAGTTTTTGACCAAAAAAAAAAACAAAAAAAAAAAACAAAATAATGTATGTAAGTAAAAAAAAGGTCAATTATGCGACTTCGCTTTAACAGTTTCCCAGGCCCAAAAACCAACGAAGCGAAGCACCACCAGCACCACCAAGGCACCAACATCGTGTTGGCGTTGTCCAAAGAGTTAGCATTCTCCACTCTCTCCCTCTAGCTAGCTGGCCACGCCCTGGCACATCCTCACACGACCTCAACATTACATTATACACTCGACTGCATTTGAGGCAGCAGCAATGCGCTGCAATTTTGTTTTTATTTTTTATGGCCAACTACAAATTTTTGGTGGCCAGAGCCTCAAGTTCGTGTTGTCTGTGTGTGCATGTGTATGTGTGTGCTCTGTCATTATCATGATAAACAACGATACTCAGTCAGCGCACAGGTGTCATCCGCTTTGCTCTGGCTTCGGCTGCACCTGCTGCGCAGACCTTTTGCTGCTTATCTGCCCTGTTGCTAGATAATTTCTAAATAATTTCTTTATTACAACATTTTGTATATATATATATATACATACATACATATATTCATTCAAAATAGTAAAGTTTCAAATTTCTCAGCAATTGGATTCTCTGTTACCTTAACTAAGCGTCAACATTTTGCTGATTAATTTTTCAGAAAATTGCACAAAAAATTAACTGCAATCAGCAACAGCAACAACAAAGTATCAGAAATTATGAGGCAACTTTTATGGCTTCATTGTTTATGTTGACGTGACTTCCAGTGAATAATTAAGAAATGAATTCATTATCGCAAAAAGTGAAAAAAGTGAAGATAAAAGTCACAGCAATTCCCATTCAGCAGCGCAGAATTTGAATAAAATGTTAATTTGCTTATCAACTAGAAATGAACTCGTAGTCTGCAGAAATTTCAATTCGATTTTGTTAACTTGATTTGACCAAGTCTCTATTGGTTGCGTTCCACTACTGAAACGAAGAAGCGCCTAAGCTGAGATAATTTCAGCTCACGTTTTCACACGCTACACCTGCGCTGTTTATGGTAATTATGTTCAATTTGACAGATCCATTGTCAGATATTTGACATTAGCTCTATTTGCATTTTAATGAGACAGTTGCAGTGGGAACTATTTGGGAAAGCAAGAGAGAGAGAGAGAGAGAGACAGAGAGATAGAGAGAGTTAGACTAGATAGACAGAGTGGCCTACTTATATACATATATATATAGAGAGTGAAAAGGTGACATATAAAGATAGGGAGAGTGAAGGAGGGAGAAAGAGTAAGAGAGAGCGAGCGAGAGGAGAGAGCTAGAGAGAGAGAGAGAGAGAAACAACGTAGACGAAGATAAATAAAAAGAAATAGAGAAAGGCATATAGATATATGTAAAAATGTTGAATATAAAGAGAGAGAGAGAGAGAGAGAGAGAGATAGAGAAAGAAAGAAAGAGAGCGCGAAAGAGAGAGGGAGAGAGAGAGAGAGAGAGAAAGATAAAGTACGACAGAGAGAGAAATAGAGTGAAAGAACGAGAGAGATAGATTGAATATAATATGAATCAATATAGATATGAAATGAAAAATAAATAAATATAATATAAATCATTATACAAATAAAATTAATATTAAATAAATTTTTAAAAATTAAAATTCATAAAATGATTAAATATAATTTACATTTAAAATAAAAAATATATAAAATGTAGAAAAACTATAAAAATAATAATAAAATAAAAATTTGTTTAAATTTATAATAATATATTTAAATATATTATAATATATAATATGGAAAATTTGAAAAAAAAATAAATAAATAAACAAAAAGCGTTTATTATTAGCAGAGATAGACTAGTAATTTATAAAATATTTATAAACAATTTAAAATTATATTAAATTTATAAAAAATGTTCAGTATGCAGCCATACTAGCTTTAATGCAATTAACATCATTGACTCACTCATATTAAATTCATATAAATGATTTCTTATCATGGCAATCTCATTCGACGGAAATCGCAATGCTTTACTCAAGTTCGGTTTACTTTGGAAATACTTTGGAAAATGCAACGCCAAGGAATGTCACAGTTAAACTAAATACATTTATATATAGCATAATATTGTTAAAGTAAATAAATGTAAGCCATGTAGTGTGACTCTTCAAGTTGCACTCGAACTAAATAAAAATCTTTATAAACATAGTAATATAAATAATATGAGTGTATGTCTGTGTGTAATTCATATCTTATCTAACACACTTTTATCACTAGCCCATTGATAAGTGCATGACATAGGTCCCGCTGTATATTTAGCTATAGGAATACGTAGTTCAGGCCCAGGCGAGGCCAACATCCGCTGCAACCTGCAACAAACGAATGCAATTCTTTGTCAGTTCGTTCAACCCAACCCCTGCGTGGCCAAGTTGGCTAACAAAATAACAAATAAAACTGGTTGCATAGAGGGTTAAATGAAGCGACAATAAACCAAGTGCTGGAACACCTAAGTATACAAAGAGTCAGCCAGTTAGCCAGCCCAGTTCAGGTCAAGCTGCAGAGTCAAGCGTGCAGCACATGCAATACGAGTGCATTTGCGTTGCTCCTGCGGCAACTTCCGTTGCTACAGTGAGTCACGAACCGGAATCCAAACTGGACAAATCCCAAAACATTGCTGAAAATTCACTTACAGCAATTAACCAGTCCTAGCTGCGGCACGATCTACGCTCCAGTTTCAGTTCCAATTCCAATTCCAATTCCAATTCGTTGTTCAAATAAGGCACAAGGCGGCGCATGCGCGACCTCCTTTTAGTTGTTGCATGCCCCGTTGGTGACTTTTTTTTTCCGACTGCAGCAGCAGCAGGAGCAACAACAATGCCAGCGGCAGTCCCTGCTACAATTGCGCATAATTAGCCATAATAATCCAGAGCAGCCTTTGCCTCGACTGAGCTTTTTTTTTGCTTTAGCTGATTTGGCAATTCGTTTACTCGCTTAGCAGCTGTCGGCAGTTGTTTCTGAATACTCTGTTTTTGGCTTGCAAAGGGATATGATTGACAATGTATGCCAGACTGAGCTGCTAATAATATATTTGTTATAGAAGATCTAGAAAATATATATATGCATGCAATATATAATCAATAGACTTATGCCGCAGTTTCTAGTGCTTCAACTCTACACGCATCTTCCATTATTTATGTATATTCACATTCTCATATACTTATAGAGTATTCAACTAGTTGCGTTCACTCTCATTGAATCCCTTTTGCCTGCTTATTGCTCTCGTCGTTTCAGTTGCCTTCTGTTTTGGTTGCATTCGCAATTCATTTGTTGCACGAGCCGCTGCTGCTGCACTCTCCCTCATGGTTCAGGCTCACCCTCGTTGCACTCTTAATGAACTTTACGTCTCTTGCCACTTCAATGAATATAAATATATGAATATACACTCACACACACACACATACATACATACATACATACATATAGAGCAGCAGCAGCTGCTGCCATCAAACAATTGCAATTTGTATTTTATCAACGGAAAGGGTTGGCACCACAAATGCAGAATAAAGAAAAACTTTTAGAGAGAGTTGATTTTTAAAAAGGTGTTAATATTTAGAAAATATTAGCTGTAGAATTAATTAAATAATAATAATGAAAAAAATCGCAATAAATTTAATTTAATTTAAAAAAATTAAATAAAAATTGTAAATTAAATAAAAGTTGTAAGACAATTTTACTATAAAAACTATAATAAAATATATATAAATATTTAACAAAATTAATAAATTAAATTATATAATATAATAATTCATAATTTGTTTTGCTCTTTAAGTTTTTCAATATATATGACCCACGCCTATCACTAACTTTGATATATGAGTTAATAATAGCAATTGCTAAGAAGTCTTAATCTATATGACAAACGTTTGTAAATAAACAGTAAAAATTATCATTAAAAGTTATTGTATTATAAATATATTTCCTTTCTCTGTTTTCATTTGTCAGAGCAACAGCTTAGGCGCTTTGCTATATAGATATATATATATATATATATATATGTATACATATATATATATATATATATATGTATACAATGTTTCATTAAATACATTAATACACTTGCAGAAATTTTCCATATAAGATTTAAGATACAAAAAAAAGCTAACAGAGCGAAACAAAATTAAATTTAAATTAAAATTTCTTTTTTACTTTTCATATAGAAATAATCTAAAGATAAAAAAAAAATAATTTCTTTTTTCCTCGGCTGCCACAATTCTTCCTAGAATTTCACACCTTTGCCCAAGTCCCAACAATTTTTACTCTGCAACAAAAATAGCCACGTGCCACGCCCACCCAGCTACAAAGCAACACTAAGCAGAGGCTGTGTCTAGTACTTTGTGATTTGATGGTGATGGGGCGCTGGGCTATTCCAATTAAGCGAATGCACATCTTCCGGCAAATCGGCAGACGCCAGCGTCAACTAAATTAGCGCCAAAGTACGCATTTAAATTTTATGACAGACGGAGTAAACAAACTGGAGGAGATGTTGCATGCTGCATGCTGCATGCTGCATGCTGCACGTTGCATGTGGCAGCCACTAACACTACCATGTCAGCAGCATCCCCTGTGAAAAGCGAAAGCAAGTGCTAGCTAACGCCGCCGGCGGCCGTTCCTGCCACACCTACCACACCTCCTGCTGCTGCTGCCACTGCTCCCTCTCCTTCCAGCCTCCTGTTCAATGGGCAACCGCTACTTTTAATGTTTTGATTCCTGGTGTCGCTTAATGGGCAACTGCCACCGTCTGCAGCAAGGGGAGCGCTGGAGATTTATGGCCAATTGTAAATCTCGAACGTGTGCAACTGACGATGGACGCACGCATCATAACTGGAAGATTCTGTTGCCTTGGCCTGGCCAGTGCCATAAACTTTTATAAATATGCAAAGTTTATGCTTAAGAAAAAAAGAGCAGAATAACGGCACAGCTTTTGATCAACAAATAAAATTCAAAATTGGTCTTGAAGACTTTGTTGCCAAGCATTTGCCCCTCCCCTTTAAAACTAATCCCAATGCTCAGTCTACTCCCCTCCTGCTCTTCAGACAATTCTCACAAGCTCATAAATAATACGCCCGCTGTTAATTAAAATCTTTGTATTAGCTTTGGCTGGCCGTTTGTGTGAAATATTTTTGGTAAATGAATGCGCTTTGATTTCAAATTCATTCATTTTGATAAATGCTCGGCACAATTTTTCGTAATTAATATGAATTTTATGGACATCAAAGCCCAAAGTCAAAGAACAAGCGATTCTACTCTGATCTACATAGCAAAGCAAACAATTTCCAAACAATATGCCGCCATGTTGTAGAGCTGTTAATAGAGTTAATGTAATATTCCTAGAAATCGTACACAGAACTCCTTCAGCGTTTCACTGCACTCGACTGTGTGCTGTGTATGTCAAATAGGATTCCCCGCTGTCAATCATTGCCGTAGATCGGGTCGAGTTTTAATTGAATCCGAAATAATCATGTACGTCTCGGAGTTTTGAAGACCGACTGCCTGCCGCCCGTCTGGAGTCGCAGTTTGACAGCTCAATGACGTTTCGACTGGTTTCAAATTAAACTACGACACCGCCACAATCCCAAAGTGTTGCCCTACACAGCTCCAAGAACACATCAGCGGGAGTACGTGACTAGAAAATACCCTGAGAGAAATGAGAGAAATATGAGCTGTTATTGGGTTTATACTGAATTGGATTTTTATTAAGGTTTTGTTTGTTGGGGAAATGCCTTTGGATTACATTTATATAAATTATAATCCAATATCAAATTATATATAGAAAATATACTCTGAGATCTTTATATAGGAAATCAATAAGCCTAAATTTAATGGGTATACATTTAAGACTATTTTTATACCCTGAACCCATTGAAAATGGGAATTCAGGGTATAATGTTTTTGTGAAAATGTATGTAACAGGCAGAAGGAGACGTCGCAGACCCCATAAAGTATATATATTCTTGATCAGCACAAAAAAATAAGTTGATATAGCCCTGTCCGTCTGTCCGTCCGTCCGTCCGTCCGTATGAACGTCGAGATTTCGGAAACTACAAAAGCTAGAGAGCTGAAATTTTACACGAACACTCGTATCTTAGTTACGCAGTACAAGTTTATTTTGTTTTTTCGATAACTCATCTCGTTCCTTAATTATCGATAAATCGAAAATACGTTTACGTTTTTTACGTTTTTCGAGCATAACTGTTTTAGCTAGAGACTTCAATATATATATATATCAATATATTTATTTAGTATATTTAGATAGATATTATGGATACGCAGATTTTGTAATTTTCAGATTTTGGATGCCACGCCCCCTTCGCCCCCAATTTGAAAAAGACGTATTTCAAATACTAGAGACTTGTAATTTGGCAAATGGACAAATTTGAATGCAATTAATATATTCTGAAAGTTTCATGAAGATAGTCCATCTAGAAACGGAGTTATAAGCGTTCAAAGTACAGCCCATCCCACCCCAACCGTCGGCAGCAACTGCGCGGTTAGCAGAGCGCGCGCTACACATGCGTAAAGAAGAAGAATATTAATTTTTTTTTTTTTTTTGCAGGGTTCAGGGTATCTCGTAGTCGAGTGGTCTCGACTAGAGCCTTCTTACTTGTTTATATATATTTACATAAACATAAATATAATTTTGAGTTTTCAATTTCTCATTTCAGGGCATTTTAATGGCAAATGATATATATTAATATTAAAACGATTTTAAATACAAAACACATTATTGAAAATTAAATGAAATGTAAATTTAATTATTGAATCATCATGAGTTCATAGTGATTTATTTTGATTTAGCTCAAGATGCTGCGAGATGAAACACACAAAAAAAAATATCAGCATCTGCTGAACATATTCAAGAAGAGTTCCAAATAAAATAGAATCTTAAAAAAAAATTATAAAAAAAAAAAATATATATATATACATATATATGTATATACTCCATGCTTGTGCGTTCAGCTCAGATTTATGGCAACAACTTTAATTGAGGGTTCCGGCAGGGAAAAGGTGTTTGAAAAATGATCATAAATTATAAGAAGTATAATTACAATTGGGTGTGAAAGTCGCAATCTCATAATTTCATCTGAATGGCGGTGTCGTGAAGGTAATAATGAGCACCTAGACAGCTAGACAGCTAGACAGCTGACACAGTCAGTCAGTCGTGGGAGACAGTTGCTTTATGGGTGGCGGGATCTATTAAGTGCGATATTTGTATATAAGCAATAATAAATACAAGAGATTCCAGAGAGCACAGCACACTTATGGCATGGCATTCGTCTGAACTCTCATTTGAAGTCGTCTGCATTTTATAAATAGATACTCAATGTAATCATGCAACCAGGGCATAAGTGCTAATAATACAAATCAACAATAAACTTGAGTACATTGTGCTAATAATATCAATTTGTATGAATGTTTGCAAGCTGGGACATGAATGTAAACAGATTTTCAAGTCGACAGATCTGTGCTAGAGAGAGAGAGAGAGAGGAGGGAGTGAGAGAGCATGATAGATTGGAGAGATTGAAAAGTTATGAAAAACCAAACTCACCAGCCTCTTGAAGAATCATATTACCATATGCAGTCAAAACTTTAGATACTGTCAGCTCGTAGGTAAAGTTAATACTCGTATATTTAAATATATATATATATATATATGCATATAAGTACATATATGTACTCGCATATATACTCGAATGCCGTGCTCAACTTTGACCTCTTTTGCGACTGCCAAGCCTCAGTTGATTGCCAGCGTTTATGTTTATGCTTGGAGCTTGTCTCTTTTTCGCCTTATGCATTTCTCAACTCTGCAAAACCGGTCAGCCCCCTCTCTCTCTCTCTCACCACCTCTCTCTCTCTCTACTTATCTCTATCAACTCTCAAGCAGTTTCCAGTTTTCAAGTTTACAAACTGTTTGCAGTTGCTGGCCGCAGCAACAGCATTGCAGTTAACTAACTTTAATGACTTCTACTTGGTTGACTTTAAACACCCTCACATGGGTTGCATTCACTTGGTCAATTGTTACTATAAGAAGTATTTCAAAAGTATTTAATAAATTGAATGTATAAAATGTTTTTTAAAACACTTTTATTTGCTTTTATGCAAACTCGGAAAGAGTCTACAGAGTACGGCTGTATTCAGCTTGTTTCCCAAGCTTGTTTATACTTTAACAAATATCTTGAAGCTTGCAGTTTTTAGGCGGTTCTTCTGTGTGCCTTTTCCTAAACCTGAAAATGATAATATAGTGTGTGCATTTTAACAAAAAAAAAAAACTTTTAACTTTTATTTAATCAGCATGGCATTGGCAAGGAATCGTAGGACAATATCAATAATATTTTGTTTATATATAGTACACATATATATATATATATTTAATTTATAAAATAATAATATAACATATGATGTTTATACAAAATATATTAAATACTTTAAAAATAGCAAATTATATTATTATATTAAATAATTTGCAGACACTTCCAGAAATTTTATTTTGAAAATAATTTTTATTTTTCAATAAATGAATCAATAATGCAAAATATATTGTAAAAAGACATAAATATATTCTTTAAAAATTATATTATTATATTAATTAAAATTATATGAAAAAAGAAATTAAATGATTTTTTTAATGAAATTTATAAATATATTTAATGAAAATGATACCTAATATTTTATTTCTTTTAATAAACTAAAAAATTTTTTTAATATATAAAAAAATTTGTTTAATATATAAAATGCTAGAAAAATAAATGTAATGTATTTTCATTTTAATTTTGTATTGTATTGATATATATTTAGAGAGTTGCCTGGCACATTTAAAAAAAAATAATGAAAGTCTCTGGCTGCAGGGGGAAAATGATAATGTGAAACCCTTTTACAATCTTCTAATAGCTATTCACACTCTTAACATCGGTTGGCTCGATCAAGCTCTTTAGCTATTGCCTATTGCCTGTTGCCTATTTATTGGCTTTTGGTTGTTGAGGCCTCATCAACTTTCTCGTCGCATTGGGGAATTGTTTTGGCGCGTGTTTTCGTGTTGAACAAGTTTTCCATGGTATTTTTCCTGCACGATTACAGGCAATTCATTGCCATTTATGTTGTGCTCTCCGCGGCTCGCTGTGCCCATAAGCGGTTTTTCCATTTTCCTTTTGCGCTGGCGTGCGTCGATCCATTAGCGCTGGACATGGCCAATTTACACTTTAGGGCCTCGACTTGACCGCAGACCCGACCGTAGATTGCCAACTCGAATGGAGCCAGAGAACACGTACCAAATCCGTTAAATCACGATGCTCAATGCAAATGCTGTTGCAGCGCATAAACAGAATACTTCGGGTTCCCAGCTAAATTTGAGCTCTTTACATACAAAAAAAAAAAAAATGATTAAAATTGAATTTAATTTTTATTAATCTTGAGAATTTTAATATCATTTTCGAACAATTTTACGACTTTAGTACAGAGATACGCCAATCGGTTTCGAGTAAAATTGAATTTTAGACTTAAACAACAAATTTTAGGTAATAAAATATTTTTCCACTGGACACTTTACGAACGAATAGACAATTAGGTAACATTGCGAGGACGCAAAGCTGCGATAGTTTCTGTTGACTTATCTTTTGTAGTTAGTTTCCAATTGTACCCATCGCCAGGCAATTGACTCGCAATCAATGGAAACAGCCAAGCGATATGCATGTGCTGTCCGAAAATGCCACGCAGATTGTAATAGATCCCAGCATTATAGTTATGTTTATCCTTCACTTTAACCTCGCCGCTCAGTTCGCCTTTGAGCACATAGCGGGCATGCAGATAGATAATGCCAGTCGAAAAAATTTGGAGAATTAGATTCAGAGAGAAGAAAGCATTGTGTAGAATCTTCTCAAACGATATTGTTAAAATTGAGAGAGGGCTACCCATATTCATAAGGATCATATGCCTAAAGTTGTAGAACATCAGGACGCTAGATAATAAAAACGAATAGGCTACGAAACAGGTGAAATAACGATAATTTTGATGACCAATACAACAGCCGGTGAAAAAGCAATGATGATCACGTGTCAAAATGCAGGTTCCACAGCGATCACAGTGCCACGATCTGGGCGGTGCTAAAGCATTACAGATCTTACAATGCCGCCAATTCACACACTCCTCACTAACGTTAAAAGTTTTGATGCGATCATCTATATAGGCAATGACATTACGATCAATCGAATTAATGCCATCTGGAAAATATACTCACGATCAACTGCTACATCGACCATCATGATGGCTACCAAATTCGCCATTAGGTTTGCATAGAGAAACAGTATCAATGTGACCAATAGAGCATAGACGAACCCTCCACTCGAATGGTACTTGGGTAGCACGACAATGAAATCGTAGAGTAATCCAATTGGTAAGTTGATGACTAAAACTAGATGACAAAAGATGTCCATCTTATGATTCAGCTTTATATTGCGACGCAGCCGCATTCGGGGAAAGAATCGATTTAGGGACTCGAACATAATTGCGATTTACGAGTTACGAATTACGATTATAATAAATATTCCGATTTAAACTGTGTTTTTAGAGTACCGATTCTCCTGGAATGTAATATAAATAATGAGTGAACAGAATATAACTAAGCATAGCTTACTAAAATCGAATTTCCTAATGGATCAACAAAGAGTACTTGATATTCATTATCTTATCTTTATAGAAAGTACTCTGTACATTAGAGTAAAGATGAAACGAAACGAACATATTCTTAATTAGGTAAGTCCTTTGCGGAAGCAATATACAACCTATTCGAAAAATATGCATGAAAAAAGTACAAAATTATGGGCATGACAACTCCTGGCAGAGATCATAGTAACTGTTAGTCCAACACTCCCTACTAGAGCATTCTTATTTGTTATGCCTAGTTTTTTAAGTTCTATTAGCAGAAAAGTGTGTCAAATAAGAATTCTTAGTTTATGTATGAAGAATGTATGTATATATATACATACCTGCATACATATGTATGTAGATAAATACATTCATATAACCCCAAGATTCCGTGACATATTTTCAGCATGAATACTCACTATTCACTATAATTATTCACTCTTGATAGTGTGTGTGTGTATGTTTGGCAATACTTCTTAGTAATTGTTTTCGCGACAGTTAACACACACACACATACTCACGTGCGAATGTATTTACATAGATGTATACAATGATAACTACTTTCCGCCCCCTCTCGCACTTTACATTGACACTGAATATCATTTGAGATGTTCGCTAATCAAAGAGTACGTATGACCCACACTTGAAATTGCTGTTGTTCGACGTGCAGTAATTAGGTTTACGACTTTTTGAATGAATTTTAATTGTTTTGCGCCACGGTTTCGCTCTGGCTAGACTATGTCAAATTGACTATCTCTTTTCAATTGTTGTCTCTCCTATTGACTATGTCAAGGGGTCTCTCGCTCTCGCTCGCTCTTTGTTGCCTTTTTTGTTTTTCGCGTTTTTTTTTTTTGTTTTTGTTTTTTTTGAAAAAAAATGTGAGAAAAAAAAAAAAAAAAAGGAAAAAAAAAAAAAAAAAAAGGAAAAATTTTTATGTGTGTGTGGGGGGGTGTGGGGTGTTTTTGTGTTGTTTTTTTTACCGGGGGGGTTGGGGTGTTTTAAAACAACGGGGGGGGGGGGGGGGGGGGGGCGCGGTTTTATTGTTGGTTATTTTTTTTTTTTTTTTTTTTTTTTTTTTTTTTGGCTGGTGGTTGTTGTTGTTTTTTTTTTTTTTTAGGAAGGGGGAGGGGGGGGTGTTGTTTTGGGCCCCTCTTTGGGTGTGCGGTCTTGTTCTCTTTTGTTTTTTTTTTTTTTGTTGTTTGTGTTTTTTTTTTTTATATGCTTATTTACATACATGTCAGCACGTATAATGATAATGTACTTAGAAAACAGGCAATACTTCTGATTAACATATTCAACTGAAACGAACTGGATAACAAGTTAGCTTTAATAAATATTACTAAAGAATATTATTATTAGATACAATTGATTTCCATTTAAATTCTTATGACTGACCACTGTTCGTAGTAACTGTCCTAGACTCTCTTTTGATATGACACTGTTCAACACTCCCTTTTGTGTGGCGGCAGAGCGATCATAAATAAATGTCATAATGCAATAAAAGAGAAAAGTGTCATACGCGCCAACATGGACACGGACATGCGACCCCAGGCCTGAATTCACACAGTCACACACACACACACACACAGGCACACAGACACACCAATGCATACACAGCACACACCCACACATTAAATACCATGAAATCCAGTTTCATTTCAAGATATTTGCGGCACCTCCGCAACTTCCAGTTGCGTGTAAAATGCAAAAGATGATAAAATGTGAACTTACAACGAAGCATAAGCACATATATAAATAAATATAAATGCATTTATATATAAATAAATAAATGTATGTATATATATACAGACAGTAGTCTTGTATGCGTAGGTGTGCTTGATGAAAACCAAAATAACATGTGCAGAGTTACAAAGAAGAATTGTGTGTGGGTGGATAAATTATAATATTCTATTAACAAACTGTGGGAATAATTTGCATGGGATTTTCTATTGTAATTAAACTTGTTTAGCTCATTAAAATTTTGAAAGACAAAGCTAACTGTTATTCTTTACCAGACGAAATCCGTTAAGCTGACAAATTTACAATTTTAGAAGATGCTAGCTAAAATTTGACTAAAACACTATTTATTTAATTTATTTTTTTTCGGCACGCAAAACGCACTCAACTGTTACCACATAAGCAGGAACCATGTTTTCCGGAGGGTTATTCTCCAGCAAACTTTGTGACATGCAACATCTTTTTTGCCAACATTTCACATTAAACTTCATTTTTTTTTTTTTTGCGCCCAAATTAGCGAAACGAGCTGAGAAGTTGGATTATATGTATATAATGAATAAAAATATGGATATACACATACGTTTGTATATACAAATATATACCAACATGCTTTTCTATATATGTACATATGTATGTGCAGAGCTGGCATCATTCGCTTTCTTTTTTTTTTTTTTTGTACCAACAGCCCCGCTAAAGTTCAGTCTTTCCGGTCACTGATTCTTTTTTCTTGGGTGAAAATTATAGTTTATGATTATAATTAATATGAGCAAATGTTTACGACTAGCTAACGCCATTGCTTAGCTTGTTAACTTTCGCTTTCGCAAAAAGAAAAAAAAATAAATAAATAAAAATAAAAAATCAAAACAATTTTTTCCAACTAGATTTTTGTTACTTGAGTTCTTTAAACTAAAAATTATTTAATAATTTATAAAAAAAAATATTAAATTATTTTTACTTATAGTTAAACATAATAAATACTCTTAAAATCTTATCAAAATATCTCTGTAAATATCTATTCACAATTCCTAAGACACGCCCATTCAAAATTCGAGCTAACACTCTCTCTAATGATCAGCCACGCCCTAAGTTCTATTTGATGATTGCCAAAAATTTTATAGAAATTTATGTACAAAAATATTTTAATCATGACAAAATCCATCTATCAACGCCCACTGTGAGTGTGACAAAAAATTTGAAAATATCTATATATTTAAATTAACTTGATAGAAGCAAAAAAAAAAATCTAGCTGGAGTCAAGTTATATATAAAGCGTATTTCAATAACTCAAGCCAACTTTATCAAAATATTTGTTATTCATTAAAACAGTTTATAATATTCCCTTTGTTTATTTATACAAAACAAAAACAAACATATAAAAAATATATATATATGCAAGAGAGAATCATAAAGTGAAGCCCCATGGAAAGCAAAGTAATTAAAGTGGCTTTTGTTCTTTGCCATTTGCCGAATAAGGAAGCCCATAAATATGCTGAGGACAGCTCCGGAGAGAGCCCAAGGGTTGCATTTGTTTACGTTTGAGTTACTGGAGGACTTAGCTGCTGATAAGCAACGACTTTACAGACCACCAAATGGGATAAATAAACGGCGCAGTATAAACGTGGGAGCGGGGCGGGACTGGGCACGGGGTTTGTCACAACAAGGCAACAGGGCGTGGCAACCGGATTTAGTGCAGTCAGCGTGAACAAGTCGAGACCAGGATCTCAATCCAGATGGTCTGCGCCCACAAGAAATACCAGTTCAAAGTCGTCTGGCAGCCCTTTCGCTACTGCAGCTGCTGCTGCTGCTGCTGCTGCTTCTGCTGCCGTGTTGCTCCTCGGGGTTAATTTCACGTTTCCTTTTGGTATTCGAAACGCGTGCGTCCGTCACATTACTCAACAGGCAGGCTCAGCAGGATGCATGAAACGATGTCCTTATAGCGTGGCGGTAATTTCATTTATTTCATTTATTTATTTTTTTGTATTCCTTTCTCTGCTCCACTTACTCAAAAATTGATGCACTGCAAATAGAAAGTCGAATTCCCAACAATAAAGGGGCCAGAGCTTAGAATAAACACCGTATGTTTACATTTTTGTGCTCTGAAGCCATTGTGGAAGGTTATTTGGGGTATATTAGTTTTGTGAAAGTGGCTGTGACCAGACAAAAGTAGGCGTGGCAGCTGGCATAAGCTAAATTCTTGATCAGGATAACGAGTTGAGTCTGGGAGTCTAAAGTGTTCTACGCAGATCTTAAATTCAAGAGTATCAGAGTAGTCAAGAGCAGTTCTAGCCATAGAAAAGTTCTATTTGATATAGCCTGAACTCAGGAAAGGTTTATTAATAAATGGCCCAAAGAGATGTTTCTGAATATTTCTATTATCGCACCTCGCGAGAGAACGATCTACTGTTATATCTCTCTGGATTTCTTTCCCTCTGGCACATACTTAGGGTATCTCATAGTCGGACACTGCCTTCTTACGCACTCTAACTTGTTTTTTTTTTTTATGTTTCTGGTCATGTTTATCTCGTCTCATCAACTTCACCCGCTACCGAAATCTTGTTCGTTTATTTTGCTTTGTTATTGTGACAGCCTCTCTCTCCCTGCCAGATTGTTGACTAACTATATATACTATATACACACACACACACACTCCCTCTATGTGTCGGGGTGGTTTTGCGTTACAAATTGCTCAAGTGATTCAATTTCGATAATGTTTTCGTGACAAGGGCAACGCGAAGGCTCCACTGCAGTTCTCAATGCGATTCGATTCCAGCCAGAGCCTAGCATCCAAGGAGAGGGTGTTTGCTGTCGCATGTGCGTTGCTCATAAATTTCACAATGCGACACTCTCTCTATAAACACAGAAAGGGAAACAAATATAAATATGCCATATGCATAAGCTTGTAGAGTCAAATGTGCATGGCCATTGATTTATTGCAATTTGATGCCTTTGTTTGAGTCTATAAAATTTTTGATTGCAATTTTATGTTAGCTTGTTATTGGCTAGTTGAAATGGCATAAATGTAGCTTTAAAATAAAAGTAGAAAAAATACGATAGCATAAGCCAAATTGTTTTTATTGTAGTTTCTTTTGCTATGGCTCTTGTTTGGTCAGCCACATTAAAAATTCCACAGCAGAGGCAACAATTTAATAGTTTGATGAGATGCGTTCATCTTAATTTGCCATTAAGTCAAATATAAGTTGATGTGGCGCTTTTTATTGTCGTTGTGCGTGATGCTTGTAATTAGCACTACGACTCTCTGGGAGTTCCACATGCTGCATGGCGACAAATCTATCGATGCTGGCCTTAAAGTCAACAGCATGTCGAGAAGTGATAAGCTGAGAATCTTTGTCTATTAGCCATAGAACAGCCGCAGCAACTGTAAATTAGATATGACAGCAACATTTCGAAATGGAAATTGTCACGAATTGCTGCGCACAGGTGACCAAGCGAACGAGGAGGCATGCGAGCGAGACAATGTATGTGTATACATTGTGTGTGTGTGTGTGTGTTTGTGTGTGTGTGTGTGTGTCATGTAGTAGCAGTCAATCATCCCCACCCCATCCCACTCCCCCAAGCAGCACCACCCACGCGCCTTGCCCCACTCAAATGTCCAAAGTAGCGCACCCATTGATAATAAAAACGATACAATGCGATCAAAAGTAAACAGTCGAACAAAGTCGAAATTGGCGCACAAAAGCGATAATAAAATGTTCAAATTATTGAATTCAATATACCTCGTAAGAAGAACAATAATTGATGCATATAAAAGAACAATATTCATTAAATTGCTGGAGAAGTAAATTGAGGTTAGACTGAACAGAAATTCTGATAACTGAAACAGATCTTGATAATCTTAACTAAATGCATATATAGAGAGAAATTGTGATATATGAAATTGATAATAGTAAATAAAGTGAATAAAGAAAATAGAATAATAGAATTACATTCTGTGGCTCTGCAACGAAAACGCGTTTATGATATACAAAGTATCGAATAATCCTTTAATAAATAATTTTGCTATTAAATATAAATTAAATACAATTCGAGAGTGTTTAGATATTTGAGTAATTGTGTGTTTTTTTTTTTCTATATAAATATATAAATAATTTGATTAATATTTATATTTTATATAAATATATAAATAATCTAACTAATATTTATATTTTTCTTCAGATTTTTCATTTTTAAATATTATTTTATATTGTTTTATTACTGTTTTTATATTATTATAAAATGTTAAGATATTTGGGTAATTGTGTGTTTATTTTTCTCTCTATATATATATAAATAATCTCACTAATATTTATATTTTATATAAATATATAAATAACCTAACTAATATTTATATTTTTCTTCAGATTTTTCATTTTTAAATATTATTTTATATTGTTTTATTATTGTTTTTATATTATTATAAAATTTTTATTATTTTAATTTAATTTTTATTTATTACATTTTTTGTTTAATTTTTAATAATACTATAAAATTTTTATTACAAATTATGATTATTATTATTTTTTTTTTATTGCTCACTTTTGCTCAACTGCAGCTTCAATTCATCTCTAGTTAAAAATCTGTCAACCCTTTTGGTGCATCACTCTTAGAGGGTACAAATAGCAGAGCATAAAAAAAACGGAAGCTAGCCGAAATTGAAGCAACTGTCGACAGCGACACAGACGGACAAAGAAAATAAACGAGAGACGACAAGCGAACAACAATTAAAGCGTGACACAGTGAAAAGCTAGACGGAGCCAAAAGCTAAATGTGTTCAATAGATAACTGCGAAGCAGCTCACAGATGGGCCGAACCGAAAAGCAATTGAACGAATTGAGCATTGTCTACGTAAGTAATTCAGATCCCAAACCCCAAACCCCAAGCCTCAGATGGCCAACCGCAAAGTAAAAGTCGAGAGCGCCCTCGCCCTCGCCCCAAATTGTGGCGCTTGAAATGGACTCGCCTCGAAAATGTCAGAGATGCCGGAATACGATATTGTCATGAATAATACCCCATATATGTATGTATGTATGTAGTACATATGGTACATATGTATACCTCTGCTTAATCCAGATGCACTACTTCAGCCCGGCGCCTGTTTTTGCTTTTCTTGATTGAAAAATTGCCCAGCCAATGGCTACTAAAATTCCATTCGAAATTAACTTTACGCTAAATGGAGCTGTTGAAGATATGTGTGTGAGTGAGTAATATATTCGATATTTTTAAGTGAGAACAGAGTTAGGAGCACTTACCTAAATAGCTATAGGTGGGAGTTAAAGTAATTAAAATTCCTGAATAAAATCTCTCGCAAAGATAGGATAAGTGCTAAGAAAAATTATATATTATAAAATATTAATTTAATTTAAATTTTGAAAAAAAAATCTTAAATGTGTAATAGAAATAACAAAAATTATAAATATTAAAAAAAATTAATATTAATAAAAACAATTATTATAAATTAAAATAAATATGCTTTAAAGGCAAATTTCTAGTCGAAACTTTTTTAAATATTTTATTGGCTTGCAATTTTTATAGAAATTATTTTAGAATCATTTAAAATATTTATAGTTTTATGTAAAAATATAAATACATTCTGCATTGAAATATTTATTAAATATATGTAAAATCAAAATGTTATATAATAAGAAATAAATATATAGATTTATGCATCATATTTTTCTATTATATTTATTGTAAATAAGCAAAATCTCGAAAATTTGCTAGAACTGAATTCATGAATAAATAAAATAAAATAATAACTCCCTTGTGTATACTTTTAAATACCATATATTTCCCTTATATATATATTTATATATATATATATATATATATATATATATATATATATATATATATATATATATATATATATATATATATATATATATATATATATATATATATATATATATATATATATATATATATATATATATATATATATATATATATATATATACATATGTTTTCCTCTCGTAATTATAATTTCTATTAATCAATCAAAAAAAAAATGTTCATAAAGCTGCTTAGATTGCTGCAGCGAGTAAATGAGTGTTTGTCCAAAATGGTTGTTATAAGCGCTTAATTCACAGGAATTAAGAGACGATAACCCAACTCAAATCTGACTGATGTTCCACTAAACGAATCCAACGCCCCGACATGATGGACGGCCCCATGTGATCGACATTGAACAATGGAAATTCTTGTGAGATCTTTTATCAAACAAAAATTATGATTTGCTCTGCATAATTGAATCAATTAAGTGCTGGCCGAGAAAGCCCAAAAATATATTATTAACTTGTGAAATTTAAGAGTTTCTAGATGAAGAAAATACTCTGTAAAATGAAGCTTCTCAAATATTTATAAAAAAATTTATTTGTTTGAAATATGAAGAATGAGAAAATTCACTGCAAAAGAAATGTAATAATAAAAGCCAAAAATATTTGAGCAAGTTATTATGATATATGTAAACTAATGCTGCATAGTCGTGCATACCCCATGGCATTTTGGGTATTTGAGTAACATAATTAATGCATTGAAACAAATTCGTCGAACAACATGCGTTGTTGTAATGGAATTGTGAAGAATGCGCTGCAGAGATTCAACATTGCCAGCATAAATGAAAGAGAGAGAGAGAGAGAGAGAGGGAGGGAGAGAGAGAGAGATGTATGTAAATAAGAGTGGCATCAAATGCAGTTCATAAATAAGGGCGTGCAACAGCATAGAGGGCGTGGAGTAGCTGGGGCATGTCAAGTACTACTGTAGCAGTAGCTGCTCATAATTGAAAGCTTTCAAGCTGCTGCAATTGATGGGGAATGGAACTAGGGGGGGGGGCATCGTGGAGCTAGCCAGTGCGCCTTGCAAGGCACTGACGCACTTGCATATGGATCGATGTCAATCGACTGCCATTAGAGCCACTTAACAGCAGCAATGCATTCGAAATTGATTTTAAATGCCAGGCAATAAAGGAAAAAGTTCTAATTTCATCTGAAGCGAGAGGTCGAGAGTATTTGGCTAAAGTTCACATGCAAAACCTTTGCTCACGCCCAGCTCAAGATTTACTGAGCGGAAGTCAGCAGCGGCAGCTCGAGAATGCCAGAGACGTCAACCGCAACTGAATTCATACGACTTTAGACATTTCGCATTGCATTCATGTGAAAGACAAAGTAAATTAGCAGCTGCCACAAGAGTCATAATTGTAGACGCTGAAGACACTGGCAAAGTTGGCAAGAAAACTATATACACACATATATATGTAAATCGTATATATGTATATATATATATATCGTTGCTCTGTTGCAAGAGTGGAGTGTCGCAGTTCATTTGCAACAAATGTTGCATGCAGCCTGAGACGAATTTTCACTTGATTTATGCATTTGCATCTTGTGCTGCCACAATTTCCCTCAATTTATGATCAAATCAGAAACGAAATTCATTTTACAAACTTACTGCCCATAAACATTGCCATCTGCAACATGTTTGCCATGCAGGAAGTCAAAACACCCTGTGGCCGATCTTCGAATGTGGCTGAACTTCTTCTTGGGTGTTGCTTGCAACACAGTTTTATTGTCAACGCGGTCCATTGCAAGATGTCAATCAAAGCAACTGGAGCATGAGCAGCGGCCCACTCGACAGGGCCGACAGGCATTCCAGAGAACGATAAAACATATGTGCTCATAGACTACATTCTATAGTCTATATATATATATATATATATATACATTGATACAGGGTATGAGTGGGCATATTGAAATCGGTTTTGCCTGTTGCAACTTGAGCAACAAAAGTGCTGCCACAATTGATGGATGCGAAAAGGAAACGAAATAGAAATCAATCTGTCGTTTGAGTGGCTGAGCGACCGGTTTACAATGTTTTTATGCGAGTGAGAGAGGGAGAGGGAGAGAGAGTGAGGAGCACCCCAAGTAGACCCCAATCGCGTGCTATTGTCGCTAGCCCAGCATCAATCGCTTTCCCATTCACAATCACTTCAATCTTGTGGCCTCTGGGCCCGCACCCTCTCCTCCTCGCTTCCCACAGCTGCCAAATGCATTCAATCACTTTATTTGTTGCATCTCCACGGAGCAACAGCATCCTCTTCATCTTCTTGCCTAACTGAGAAGAAATATGTATTTTATTTACTTTGCACTTATGACCCCCATGCCGGCGCTCGCTGTCGCCGATCGGGTTAAGTGAATCTGATACGAAGACTCTCCAAACGACTCTGCATTTGCATCTCATCTCATCGAGCTGCTGCTGCTGCTCAACTGCTGCTGCTGCTGCTGCTGCTGCCTTTCATTTCCCGTCGTTGCTCGTCTTCTCTTGTGTATGTGTGTGTGTGTGTGTGTGTGTGTGTGTGTGTGTGTGTGTGTGTGTTTGGCCGTCAGCTACACAGAAACGTCATTGCAACGACAAGCATAACTTGCGCTCTCTCTCTCTGCCTCTCTCTCTTTCTTTCAGTTTCTCTCACTCTCTCTCCCTCCCTCTTCTTGACCATCGCGCACCGCAGCTGCTGCACAATACTTTAGATGCAAACACTGATGGATTGTGTCCCTGGCCTCAAAGATCTCCATGCTTATGTGTATCCACATAGCCAGTAGCTAAATCATCTGATGTGTGTATGCCTGAGCACAGTGGTGCAATAAATATTTGCATGTAGTTGGGAAAAGGTATAAAAGGCATACATAAATATTCGCTTATGTTTTTAATTAAAAAAAATAAATTTTTAAATGAATATTATCAATTTTAAACGAGCTCTACATATTCATATAATATTTTTACTCAATTATTCAACAATATTTTCTCTATACTTGAAATATTTTTAAACTTTTAGAATTAATTTTTAAAATATAATAAATACTTGAATTTCTATATTATTTTTAATTTTATCAAATTAATTCAATAAATTTTAATATATGTAAATTATTTAATAAATTTCTCAAAATAATTTACTTTACATTTAAAATATTTTGAAAATGTAATTAATTTATATTATAATATTTAGTTAAAATGAAAATAAATATGAATTTTTGTTTGATTTAGAGATTTTAAAAATATATTTATTTTTTATTTAAGATATATGTTTTAAGAAAAACATTATTTTCTTGTCATGTATAAACTTTTTTTAATTAAATAAAAAATATTGATAAAATAGCATTTATGTAACTAAATATTTTGCATATTTATTTAGACTCCAAATTGTATTTTGTTGTATTTAACATTTATTTATTATATTTTGCCCACTGTGCGACGCCAAGTAGTTGGAGTTTGACACCGATTGAATGACAACAGCAACAACAACAACAACAACAACAACAACAACAGCAACTGTGTGCGGTAGTTGCAGATGCATCTACGCCGCAAGTATCTGTGTGAATACATATATATATATATATATATATATGTGTGTGTGTGTATGCTGGCAACTGTATTAGTGCGCATGTGTGTATGTGTATGGGCTTTTGTGCTACGGGCTGCCTTGTCGCAGATCTTTAATTGCAGAATTGTGTTTCGCTGGCACCGTCGCCGCCGTCTCATCATCATCATAGATGAGGATAGATGCGCATTGTGGCAGCGCGACGCGCAGGCATTACCCATCTCCCATCTCCCATCCCCCATCTCCTGCCCGATCTTGGTGATTAATTGACGTTGGTGTCGCGTGAGCTGCGCGGGTTTATTAAAAGGATTACAAGATGTGAATGTGCGACGGACTCCGCTCGACTCGAGTCGCAATTCCATAAATGCCAGCATAGACCGATGCAGCCAGTCGTAATAAGATTAATTACGAACGCCGCAGAGCAGCAAAGAGCCAACACACATACATACATATACAAACACACACACACACACACTTATAATAGGGCACAATATTTTGACATGACAATTAGAAACTTGAAGTCTTCCATTGTCTTTTCAAGTGTCTGCATTAATTTTGAAAGCTTGAAGTTCTTCCATAATATTCATTAAGTAAAAATACTTTTTCTCTTTTTTTTTTTTTTTTTTTGACAATCCCCTGTGGGACCTTTAGCTGTAATCCTTGCCAGACATTTGCATCTATTTAGTCTTTGTATCCTTTTGACACGCGAGCCTCAGTCGGATAAGTGTCATCAAGGGCGCAAATAATTGGCTTTTAATAGAGGGTCGGGCCCAAACAGCGTTACGCCAATTAGTGAAAAGTGTCATTAAGGGTCGCTTAGCCATATTTTGAGTAGAATATACCCCTAGCTGTTATATGTTGTATATATATGGGACTCTTAAGCGACTCGTTTGCTTTGAATGGCAGAAAGTGAAATTCGCAAATGTTTCGTTAAAATATGCAATTTATTGTAGTTTTTAATGAACTTTACTTCATTTTTTGTTTTGTTTTTTTTTTTTTTGCCAATGCCAATGACGATGCTGATGATGATGTCATCGCCCAAGACAACCGTACGAATGCGCAAAGCATCCAATAAATCACAGACCGAGATCGCACAGTATATGCTCATGCTCATGCCCAACTCGTGACAGCTGGATACCCAACTATGGCGGAGGCTGTGGCAACGACGGCTGTGGCTGTGGCTGCGGCTGCACGCCAAACACCCGAGACAACGAAGTGGAGCAGCTGCCAGAGATTAGTCAGTTTCAGTGACTGGCAGCATTGGCGGGACTCTTGGCGCACTTCAACTCTCTCGGGAGCGCGGGCAAGCTGCTCAACTGGTTTGCGCGCCTGCACCCAAAAAGGGGGGCGAAACGTGCACAGAGATCAAGGTGAAACATTCGCTCAGAATTCATTATGTTAGCCAACTAAATGCTTGGAGCTTATAATACTTATATATATATATATAGAACTGACTACGGCGCATATCAATTTCCAATGCAAATGCAAATCACAAATTATCATTAAATCTCAAAAGTTCTTTAGCTAAGCTTTAGTTGTTAGACTAACAAGTCTGAAGCTGGCAACTGGACTGGGCGTAACTAACTGTCTAATGCACGCCAAAGAAAAAAATAGGCCTTTAAATAATGTGATCTATCTATTAGACGTAAGGCAATATAAAGCCCATATATGCGAAAGAAAATATTATAAATATCAAGCATATCTCTATGCCTCCATGCTCAGAAGCCAATATTCTCTATTCATTTCATTGAATGACTACATCTACAATATTGATTGAATGATTAACTAAGCTTGAGATCAGACACTTACATATATAAAAAATCTCATATATATATATATATAGTCTTATACCTGAAAGCTTAGCTGAGTGAGAGCAGACAAAAGTATAATTAATAACAATAATTATTCATTGAGCTTGAACTTTCGCACATATTGAAGCGCTCACATTTAATGAACGCTAATACGTAATATAAACAACAAATTGAGAATTGAGTAGAAAGACCATTATATTGCGTAATGCAAACTTAACGGTTAACAGCTTAGAGGTCACTCACAGATACCAAAAAACAGAAACTCTTGCCAAGAACACGCTGGCTTGGCCACAATGAAACCGCAAAATTTATGAAACACTAAAAACGCAAAGGTCTTAACCCTCCGCCATGCTCGAATCTCGTTTCCCAGCTGCGATTATTCATGCTCGAGACAGATGACGAGCTGCGTTGCTCCGTTGCTCTGTTGCTGGCAGTGCAATTTCCAATTTGCTTAAGGTTAAGAAAGCGAAAACCAAAAAAAAAAGAGAAAGAAAAGAACTAAAATTTCCAACTGGCTAACAGGAAATGCTCCAACTTACCAATTCTCAGCAAATTGATGGCATTTCCTGAAGATTTTCTTGAAGCTTCACAAAAAAAACAAAACAAAACCTGTTCTCTACTGCTCGCGTCGGAACTTCATTTAAAGCCTAATAATGTTTATTTAGTAACACCTTAGCAGCTAATTTGTTTAGTCTCTCGAAGCATGTGCACTTAAGGCGATAAATGTGCTTTGGCTGTTTTACAATCGAAAAGCCAGCTTAAAACTTTATGATTGTTATGCGTGTGCTGTCACAGATATACATAAACATATATGTACATGCATACATACATACATACATACATACATACATAGTATATCCGTACATAGGTAAATACATGACATGCCGCATGACTCACGGTCACGCTCAAGAAAGGTAAAAAGTGGCATAAGCAGAGAAAATACCCAAAATGACGAAGTGCACATTCATGAATTTTGAAATGGGCCGCCAGAGAATCAGAGAATCAAAGAAAAAGAAAAAGAAAAATAAAATAAACACAAAAACCAAAAACTGTTGGCTTATAACTGTGAGCGTGACTGGATTCCGAAAATTGTTCCTCATTGTTGTTGTTTTTGCTGTTGTCTGTTGACTGTTATGTGATCGGTGACTCTTTGGCTTTAATAATTTGCGCCAAAGTCCTGAAAAGTGCTTTTTGTGACATGTTTAAAGTTGAATTCTTTTTCTTTGCATAGATTAGCAAG
This sequence comes from Drosophila stalkeri, assembly GCA_035047405.1. Taxonomy (NCBI): domain Eukaryota; kingdom Metazoa; phylum Arthropoda; class Insecta; order Diptera; family Drosophilidae; genus Drosophila; species Drosophila stalkeri. Next base: position 13,850,651 of record JAWNPR010000090.1, read on the forward strand.
CTTTCTTTTTTTTTCGTCGCCCGACAAATGTTTTATATATCACTTCTCACTTGGCGTTTATTCATTGGCAGTCAGTTATTTTGTTAACCACACAATTGCCAGTTTCTCAGCTGTACAATTAATAACTAAAAACACGAAAGAGCTTTTAACCATTTTAAATATTTGTTTTGTTTAATTCGCTCTTTACTCCTTCTTCTCCGCTGTCCAGTTTCTGGGACGGTCGGCCATAAGAGTGTAATCGTTATTGGCTATGTTAACGCCACCAAATTGATGCGTGGGTGAATCGGGAAAGAATTCCCAGCCCTGCTCAATCGACATCTTTTTGATAACACCAGCAATGCCTAGAAGTAAAATGAAGCAAATATGTCAAAACAACCATTAATAACATTACGTTCCACTTTAAATTAGATTTTCAATAATGTAACGATATAATTTAAAAAGAAATACTTCATACTTAAAATAACGTTTCGGTATATTCAAAGACCATAAAATAACGTAACGTTATATGGAAATGAAGTAACGTTATATGGAAATAACGTAATGTTATATGGGAATAACGTAACGGTTTATGGGAATAACGTAACGGTTTATAGGACGTAACGTAACGTAACGGTTTATATGTGGAAATAACGTTATATGGAAATACCGTAACGGTTTATGGAAATACCGTAACGGTTTATGGGAATAACGTAACGGTTTATAGGAATAACGTAACGTTATATGGGAATAACGTAACGGTTTATAGGAATAACGTAACGGTTTATAGGAATAACGTAACGGTTTATAGGAATAACGTAACGTTATATGGCAATAACGTAACGTTATATGGCAATAACGTAACGTTATATGGCAATAACGTAACGTTATATGGCAATAACGTAACGTTATATGGCAATAACGTAACGTTATATGGCAATAACGTAACGTTATATGGCAATAACGTAACGTTATATGGCAATAACGTAACGTTATATGGCAATAACGTAACGTTATATGGCAATAACGTAACGTTATATGGCAATAACGTACCGTTATATGGCAATAACGTACCGTTATATGGCAATAACGTAACGTTATATGGGAATAGCGTAGCTTCACATGGGCTCAATATCGTAGATCAAAATCCTTACCGAGGAACAGACCAGTAACGAGGCCAGCTACGTGATTGTGCTTCCACGCACCAAATACACCGCCAGCAGCAAAGCCTCCAATCAGATAATTTAGTCTGCAAACGCATTCAAATAATTACTAAATACTCCAATGTATAACAAGCTAACTCAACTCACTTATCATCCTTGCCGCGAATGTTTGTGGCAGCAAGCGTAGTTACCGTAAATGCTGTAGCCATGCCCATCAGTGGTCCCGTGTTGTAGGCGAATCGTCCCAGTGTGGGTATGTAGCCCTGCGGCTTGGTGAGAGTTAATACGTCAAATGTCGACCACGCCAAACCGGTGACAATGGCGTATTTGTTTGTGGCCACAATCTTGCCAAAGGCATCTTCGCCATCGGGATAGTCGTAGTATTTCGAACGTAAGATCGACATTATTGCCTAGATGCAAACAAAAATTAATTTATGTAAATAATAGTCACAAGAATCCGATGATGTTGTCCATGGTTCTAACGTTAACCAGAAGTTTTTGTACTGCCTTTTAGGCATCCCGATATAATTTAAACGTTTCTCTATAGCTTTATGAATTTGCTGGACTATTGGTTACACGATTAATGCTTTAATGTATCCATTAATTTACTAACCTGCCGAATTTACGTAATTATTCCTAAACGAAGAATTATTTGACAAAACAGCTGTCGATCAGTGTGTACTTATTATCAAATAAGAAAAATTAAATCCACAAAATACCAAACAAAATACAATAATTATTCTCTAGATTAAGAAATTAGAGATAGTGTATTTTACCAAATATGCGTGCTTTAAATGATTTTGCCATATTTCCTTATTGCTTATTTTATTTATTTTGAAATAATTTAAAAAATCATAAAAATTGTTTAACAGTGCCCACATGAGCTTAACATTGACATGAAAGAAGATATGAGTATGTTAATTCGATAAATTGGTCGTACAGACGCAAATATTATTATTATTAACAATAATGTTATTAATATAAATAAATTATAATGCAATATCCCTTATATGATATTACATCTCTTTATTAATATATTTCAGGTCGTAATAATTAAATCAAAGTCAATTTTAAATAGATTTTACGAATTTGTACTCGATATTTTAAACGATTATTTAATCTCCAAACATTGACGAGGGTCTACAAATATTTGCCTGTTAGCTAACATTTGTTTTTCAAATATTTAAATAGGTAACGAAATAAGTTTATTGTTTCCGCTAGTGGAAAGCAATCTCTCTATCAGAAATTTCTTAGTTTTAACCAGAACTGAAACTAATTTTGGATTTTTTTATTAACACTAATCTAAGCAAATATCCTTTAAAGCTGTAAACCGGCTAAATATATATCCGGTATGTTAAAATAACATTTTAGTTATGCTCAGTAACATAAGCTCTTACTGTTAACATAAGCTAGAATTTATATCTTAATCTATATTTAATGTATCTTATGTTGCTTGCAGACAATATTAGCAACGGAAATGTTAGTTTAAATGAATTAAGAAGACAAAGACGAGACAAGACAAGATACAGATGAGGTCTGTGTACACTTGAACTGCACTTAAACAGCTTAAAAACAATTTTATTAATTACAATTTATGACTTGAATTTAGCTACAAATAATAATTTAGGCAATGGCAACGCTCTAGGTCTTTTACATAGCTATATGTACGTGCCAGCGCCAGCTTCGTTACATTTTGTGCAATGATCAATAATAAATTAAAAAATGAACTACTAAAACTAAACAATTAGCACGTACACAACAAATTGCAAATTTTTATGGCATTTGTCTTTGTTATTTTTTGGGTCTACAATGGGATGACACTTCATTTGTTTCCCCTCTCGATGGGTCAGCTATTTGGATTTCTTGGACTCCACTGGCGGCTGCTTTTCGACAGATTGTTTGTAAAGCTGGTTTAAGCCAAAGCAAGCTCTCACATTATCGCTGGAGAAGAAAAACTTTTGGAATTTTCCTTTGGCATCGCAGCAAGGACGACGCTCCACCTCCTTGCCCTGTTGGAAGAGGATTAGAGTGGGTAGCTGCTTCGAGAAGCTGCTGTCCGAGATGCGATACTTGGCCGCCACGTCTGGGAAGCGTCCAATATCGATTTTCCCAAATTTCAATAAATTCGCATTATACTCCGCCGACAGCTCGGCAAAGATCGGGGCGAAATTCACGCAGCTGGGATTCCAAACGGTGTAGAAGCATATTAGCCAGCTAACCCTTTTGTCCCTAGCCAGTTCATCCTCAAAGGTTTGGGCATTACGGAAGTAGGTTATATGCTCTGGGCCGCGATACGATGGCTCCGGCAGCAGCATTCCAACGAGCACGCAGATCAACAGAAAACCCAATCCATAGCGAAAATCCGCATACGCCCATAGAATCATATTCGCAACTTTTGTATAGAGAAACGACGAGGTCAAATAGTTGATCATGGTGACACTGCCTGTTTTTCGTGAACGTATCATCACAACAATCAGCAGAAAGAATAGTATTTCCACCTCACGGCTGTCCATGTCGCAGACGTCCTCCTCCTGGTTAGCATGCTGAAAAAGGCGCGTGCAAATCACATTCGTCTTCTTTGACACCAGATACGATATGGCCAGCAGTATATTAACCCAGTAGTATGGTTTTGCCAGCACTTTTAGCTCCTTTTTCCACGACATTGTCTAGAAGTCTGTCGTCTTTCTATCTGGGTCACCTTTTTAATTAACAACTTCCCGTATTTTATTTTTTGTTGTTAGCTAATTTTGGCGACGAACAACCTGACCGATAGACAGCTACTCTATATGTACTGCTGTGCACTTAACAGAATTCTGCAAACTCATCAAGTAACAGCTGCTCCTGCTCGATAAGCACTGTTATACAAATGCAAAACCAACAGCTGTTGCAAAACAGTGCTGGAAATATTCTCAAAAAACGAATACGTTACATTTAAAATTCAATTCAAAGACATACTGATTTTTTTTGACAATATTTTTGTAGAAAGGCATTAAAAGTTGTAAGCTAATTTAGCAGACGAAAGATAAATAAGCAGAAGCTGCTGTTCAAAAGAATTTTATTCAGCAAACAAGCATACTCTGCTACAAATACGCTCGAAAATCGTAAAAAAAAAAAACATTTTAAATTCAATACAAACTACTTTAAATGAAATTGCAAGGGCCAGGCTAATTAATATATTTTTATTTGTTTACATGTATTTCCAAACAATCAATCTGCTATACTCTATGCTGATTGTAGAGCAATTATAATGTCTTTTGCCTTGCTGAATTCAAGATCCGCCTAATCTATATTTCAGCATGTGTTGTTCGTATATTTCTATATACACATATATAGGTTGTACTCTAATCAGGGTTACGAATCATTCTACGTGACTGCGGACGCTCGTGGCTAGACAAACCATTAAGTGTCACAATTTTGGGCAACCTCTTTTATTTTTATTATTAATTAATTTTTTGCAAAGCAAAAAAAAAAACCCAAAAAAAAACAATGCTGATTGCAGGCGTTGAATGATGCATAATGTTTTAGCTATAGTCAACAAATCGCACGTCACAGACGTGCACATCTCACTTACGCGTATTTTTACAATTATCACTTATAATGCTCTCAATAAAAAATTGCAAATATAGCTCTTACAAAGCATTTCCATGGGCCTGGCAACAGGCGAACGAACAATGCAATCAAGGTTTTCATATAAATTGATAATCACAAAAAATGAAAATGGGGCTACAAAGATTTTTTAGCAATAGTTATTATACACAATATTAATCGGAAATGTAATAAAAAGCAATATAATAAATTTTATTTATTTACTATATATAGTAGTTTTTTACATTATAAACAATCACACAACACAGCTGGTAAACAACTTACACTATAAACAAAAAAACATACAACAAAAGTCACATATATGTGTATTAGTAAGGTCAGTAAATGCATCAGCAGGTATATACATATGTGTCTGTATGTATATACATTTATGTATGTATGTATGTCTATATGTCTGCACCGATTTTGTACTTGTGTACAGATAGACTCGAACCGGTTCAAATCGGTTTAGTTGTTGACTTCACATGAACCAACTTAAGATAGGGCTGCCCGTGTAGGCTACGTTCATGGCCGCAAGAATAACTGGGCTAAGAAATTTATAAAAAAATATATATATATAAAATAAAATAAACTCATAGCTAGACAACAGCTGATAGAGGGCTCATCACATCAAATTCGAAGATAACTATTTGTTGAACCAACACTTTATTTAAAGGTTAACATTTAGTTTGTTCTCACAGGCATTTAAACGAACTGCGCAGTTAAGCTGGGCGTGTGATTAGAAATGAATATCAAATTTCAAGCGCTTATCAAGCATGTGAACAAAAGTCGAAAAGTCTAGTTCAAGTATACGTATGTCTATATGCTTGTATATATTTATTTGGAAAATCTGCATCCAATAAAAAGAAAAATCCAGCAAAAGACCTCAAGAGATATACACACACTCTCTCTCACAACAAACAAAATGGCGTCAATCGCTGATCTCACTGCCTCTACCTCTCACACTCTCACACTCTCTCACTCTCTTTTCTCTCTCTCTCTCTCTTATCAATTGCCATAACGTTCCAGCTGTCTGTCTGGGAGCTCTATAAGTTTCAGCTGAAGCTTAGCCTCCGATTCAGTTCAGTTTTGAACCTACTTTGTGTTGTGTCTACAATTTTAACAAGCTCTAACGCTACAGATCGTCGAAATCGATATAAACGTGCATTTTTTAAATGCCGCGCAACGAATTGTGCAAAAAAAAAACTATTGAAAATCAAAACAAATCAAATTTTTTTTTATTGGGCTAAGCCAAAAGGTGTTCAATAGACAACATTAAAAGAACTGTGCTAAAGCATTTTATCTGTTCATAAACGTTAAACTTTGAATGGTGCTGTCTGTGCCAGTGTTGGTTAACGACTCTAAAATTGCTCAACACGTGTCGAAAATCTATACTAAACTAAACAATCGCAGCAATCTGCAGCTCACACAACTCTTTTTCATACTCAATAATTTCAATTTGAACTGTAAGTTTTTTAGCATTCTCCATGTAAATAAATTCCCTTTATTTATTTATTTATTTTTTTTTTCGTATTTTTAATTTGTTTTTTTAGTTGTCGAAATGGCCTTGCCGCAGGGAGCCTTTGCGGCTTGTAAATTACGTGAGCAGTTCCAGGAGAAAGACATGATTGTCTCACGCCTAAGATCTGCGAACATTTCTGATAAAATTGACAATAATGCACGTAAGTAGTAGAGAGAGAAAGGAAAAGAGAGAGAGAGAGAGAGAGAGAGAGTGTGTGTGGGAGTGATGAGAGAGGGAGACCGAGAGCTTATTATTATTTGTTTGCTTGCAGAACGTGAATACTCGCCGGCCAAGTACAATGATAAGCTAATGAATTCCATTTGGGGTCTCTACAATCGCTATTCGCCACATAATGTCAAGAAGAACGAATATGCCCCGCCGAAATTCTAATTAAATCTGGCGGCGCAACAGCTGTAAGTAAACAAGAGCAATCATCTCTTGTATGACCGACTACATAATACTCGCTCACAGCTCATTTTATAATAAATTTGTGCTTTAATAGCTAGACTAAATATATTAGTATAGATGCGCTTATCATGAGTTTTTTGTCTGAGCACACGCAGGTTCACGCCTTCAGTGAACGTCGAGTCATAATCTGAGCATTACCTAAGAGAGCAGTATTTGTATTCAAGATTTAAGTATAGATATGCATAAGCAAAGGGATACAGGGCCATAGACCATAGACTATAGCTTAATAATATGACGCATAGATAGAAACATTTTGTTTCTCTATTAGTATAAAAGATCATTATTTATATATATTTATATATTTTATAATTATTTTTGCTTACATATAGTAGATATATAGTATTTTTAATACTATCAAATTATTCATATATATTTTTAATTTAATAGTCGGGCCAAGATTGTCATCAGCGCATCTCATTTAATTCAAATGCATATGACCTAGATCATATATATGTATATTTAATATATCACAAACTAATTTTCACCCCCTCTCTATCTCCATCTCTTTCCAGGCCACATTTGAGCTGTTGCGCCCCCAACGCTGCCTCTGCCTGAAGACGTTTATTTGTTTTTGGAGCTATTGGCTTATGCTGCTTGCTGCACATGCACAGGCACACATACACATACATACTTACACCTAGTATATAGACACTATATAATCTCCACATATATACTCAATTATACAACAAGAAAAACCAAAAACCACATTAACATTTAAAATTATAAATAACAAATTTATTCATTGGCATCTATGTAAAATTCAATAAATACTCATGATAAATATATACGCATATATATATATATATATGTATATGAAGCATAAAACATGTAAAAGCTGTTTTCCTTTTGCCATATATAGAGTTGCGAGTTACGAGTTATGCGATCAATTCAAGTAGCAGGACTCATAGGTCGGCACCATGTACTTAATGTTGATGAACGCATCCTCTCCGCCGTGCAGCTCGAGCACCTGCAGCGTCTCGTCTATCAAATCGCCCACATTCAAATTGTTCTTTTGTGCATAGTCGATTTCGTCGCCACAGTTTACTGAATGCAAAATGAAAAGAAATATTTCAATTGAGTTATTTTAAAACAACTTAAACTTATGTTCATTTATATTTACATAGATAAAATGATTTATTATTTGGAATCTGCATACCTTTCAATATATTTATTCCTATACATATTTTGAGCATTCATAATTTGAAATATATATTATTCAATATTCAAGCTTACACATTTTGGAAGCTATAGAACTTAAAGAATTGATATTTCGTATTATTTTTGCTCTTCTGATAAATATATACACAGATATTAATTTATCAATTTCAATTAAATATTTTGTATACCAACCCCTAAACCCAAGCTTACTTTTCGAAAAAAAAAAAACTTGATATATGCTATGCACACTATTTTGCCATTAACATATTCATATATACTATATACAATATCTAGAACCCTCTTAACATATTACGTATACGTCCCCATTCTATAGACACAACTACGACTCCAACTACTGTTATATTTCATTTGATTTGCATTTGTTTTTAAGCAAAGCAAAGCCAGATTGGTCTACAAAAACTCGAACTTTATGACAAACCCATTAATTATTTAAGCCACCCTCTTAGCTACATTCCCTATCCTCAAGTCGCACTTACAGTTCTTCACTTTGAACGCATTGAACATGGGCAACAGTTGTCTGTAGAAAGGCACCAGGGCGGGACCCACCATATCGGAAGCCATGACCAGTTGTTGTATTATTTTCAATGTCGTGCACATCACCTCCACGTTGCGGGTGCTCAATGCGTCTGCCAGACGAGGGAAAAATAATCGAGAAAAAGTTAAAGGTGCAAATTAAAGCAAAAGCAATTTGCGTGCCAGGACAAAATACTTTTTGTGGTCGAGGCAGCTCTTCGATTTTGGCTCTCTTTATTTTTCTTTTTTTTTCTTTGTTTTTTTTTTTCTGATTGCCCCCATCGCCGGCAGGTACTCACTCTTTAGCGGTAAAATTAATTGCGGTACCACGGGATGGATTTTATCGCCGCCCGCTTGAAGTAAATCGCTAACGCCCTGGCGCGCATAGGTCTTATAGGGATGCTTTGGTTCGGCCAATCCATCGAAGAATAGCGGCAAATAGAGACTATAATCAAGCTTGTCAATGTCCACCTGCAAATGAAATTCAGGTGAGTTGGTGACAGTTAATGGAAGTTTTCTTGCGACTTGTTTTACACGTGTAAATGTGCACGCGATGCTTGTTAAAGCATTCTTCGGATTTCTATTAAAATGTTTTTCTTTTGGTGGGAAAGTTAAATGGGTTAAAATATATATCTATGTGTATAAAGGGAGATAGTGACAGATAGACAGAGAGAGAGAGAGAAAGAGAGAGAGAGAGAGAGAGCAAACAAACTGCGTGATTGAAAACGCTTCAAGCAACTCATTTGAACTTTTCTTTTGTTTTCTTTTCTTCTACTTTATTTACATTTTAATTTTCAAAGTTTTCGTAAAACTTTCTTTATTCTCAGAACTAAAATCATAAATTATATATGAAACCTCTCTTTGTGTACCCATTATATATCTTATGAATGAATGAATATATAGTATATATAGTCTATAGCCAACAATTTCTCGAATAACTTTGAAAATCCCAAAAAGAAATATAAATATATATAAAATATGATATTAAGATTAAATTGTAATAAAAAGTTTAAATATAAATGTATGAATAAATATACTCTTTTGGATTCGTATAACTCTGACATTACATAATTTAAGTAAATAGAGTTGACTATATTCACTTTATATAACTGAAATATTTGTATGTTTGTATTGACATATATTGGTCTTGTATTCCCTATGTCTTATAACATTTCACTTTCACAATTACCTTGCAAAAATAATAAAGCCAAAAACTTTCTAGTAAAATCTTCCCGCTTCCAAGTCCCGCAAGCAAGTCAGCTCCACTTACCTACTTCTATCATCAGCTAAACCCCACTTGAAGCTCCTTCGGTTGACCTTCAACCTTGTTATGCATATATAGCATATATATGATGTAAATATCTGTCACTTGCCCATCGCTCATATGTAAATGAACTGTCAGAAATGCCGCAGTGCTAAATAAACAAACGCACCCGCTTAAGCATCATACCAAACATCCTACACATGACATTGAAAAGGCCAGCCAGGCCAAGTCGGGTCAGGCTAGGCATATCCATGTTCCCTATTCTATATATATTATGTTCTGGTATTCTCTCTTTTTGAGTGACTGACTGGCTGACACCTGGACGTCACAGCTACTATGGCAAACGCGAATGCGAAACGAAGTCACTCCGTTTGTTTGTTCCGGAAATAGACAAATTATATATAAATATATACATGTAATACCTACCTACCTATATATCATCATATGAGTGTGGGGAGTTCTTCTAGGTTTTTGTGTGCCAACACTTCAAATATAATTGGACACGCAGGTCTACAGTTGTTAGTAGGAGAAATGGGGTCTAACACCTATTGGCAATTAGTTGGCATTGATTTGTTTGGCAGGTAATTTACGAATCAAATTTCAGCTAATAACGGCACTTTTGTACCTCAAATCAGAAATAGGGTATTCAAAAAGTTTCCATTCCAAATCGGTTTTGGAGAAAGTACTAAATTTTATATTCATTCAGTTTTTTTTTTTTAATTCCCAACCAGTTCAATCGCATGTCTAAGAGTTGTCAAAGCTGTTTATCAGATAAAATTGAGGCTAAAGAATTTTTTCTTAATTTTTTAGATTTTACTTAAGTAATGAAAATCGTAAACTCTAGCAGTCATTAAGATTAATTAATTCAACTAAACCTAACAAGTAAGAAGGCTCTAGTCGAGACGGCTCGACTACGAGATACCCTGAACCCTGCAAAAATATTAATATTCTTCTTCTTTATGCACGTATAGCGCGCGCTCTGCTAACCGCGCAGTTGCTGCCGGCGGTTGGGGGTGGGATGGGCTGTACTTTGAACGCTTATAACTCCGTTTCTAGATGGACTATCTTCATGAAACTTTCAGAATATATTAACTGCATTCAAATTTGTCCATTTGCCAAATTACAAGTCTCTAGTATTTGAAATACGTCTTTTTCAAATTGGGGGCGAAGGGGGCGTGGCATCCAAAATCTGAAAATTACAAAATCTGTGTATCCATAATATCTATCTAAATATACAATTTGAAGTCTCTAGCTAAAACGGTGTAGAAGTTATGCTCGAAAAACGTAAAAAACGTAAACGAATTTTCGATTTTTTATCGATAATTAAGGAACGGGATGAGTTATCGAAAAAACAAAATAAACTTGTACTGCGTAACTAAGATACGAGTGTTCGTGTAAAATTTCAGCTCTCTAGCTTTTGTAGTTTCCGAAATCTCGACGTTCATACGGACGGACGGACGGACAGACGGACAGGGCTATATCAACTTATTTTTTTGTGCTGATCAAGAATATATATACTTTATGGGGTCTGCGACGTCTCCTTCTGCCTGTTACATACATTTTCACAAAAACATTATACCCTGAATTCCCATTTTCAATGGGTTCAGGGTATAAAAATACAAAAATAAATTAAGAAATATTTAAAAGAATATTCTATATAAAGTCTTAAATTTGATCAATTTTGCTTAAAGTTTCCTAGTAAAGTCTAAAAATTCTAAATTTTCTCTAAGATGTGTGTATAACATGCATATTGTTTTACTACTTAATACATATAGCTCTGCCGACTTACCGTCCAGCCAATCTTATCGCCTCCGCACAGATATTCCATTTTAATGGGCAAGTCGCCGCGATCGAAATACATGCGAAACAAAGTGCCACGCCCCGGATTCTTGATAGCTGTGCAGGCGTTCAAGCTTGAGCCCAAATTGCATGACGAAATGGATTTCTGTTGTTTCTTCAGACCTGAAAGCCAATACAAATAATCAAAATAATCTGACAATTTTTTTGTTGTTGGTTCCGGGAAACATTTGGGAATACGAACATTTGGGATTCGGTGGACGACCGCGTGCGCTTGCCGTGACGGGTGGCTCGTGTATAGGTCCGTTAATGACTACCGTGTTTTTTTGCTGTGATTGTATGGAAAAAGGCGGTACATAACGGGGTCGCGTACCCTGAATACCGCTAAATGACCGTAATTGTGGTGGATTTGCGGATTTGGAACGTTGTTTCAGGGATATGGAGTTTGTATGTAAATCGTACGAGGGCCGCGCTCCATAGGCGGTGGTTATGCGTGTATTAGACATTTCTTTTTATTTTGCGTTAGGCGTCGAACTGTTGTCAGCTAGCGTAAACAACAAACTGACGACCCGAGCAAAAGGTTCAGGAATTTTCTCATTTTCGTGTGTATTGGTATCCACGAGCGTTACTATGGCGCGCGTTGCTAGGACAGCTAAAAGCACAGTGACTGACTGATAAGGCACATTGTTTAGAAACTGCATTTAATGGCATTTAGGGTCTTGGCGTTAGCATTTGGCAATTTCTAAATTTTAAAGGGGCGCCAAGCAGCACATGCATACTGCGCTCTGTCAGTCTGGCAACGCTGAGCCACATATGTAATAAACGTGTAATAAACGTTATTGTTAACAGCTATGTATGCAGCTTATAAAACATCAAGTGAGATTAAACTATTTTATACCACATACAATACGCGGCTGCCGCTAATTTAGTTTGACTGGATTTTTTTTATTTTTTTTTTCTTAAAACGTAGTCATTCAATTTTGACGCGCCAATTATTAAAGTATCGATAACGATAATTAGCGAGGCAATAAAGAGAACAAAAAATACAATTTATTATGTATTTAAATAATGTTTATTCCATTTCAGTCATATATCAGACTTAACTAACAGAATACACAAATTGGTGTTAACAGCTGATATATTAATGTCTGTAAATAAATGGGTTCGGTGCCTTGCCATTTCCATTTACATATTGTTTATATAAAACAAAGAACTAAAAAGTATTTTGAAAATAGTTTAATACCAAACGCGTATATTCCATGACTAGTCACTAAAAAATACCAGTGACCAGCAATTTTGCTGCAGCAGCTCTACTGGCGAACGAATAAAGAACAAATGTGGGTGCAAAAAAAAACCTTGCATTAAATTGGCAATTAACGTGGCGCAGATATTGTGTTATTTCAAAACCAATATACCGCAAATACGTAAGACTTGAAGTAAACGGCAGAGCCACTGGCGCTAGCACTGGTTACGCATATGCAGACGTAGAACAACGAAAACAACAGCCAGCAACATGTCTTCCAATACAAATGGCAATGGCGAATTAAAGAAATTATCAGAGGAATCGCTGCTGCAGCCGCCAGAGAAAGTGTTTGACATAATGTACAAACTGGGCGAGGGTAGCTACGGTTCGGTATATAAGGCGCTACACAAAGAGAGCAGTTCCATAGTGGCCATCAAATTGGTGCCGGTTGAGTCCGATCTGCACGAGATAATCAAGGAGATCTCGATTATGCAACAATGTGATTCACCTTATGTGGTGCGCTACTATGGCTCCTATTTCAAGCAATATGATCTGTGGATCTGTATGGAATACTGTGGCGCCGGCAGCGTCTCAGATATTATGCGTTTACGCAAGAAAACTCTGACAGAGGAAGAAATTGCGACCATATTATCGGATACGCTGAAGGGTCTGGTGTATTTACATTTGCGTCGCAAAATTCATCGGGACATCAAGGCTGCTAATATATTGCTCAATACCGAAGGCTATGCTAAGCTAGCGGACTTTGGTGTCGCAGGTCAGCTAACGGATACGATGGCGAAGAGGAATACAGTGATTGGTACGCCCTTCTGGATGGCTCCGGAGGTGATTGAGGAGATTGGCTATGATTGTGTAGCGGATATTTGGTCGTTGGGCATCACAGCACTGGAAATGGCCGAGGGCAAGCCTCCGTATGGTGAAATCCATCCAATGCGAGCTATATTCATGATACCACAGAAACCGCCACCCTCGTTCCGGGAGCCCGATCGCTGGAGCACAGAGTTCATTGATTTCGTTAGCAAGTGCCTGGTCAAGAATCCGGATGAGCGTGCAACGGCCACTGAACTGTTGGAGCACGAGTTCATACGCAATGCCAAGCATCGCAGCATACTGAAAACGATGCTAGAGGAGACATGCGCCATAAGGGAGCAACAGCGTGCGCATCGCGCAGCTGGCGGTGCGATGAGCCAGGCCAAGAGTCTGGCCACTCAGGAGGGTGGTTTAATGCTTCACGAGGAGGAGAACGAATACAATTCGGGAACGGTAAAGACATTTGTAGATCCCGGTACATTGGTGCCTGAGAAGTTAAATGAATACCAGGAGAACTCGGCCTCCGACGCAACCATGATAGCACATCGCGAAGATGTAGACGATGCCACACTGGGTCCAGGCGGCATCAAGGCAGGCATGGCCAAAGCAGCTGCGAAGGCGGCAGCTACAGCAGCTGGCAATGCGGGTAGTACTGGTGGCAGCGCCGATGTGGCCACAGTGGACAGCGGCACCATGGTCGAACTGGAGTCCAATTTGGGTAAGTGAGAACTCCTGATATAGTATAGGCAGATGTCAGCCTATTTGTTTTCTTATAGGGCATTCGAATTGTTTAAACATATTTCCTTTCCTTTGGCAGGCACAATGGTCATTAATTCGGATTCGGATGACTCGAGCACGGCCAAGCGGAATGATGATCAGAAGCCGCGCTATCGCTATCGTCCACAGTTCCTCGATCATTTTGAGCGCAAGAATGCTGGTTCCGATGAGAAAGCAACCACGGAATACTCGCCAGCTGCAGTGGAGCAACAGTTGCAACAGCAGCAACAACAACAGCAGCAGCAACAACAACAGCAACAGCAACTGTCACAGGAGCATTTGGCTAGTGGGGCGCATGATGCCAACAATTGGGAGCACAATATGGAAATGCAATTCCAACAAATCTCAGCGATCAATCAATATGGCCTGCAGCAGCATCAGCAGCAACAGCAACAACAACAACAGCAGCAACAATTGCTCATGGCCTATCCACTAATGACCGAGCAGCTAATTGCACTCAACAATCAACAGAATTTGCAGCAGCAGCGGGGAGGAGCGGCAGCTGCAGCAGCAGTTGGTGCAGCAGCGCCTCCGCCCGCATATCAGCATCAGCATTTGCACACACAATCGCACGCGTATGTAGAAGGAGAATTTGAATTTCTCAAATTTCTCACCTACGACGATCTAAATCAGCGGCTGAGCAATATCGATCACGAGATGGAGCTGGAAATTGAGCAGCTGAATAAGAAATATAATGCCAAACGACAGCCCATTGTGGATGCAATGAATGCAAAGCGCAAACGCCAGCAGAATATCAACAATAATCTAATTAAGATATAAAAAAGAGAAAACAATTTAAACATGTATATATATATATATATATATATATATTTATATACATATCTATATGTATATGCATGAAAACGGAATAAGCAAACTCATTTTGAGCAGCAGCTGATATTGTAAGTGAAACGAGAACGTAAAGCTTTATTGTAAAATGCACTGAAAAAAGATATCTATATATATATATATTTATTATATAGACAAGATGAAAGAGTACAGAACACTCGAAACATATTCTAAAATGCACTTTGTATCGTTTCATAATCGATTTGTGGCATATTATATTATTAATTTGTAATGTTTAATGTTTCTTTTAGTACTGCCCCCAAAAAACGAATCAAAAACAAAAAGAAACCCCTTCTTAAAATGCTGCTCATTTAAAAAGATAAGACTAAATTGGTGCGTTCAACCTTTGTTAACTAAACTATATGCTATTATTTAAACAAATTAACACATTGTGTTATTTTTTCTGTTATTTTTAAGACACACAATTTAAGTGCATCACAAGAAATTTTTAACAAGAAACTGTCAAGCAATAAAACAAATAGTAAGGAAACAAATACAATTTTTATAATGCATATTTTTGGAAGAGATATATAGATATATATATGAATCACACACACACGTACACACTCACATACATACATATAAAGTATCAAATATATATAGTAACTAGTGATTACCTAATAAATAATTTACACAATAAATATATATATATACATGAAATATATATAAATTTATATGCAAGCACATATTTGATTTTAAACTAAAACCTAAAGAAAATAGAAAACCTGCTGCGAATTTCAATTGTCCAAGATATATATATATTATATATAACTGATAGTTTAGCATGTATATAGAATTTTTCAGTTTTTTTTTCTCTGTTTTCTCAATAAAGTGATGAATAAATAAAGGTGTTGGACTTTCATTCTACTAATTGCCCTGTTATTCCGCTATATCCATTTGCTGTGCCGCTTGCTCTAAGTCCTGCAGCTGTGCACGCAAATCTTCCGGCAGGCTATGCTCATTCAGCGCACTCGGATCCTCGCCATCGACCACAATCTCCTCTGGATCGGGTGCCCGTGGCAGAAACTCTTCATTCGCATAAAGCTGGCTGAAGATTTGGCGCGCATTCTCTATGGCCGCATCGTAATCCTGCTCATAGGCGGGCCCAGCTGTGCAATAGATGGGCGTGGCAGCGTTTGCAATGCTCTCGGCAGCTGGAGCGGCTATGGTAAAGTAAGCGCTGTATAAAATATGGCTGGTATTCGGATCAAAGAGCTGCGCCACGAAGTCAGCTAAATCTGCTGCTGGATCGGAGCTTATTGCGGGCGTCGTTAAATGGAGTAAATCTAGAAAATTTAAGAGAAAATTTAAAAAGAGCTAGCCACAAGAGTAACGAGAGTGACACCTACATAAACCCTCTGGACAGGCGCCCGAATAGTGTGAAAGTTGTATAAGGTACGCCTCTCGCTCTCCATTCGTCGTCAGCAAACGCAGTAAATTTACACCACCGCCTCCCTTATTTAGCTCTTCGCTGCCCAGAGGCTTGCAGGTAATGAACAAGCCTCTCGATATACGCGGTGTGGACTCTCCGAAGTGGGTGGCCAATGTCACAGGCAATTGAGATGGAGCAGAAACTAAATGCTTAGAGCGCAATGTTTTACCTGCGCTGCTCACGAGCAGCTCGCTCTCCGTCCAGTTGATATCGTCGACGCTCCGCTTCAGGCAATAAATACCACCATACACAGCACACAGTCGGCAGAAGCATTGTGGCAGTTCACCGCAACCGTACATGGGAAAGAGGAATGGAGTATTGCCATAGCGACCGAGGCTGCCAAGGAAACGCTGGGTGCGCTCCATGCCCGTCTCAAAGCTGGTGCTGGCATCGCACATAGCAATCGCTTGCATCACACAGTTAGCTATTTTCTCCGTCACGCGCTGTGCCTGCAAATACTCAAGGAAAGTGCGTCCCCGAAACGCTAGCGAATCCTCATTGCTCTTATCTTCGCCATAATCATTGCAAGCGGTCAGAAACTTCATCAGGAGTCGCTTCTCGACTATCGTCAACGTTTTTGTATTGAAGACATCGCTGCGGGAGCAGGGAACCGAAACGAGTTCTTTGTTGTACATCATGCAAACGTGGTCCAAGGAACGGAATTCCGCATAACGACAAATATTCGACTTGATAAGCAATTTTACCAAGGAGCCAGCACAATAGGCGACACGTGGACTTAGATCCAGGCTAAAGCGACGCGATTTCTCTAGCAGAGACTCACGAGTCCAACGCTGCCCCTGCTCCTGCACTAGTTCCTGCTCATGCTGCGGCTGCTGCCCCTGCCCATCCGTCGACGTATGCCAGGTGTAACTCCCATTGCAAACACTTTTACTGGGCTGCTCCAACAATTTATTAAATGCTTCCAAGCTAAACGAACTCCAAACGTCGCCATAGTAATCGTTAGAATCAATATGTAGGACATTTTTACCTATGCGACTGGCCGCGGCGGCTATGCAGGACTCCGAGAAGCCTTAAAAAAAAATGTATGACTCATCAAACTCAAGTCGTAGAAAAAACAAGACAAATAACTACTTTTACCTGTGCCTACGACTATCAAATCAAATTCCTCGGGTAGATCATCTGACATGATTATGCTTAATGTTTGCTATTGATTTTAAAATTGAATTTGATTTAAATATTGAAATTTATTTGGAATAACAAGTTTACAAACTGCTTTTGGGCTTTTGTTATTACAGCTGTTGCGTTCTTTAAGATTAGTACGCTGATGACAAAGAACAGTATATTTGGTATTTATGTTGCTTGACACAGCGAGTAGTATCGTTCGGAATCTACTTGTTGCTGTCATGGTAACGGCAAAAGTATGTAAACAAAGAATGTCCTCCTAAACTTATCCCTACAAATTCATTATAAAATCTATAACACAAGCTATTTAATATACTGTTTGTTCAAGATAACCAACAAGTTTTCAGCTATACTTAAAATATTACAATAGTGACTATTTTACTGTATTTTTCCACTTAAAAACTAGTTTCTAAACCAAAGGCACAAAAGGCACAAACCAAAGCCAATTCAATAAAATTCTCAGCAAATTTATCAATAAGTTTAATAAAATAATACATTTCTTCAATAATGCTTCTACTGTTATTAAGTATATATTTATTTAAAATCATGGTCGCACTGTTTAAAGAATGAGTAGTATCGTTTGAAAACTACTTGTTGCTGTCATAGCAACGGTAAAAAAGCGTAAACAGAAAGCTGAAAAAAGTTTCCAGCTCTGCAAAATGCAGCAAAAATGCAATACTTTTAGAAAAACTCATGCTGAAGTAGGAGTTTAATAGTTTAAAATGTCGTTTGAGAAGATATTATACAAATATGATGAGCCGCACGGCATTGGCGACGTCTACTTCATTTGGCAGAAAAGTGCCGGCGCTTTGCTTGCGACAACGGGCACCGATGGCTCCGTAGCTCTATTTAATCGCCAAGGGCAGCTGGTGCAGCGCCTCATATTAGCCGGGTATAATTTAGATATGCTTATCTATTTAAAATATATAACAAAATAATATCAATTACAGTTTATGCTCTGGTTTCGCTTGGGATTGCGAGGGTGATCTATTGGGGATCATCACCAGCAGCTCGCCGAATATCACTCTTTGGGATTATGCGACACAACAAAAACTAACTGTGGAATCTGGACTGCGTGACCCACTCACCTGCATATTGTGGTCAAAGCAGCAGCAGATTTTGGCTGTAGGCACTGGACGTGGCAATTTGGCCATCTACAATCATCGCAGTGGAAAGCGAACTCCAGTGATTGGCAAGCACAACAAGCGGATTACCTGTGGCGCCTGGTCAGCTCAAAATTTGCTCGCCCTCGGCTCAGATGACAAGAGTTTCTCGCTGAGCAGCGAAGATGGTGATACGGTTCGCATTGTTCAGCTGCGCGACGCCCCCTCCGATATGTACTTTGCAGAGATGGCGAATGATGAGCGTATTGCGGGCGACAATGCTATTAGCATGATCATTGGCAAGCGCACACTGTTTCTCTACTATCTGCCAGAGCCGGAGAATCCAACAGAGCTCGGCTTCCAGAGTCGTTATGGTTCGCTGTTGCAGCATAAATGGTTTGGCGATGGCTATATACTGCTGGGATTTTCCAATGGACATGTAGTGGCTATTTCGACACATCCGAAGGACGTGGGCCAGGAGCTATGGCAGGTGCGAAATCACAAGGATACGCTCACTGGCCTGGCCTACTGTCCAGCTCTTGATATTGTTGCCTCCTGTGGCGATGACAAGTTAGTTGATACACTTTTATTTACTGTAGCATTATTTACTCTTTTTTTTTTTCATCCATACAGCATCAAGATCCATTCAATAACTAATCTACAGGAAACAGAACGCATTATCACAGTGCCAGATCATGCGAGCGTACAAATGATTGATTGGTCACCAGATGGACAGCTCCTGGCGGTCACTACCAGCGGAGGCACAGTCTACACCTATGTAACCAAGCTGCCGCACATGTTTGCCGTATCGGCTCCACGTCTGGTCATGTTGAGCAGCCTGGCGGAAGTTTCCATTTACGTCTATGCACCAGATAAATCAAAAACATTACCTTTTCGCCTGCCGTTGGAGACGGAGCCTTCTTTTCTGGCCATTGGCCCGTATACTTTTGCCGCTGGCCTGGATAAGCATGTCTGGTTCTATGACCTAGGCAAGAGTTTGGGCGACGAGCCGCGTCCGCTCAGCGAACGCGATCTGCCAAACGATATTGTGTCTATGAAATTGAATGCGGATTATTGCGCTGCTTTGTGCCCACCACAGTTGATTCTACAAGCGATCGCAGCGGATAATCCTAATTGCAAGGATAAGCTGCAGGCGTGCTTTCCCAGCGCACTGCCCTCCTCTCTTCCCAGCGATGCAGTCATCACATGCTTTGCACTTAGCCAGGAGCTACTCATCTTTGCAACGGATGTGTGTAATGAGTATAATAATTTTTGATTTGTTTTAATTATATTTTTTCTCTTTCAGATTGGCCATCTGGTCTTTTATTCGCTGGAAAAGTGGGATACGTGCACTATATATCGTCACAGTAATGGCATACGTCAGCTTTACACTGATGTCGAAGGCACTAAAACGATTTTCATTGATGAACATGGTCAGGGATTTATCTATTTGCCTGCTTTGGATCAGGAGGCTCTGCTCATTGCGGAGCTGCCAAAACAGTGCTTGGGCTGCCTCTGGGACTTGACACAATCGAATATTTTCATTAGCTACGATTCACGCCTCGTTTATACGCATGTTTTCACGCGTCATTCTGTGCGTGGCAGATATAGTCAGAGATTAGGTGAATCGAAGCTAAATCCTGGCCAGGTGCCCCTGCTGGTCTGTGCGGGTGAGATGGCTTTGCACATCGATGGCGGACAGTATGCAACGCAGTGCTTGAGCACTCACGTCATCAATCCCACAAATAGTCAAACGGATAATTTGCTTTTGCTGCTGAAGCTCAAGAAATATGATGAGGCCTACAAGCTGTGCGAGCAAATGCAATTGGACAGCGCCTGGCGACAATTTGGCGAGCATGCCATCGCGGATCTGGAGCCAGAAATGGGTTAACTATTAATTATATAATAATGTTTATTACAATTTTAATAACATATATCTCTATATCAACAGCTCTGCGCGCTTATCGTCAATTGGGCGATGCTGCTTTAGTCAATGCGCTGGACGAACTGGTCTACGTCGAGGATTTGCACATGTTGTGCGGCTGTTGTTGCATGCTTCTAGGTCAATACGATCAGGCTAAGGAGTACTTGCTGAAAGGATCATACACGCGCGCTGCTCTGGATCTTAGCAGGGATTTGCTGCAATGGGATCAGGCGCTGCTCTTGGCACACAAATACGAACCCAATGAGGTGCCTTTCATAGCACGTGAATATGCTCAACAATTGGAATTTACGTAAGACAAAAACGACTCCCTTAAAAGATCACTACTTGATCAGTCTTTGTCTAGTGGCAACTATGCGGATGCTTTGTATCACTATGAGAAGGGCTACAAGGAGGATTTGATTAACAACGAGGACTCGGAGCCACCCACCTTGCTGCACAGTACACCGGAATACGAGGAGCATGTGCGTCTCTGCAAAATGGGCATTGCACGCACCTCCATACGTGCTGGTGATTTTCGACGTGGCGTAAGAACTTTTGCATCATTTCTCTTGATCTTTATAATGTCTATTTGTATTACTCTCGTCAGATTCAATATGCTGTGGAGCTGCAAGACAAGCAGCTGCTCTTCGACTGCGCCGAGTTGCTGGCCACCGTGGGTCATCTCACAGAGGCGGCAGGGCTTTACGAACGTGGCGGCTACTACGATGAGGCTTGCGGGCATTATATCTCTCTTAAGATGTGGCACAAGGCCAACAATATATTGAGTCATGTGAAGAGTAGTAAATTGCATGCAGCCTATGCCAAGGCTAAGGAATCGGACGGGCATTTCGAGCAAGCCATAAACAGCTATCGCATTGCCGGAGATTTGGATGCCTGTGTTAGAATCTATCTGGATCATCTTTGTGATCCACATGCTGCCTCTGAAATAGTGCTCGAATCACGCTCGATGGACGCTGCTAAGATGCTGGCCAAGTTCTATCAGAAAATCAATGATATCGATCAGGCTCTACAATTTCTCGTCATCTGCGGCTGCGTGGAGGAGGCCTTTGCTCTGGCTCAGCGTCATAATAAGCTGCGTCGCCATGGTGAGCTACTGGAGCGCTATGAGAATGCCAAATCCGCAGATTATCTAGCACTGGCTCATTATTTTGAGAGTGAGAAATATACGCTGCTAGCGGGCAAATATTATTTCCTGGCCAGGGAATTTACCAAGGCACTACGTTTCCTGCTCAAGGCCTCTGCTTTTAGTAATGAGGAATCGCAGGCGCTGTCGCTGGCCATTGATTGTGTGGCCACTTCCAATAATGAACAGCTGGCCACACAGCTAATTGAATTTCTGCTAGGCGAACTCGATGGAGTGCCCAAGGATCCGCGCTATCTGTTCCGCTTGTATATGGCGCGCAAGCACTTCAAGGATGCGGCTAAGACTGCGGTTATTATAGCCAATCAGGAGCAACTTTCGGGCAATTATAAATCTGCAAGAGACTTACTTTACTCCATGTACCAGGAGTTGCGTCGTAATAATCTCTCGGTGACTGCTGAAATGCGGCACAATTTGATATTATTGCATCGTTATACTCTCGTGCGCATCCATGTGAAGCTGGGGAATCATCTGTTAGCCGCCAAGCTGCTAGTGCAGGTGGCTGCCTGCATCTCACAATTTCCAGAACGTAAACTATGCATTTCAAGTTTAGTATAGTATATTTATTAATTCCTGATCACTCCCAGATATTGTGCCCATACTCACTTCAACTGTCATTGAATGTCATCGCGCTGGACTAAAGAAATCCGCTTTTACCTATGCCTCAATGCTCATGCGTCCTGATTATCGTAATCAACTGGATAGCCGTTACATTAAGAAAATTGAGTCGATTGTGCGCAAAGCACCGAAGGGCATCAAACAACTGCGCGATGAGATCGATGACGAGACAATGGAATGCCCCATCTGCGATACGAATCTGGCGAACATGGAGGTCACCTGCTACAGCTGTAAGACAACGCTGCCCATTTGCATTGCAACGGGCCAGCACATCATCAAAACTCAAATGACATCCTGTCCGCAATGCGATTTTCTATGCTTTCGCGGTGAAATGGAGAAGTGGGTCAACCTTTGATATATGATAACTATATAAATAGTATATACTTTATTTATGCTTATTTGCTTATAGCATTCTGTCGGAAAATGGAGAATGTCCTATGTGTGGCGAGCGTGTGGCTCCTGAGCAGCTCTTGGATGTGGAGGATATACGTCCCTATATACTGGCTGCCACCTAGACTGTAGATCATTTAGTACTTAATACTGATAGACTGCACGGAACACCAAATAATATTTTATAAGTTATTTATGGCATTTTATAACAATGCTGCATAGCACCAATTACACCTGGATACAAAAAATACAATGGCTTTTCAATTTAGTTATTGAGTTTATAAATATATATAGTCTTTGATAAGACTGCACAGGATCACAGATTTACTTACATAAATTATAAATAATGCTTAAATAGATGATCACAGATATTATAAACAGTACAATAACTTCAGATGGGTCTTCATCTAGGCAAAGAAATATAAGGTGAATTCATGGAAGCGAAAAGCAAATGCATCAGTACTTACCTTTCCACAAGCACCCATACTCCTGTATTACTGACTATATTATTCAGAAGACCTTCGAAATGCTCAGCTCAACTCATTTATTTCTAGAAAATTAACAACAATTTCGGTTCGATCTATTCGCTTAGAGAGTGTATTACTTTTTAAATTGCACACCACCCTTCGAGGCCAGTATGTCACAGTCAGGCAGACTTTGTTTCAGGCTCTTGGCCACTCCTTCTATGTCCTTGACGAAGAGCATATCGAAGATGAGCAGCTGCCTCAGATTTTTCAGCTGGCTGATGGTAGCCAAGCCAGAGTCTTTGATATTATAGCAACCGGATACCTGTAGATGAGTTAGTGACTCTCGTAAGTATGACAAACCCTCCAGGCCGTCGTCCTCCAAATGTTTGCATTTGTGAAAGATAACGGTGTCTATGTTCTTGCAGCCTTCGAAATGGTGTAAACCAATCTTCATGATCGATGAATTGGTGGCGTCTACAACTTTAATACGAAACGGAGTATTCTCCCCTGGCAGATGATTGTAGTCCTTCCACAGTTTGGTTGGATTTTCAGTAAAACGTACACCTCCACCATTTTTTAAAATCCATTCGGCGCAGAGGCGATTCGGACCCACCCGTGCCAAACGATCCTTATCCACCTGGTTGAAAGCCACCGCCACATAGCCCCATATACTGCGAGCCGCTTGTATTGTTGTCGGTGTTATAGTATCTGTATGTGGAGTGGTAACTCTACACCAGTAATTTTGTTGAAAACCATTGCCAGTCCCTTGTTTTATTGATAAACGTTTCGGTAGGAATTTTGTAACTGAGTGTAAAGTAGACATTGTCATAAACACAACAGATGTTTTCATTAGCACAGCCCTGTCTTTAATGCACTTCTGCCGTCGAACAGGTGTTTTCAACTAGCCACAATACAGCCCTGTGCGTTGTGCAGCCCTCGAATAAAACAAAGTTATAATTGTTTCTTTGCCTTAATAGTTTTAATGGGCCCTATATTTAAAAGAAAATTAGCCATCTTTTGATTTGATTGAGCCAAAACAGATATTATCAATAATATTTTTCCGAACTTGTCAACCCTGTTATGGCAGCTCTGACTGTTGCCGCAGCGCAGCTGAACATTCACACACTCTCAACTTATCGATATAATATTTACAATCAGTTCTCGTTTAGTTGTCAAAGCGTGAGGTTGTCGTGTCGCAGGAACTCTTAGCATTTCTCTTCGCCTAATTAATCGAAAACAAAAGCGCGTGTATGTTCCAAATCAATATAAAACTAAGTAAAAACATTAAATAATTAAATGCAAATATATTGCATATGTGCGATAACACATAATTAGCAAAATGCTTTGCTTTCTGTTCAGACAACTAAATTCTAATAGTTCAAGCGAGAACTTCCACACAGAGTTTGAGAAGAGAGAGAGTGAGTGAACAAGAGCGCCTGCGAGAGCGAGCATAAAATCACAGTCACAGCAGCAGCAGTAGCAGCAATAACAAAAATAAATACATACACACACACTGAAATGTACGTACAAAGTAGTTTTAAGGCATTTTAACTTTTTACATGATATTGTTTTGTTACGCATTTGTTTGCTGTAAGTCTAGTTGGCGGCAACAATCAAAACAATCAAACGAAAAACCAAATTCAATCTTGATAGGCTGCACCATACACACACGCACACAAGCACACATATGTAGATATGCGCGCACGCATACATGTGTATGTATGGCAGGCGCGCATTAAATAAAAATAAATTCTGCCGCTGCGTTTGCGTTTAGTTTATTTTGTGTGTACGTGCGTGTGTGAGTGTGTGTGTCTGTCGGTGTCAGTGACGTTGCGTCGCTGCCTCAGTCGCTGTCCCGCTGTCTCACTGGCCGCTGCCAACGCGCGCGTCAGCATCGAACGTGTTAAAGTGACGAATAAACAACACAGAATCGTTCACTAGAAAAGATACGACAAATAGACATACAGACAGACAGACAGTCAAACATTTGTACATTTCTTTCACACAAACACATATCCACTCGCACACACAGACACGCTGTGCCTTTATGGCCGTAGCAGACATTTTGGCTGCTCCGTTCGCGCAATTTGTTTATATGAGTGCAACCGCAACGTACCCCTACCCCACTCGTTCTCTCTTAATACCGTTTGCTAGGTGTGTAAATGCCCCCACCTCCCACGCCTCCCCCACCTTCAACTCTATTGCCATACGTTTCAGCCAGCAGTTTTCATTCACGCTAATTTTGCCTTCACTTCTATTTATATGCTTATTTCGAATAAGCTTCCGAAAAGGGTATATTAAATTTATAACTAAGCAGCTGAATTTTATAATATATATAATATATAAAATATATATATGTTGCTTAGCTCTTGCTAATGTCTGTCTCTTAATGTATCTGCCAGCTGCGCTTTATATTTGATTATGCCTTTGTTTATACACCCTAGCTCCGATTGCCTTTCTACAGGGCATCTCGCTGTCGACCTCTGTCGCCTGCAGCGCTTTTACTTGTTTTCTACTTCCACTTTTGTTTTTTTTTTTTTTTTTGTTTTCGTCTACTCCTGAGGCACCCAACTGTGTGTATATGTGTGTGTGAGTGTGAATGTGATTGTATGTGTGCGTGTGCCAAGATGAAGAATGATATGCAGCAATGTTAGATGATAAATAGCGCGCTATATTAAATGATTTATTTTGCCTGCCTGCGTGCCCTCTCTTTCCCCTCTGCCCCCACCTCAGGTTCATTGTGCCCGTTCTCGCTCGCTTTGCATCTCTCTCTTGACCGTAGCTAAAGGCAGTCCATCTATGGACTAATGCTAATGCCTATGCTGTGCTTTCAATCTGTATATCTTGCCATTGCCGTTGCCTTTGCCTTTGCCTTTGTTGTTGTTCTTGCTCCCATTGTTGCTGTTGTTGCTCTGGTAATTGATCAAGCAATTGTACAAATCCACGATACAGTCGGTACAGTGCGCCTTTCATTCCGTTTAATAAATCTGAACGCAAGTTCAAGAAATCTTAATCTGCTCTAAACGATCTCAAATGCTTTTTATCCTCAACGAAATTTTTCATTTGTAAGTTTTAACTCCATAATAGCATTGCCTTGACTATAGCTAGCAATTCATGATATGCAATCTTGAATCTTTTATGAAGAGAAAACTACACACAAATCATAATAACTTAGATTTAAATAACATATACATTTATGTAAAATATATTTTTTTACTGATATACATATAAAAACATATTGTCTATAATACATTTAAATATAACATGTATATTCTACCTAACGACACTCATTCTAAAATTAAAGTTTTAGTAAGAAAAATATTTTTAGAATGAAAGAAAAGTATCGTAAAAATTATATAAAGGTGAATGTTAAATACTAATTAAATGTTATTTAGATCAAACTTAATTAAAACTGCAATTTGATAAGTATATAAATATATCATATAAATGACAATTATAATTTTGCTGAATACATTTTAAATTCTTTTAAACTTTCGTGAATTCTAAACAAGCTTTCGACTACTTCTCCATTTTTATCTTATATAATATATAGTAATTTCCGGATTGCACTTATTATAAAATTGTTAGATAAATCAATTGAAATGCCATGTGCTGGCTGCTGAGTCAAATATTTCAACAATTATTTCATTTACTGTTGGGGATTTTATTTCTCCACTAATCGCATATCATTTCCACAGCATTTCCACTGGCTTTAATCGTTTGCCACGGTCGACAGCGAGAGAGAGAGAGAGAAGAAGCAAAAAACATGAAAACAATTTTTTAAAAATGTGTTTTTTTTTGTGCCATTTATGCTGCTTTTTTTTATTTATTTATTTTTATCAAATTAGTTATAATTACACTTAATGCAATTTAGTTATGAGGTTCTCTATGGTTATTGTTGTTTGCTCTCTCTGAATGTTCGTGCTGGTTTTATTTTTTTTCCTTCTTTTTTTTCGCTCTTCGGGGGGTTTTCACGATTTGTGCAACTTGCATTTGTTGCTGTTGTTGTTGTTGTTGTTGTTGTTGTTGTTGTTTCAGTTGCATTTGAAGCTTTAGAAAAAACGTTACAAGGGCTTGGCATATACCACATTAAACACACACACACTCGCACACACACATGTACATCTATACATACAGAAAATGAGGGTGCCAACAGAGACTGTGCGAGGGAGGGAGAGAGAGAGAGGGAATGCCCCTGTTGTTTCTATTGAGCACACGGCGAGGTGTTAATGCATTCTGGATTTGTAGATTTTTTAGTTGGTCTGATAATTTTAACCGCATTCTGAGTACCTTGTGCTTATTCCTCTTCTTCGTTTTCAACGTCTAGTTCTACTTGGTTTTTAATTTTTTATTGCATATTGTTTGCACTCAACCAAGATTCGTAATGTGCTAAAATATTTATGAATTAGCGCGAAAACCACGTTCCAAGTATAAAGATTTGTTTAACGATCGTGTCGAGAGAACTGGTAAAAAGGTAACTCCAATGAAAAAGTGTAGACATGGCTTGAAAAAAAATATATGTGTATGTACTCATGTATATATTTATATATATATATATATTAATATAATTTATATTTTATATATTCAAATTAAGCAAAATTATTTTGTTTATACTTAAATCAAGTTTTCAAGACATGCAATTTTTAATTCTTACTTGAACAACAATTATTGAAATATGACAAATGTATACATAAAATAAAAAAAATAAGCTTTTTAAAATATTTAGAAATATTTCGTTGGTATATTTAGCAATTCTGCAGCACAGAAAATATGTTTGATAAATAAGAAAAATTGTTATTAAGCAATGATATATCACAATATATATATATATATATATATATATATATATATATATATATATATCATTGCTTAATAACAATTTTTCTTATTTATCAAACATATTTTCTGTTGCAGAAATATATATATATATATATATATATATATATATATATATATATATATATATATATATATATATATATATATATATATATATATATATATATATATATATATATATATATATAAATTTTATAAATATATATCTATATGATAGATAGTTATAATATAATTTTTGTCTAAAGTCATAAACAACATGATAGTAAATCAATTCTTTATATCAAATACATTTTGAAAACATCTATTTGATGGATATTTATTAGACTAAGTTTTTAATATATGTATGTATGTCGATTCATTAAAAAATGATATGTGGTATATTTATAAATTATTTTGTGGAAAATTTTATTAGGAAAGTTTAGCAGATAGAGACGGAAATACTAAAAAAAATTATATTATTATAGATAAATTCAGTCGTTATCAGCGATATGATATACTAGACGGAAATTGCTTCATATTTTAAAGCATACAAAAAATGCAAATAAATGAACTTATCATATTTAAATGTTATATATGTGATTCATATTGTAATATTATTATTTTTATATAATATATAGCATTTAGAACCGATAGTCTTTACTGTATATATGTTTGTGATATATTATTTCTTCATTTCTGACCAATATCTGGTCTATGATCATCCATTTTATATTTGTCTGTACATTCTGAGCTTTACCCTCTTCACTTTCATCCTCTAATACCCTGCATGCCAATTGTTGAATAGGAATTTATGAATCATATTGTGCGCAATTTATGATGTTCGCTAAACTCCTAAGAGGATTAAAAATATGATTTATTATTTCCTTCTTATGAGAGGGTCTAATCATATAATCCAACAGCTAGAGAACTGCAGCTTCAGCTTCGGACTTCAAAGGAGTCGATCTGGCCTGGTTCTGGCTAGCTTTGATTATATGAATGATGCTTAATATGCCATGAAATTGTTTGGCCTCATTGCTTATTATTATTGTTAACATTATTATTGTTATTAACAATGAAACCTCAGCTAGATTTTCCATATCATTTAACGCGTGCAAAAAAACAATCAGTTGAAGTCATTTTTCCAGCTAAACGCGAGTTGCGGCTTGGCCTTATGCTCTACAGATATACATATATATATATAAATTTATATATATATATGCTCGTATATATGGTTAGTTAAGGTGTATGCGAGGGGCCTCAAGGTGTGAATTCTAGTTAAATTCAATATCATAATATGCGCATCGTATGCATATGGGGCCGTCAATTTTCTTAGCCAAGATTATATCAAAAGGAGGGTAGAGAGCTCATAAATAAATGCATTTAATGCTTGGCTGCGCGCCTGCTAAACTCGACGGCGACTTGCCCAGTACTTTATTTTTCTTTTGCTTCTTCTTATTTTTTTTTCCATTTTTATTTTATTTTGTGCTGAGCTTGTCTCACGGAAGGAATCTGCGGCAATTGGCCAAGACTTGCAGCACTTTGACTTGAACCTTCGCTCTTCTCATCATTAGCAATTTGAAATGCATTCAAAAAAGGAGCTCTCTCTATATGTGTATCTGTATGTGTGTGTGTGTGTGTGTGTGTATCCAATTATTTTCACATTTTATGGCGTAAATTTTCTTAAGCCCCCCAAAACCATTTTTCAACCGAAACGAAACGAAGACAACAACAACAGCAGAAATGCAGCTCCACGTCCAGCTCCAACTAAGGCACAGCAGAGCAGAGCAACAA
Source organism: Drosophila stalkeri (assembly GCA_035047405.1). NCBI lineage: Eukaryota > Metazoa > Arthropoda > Insecta > Diptera > Drosophilidae > Drosophila > Drosophila stalkeri. The sequence continues at coordinate 13,880,663 of JAWNPR010000090.1, forward strand.
ATCTTAAAAAGGCATCAAGATTATTGCACAGAAAAATTCTTTTCTTCACACCTCGAACGTTGGCTGACTGGCTGAGATGGCTATGGATGGCTGTGGATGGTGGCAGGCCCCAGCGGAGACTTCCGAGCGGGACAACAACAAAAGGCCAAGGCTCCAAAGAATTAAATGCGACTTCAAAGAAAGGCACAAACAAAAGTATTGAAGACGAAGAAGAAGAAGAAGCGGCAGCAGCAGCAGCAGCAGCAACAAGAAATATGGTCAAAACGAATGCGGCCAACACCAACAATGGACATGTGCAACAACAACAACAACAGTAACAACAACAGCAACAGCAGCAACAATAAAAACCAATTTAAGCCAACCGACGCGTCGCCTCCATGCGGCTCGCTGCGTCTATCTGTATCTGTATCTCTCGCATGTGTGTGTGTGTGTGTGTGTGTATCTGGAGGATTTCACGTAGGTTGTTGTTATTTTTCTTTTAACTCGAACTGACGTTGGGCACAAAACGTCAACTGTGAGGCAGCAACAACAACAACAACAACAACAACAAATGCAACAGCCACAGCAACGCATACGCAATCAGTTTCAGAAATCAGATTCGGTTCGAAGTTGAATAGTTGTCGGTTATGTTGTTGTTGTTGTTGTTATTATGTGGGTATCTCTCTATGTGCCACATGTGTGTGCGTGTGTGTGTGTGTGTGTTGGTGTGTTTGCTACGTGCACGTCTGCTGGTCTCTGCTTCTTCTTCTTCTTCTACTACTTCTTCAGCCGCATAGGGTTAAACAGATCTATTGATATACAAAACATGTTTCGAACAACAACAACAACAAAAAATTAAAATAAAAATATATTTAAATTATTTACAACTCGCTCTATTATAATGAAAAAAAGGTAATGCCAGAGCTAAACAAATGCCCAAAAACTTGGTTCTCATAAAAGCCAATTTATAATAAAATCGAAATACTATATATGAGTATAATATAATATATTTCCTATGTACAGAAATCAATTGTAAGTAGCCTTCAGCAATTAGATTTCTTTAAATAAAACTATAAAAGTAACTATTTAAAAGAGTTTTAGAAGAAGAAAATGAGAATCGTGTAGAAAATACCAAAATAAAATGGGGTTTTAATGGGATTTACTATTAAAGTCTAATTGTAAGAAAGGTATATAAACGAGTTTAAGGCATGTACGAATTTACAATAGAGTTTCTTTTACCGTATAGCTCTATAACTGAAACATATATGAGTTATCTTATAACTCGATTGGAGAAGTATATATTAGTTCCAAAATTGAAAGAATTTAAACAAACTTAAAGGCGTACAAAGCATTAAGTGTATCATAAAAATTTTTAAAATAAAAAAATCATTTTAGAAATAAAACAAAAAAAATTATTTAAAATATTATAAATTGGTATTTAATAATATTTACTTGGAAGTCATTTATTTTATTCAATAACACAATATATATATTTAAACTATTTTTGTTCAAATAATTCTTAAAGAGAATTTCAATAATACAAAAATGGGTTTAATATATTTTATAAATCTTACATCTAAATATGCTACACTTACAGCTATATTATATATTAATAAATAATACAACAATAGAGCTATACAACTCGCTTAGAACACCCTGAAGGTATATAGCTTAAATGGCATAAAAGATCTAACAAAAATTGTATAGAAATTCATTCATTGAGTGAAACATAGAAATGGCATTTATCATTTATCATTTTTACCTTTGGCTCAATACAACAAAGTTACCCAAAAGTCGTCTTTCTTTAATCTTAACTCAAAAGCCGTAACATTCAATTAAAGAAGAAGAGGAGGAAAATCAATGCTGCGCTTTGTTCCAATTTGGTTCTACTTGAAAAAATCAAATCAAATTTTTTTTGAGCATTTGCTATGCTTCGGGAACAATACGAAATGAGATCCCAAAGAAAAAAAAAAAACATATTCTAAAGGCTCTTGAGAAGATTGTATAGCTTTTGTGTTACATTTTTGGGATTGTCATGGCAAAAGTCAGAACACCCATATGTGTGTGTGTGCGACAATGTATCTGTCTCTCTCACTCTCTCTCTCAGTGTGTGTAGGACAGTTGAGAAAACGTTTTGAGTTGCCTTAATCTTAATGCGCCCATTTGGCCGTCAGGCTTCCTTATTATAAGTACTTTTCACCTTCGGCTCTTTGCTGTCCGACTCGAAGTGGCAAAAAGCAACAACAGGGCAACAATACCGAAAAACAAAAAGAAAAAAAACCCCGAAAGAAACAGATGCTTCTAAAAACGTAGAGAGATCATAGCACAAACGGCAACAACAACAACAACAACAACAATGCTGAAACCCTCTGTGAAATCCCAAAGAGTCTGCCCCATGCCTCATGCCACACACTGGAAAACGACGAGAGGCAACAATCCAGTTTTCAGTTTCTTATTATTATATATATTTCTTTTTTCTCTACTGTTGTTGTTGTTGTTGTTGTCTTGCCTTGCTTCTTCTTCTTCTTCTTCGTCTTTATGCTGTGGTCTGTTCTTTGATTCGGGATCTCGGGATCTCAGCAGTTGAAGTTTTTCAGAATTTCGTGCTGTGTGCCCCGTCGTCTCTCATTGTTGTTGTTGCTGTTGCTGTTGCTGCTGTTGTTGCTGCTGTTGTTGCTTGTCTGACTGGCTGTGCTGTGCTTTGTATTTTATTTTTTCTTCACACCTTCGAAAAGGCAAAGGCACAAATTTTGTACGTCCGTCGACTGGAAATTCAATTCAATTCCCTTGCCACAGGCCGCGGGCCGTCAAAAAGAGACGCCCGAGCGGCAGTTGTAGCCGGTTTTTGGTGTTGGTGTCGCGCTTGGTTTTCTCACTTGCCCACAGCACTAACTTTGGCTGTGTGTATGTGTGTGTGAGTACCTGTCTCTGTGTATGTGTATGAGTGTGTTTCTGTGTCTCTTTCGGCTCTGGATACTGCAAACTGCGAACTTGGCAGCGCGCAAACTTGACAGCCCTTCTGCGCGTTTTTGTAAGTCTTCGCCTGCCAGGATCGTTTTTATTTTTTTTTTTTATTTTTATTTTGGTTTCAGCTTTTTTTTTTCTTTGCTTCTTATTTCATCGTTAAGATCTTTTGACAGCCGCATTGCGTTCTTTTTACGTTTGCATACCCTTTGTTAAAAAAGTCAGATTGTTGATTATACTTTATAGAGTATATATATGCTTGAATTAGTATATATTCTAAAGATGAAATATAATAATAGAATATATTAAATGTTTCTCGATATTTTAAAGAAATTATTTAAGAGAGATATTGTATTTCTGTCATAGAATCAAATTTATTTATTTTTATTTCCTTTTCATGTTTGCTCAATAACAGAAACTTATTAATCAAACAAATCGAAAAGTTGTTCGACAAATTCCCTTCTCAATATTTTCACAAAATAATAACATATTATTTAGTATTTATAGTATTTTAATTATAAATATTTATATAAATGAACTAGTTCCATTACAAAACATTCAAAACAAACTTGAACAGTAATTCGATATATTTCTTTCCACTACAGCATAACTGCTAGTCGTTCATTTTTAAGTAGAGCATTACTCTGCTGCAGCTTGTTCGCATCTTGTTTTGCATTTTTTTTTTCTCCCTTTTTGAATGGAACTCAATTTGACATGCCTGAAGATTTTCTTGAGCCGCTTTAACAAAGAAAACGAAGAGAAAAAAAAAACTGAAAAAGAGAACCGAAAATTAAATCGAAAAATTATTGCGCGCAGCGGATTAATTTGCGGCTGCTGGTCATGCCTACAGCCCACGCCCTACGCCTACACGACGCGACGCGCAGCCGCAGCCGCAGCCGCTGTCTCTCCTTTTGATGTGCATCCGTAAGCGTTAACTGTCCACTTGGCCAAGTTAACCCATTTCAGTTCAAGGTGGAGGCATTAAGGCCGTAAAGCACTAGACTTTATACCACTGGCTTCCTCTCTTACCTAAAGCCTGGCAAAGGAAATCATAAACATAATAATAATAATAATAATAATAATGCCCACTTGACATTATCTAAAATAGGAGCCCCTTCTATAACGTCGGTCTTCGCCTAGCACAAGTCTGTTTGGGGCCTTTGGCTAAGTTGATTTTTGTCGTAGCCATAAAATGTGTTTGCCGTTCGCTGCTTATCGTTCGGCTGCTTGATAACACATTTAGTATTAACAAACAGAAATGCTACAGATAAACCAGAATAGACTGCCCCATAAAATACCCTGTAGTGGAGTTGCAAGTGCATAACAGTGTATATAAGCATATATAGGTATATTTATAATATATTTCTTAATCGATTTTCTTCAGTTTTAACCTAAATAAATAAATATCCCCAAATAAATTTATCTTGGGCATTAAAGTGTAGCACAGTAAATTTTTCATTAATTACAGAGTATATTTTAAAATATATTTATATAAATATATGGTCGAGCGTCCATTAAAATACACTTAAAAATATTTTAATACTCACATTTAACAGGCATTTATTCTTAATACTAGCCACAAGCCTATTTAACCCCACCCAGTCGTGCTAGACAATGCAGGGTATCTTACATTTTTCTACATGGTGTAAACAAATTAAATTTGTGCACTTCTGTCATGCAGCTGATGTCACGGGTTGTAAAACAGCAAACGAATTTCTATGGAATTAGTCGAGAGCGCGAGATATGAATTCGAGCTCGAATTCGAATATAGGGAAAAAAATAGTTGATTTATGAACTGTTTACACCCTCTTTATCGCAATAACATAGAACAGAGCTACGCCTTGACCAGCTCTCAATAGAGTTGATTGAGATTAATGTTGATTAACGAATCCATAAACTACAATGATTTCTTATTGCGCTTTTGGGAATTCGGATATTATTTATTAATTAAAGGAAACACAAAATTCACAAATTTCGGATTAGCTTTTATTAAAGATTGTTGGAAGTGTAAATATCCCTATATGGAATATATTAGATAATAAAAATTGCAACTGCAAATTGCAAATTGCAAATGGGGAAGATTTTTTTATCCTCGGCTAGTCGACGTTTTCTTTCCTGATATAGCTTGATGCGATTATAGCGACGAAGCTACAGCTCGACATTGGATTTTACCTTATATTCGGAAGACTCAGATGATGACATGATCTGCATGGACATGAATTAATTTTATTTATTTTTTATTTTTGATGAAATTTCTTCAAAAATATGTATAAATTTATATCTTTATTTAGTGTATTTGAAAAGAACAAAAATTCTTGGCGAATTCCACGTTTAGGTATCACAATTTCTAAATATAGTAACAGAATGTTCTCATAAGTCGCAAAGATTATCTGATTTCGAAAAATGTTCTTTATTATTGCTCGAGCTTATAGAGAAAATGGTAAACAAAACATTTTCGGTAGATGAATATATGAATATATAGCTGAGAAGGTCTATAAAATTTTATTTAGAAATGTTATTTAATTATCGTTTTTATTATAATTAAGCGTAAACAAAATATTTAAATGATCCTATATAAATAAATATTTTTTTGGTACAAACTTATCTGCAAAATGGACCTAAAAATATATTTATAAAATGATTTCTATATATTAATTTTGAAAAATTTTGCTATCTATAATATGAGAATTTCTAAAACCTTAATATATTTTTTGACAGGTATCTTTAAGATACTTTTTTTCCAGCAATGTATGACACTATCTATGAGAAGCTTTTCCCTGAAATTCTTTAACTTTTTTCCTTTATCAGACATTCCCAAGGTTAATTCATTAAGTCCCCTCCACCTGACTGGCACACAAAGCACACCTCTAGGGGAGTATGCGTACACTTATATCTATATATGTACATATATTTTGGCATATGATATCACATATCACAAGCTACCCCTCAGTCTTATCAATGAGACAACAACAATAGCAGCAACAACAATGATAATAATAATAATACTTTACTGCGCTTTGTTTATTTGTTATTTATGCGCTTTAGACCAATCAAGCAAAACGGTTTATCATTAAAGCGATAAAAAAAGACGTTAATTTATTATATATGTGTGTATATATACACACACAGACATACACAACTTTATTTACATATACATACATGCACAAATATTCGCATGTGCAAAAAATATTGAACTTGAAGTAAAGCTTTAAAATGCTTCCCCCTCATGCCGTACTGCTCGCGCACCCTTGCTTACCGCCCTGTTTGCTGCGGCTTCGTTTTAATAAACCGTTATAAGCGTGCGTGCATACAGCAGCTGTCTGTCTGCTTGCCTCTGTGTGTGTGCTGTGCAAAGCATCCAAGCAGAAGGCAATGAAATAAGCCAACAATTATAAAAACTCTTTTTAGTTATTTAATTAGCTAGCCCCGTCTATATAGACGTAGCGCGGGCGCAAGCGAGAGGACAAGCTATGGGCAACGGTGGCAGCGTCTCGCGTTCGTATCTAGAGTGGAAAATTAATGGCTACAAAATTAAATTTATTTTTGCAAAAAAAAAAAAAGCACAAATAAAAAAATAAAAACAAAAACAAAAACAAAAGCAGCAGCACCAGCAACAACAACAAAGCAGCGCGACGGAGCAGCCGCTGGCACAGACAGCCTGGCAGGCCGCGCAGTTGCTTTCTTATTGGATTTTGTTGTTAGTATGTCTCTATGTGTTTGTGTGTTTGCGTGTGCAAAATTTATGTTGCTATTTGCGTCGTTGTTGCTGCGCAGCGACTGCGCTGCTCTTATCATGGGTTTGTTCTTGTTGTTGCTGTTGTAGCTGGCACGTTACCTAATTAGTTGCCGCAGACAGCGCGGCAATAGGCAACGATTTTACCTTTTATGTTGTTTTTGTAAGCCATAGGCCAATACAAACAAATATGCAGAGGCACTCACACACGCACACACACACACACATAATATTGAGTTCGCATTGACGTAACGTCAACTGCGACAGACAACGCCGACGCTGACTGCGCGCTGTTTCCGTTCTCGTGCCCACGCACCACAGCACAGATATAAGAGCGAGAGGGAAACTGTGCGAGCAGAGCAGCGCAGTGAGCAGAGGGACTCCGCAGACCACGCGACAAACACAGCTTCAATTTTTGTTGCCGTTTCTTTTGCTGTTGTTGTTCTTGTTGTCAGCCGCTGCTGCTGTTGCTGTGTTGAAAAAGAATTAAAAAGAAAAAGAAAAACAACAACTGCACAGTGCTGTGAGAGAGACAAATTGTGGGGTGTAATGGAAACGAGCAAATTTTATGTGCCTTTGAATAGCTGCTTGATCACGGCGAAACGAATCGATTACACTAAAAAGAGAGACATACAAATTAGACATGCAAGATACACACAGACACAACCGCACACACACATACGTCTATATACACATATGCATGCTATAAGTACTAACATAAGCGTTCACTTTGACAACTGATCAGCTTTGTAGTTGTAGTCGTTGTCGTTGTTGATGCTTTTTTTTACGAACCAGCTTATAAGCAATTAAATTCAATTGATTACATTTGCAGTATAAGCCGGATGTGGCGCAGCGGCTTATTGGGAACTTGGTTGGATATCACCTTTTGACTTGTTGCTTTAATATATACATAAAAATGTCCATAAATACCTTGACTTTTAATGTTTACCAAAGCATATTGAAGTTAAGTCAATATTTACAGACATCTTATGACCAATTCGCCAATATCAATAAAAGTAATGCAGAAAGAATTCTGAAGTGACAGATATTTTATTGCGAAGTGTTACAGGCAGTAGACACGCGCATAAAGCTTTTAACTTATGAATTATGCTTACAGTTAAATAAATAAATTTTTAGTTTAAGAAAACTCATCTATAATTTCCTTTTACCATTGTAGTTTCGCTGTGTAATTTAACTATAATTTGATGGATGCTCGCCACTGTAGCTTTTCATCTACAATTTTTGGCAAGGCTGCAGCTGCAGCTGCTGTGAACTCAACTTCACCTCGCCGCAGCCCACCTCAGCATATTCCAACTCAAATTACTGACCGCCCACTGCATGTGCTTTGACTTATTTTGGTTTTGCTTCATTTTTTTTTTTGTATTTTTACGCCAACGACAAACGTCACTCATACACATACACATACGCACACAAATATTGTATATATTTTTATTCATTTGGCAAAAGGCAATAAACAACAACAACAACGACTAAAAAGAGAGACACAAAAACAACAAAATAACATTTGGGCGAAGCGTTTTCATCACACACAGACACACACATAAACATAAAAAACCAGAAAAAAACCAAGCAGTGGGCGACAAAAACAACAAGAAATGAACCGAGCCAGCAGAAAAATGAAATAAAATTGTATAAAAAATCTGGCCACAACAAGAAAAATTACCAATTTAAATGTTAAAAAGCAAATCAACAGGCAGCAGGTAATAATTAAGACCAATAAAAATGCAGCCTCAGCTCCAAGTAAAATGTAAAGAAAACCAAATGCTACAAGAGCAGCACATTAAAAGCGTTATATAAATTTAAATTTAATTTAAAACAAAAAACTAATGTAGTTTCCACTCACCATATGTATATCGCTGTCCCGCTCTCACCTCTTTCATCTATCGCCACAATCTGCTCTCAAATCTCATGACAAATGATGTTATTCTTGTGCAGCTAACGATCTTTAAGATACACAAATACATACAGATAAACGTATACATATACAGAAGATATACATATACACGCACACGCGGCATATGTCGCATGTGTTTTAGGCCCCGTCCATTGTATATTTATGTGCGGCATTATCATATCAACGCGATCGACAGCTAACAACGTCGACATTTTGTCGTTTTCATAAGAAAACAATACTCGCCCATGCTCGTACCGTTATCTAATAAATTGTGCGGGAGTTGACGAACACAACAACTACAACAACGAAAAAGAAGACCACAAAACAAAACAAAATAAAACCAATAACGAAAATCAACTAAAAAATCTCAATAAAATCTGCATTTGATTTGCTCAACGTAAATTTTGTTATTGTCCAACACCAAAAAATATTAAGAAAAAAAAAAAAGGAATTGAGTTCACAGCGAAAGCTTGAAACAACAAATCTTCACTTATAACAATAAAAATACAACAACAAAAAACAACAACAACAACTAAAATTGATTGGCGTGGGTTTTGCCCTTACATTGGGATTTTTTTCTCTCTCGATTTTATTTGAAGAGAACTTATGCTAATCAATATGCGATTTAGTTAGCATTTTATGCATGCAAATCAATTCAAAATGGCGGCCGCCAGTTTTAGACAACGACGAAAAATTAGCGAGCTGATCGTCGCTGATTGGTGTGTGAAAATTGTCGCACAATACCAAACTAATTTATATTAAAACAAAAAAAAAATATATTTTTTTTGTGATATTTCAAACTGTTGATCGATAGACAAACTGTCATCGATTGTGATGGGCGGCCACCCGCAGCAGCTTTCGCTGATCGATAGTTTCATTGAAAGCGTGTCAAAGGTGTTAGATAAACATTAAAATAAAAAATATTAAGAAAAAACAAACTAAAAACGTTTTGGATTGATGTGTTTTACATTATGCATATTTGATTATTTTTATACATATTTTATAATTATCTTTTGTTTTCAGTATTAGACATTAAAGTAGGATTTGCATTTTGAACTGTGAACAATAAAAGGTTTTAAATACCTTAAACCCTTTTTAAGTGTTTATGAACTGTTAATGAAAATATTATAATTTAAACTATTTACGAGTTGATTGTATAACGACTTTCGCTTTAAGAATTTGATAGATTTACATACAATTTGCTTGGAAAGAGAGTAAGAAATTTCGAATATATTAAATATGACTCTAGTTTTCTCAAGGCTTCTCTCTATCTATATCATATTTTACTGATCTATTGGACTCTAGGTTTTTCTTGATAGATAATAATAGAGGTTATTTGTACGTAAAGCCAAACCCTATTTTACTGCCCCCTCTTTATCAATAGTCTCTGAAGTAAAGTAAACTCACAGCTTGTTCAGCTGTTCTGGAAACTTGGTTAATTTTCTCATCCAAACACTTGCCGCACAGCCAATTCAAATATTTACCACTAACAAGTTTTTCAACATAACTGCTCAATAAATTTCATATAAAAAAGAGTATAAATGTATGTATGATTTCCTCTGTAGATACCGCCGCCACGATCGTAGTTGCGATCGTAGACAGTGCAAACCTATTGATTAGATAATTGCATCAGGAATGGTACGAGCTCTACTCTATGACTCTTAGATAGAAGGGAAGCCAATAACACAAAAACAAAATTATCTAATTGAGAGCAGACTTTCGACACTTCACTTAGGGGGAGTGCTCCCAAACCGAATTGAGGACAATTCGTGTTGTTGTTATCGTTATCGTTGTTATCGATCTAGCAACTTAAACTAATCAAAAGGCACTTCAAATACAACTCGCCAGCAAACAACTTTAATAAATATAAATATATTGTATATAGAGCAGAAGCATAGTCTGTAGTTTACTATAAGAAATGTACTTCTACTCAATCAGGAAAGGGTATGTGGAAAGGGTATATTGGCTTTGCACATTTATTAAATTTATGCAGTTATCTATTTAGAAGAGATATTTTATAATAGAATATGGATATATGCGTGTGGTATAGTCTTATTGATGTTAGCATTTATCTACTAAAAATATCAAACTTTAATTTGGTATATTTCAAATCTATAATAACTATATATTCCATAGTTATAAAGCCCACATTCTCTAATGATTTGTTGTTTATTCCTAAAGATTTAACTAATATGTTTTATGTATTTAAGGCCTGTTTCATTTTGTTGCTAATTTGTCGATAAAAAGAACTATATATTATACGATGAGCACATTCAAAATTATCGAAAAATTATTTATTTTTAACTTGTGTCTAGGAATTTTCGCTTTTATATTTTTTTCGAGCTTAACTATATATTAAACGTAGAATATCGTTTTCATAGAAATCTCTTAAAATACATGAGCAAGTACTCTGCAGTCTCTTACGCCCGATCTCGACTGCAACAGGCTTGCTGTACATTTTTTGATGTGTGGAAAACTCTTTGAAGCACAGGAAAAACTAAACTGAAGTGAAGTGAAGTGAAAAAAAAAAAAAAAGAAAGAAAAGATGTTTAAGAGATCTTCAACTGAGCTGGTTCTGCTTGCCTTCTTTGTGGCTGGTTTTTCTTTTTCTGGCGTGCACTTTTTTATTTTTTATTTTTCCTGCTTCTTTTTATTTGATTTCATTACGCGATGCTCTTTGTAGTTGTTGCCTTAGCTAGTGTTGTTGTAGTTGCTGCTGTTGCGTTAGTTGTTGTGTTACTAAATTTGGTTGTCTGGGCATTTTAACGCGCCTCTTTATATGTGTAGACGCCTGTGTGTGTGTGTGTGCCAGACCATTTTTAGTAGCCTGGCCAACAGCAGCAGCCAAAGCCGCCTCTCCTCTATCTAGCCTATGCGTTACGTATACGTTAAATATACTAGAGATATATATATATATATGTGTGTAAATATATATATAAATATATATAATATATATGTACATATATATATATATATATATATATATATATATATATATATATATATATATATGGTCATGTCTGTTTGTGGTAATTGCAATTGGACTTCGTTGAAGTCGCTTTGCGCCTTTTGCTTTTTGCCCTTTTTGGTGGGTGGTTATATTTTATTTCAATTTATTTATTTTTTTCTATTCTCTTTTTTGGTCTGGGAAAAATGTTTGTTAGGCCTCAACTAAAAAAACATGTCGCTTATAAGTGCATTTTGTCCATAATATTTGCCGAAAGCAAATAATAATGAGCGCAACACAAAGAATGTTGTCAATTGATTTGTTAGCTAATTAAATTGTTTTTAGTTTTTATTTGCTATGGCCAAACTTAAAAGGAATTGCAATTTATATGAAAGGCCAAACATTTATGCTGAAAATAATAACAAAAATATTTAGTTTGTGTTGGACATGTGTTGGACTCATATTTATTTATATTGAAAATATATTTATATATATATATATATATATATATATATATATAAATTTTTTTTTTTTTAGTTTTTATATTACGAAAAAAGACTAGAATAAAGTAAATTAAATTTTAAAATAATTGATAACATTATTTTTAGTATTTATATATTTACTATATTATCATTTATATTTAAATAAATGTATCCGTAAATATCAATTTTAATTTTATTTATAATTTATTATAATTAATTGTATGAATCCTGTAAAAAACAGTCTGAAGCTAAATATTTATGATATGGCAGTTCAGACTTGGCAGAAATCTTAATTGTTATCTCATTGTTAGAATGCAATCTTTACTTCAAGATGCGCTCTTTTTACATTCAGATGTAACTAAATATAATTCCTAGAAAAGTTCATCAAGATCAGCAGCAGTACGAAATTGCGTAGCTTCAACATTTAATTATTCTCGAGCTTATAAAACAGTAATTAAATATTGCGCATTTAATTCTATTTATCTACATTCATATTGTCTGGTCACTAAATCAACAAATTTATTTGTTTTAATGTTTTAATACCTTTAATGAGTGTTGGAATTAACTTTTTTAAACAACAGATAAAATCAGACCAAACGTGAATTGCACAATTGTTTTTAAGTTATCTAGAATTTGCATTTGTAGACAGTAGTTTGTATGCCAAATTTAATAAGTCTAGCGCAAGCTTGCATAGTTTAAACAAACATAAAACGAAACAAAAATGAAAACAATTTACAGTAAACCGTTTTTCTCTCTCGCTCTCTTATTTTGCTTGTCAGCAAAGTTAATTATATATTTTAATTGGGTTTTCACGCCTATAAAATATTTATCTTTAAAGCTGCTTTTTGTTTCTGTTTCTGCTGTTGTTGTTGTTGGTTTTTTTTTTTTTTTTAATTTATTTGCACATGCATCAGCCGATTATTGCGAGGCATCTGAATGTCGAGCACGCCGCAATTTAGCTGATAGCGAAAAAAGTGCGCAGCATTCGCTTTATCTGAATGTCGCCGCCGCCGAATTTCTTTTGAATTCACTCTATGTAGGTGTGGCTGTGTGTGTGTGCCTGTGTGTAGGTGTATGTCTGTGTGCTTTGGACTTTTAGCAAGCGCAAAGTACAAAATGCAAAACGCTGCAAAAATTTGCAACAAGTTGAGAGATTTTTTTAGGGGGCTGATGCTGCTGTCTGGTGCGTCTTTTGCTGTTTGTGTTATAAAACGTTTCGCGTTTTCTTTTTGTATTCATGTTTTCATTTTTTTTCGCACAAAAACATCCGGTCGTATTTTAATTTAATGAGCATTTATTTTGCACACTGCCAGAGTCATTTGCCAACGCTGTTTATAATTTATTATTTATTTAGCTTGCTTTGCTTCAAATATAAACAATTGAAATTGCAATGCAGCAGAAGGGACATCTTAATTGCTGTTTAAATGAGCTGAATTCGTTTTGCTAATTGCTATCAGCATCGATGCCATTTAATCGATACTAGTCCAAATCGAGTATAACAATAAAAAGAATTTGCATAGAGTGGCATCCTTAAATTAATGTTTTCTCTCTGTCTTTCTCTTTGCAGTTAATTGACGCTGGATCATGCAACAGCAACAGCAACAGCACAAGCTTCAAACGACGAAAATGCGATCGAGCTTTGCAACACTGGCCACTGGCGAGGCCGCCATCAACGTCGCTATCACTGCGCAGGAATAACGGAATGTAGGCTGCAAAAAAGCAAAGGGAAAAGTCGCAGTTGAAAACGATCGAATTTATCAAGCATACAAAGCTGAAGGAAAAGAAAATAAAATAACTAAAAAAAAAATACGCAAATTAAAAAATCAAAACAGTGCAAAATGCACGTTTCAGCTATTAAAAGCGAACAACAGGAAAGGGCAACAAAGGATGCATGTGCAGCGATAAAGTTTAATAATTATCGAAAACGAGGCAGCAGCAGCAGCAGCAGTAGCAGTAGTAGTAGCAGCAACCACGACAAGAGCAACAACTACATTAGCAAAATTATAATGACGTCTTCAATATTGGTGCAACGCCTCGCAACGCTGAGCATGAGTGGCAAGTGGCGACGGCGCCGGCGGCGGCGCAAACAGCAAAACGACGACGCAATTGTGAAAGGAACAACAACAACGACAGCAACAAGAGCATGCGCCCATAATGATAATTGCAATTATAGTAAAACAACAATGCGTGCCCATGATTTCAATAAAATCAATAAATTACAGCTAATTACGTGCATGCTACTGATAACAACTACAACAATTTGTCAAAGCTATGCAGCTGCAGCGCCGTCGACGTCAGCCGCATCGTCAGTGTCTGGCGAGGCGTTAACATCGCCGTTGAGCGCGCTGCTCAAATCGGGCGGTGCCTCCTACAATCAACAGCTGCCACAGCAACAACTTTTTGCCATGCTTGCAAAGAATAACGGAAACACGGCTGCGCTGGCATCGGCAGCAGCGGCGTCGCAGTCGCATCCACAGCAGCAACGCCAAGAGCAGCAGCAGCAGCAGCAGCATCATCAGCATTCACGTCAGCGACCACGCTTTCTGCCGTTACGCGAAGACGATTCAGAGGATACGGGCGATGAGGAATTTGCCGCCTTGCATATACCACGGGAAATCGCGGCAGCGGCTGCTGCTTCACTGGAAACGCGCGGCTTCGTTGCCGACGATGGTGGGCAATACGAACAGGCGGAAAAAGAGCTTGCTGCAGCCGAATCAGCAGCAGCAGCAGCAAATGCGAATGCCAAAAATAACAATAACAACAACAACAAGAACTGTCCTAAGGAGTGCACATGCCAGAACGAGTTCTTCGATTGCGATAAGCAGCACTTGGAGCGTGTGCCTGTGCTGCCCAACTATGTGCAAATGCTGTAAGTAAACCATAAAAAAAAATAAAATAAAAGGAACCCCTCTGAACAACCCCCAAAAAAGAAACATTCGCAACAACCCTCGCAGCTTTGCGGGCTTTTAGTTTGTAGATACCCTATAGCAGTTAAAGGTCAATTGGGGTGTATTCAGTTTTTTTGTTTTTTTAGTAAATTCAAATAATGCAAGCATATTGTGCAGTATGTTAGAGCTTAACAGTGAATGTTATGTCTGACTTAGCAGACTGTAAATTAGTATGAAATGCTATGTTAATGCCTTATCTTAGCAGACGGCTCAATATATGTAATTAACAGGGTTAAAGAGGCGAGTCTATTATACGCTTAATAACTTAAGAGATTACAAAGTTAGTAATATTATATTATATAAAATATATTAGTTTTACTCAAGCATGTAGTCTAGGATATATTGCAGTCTATCAACTACCAGCTAAAGTTTCCCATATTTTATTTTTATTTATGCGTTTCACTTTAATTTTTTGTTGGGGGGTTGCGATTTTATTACATTGCTTTTAATCAATTTAATGCACTGGCAAAATTATGCAAAATGTGGGGTTTATCTTTATCGAGTGGAATGCATCAATAATTGCACGACTCTGGCACGCTTATCACTCGTAATTGCAGCATAATTACAGACCATTAATTGCGGGCCTCAAAAATCCAATCAGCTAACATTGTTTGCCATATTATTTATACACAAACACACATCTACATTTATATATTTTGTTTTCATTTTTACTTTTTCGCAGGCATCTGGCGGGCAACAAATTGAACGACAGCACCGTCCTAGCGATACGGAATCTGTCCGAGCTACAAAGACTGTAAGTAAAATCGAAAACAAAAACAACTATATATTATATTCTATGTATGTATATGGTGTGTACAGATAGATATACATATGTACGAGTTTATTGAGCTAATTATTCCATTTGCGTTGAGCTATCTAGAGTAGATAATGCTGTATAATCGTTTAGCTAAGCGAGTATTTTTAGATACTCGCATTTATAAGTTGTAAAAGGAAGGCATCTGGTTTTATTTTCTGTTCAATTGGAGTCTGAAATTGAAATTGAATTAATGCACAATTTAAGCTAAATATGAGGAAAGCTTAAATCACGAGCAAATAGTATACCTTATAAATAATATAATTTATTTTGTATCTTTCCAATTAGTCAAGTAACAAGAGATTTTTACATATTGCCTAGATTAGATCAGATAGCAGATTAGATTATTTTTATTCTTAAAGAGTAGGTTGGATTTCGCTATGAATATTATATGGTGATATTATTTAAATTTAATTAAAAACTACTTATAATAGTTTACTGTAAAAACAGCTAGTAGCAAACAACAAACTTAGACATGAACTAGTTAGCATATTCCCTCCATTTATTCGTCTAACCTTATATGTATTTATCGTACTATAATGTTTATTGATGCTGATATAAAGCCTGGTAGCATTTTTATTGACTATTAACTGTTCTTAACAGCTGTTAATCAAAGCTGTTTGTTGCAGTAACAGTCATACATTAACAGTAATAGGTTTTCGAAAAGCTTAGGATTTAGCTTGCATCTCTTTACAGACAACTAAGTGTTGTTAACATAGCTGTAACAACAGTTATTAAAGTATAGAAGTGCAAATTATGAATTGGCGTATTCTATATATTTAATTGATATATGTATTCATATTTTATAGATTAAATTCTTGATTTTAACACATTCTCCCTCTGCTCTACCAAACAGCTCACTGAAGCGCAATCAGCTGGATGTGATGCCTATGTTTACGAATCTGCCATCGTTGCGTCAACTCATATTGGCCAACAATCGTATTCAGCGCATCTCGAGTGAGGCTCTCGCTCTGTTGCCCAAACTCAAATTGCTGGACCTGAGCAAGAATCAGCTGCACACTATAGAGGCCAATATGTTCCCAAGACCTAGCCGACTCTCTCATTTGTAAGTTAACTAAATATACTAAAATATACCTATCCTAACTAAATCCAATTCGATTTATAGAATACTTAATGCCAATGAGATAGGCAGCGTGAATGAGCTGGCATTTGCTACACTTAGCAATCTAACGGATCTGGAGCTGAGCAACAATCAGCTGAGCAGCCTGCCCGTGGGCGTCTTTAAGAACTTGTTGCGCCTGAAGAAGCTGTAAGTTCATAGATTGATCCATATCAAATTCAGTTAAATATCAAATAACTCGTCTTGCAGCACCCTCAACTTTAATCGATTAGAGATCAATTGGTCAACATTCCGAGGTCTGCAAGCGCTGCAGAAGCTGGAGCTAAAGTCGAACAACATAAAGACGCTGCAGGATGGCGTCTTTCATGTAATGCGCAACATTGAGAGCATTAAGCTGGATCACAATGAAATTAGTTCGCTGTCCCGCCAGGGTCTCTTCAATCTGACCAAGCTGCATCACTTGAGCTTGTCCAATAACTCGATCAGTCGCATCGAGCTGGACACATTTGAATTTACTCAATCTCTGGAATGGCTCGATTTGTCGCACAACTATATTAGCGACTTTAAGGCTCAGCATTTGGATTGCCTGAAGCGTCTTAAGCACTTAAATTTGGGCCACAATAAGCTGCAGTACTTGCCAGAGAATACGTTCGACTGTGTCAAGAATTTGGAAGAGTTGAATTTGCGTCGCAATCGTCTTGCCTGGATCATTGAGGATCAATCGGCTGGGGCACATTTCAAGGCATTGCGTAAATTGCGCCGCCTCGATCTCTACGGCAACAATCTGAAGCAGATCAGTAGCAAAGCACTAACAGGACTTAATAATCTTGTGCAGCTCAATCTGGAGAACAACGAATTGGCCAGCATACAACCGAATGCATTTGAGCATATGCAATATCTGCAGAAGCTCAGCTTCAAGTCGAATAACTTTATATGTGATTGCGAGTTAATTTGGTTCCGTCAGTGGCATCTCAACCGCTTTGGCATACAGACTGAGAAGCTGTTCACAAATGCCGTCTGTGGCTACCCGGAACATCTGCTCGATCGCCAGCTATTCCGACTCAGTGCTGCCCAACTCGAGTGCTGTAAGTCTCAGCTAAATAATAAGCAAACATAACTCTTTATTGACTTTCGTTTTTATTTTATTATTATTTTATTTTTTTTTTTTTTTTTTGCAGCTGACTCACCCAAGCCGGTGCTGCAGAAAGAGCCCAGTAACATGCTCGCTGTCAAGGGCGCCAATATAACCTTGGAGTGCATAGCGACCTCGCCAGCTGCCGCTTCGGCTGCTGCCACCGATGAGCTGGAGATCAAGTGGCGTCATGATAATCAGCACGTCGTCGAGAACCAAAATGTACATGATGGCGCCAGCACCAAAACACAAATACATCCCGATCAGAGTACCAATCAGACAACGATTTATGGTCATCTCCGTTTGTTCAATGTCACCGATGAGAGCGCCGGCCGCTACCAGTGCGTGGTGTCCAATGCATTCGGCTCCACCTATGGCCAGAAATTCAAAATTTCAATAGGCAGTAAGTAGCTAAACGAATATTTGAAATTACCAAAGTTCCTTTTTGAAATGAACTGATGAAGTTCAGTGCTTAGTTATCGAATCAATTGATTCGTTCATTAGACATTGTCATTGAAATGAACTAATGAACCAATGAACTTATTCTGTGCAGAGCGAATTTATTAATGATCTATGAACGAATAAATAGTATATATCGAACTAATGAATACTTCCTAAATAAAATTCTGCATAAAATAATGAAGTATTTTATTAAATAAAATTTTTATTTATTGTCAATTGCCATATATTAATTACTCTATATTCTACTTCCAGTTCACCCGAGCTTCTTGCATGTGCCTTCGAATCTAACTCTGGATGCTGGCGAAACGGCGCGCTTGGTGTGCTCGGCGAGAGGGGATCCCATGCCAGAGATGGCTTTGCAAAAGTTTGGTGGTCGAGATTTTCCAGCTGCCACAGAACGACGTCTGCAGGTGATTCGCGAGGAGAATGCATTTCTGATAACGAATGCCAAGCCGAGTGATTCGGGCATATATACCTGCACCGCAGAGAGTCCAGCAGGCGTAATTAAAGTCAATGCCACACTAATTGTGAATGGTGAGTGAAAACGACATCAATAGCTATATATATAGACTATAATATTATTCAATTGCAGACAAACCCCTGCCTAGCATACCACTGGTCCACAAGGAGGTCATCCTTGGTCGCACTTGTGTGCTGGAATGTCTCAGTGAATCTCTCAATATGGAGCTGGAGCAGCCGCGTCGTGAGTGGTTCAAGGAGAACAAACCGTTGCATAATTCACCTACTGAACCCGATGCGGAACGCTTTTACTTTACCGAGAGCAAAGAGCTCTTGGTCATTGTTAATGCCCAGTCCACGGATGCAGGACATTATCGTTGCGAGATCAGCGATAATTTGCGTACCTTGACACTGCAGTCGGAGCTGATGGTGGTACAGGATAGCTTAAACAATGATGTGGTGCTTCTTACTGTGATGATTATCACGATTATCGCGATTATCTGTTTCTTGGTTTTCATTGGCATTTTCTGGAAAGTTTCGTACTATCAGCGAAGAAAGCAGTTGCATAACTCGACCACACGAAGCAGTCAACACACATTGCCGCTGGATCAGACGCAATTGACTACAATGAATCGCACAATCATACTCGATAACGCTGGTCATAAACAGCAACAGCAACAGCAGCTGCAGCAGCAACAGCAACAGCAGCAACTGGACCAACAGCCGCAGGAGCACCCACATCATCAGTCGCAGTCTCAGCTTCGACCAGCAAGTTTCACGGACTTAGAGTGTGGTCCTGGCCAGACGCAGAGCAGTTTGATTGTGTACACGACGCCGTCGTATGAGCAACGCTGCTTGGAACAGGGTCTGACCCTATGCTATATGCAGCAGGCAGAACACGACCTGCAACAGGATCATTTATCCAGCAAAGATTCGGGTACGGGCTCCGACGCAGCCGTCAAACGTAGTCTGGAGGATTTTGCCGTTGGCATGCCGCGTCGTCGTCTCCTGGATGAAGATGCCGATGACGACGATGATGTGGGCGATGACCAGGATGATAATGATTTGCAATTTGCGCCAACGCGTGCCTTAGGCGTCTCAGTCTACCACGACTTGGATGAGCACTATGAGCGCAATCACAGCGCACCCGAGCAGCAGAGTTTTCTACGCAGCAGCAACAACAACAATAATCACCACAACTACGATGGTGGCGGGAGCGTGATGGTGGGCGTGGCAATGGCTGCAGCTAGCGACTACAAAGCAGCCAAAGCGGTGGACATTTGAGTATGAAAAGCCAAAGCCAGGATACAAATGCAAACCAAAACCAAAATGCAACACACCAAAAAAGAAAAAAAAAAAAGAAATGGGCTTGCCACGCCCCCTCCTCCTAAACCACCCAAAAAGTAAATGGAAAAAGAACTAAACGATCAAAGACTGTTAAACGTAATATAATAAGTAAATGAGTAAATATGTGACGATGCTTGCCAGAAGGCAGCCTTATAGAGGATATATAGATGATATGCCGTTATATACATATAAGTCTAATGCTGTAGTTATATATACATACATATATGTATTCTTGACGATATGGCAGCTATAGCAGATACCAGTGTCTTCGTAATTTATGAAATTAAATGGATTTATTATTAATTACCTACTGTATAATCTAATGCTATATTTAACCTAATATTTAAGCTTATATTTGATATATGTATATTTATAATTTCTTATTGTTTATTTCGCTTGTGATATTATTTATTATATTTTTTTGCAGCTGTATATATTTATATAGAGCAACTGTTACCATTTAGTATTTAGTTTTAATTAGTTTAAGCCTAAGTTCCAATTGCCACGAAATCGGCTATGAATTGATAAAATATATATGATATATATATACATATATATATAATTTGAATGCTTATATATATATGTATGTATCCCTATTTGAGTCATTTTATGTTGCTAATTTTTGAAAATTTGATAAATGTGTATGTAAATTGATTTGCCTTATGCTTATGGCCTTGACTATATATAAATATAAATCTATATATATATAGTATTTGAAATACCTAGAAAATTAAGTGAAATATTTTTGAAATCAGCTAAAATGCTAAAATAAAAGTTTATTAAATTTAAAATGTGTTTACTTGAATGTAGGAATGAGTTGAATACGTTGGCATACATTAATATGCTTTGTTTTCCTTATTGATTAAACAATATTCTCCATTTTAACTATATATTGAATGTGAGAGCACATTTCTTAAACTCTTTGCATATCACTCGCAACAGTTTAAACTTATTTTTTATATTATACATTGAAAGATCTAGGCTAATAAGATTTGGAAAAATCTTGACAGATATTTAATTGAAAATTTAGTTACATTTGTTTGTGCCTTAACATATAGTTTAGTTAACTTGAAAACAAATATAGACTTGATATAAATGCTGATAGGATACAAAGGTCAGTTGGAATCCTCAGAGCTATCGCTGTAGGCAGCTAAAAGGGATAAACCAGCGGGTGCTGCAGGCTTTGAGGCAGTTGCTGTTACAGCTGCTCCTGTTGTCGCTGAAGACTTTATTTGAGCGTCAGCTGGTCTGAGCCCCTCTGCTACTCTTGTTTCTGCTGCTGATCCTTGTGCTTCAACAGTTGCTTTTGCTACTCCGCCTTCCACTCGTTCTGCTGCAGCTGCTGGTGCTGCTCCTGCTGCCTTCGGCTTTACCAGCACCAAGGGCGTCTTTCTTTTCACCAGCTGAGCTCCAGCAATAGCTTTGCTTGGGTTCGGCTTCGCAAAACTCGGCTTGGCAAGTTTGGCTGGTGTGGGCGCAGTTAAATCTGTATTTCTCTCGTCTGTTACTTCCTCTATAATTTCTTCCGCGACAATTCGCTTGCCGCTCTCCGCTTTATTTTTGAAGTTTACAGATCTATAAAAATATATTGATAATTATATATATTTCTATATATATTGCCTATACACTTACTTGATAAACGCCTCATCTTCGCGTTCTTCGCGCTCCTCGCGTTCACGTTCCGTTTCCGCTGGATTGTACTGCTCCAGCATGGTCGTGTAGTCCACGGTTTGCTGTCGTCTATTGAGATCGCGCAGCTCTTCGAGACTCTCGAGCATTTCGATTTCATTGCGCGACTGTTGTGTGCGATTCTCTAGCAATTTCATTGGATTGTTAGCTTCCTCTTCACGTGCTTCACGCTCTTCGCGACGCGCTTGCTCTTCGGCCAGTTTCAGAGCCATAAAATTACGAGTGGCTCCCGCCTCGATCTCGTAGTCCGTGTTCTGTGGATCTGTTTTGAAGGAGATCTCTTGCAGGCATCGTGTGCACTTGATATAGAATCTATAGATACGTATGCCCAAATACGTTTCATTCTCCACATCCTCCTTGCGGGCATTAAACTTTTTTCCTTTATAGATGTATTCTCCACACGTTTTGCAACGCATATTAAACGGCGCCATCAATCGAACTGTGTATTGACGATTTTTCGCCAATTTCATACGCGGAATCTTCGACGGGTCGAAGTCCGGCGGGTAATATTTCTGCAGAACAAGACATGGTTAATATTGCCTATATGGCTATATAGTTAATAATATTAACTTACATTTAGCACTTTACGCTCAGACATTTTATAGCTGCACTAAGGGATCCACTTGTAAATAAATGTTGTTCGATTCTTCTTATCAATTAGCCATTCACACTTGGACGTAAAAAGATATGTCACTGCCACGATAAGTTTTCGATAGGCGCGCGTAACGATTGGTTACGTGTTTAAATTGAACGTTACGTAGCGTTACGTTTTATACCTTTTTCAAATATACACAGCTTGCTAATAACAGTTAACTATTTTTTTACGCTGTGTTCGCGAGAAGAACCGAAAATAATCATACTCACTCGGTCTCGCTCTGAGCAAGACACGTCTCTTCGGTTTTCGGTTGAGCGCCATTCGTTAAACATCGTCAATAAGACAAAAGAGAGCGAAAAAAATACTCAAAAAAAGGTATATGGCCGTTCGTTGAAAAACCAATGCTATTGGTTGCTCTCCGTATTTTTTCTCAGTGAGTGAGTGAAAGAGATGTATATATTTGCAGACATTAAAAAACGAACATATTTGGAACAAATCAAAATTGTCTTTCTACAAAGAAGACATTGCTTATTGACATAATTCATATTAATACGACGGCATGGATAGCTGTTCGATAAAAATCTAATTGATTATCGATAAATGCAAACTTTCCGTTAAAGAACTTGATTGGGAGAAAGGAAACTTTGTTGTTGCATGCCCAGCACCATTATATTTCTTTACATATATATTTATTTATTTTCACAGTACAATGCTTTAGCGTTAGACAATTCTCTTTGGCTGTTATTGCTGCTAATTTATATTTGTATAATACAATAAATACACACACATGGATTCCCTTCTAAAAAAAAATGGAAAACATTCATGATGTCACAAAATGCTCACAATATTATATAGTGCACTCGCTGCTGTTGCCATTGGCTGGTTGGGGACCGTTTCGCTCTGGTTGCTCATACAACGAATCCAAATCGTTCGTACGACGCAGCCCTCCAACACGGGAAGGTAGCTGCACAGCTGTCGCTCCGGAATCCGGATCGGGTGAATCCAGCACAGCTGCTTCGACACGACTGAGATCTGTGTCGGGAAAACTGACCTTCTTTGGTGCAGCTAATGGTGGCACAGCGCCATCCGTTTTATTCCGCACCTCGAGCTTGAGTGCGGCACGTGGAATCTTGTGCTTCACCAGCTCATAAGTGCACCTGTAGAGAAACGTATACTGCTGCAGGGTTTGCACCATTTTCATGCGCTGCAAATGGAATATGAATTAGACATAATACATAATACAGATAGATCGATTTTCGTAATACCTGAAACCGTAACTTCTTGACGGTTTCGAAAATATTAATTTTCGATTCGCTCTTCAGGCGCTGCATAATCAAATCGAGGCCAATGAAGGTACCCGTTCGGCCGACGCCTGCACTGCAGTGCACCACAATTGGCGAGTAGCTCGGCCGCTTCTCTGCTTTGACCTTCTTAACAAAATGGATCAAGTGATTGGGATCATCGGGGACGCCATGATCCGGCCACTTTTTGAAAAAGAAGTGTACCACCTTCTCCTTGAGGCCGTACTTCTCGTGTACGACCGTAAGCTCAGTGCGATCGTAGATCTCAAAGCACTCCTTAGACTTGATTGTGACGCTCACACCGCGCATATTATATGGATAATACTCATGGCATTTGATCTGTGTGGGGTGAAGGATACACATTTATGAGGTATATAGCTTTTGTTTCTGTATAGCACGTGCTCACTGTATTGCCTTCACGGAATTGAGTCACCTGCACAATGACGCGCACATTGTGCTGCAGAATCATGCGCCAGAAGTCCATAACGCTCTCTGGCTTTGGTCCCTGTGTGGCTATGTACTCTTTCTTCCGTGTATGACCCTGCAAAGAGGATTTCTTAATGATTCAATATTTACATTTATAGCCCAAATCTTACATCGATAAAGGAAGCATTAATATAGTCCGATCCTTCAGTATCTATATCCAGTATAACGCGATTTTTGTCGTCTGCAATATATAATTGGAATTAGGTTTCTTGAATCCAGTCAGTATTCAATTTAACGTACAGGGATAGATATCTGCATAGCGATTCTTATTATTGCCCAGTTCAGAGGCCGAATAGCTTAGCTCCAAGGCCACAACCGTAATTTCTTTAAATTCACGTGCCAGTTTTTCTGGCTTGGCCACCTCTGCATAGAATATCGCAAAGTTCTTGGCTATTACGTTGCCAAAGGGATCCTCAATACCCTGGCCAGAGTCGCGATGCCTGGAATATGCATAGACAAACTGAGACAGAATCTAATCCCAATTAATCCTAGATACTTACCAGGCTATACGCTTGCGCACATAGAGCACGACCAAACCCAGTATGAAGGCCAGCAACAAGCAACTGCAGACGCTGACCAGAATGAGCGTCACCTTGATCGCCGCGTCCGTCTTGAACTCCAGCAACGCCGCATCATTGTAACCGGAACTGGTAAAAAGTCGCACCACCATATGATACTCCGTATTCGGTTTCAATGGTCCATTGCAGTAGCGTTTGCTCTGATCCGGACACTTGTCGACGCCTATGATAAACGTTATATCTTCACCGTTGTTGGCGCGTCCATTTTGAATTTCATCATTAGGATTCCAGCGCTCGGGCGTTGTTTGATACTGATGGATGCAATCACCGCCCACCTCATCCCAGGATGCCACGGGGGGCCATCCTTTTGACATATTATGGGTCAGTTCCGGTTCGCCAGCACAATTTTTTTGCGATAGCAACAATGCCACATATCGTATTTTTCCCGATTCGGAGTTTAAAATGTCGCGGGGCAGATTCACAATGGCCGAGCTGGTTGGCTGATTTGTATCATGGGCGCTTACACGCATTTTACCCACTATATCATCGCCCAGGCCAGCGGGTACTGCAAAGGAAAAGGAATTATTGGCAAATGTTTAAGATTCATTTTATATAATTCTGTTATTTTTCTATTGCTCAATTAAATCGCGCCTAGAATTTAAGTCATTTCGCTGCAGCTGACAAAAGATGCACTTTTTTGCCATAAAAAGGCATTTTTAGCACTTTTATTCAAACTGTAGATTCGAGAGAAACTTATAAAGGAAAAACAGAAATGAAGGACATAAAATGGCAATTGGCGTTTTGACAAAATAAAATAGGCATTTTTTAGTGATTTATGCTGATTGGATATTTATGCGAAGCCAATGAAGGAATTTTTAGCACCTTATGTTATTTGGAGAAGAAATGAATTCAAAAAGGAGATATTCATAGCGTAAAGTTAGTGCGAGTTATACTGAAAGAAAAGTATGCTTTGCTGATGAAAACATAATTTGTAATGGCTTCATTGCTTTGGCGCTTAATTGGTAACTCAATAATCATATGTATTTATATGCATATAATACTCACAGCCCGCTGGTGATTCCCAAACCTTTGGCTCACTTGCGCTCAATGTATCCACATTTCTTGTCTTGACTGCTACCCTGACTGTATATTCAACTTCTGGCAGTAGATTGGTAATGCTATGCGCCATGCGTCCCTCCTTGTCGTGATTATCGGGCGGAACACGCTCCTGATAACTGATCTGTCGGTCCGCTCGTACGCCAGTTATGTTCAAGACAAACTCCTCGATCTGGCCATTCGATTTGCAGGGTATCGTCCAGGATATGGTAACTTTAGTGGTATAGTTATTAGGATCTAGCGCTGGATCTTCCGAGGTCACGTTTAAATCCGTGACAGGATCCGATACTATAAAATTAATATTTGTTTAAGGATACATCTTTTAGAGTATTGATATTAGGTACGCTAGCTTACCATCTGGTTGCGTAGTGCCTATCACAGGCGCTGTGTACTGACCCAAGCCAAAATCATTCAATGCAGCCACCTGCATAATATACTTAACGGCCGGCGACAGCTCGTTGAAGGTGCTCATCACGTCACCTACAGATATATGTAGATGCATCAAATGTGAGGTTAACTTTGTCTTAGATTATTATTATTTGCATGTTTACCTTTCGTTTCGGGCTTGATCACCTCGTTCACAGCTTTGCATATGCTGGGCACAAAGTAATCCGGTTCGTAGCGAATTAGAAATGCATGATAGTACTTGATAGGTCCATTTGCATGTTTTGGCGGCTCCCAGACAA
Source organism: Drosophila stalkeri (assembly GCA_035047405.1). Lineage (NCBI taxonomy): Eukaryota > Metazoa > Arthropoda > Insecta > Diptera > Drosophilidae > Drosophila > Drosophila stalkeri. The sequence continues at coordinate 13,907,317 of JAWNPR010000090.1, forward strand.
AGGTTACGCTCTTCTTGGTGCTGTCATGAAACCGAACATTTTGCGGCTGTTCGGGAACTGCAATTAAACTAAATGAGCTTAGTATGGCAATAAATTCATGCAGCGAGTAAATCGATGCATACAGAACGTTAAAGTTTCCAGCTGCTGTCCCGTTACGATCTTGGCCGCCGATGGCCCAGCCACATTGTAAAGGACTACGCTACAGGTGTATTTGGTGTAGGGCGAGAGTGGTTCAATCACTGCCTGAAATCCGCGATCACGATAGCTCTCCACATACTTCTCAGCATAGGTGTTGGGCACGTCTACGCTGGTCTGGCAACTGAAATGTGCGAAGATCGTCTGGCAATGATTGCTGTAGTCCTGATTGTTCGCATTCAGCTCCAGACTGTGTGGCGTCGCCCCATTGCCCACCAGCTCGAATTTGATCTACAAAATAAAGGGTTAGTCGGATCGATCCATACAATATATATATTTATATTTACAAACCTTCTCGTAGTTAACAATTGCTGCTTTCGTTTCGACTTCGATTTGTCGCAGCTCTCCATCCAGATTCTCCTTTGTATAGGGTATTATTTGTATGGTATAGCCCTGGCAGGCAATCAAATCTTTGTCGAATCTGACAGAATTATTCTGTGTGCTAATACTCAATGCAACAACCTCAATGTCATCGTCCATCCAACCCGAGATGCGATAGCCAGCGATGCAAAGATCCGCATAGCTCGGGGTCAACCAGGCTAGCTCGATGAAATAGGGTCCTGTGTTGCTCGAGGGCTCTAAAATCTGTGTGGGCTCTATTGCGAGATTATAGATGAAGGCTTGAATGAAACATCTGCTCTACTTACGATCCTCGCCAAGCGTGCTCGGACTTTTAAACTTGGCGCCCTTGGAGCCATTTATTGATATAGGCACAATTTCCACATTATATATGCCGCAGGGCTCCAATCCCTCGAAGGTAGCAAATGTTTCACTGGTCAACTTCTCGTCACTTGCATATTCCAAACGCTGTGTGGGTCCAGTTAGATTCACATGATAACTGGCCACGCACTGAGCGTTATCTGTGGGCGGCGACCACGACCAATGCAGCGTCGTCGAATTGATCCGCTCTAGAGGTTTCGACACAGCGCTCGGCACTAAATGAGCAAAAGTTTAGATAGCATTGAGAAGAATTATGGACTACTTACACTTCACGCCGGATATGAACGTCTCTGTAGCCTTTGCCGTTGTATTGCGCTCTGCATTTATGAATACCTCGATGGTGTGCAGCGCACAGCCCTGCAGATTCGATATGGTATACTGCTTCAATGTGCTGTCATTCGAGTACTCGCTCCACTCGCACATAACTGCAGGAAAAAGAAAAGTTGTGAAAGAAAAGTTTTGAAGTAGTCAATGCAAGAAGAGAAGGAGCAGTTGGATAAGAGGAAGAATATGTCCTTCACTCTAAGAACTCACCTTCAGTCTCGCTTTGCACCACAATATCCTGCACCACGGTCGTTAGATCCGTCCAATCATCTGTGACAGCTGTCGTCGTGTCATCCACCTGCTCTGTGGTCGCTGTCGTTGTTTCCTCATCCGAGACGCAACCAATGCGTCGCCAAACAAAAGTAAAGCTGCCTATGCAGCTCTTATTAATTGGATCTGTCCAAGTGAGTTGCGTGTTCGCATCGGTCCGATTGGCTATGGTAAGCTGCAGTTCACCTGGTTCCAGATAGGCCGTCTCCACAAATCTCATATCTTGGTCAACGGCAACACTCGCATTATTCTTCGTCTCCAGTGTCACATTGTATGTCCGACATGGCCAGACATCCTCGACCGTATCGCTGCTCTCCTCCTTAAACTGTTGGCGGTAGCGTGAGTTGTCCGGCGCAGTTGCATAGATCTCAAAGTGTTTCACACAGGCCCGATCGGTTGTCTCCCAGGTCAGTTGTATCGTTGTCTCTGTGGCTATAACGGAGGTCAAAGTTGTTTGGGGATCTAAGAAAAAAAAACGGAATGTTAAAGTTAATTATATATTTAAATATAAATTTCTTCCGTCACTCACTTTTGTAGTCCGTATAGGCAATAACGATTTGGTCAAAGACGGTAGAACCATCCGCCGTGCTTTTGAGGCTTACGACATTTGTATAGCTCGTACAGGGTTCTAGATTTTCACTAGAATTACAAATATTAGCCCATTTTAGATTTTCCAATATAAACATTTAAATTGATTTATTCCTACCAGATGAGTTGGTCGCCAGCTAAAGTCGTTGCGCCACCTCCTGGACATGTCACATTCTCAATAATATATTTATCCTTATCTTCATCGCTGACACTAAAGTTTAGCGTATAGGGCGTACTAAGCACAGTTATTTTAACCACTAATCGAAGTATATAGAAGCAATAAATAGTATTTGATTTAGTGACTTGTTATATGAATAAAAGAATCACTGAATATTAAAGGTCTTTATCTAATGCTAATGTAAATAGATTTATACATAGATATATCGATTATTTACATAAGCAGATAGACGGATCATCAAATACGTTATTATTATAATTATAATTACTATGAAAAAATTAATAATGTAACGATATATCCATTTATCAATGTATATCAAATATCAATCAATGATTAAGTAAGCCTGCTAATATAGAGCTTACTCACCATCATTTAGATCTTGATCCACTAGTGCAGGAGCTGTCTGCGCCCGCGCCTGCGCTACTGTCCATGCATAAAGAATTAAGGGTATGCAGAGTAGTCCATAGAGCCGAGTCCTTGGCTTGCCGTGTTTGTTGGGCCGCATCTTACGACAACATTGCCACCAGTTGCTGTTCAATTCGGAAGTTAAAATCAAGTTCAATGTCGGGTAACCAAATTGCAACCGGTTTCTCAATTACTTCTCCAAAACAAATCAACATATCGAACAGTATTAACCCCATATATAAGGAAGCAGCTCGTTTAAGTGCAATGCGCACATTAATAAACTTTAGGCGTGAATCAATAAAGAATCGCAAAAATACGAAAATACAAATACAACGCTTTGCATGTATGTATATGCTCGAGACATGAGTGTATTCGACAGTTGAACTTGTCACATTGAGCACAGGTGTCAATTATACAAATGCATAAAATTATAACAAAGGTAATAATCGTACAATTTGACCCGAAGAGAGCGAGAGCGAGAGAGAGAGAGAGAGGAAGAATGAGAGAGAAAAAATGTTAATGCATTTACTATTAAATAACTTCTGAGTCATCTACTCTTCTTTACATAACATTTTTTCTAGAATCGATTTGCTTTATTCAATCTTTATTTCTTAAATGGAAAATAATTGATTTATATTTATAATTCTATATATACATATTATAGATATATAAATATACAAACAATTCGCTTGCTACATAGACAACTTTTGCTAGGAATCTTCAAGCGCAATAGACTGGTACAGAGATAGCACACTCGAAATTTCCCGAGTATGTAGTTAAATATCAATATGAGCTGGCACATATGTATGTATATGTAGGTATGTATAATATAAAACAGAAGAGGTATAATATTGTCAGTTACATATTGAAATTGGTTAAGTTGATTAAAGTCTGCCATAAAATTTATATTAAATCAAATTGATATATTTCCCAAATTCGATCGCATTTAAGAGCCATGCCCATAAGAGATATTGCTACAAAATCGATAAATATCGATGCGCAGCTTGCTTTCCATTTATATGATCACATATATAGTATACCTATTAAGGTATATCTATGTAGTAGTCACAATTTTGTTCTATATTAAAGTTTTCTCTCATGAGTTTCTCATTTTTATTTTTATCATTCGAAGGAATGAATTCCGCAGAGAGTTTGCTGATGACTTCAAACACAAACAATAACTGAGGAGTAAAGAGAATATTTTATACTCAATCATATTAATGTGTATGCAATACTTCATGACAATATGTTTTATTAAAAACTATATATATGTATCATATATTAATATATATACATATATAGAGATATATTTCACTATCATATATTATACATGTACACATATGTATGTATGTATGTATGTATGCCAAGTTTCATTGTGTTATTGAGAGCGAAGGGATTGGCAATGAGCAAAAGTCGAATTTGTGATTAAGAACAAATACACCAAAACATATATAAATACATATTTATGTATATACATATATGTATATGTATATATTGGCCACTTGAGCAAATGACAAGTCCCGGGATTGGGCAAGGGCTTATCATGGCACTCAATGGACACTGCGACTACTTAACCGGGGAGTGAAAAGTAAACCCCGAAAAGACCTCTAGAAAGGCGCAATATACGATTATTGATAATGATAACGATCTGAATAACTTGGTATTTATAAGCACCTATATAAATATATTAAGAAGAATTAAACGTATAGTAAGTAATATAGAACAACATTTAAAAAAATATAAATATGAACAATTAAATTAAAAATAATTTAAAGCGAAATATTTAAAACTGAACCGGAATACTAAAAAAAAACTATATTTTTAAATACGGATTTTGAAAACTATCAAACCTAGGGAGAGTAAAAGTGCTTGATCATGACACAGCTCTGGAGGAATTATTTTTGGCATTGCTGAGGTACATATAAACAATTGAGCTATTTCATTAGGAATGTATCAATTGTGCTGTGTATTTGTAATCAAAGAACATACAACGGTAATTACAGACTTCAGTAGCTCCAAACGTAATGGCTGCCACTGGGAAAGACATTTTAAAGCAAATAAAATTACATTTTTTGTTTCGATAATTATTAATAGCTCGCAAGTGGCGACATATTTTGTTATCTTGACGAGTTATTGTGTTGTATGGGCTGGCAGCAGGCGAAAAGACAATTTCCTATGCTTCAGCTTGTTTAAACAAATCGCAAAATGAAAAATGTTTTCTTTTTTGTTCGCTTTGCTTTGCTTTGGCATGTCCACAAATCAAATAAGCCAATAATAACAATTTAACGGTCGTAGAAAGTAAACGCTGTCGGTTCTGGTGTATTTTTTTTATCATATCAACAATATATGTAATCAGAGCAGCTCCCTGATAACAATGTGCATATGAGGCCGTCGAAACGTTCGCCACAAATCGTTTTCCAATAATAATTCACACACATACACGCGCATATATAGTTGTGTTTTGAATTTATGGCTTGTATTAAGGATGGGCTACCGTGACAAATCAAATTGCTAATGGAGCAATTGGCAGCACTTTTAATGTCAATTAGAGATGAGGGTAATCAATTAAGGATGCGTTTCCTTTACAAATCAGCAAATCAAATTATCGATAGGTAGAGCATAAAATGCACTTCGACAGCACATTTAATTTCGTATAGAGATGTGAAGTCGATTTAAGGATGTTCTTCCGTTACAGATCAAATAATCGATAAGCAGAACATATAGACCAATTGGCAGCACTTTTGATTTCAATTTTTTTATGAAACCGTTATCACGACTGGCCTGTGTAACGAGTGTGATCGAGCAAACGGGCTGCCTGATTAGAATCACGATGGCTTGATAACGGCTGCCTGTCATAATTGGCGAATCATTTACATATTTTGGCAATTTGCTCATTAAATTGATTCATTGGCTTTTGGCAGTTTGAATGCCCATCAATTAACTTAACCAATATCTTAACGCTCACAATACATTTATGAATTCTATATGATTTTTTGTTCGTGCTAGTGCATCAAATACGCGCGTGCTTTACCGAATCGTTTGTAAAATTGCACTTTAATATGCGCAACGATATCGTTTACTTTTTGTAACAAATAACCGTTTCCGTTGAGCGTTAGACGAGAACTGAGCGCAAAAATTAATAACACATGGCTGTATCATTGTGCTTGTTACTGATAAGGCAAATTTTCTCCGACAGGGTATGTAAGTATGTGTTCGTGAGAGCATGTATGTGCTTGCAAGATAAAAACAATACATTGCAGTTCTGTCAAAGAGTTATGTGAATTGTAGTGCTGTAAAATGTCAACTGCGCCTTCAGTAAAGAATTTTTATAATTTAAATTAAAGCGGGCTGCGCCAAAATAGTAGAAACAGCTGTTCAATTTATTTTGCACAGCCATCGATAAGCGCCGTCATCGCAAAGTATCGATAATAAAAATATTAAATAGCCCTGGAACTAGTGCTGGTAAACAATAGCTTTGGAATCGATACGTCGAAAGCATCGAAAGATATTGGAAGCATTTCTCGCCGCGCTTCATTTCTGCGTAATTATTTCCCAATTAATTTAAATTAATATACATTAAAAATATTTAAAAGTAAGAAATTGTGTAAGTATGCGTAATGTGCAATAAAAATCATGAAATCAACGCCAATGTACGGTCTGTAACGCATAATCCAAGTGTCGACGGCGACGCACCAGCAGCAAAGTGTATGTAATGGGCAAATAGGGAAAAAAGAAAAAAAATTGTCATATGTACGAACACACTGTCAATGTATTGGTGCGCGCTTATACGAGAGAAAGAAACCAAAACCTCGTTTAAAGCGCAATAGTTTTGTGGCAAATGTGCGTGTGATTGACAAACCTATTTGGACTCTTTCAATTTTGCATATTGCCACTTTTCTAAAACGCTGCCGCAGCGACGCTGACTGCGCTGCTCTTTCAAGATGGCCGTCGTAACAGTTTTTATTTTTCGTCAGTGTCAGTGCTGTTGTTATTGTGTTTGAATGTGCGCTTGTATGTGTATGTGAACGTGTATATATGTTTTTGTTATTGAAAAGCAAAGCGAACAAGCAAAAGTTATGCAAATAATACTGCAAAGTATATAAACTGAACTAAACTACAGCAAATCATGCAAGTGCAAAAACAACAACAATTTCAAGTTCTTCCTGACTATGCTTTACTTTTCAACTACAACCACCAAAGAGCGATGACACATCGCTCCCTGCGTCAGTTTTCGTGTCAGTGTATGCGTGCGTGTATATGTGTATATGTGTGTTTTTTGCGCATGTATCCTCCTACGCCTCCTGTTACCCCTGTTCTGTGGGACATGGAAAATTGATCGATTTTTTTTTAGCCAGAACAAATGGCAGCAGTAAAATCCGATTCCTTCGCCTGCCTCTAACTTCTTTTTACATTGGGCCAAAGTTAAAAGCAAACCAGTTCTGCAAATGCAGCAGCGCTTGGTCGTGCCTCGGTAGAAATCTTGTTTTTATTATTTTTTTTTTTTTTTGGTTTACAGTTTTCCGTTTTGGGCTGCTTTGGCATTGGCCATCGCCGCATATACACTAAAATACAAAACACATGTGGTATTTGGATCCCATATATAGTAGTAGAATTGTTAACCAGCGCTAGCTGCAATTCCCAGAACGTGTGCAATTTGCTGAGCTAAGCTAAGCTAGTTCGGTTCTTCGTTCTGTATGGACGGAGTCGCCAAGTCTGAGACTGACTGTGCAAATTGGTCGCAAATCGCTGCTGTTGCCATTATCTATGAAGTCTGTTTTCTGACACTTTTAGCCCTGTCTTTCTTGTCTGTCTACTCTCTCTCTCTCGCTCGCTCTCTATCTCACTCACACTTGTCTTATCTTGCTCGAATGCCTGTTCATGACTTTTTACAGTGTTTTACAATTTACAATCTAAAAATGTTGGTGTGTTGTGTTTTTGTCCGACTTTCCCAGCTAAAGGTTATTGTAAATGCGGATTAACTCAGACTTACGTCTAGACATTTTGTTGGCAAGTGTAGTAGTTGCTAATCGATACTCGAAAACTTTTACTTATTCGCCGCATTGCCGAATTCTTAACATTATCAACACTGGCAAAGCGTGAGAAAAACACGCAAATGGCAGCCAAGTGCACATAGGCAAGTGCAAGGTCTCTCTTAAATGCTCTTTTTCATGCAGTTCGCTCTCTGGAGAGGAGAACTGCGCGATTGCTCGTATCCTTATGTATATGCATGTGTGCAAGTATGTGATGCTGACATCAGATTCCCGTGCCGCCGCATAAAATAACAACTACAAATGCATTTTCAATTTACAATTCAAATTGGAATATTAAATACCCCTTTGTGTGAGAGAGTATTAATGTTTGTGCTAGTTCCTACATATATTATTTTGTATGGTGGTAACCCTTTTTTTGCAGCGCCAGTGAACGCCTTTCAAATCTTGTGCAGCGTGTGACCCAAACGCCCCCGTCTAGCTATTTTATTGCTGTTGCTGTTGTTGTTGCTGTTGTGAAACACCGTTACTAGCTCTACCCACACAGTTACATCGCTGGAAGTTACAAGGCGCATGTCTGTGTATTGGAATGCTGGCCCCAATAAGAACAAAACTCACGCCCGGTTGCCACAACACAACGGTTGTTGTCGTTGTCCGGCATTATCCACCTACCTACATCTATCCAACCCACTCGCGCTCCGTTAATACTCGTGACGTTAGCGTTGTCTATTTCTTATTATGTTTATTGATTTTTATTTTATATTTAGATGCGCAGTTAATGTTCGCTGCGTGTCTTTTAGTTTGAGCAGGTCCCAACAGCTGATAAAGGCTGACTTTGCTCTCGCAATGTGCTCCAAGCACGAGTGACTCATGCCTAGTTTCAATGCCGACGTTGTTGCAAAAAAAAAAAAAAAGCAGATTTCATCGCTTGAACTCGTTTGGTTAGTTTTTTTTTACAGTAAAGTATATAGAAATATGCTGCCATGCGCTAAGGCAGCTAGTTCAAAAATCGGTAAAATATTATTCGGCGATGGTTTAGCGTCCAAAAATAATCTGAAAACGTCATTTCCTAGCTGTGAGTATGTGTATGCATATCAATATATATTAATATATGTATATACGGCGTGTATGTGTGTGTGTAGCTAAGCTTGGACTTTTTTTGTGTGTCTTTCTTTCTCATTCGCTTTGCGTTATTTACTTATAAGAAGTTGCTTGAACTACCGTTAGATGTTGCTAATTGGCTTTGTCAGCGCTGCTTCTTGTAATTTTGCTATACGACTTTGGCAACGTGGAATACAAACATACACAAATGTGTCGTCAAATGCTTATCTCGAAAAAATGAAGAGAAACAAATCGCGTTATGCTTTCGTTGATTTTTCGCTTAGATTCGTTTAGTTTGATTGGCCAGTTTATTGCGTGCTACCTGTGTTTTGTTATGGACTGTGTTGCCTATTGTTGGCCACCTTGAGTTAATTGAATTGCTCTTGCCTAAGCCAACAACAACAACAACAGGTAAAACAATATGGCTTGCTATTTAAAGAAACTACTACAGCAATAGCAACATCGAATCGTCTTCAATGTTGTGTCTATTTTGGAAGCTGTTTGATTATTCTATTCGAATAGAGTTAATGCAGTTATCGATGTGTCAATTATAAGCGCAGGGTTGCATATCTGCTGCAGTCTGATTGGCTGAGCCTTTCGAGATTTGCAGACAATGCGCACTGTAATTGTGACCACATGAACCGAAAATATTTTTGTGTGCCAGAAACACACAAACGAAACAATTTCTGAGGCTCTTTGTTGATAATTATGTTGATCATAATGCAGCACGCTGCGAAACAAGTAGAAAAAGGGGACGAAGGAAGGTCGAAGAGGAGTAACAGCAGATTAATGTATGCATGCCGAAGATGCCGAGTTATGGGGCAATATTGCCAAAAACAAAACCAAATACTGAATGCTTAGCTTAAAGTGCCAGACTTGAAAATACCCTGCGCAGAGCGATAAATATATCTATAGTTTACGATATGTCTTACCTTGGAAATTTAATATTTAAATAAGAAAGTTAAGCTCCTTGAAATGTATTCATAAGTATTATATACCTCTGTCCACTAGAATTATTAAGCTCTGCCAATTACACATCTTTGCACTAAAGACTCTTTGATTACCAATTTCTGATATGTGCAGGGTATAACTATGCGGGTGACTTGCCTCTTTGCGAAACTTGCCTTTTCATATTTTGTGGAACTAATTTCCTGTTTAGTCATTCATGTATAATACTTGAAGCATTTGTCTGTATGGTTGTTTCTCTTTGTCTCTTTTCTTAGCAGCATTGCACTAGAAGACGGCAGCAACAAATCGAGGCATTAAGCAAAAGAATTGAAGCTCGCCTAAACTGAAGAACAGCATGAAAATGGTGTTGTCGCAGCGGCAGCGCGAGGAGCTGTAAGTAATCCACACGCTTGCAATAGTAAACCAGTCTAAATCACATTTTCTATATATACTATTTTAGTAACCAAGCGATTGCCGACTATTTGGGCTCAAATGGTTATGCTGATTCACTGGAAACCTTTCGCAAGGAGGCAGATCTCAGTACTGAATCGGAAAAGAAGTTTGGTGGACTATTAGAAAAGAAATGGACATCGGTCATACGACTGCAAAAGAAGGTCATGGACCTAGAGGCTAAGCTAACCGAAGCTGAAAAAGAGGTTATCGAGGGTGCGCCCACAAAGAACAAACGTACGCCCGGTGAATGGATACCCAGGCCGCCAGAGAAATACTCATTAACAGGACATCGAGCCAGCATAACGAGGGTAAGTTAAGCAATTCAATTGAAGAGGCAGCACTTGGTTATTAATTGCAATTTTTACAGGTTATATTTCATCCAATATTTGGGCTCATGGTTTCGGCTTCTGAAGACGCCACCATTAAAATTTGGGATTTCGAAACGGGCGAATATGAGCGTAGTCTTAAGGGACACACAGACTCTGTGCAAGATGTGGCATTTGATGCGCAGGGCAAGCTTTTAGGTAACTTTAGCAATTGACTGTGTTATCCTTATACTCTAATTCACATTGGTATGCCTTCAGCCTCATGCAGCGCTGATTTGTCCATTAAACTGTGGGACTTTCAGCAAAGCTACGAATGTGTGAAAACCATGCACGGTCACGATCATAATGTATCCTCGGTGGCCTTTGTACCCGCCGGCGACTACGTGCTATCCGCATCTCGTGATCGCACCATCAAAATGTGGGAAGTGGCCACGGGGTAAGTAATTTTATATATATATATATATATATATATATATATATTTGTAATACATATGTTAATTGTTGATTTATCTAATTTACTAGATATTGTGTAAAAACCTATACCGGGCATCGGGAGTGGGTACGAATGGTGCGCGTGCACATTGAAGGCAGCATCTTTGCCACATGCTCAAATGATCACACAATACGCGTTTGGTTGACAAATTCAAAAGACTGTAAAGTAAGTACACATCGAATTTTAATCCTTACAAAGGAGAACGGAAATGAAGCCAAACAATTTATTTTGGGGTGCTTAATCAAATACAAATGCATACGGCTTCCATTACAATGACTAATTTGATTGAATTTATTAGGTTGAATTACGCGATCATGAGCATACGGTGGAATGCATTGCATGGGCGCCAGAGGCTGCCGCATCAGCGATAAATGAGGCAGCCGGCGCTGACAACAAGAAGGGTCACCATCAGGGACCATTCCTGGCATCTGGTTCACGCGATAAAACCATACGCATTTGGGATGTGAGCGTTGGACTGTGCCTGCTCACATTGAACGGGCATGACAATTGGGTGAGGGGCTTGGCATTCCATCCTGGTGGCAAATATTTGGTATCAGCCAGTGATGACAAGACCATTCGGGTCTGGGATTTGCGCAACAAACGATGCATGAAGACGCTCTATGCGCATCAACATTTCTGCACATCCATTGGTGAGAGACGGACACATATCTCAGACAAATTAAATTAATTAATTTGCAATATTTTTTTTTACAGATTTTCACAAAGCGCATCCGTATGTCATCTCCGGTAGCGTAGATCAATCAGTTAAAGTTTGGGAATGCCGTTAGGAGTTCAGCAGCAAATGATTTGCTTATTTCTCAATTTAAACATAATTAATATATCTACAATATTTATATATATATATATAGATATATATGTTTGAGTATACACAGTCTCAGCCACCTTTACCAGATGCATCAATGCGAATTACATATGTATATTTCAAAATATATCTATATATATAAATATGTATTATGTATGTCTAAAGTTAAAACCGAGCAATCAGCAAATTGCAAAAAACAGCGAAAGAAACGAAATATTTATTTAATGTATGGCATCCTAACCTACTAATTTACCTACCTACCAACTCTACAAAGTACATGCATATTTATATATATCTATATATATATACCTTTAATATACATACGATTACTATTAATTTAAATGCTGTGTAGACTCACGCGCCTCAACAAATATAAAAGAAAAACAAAACAAAACAAATTGATAAGATAACAAAAAGCACGCTCGCTAGCCGACAAAAATTTAAGATCTGTAGTTGAATTTTCCAATAGTTTTTTTGTGAGTGTTAAAACCAATTTAAAAAGCACTAAAAGTCTTAAAAAAAACACGCATATAAAAAAAAAAATTGTACGACTCAAAATGTTTTTGTCAAAATCCAAAAAAAAAAAACAAACACGCAGTCTCTATAGACACGAAACTTAACGATGTTGTCATTTCAGAATTTTTGTTGCATATAAGCGCATATTAATAGATTATTATAATATATATGCCACGCACTCGCGCAATATTTAAGAAAATTCAAGTTCAATCAACAAGCAAATAAGCAGCAAGAAATGTATTTTTCTTTCATATTCTATTTGTAGAGCGAACGATTTAAAAGCAAATTTTTTATTGAGAATTACTTCGAGTTTTATTCAAATGAAATTGAGGTAATTTTAATAGCATAAACACAAACAAAAATAATGATAAAGAAAGCTTTTACAATTATTTACGAATACAGCTCCCATGTTTTGTGTTCTTTTTTGCAAAAAGGATCTAAACAAAAACAACAATACAAATAAATATATAAAAAAAATAAATAAAATGTGTACAAGTTTAAGTTTGCTTTAAGTTCAAAAAATATGATTTACTTTAGTAAAAATGCTGCAAATTTAATTTTAATCTAATTGTTCATAAGTGCAAAGGCAGATAAAAATATAGTATATGTATATGTATATGTGTATACATTAATAATTATTTGTGGAACATTTGAAAATTTCGTAAATACGCACTCAAAAATTAAGAAGAATAGAACAACAAGCGGATTGTGGAAAAGAAAACAGAAAGAAGGAAGAACAAAAATGTAAAGAATAAAATTTGCTTCTTCAAGAAACACATACACCAAGAATCGACAATTAAAGACATTTTAATGCCCAGTACCCAAGTTCATATAATTTTTGTTTAATAAAAATACTGCGCCCGATGCACTCGATATTTTTCCGAGGGCGCTGGGTACAGGGTATGTTATAGTCGAGCACATTCGATTAAAGCTTACGATCTATATATACAGAGCACTCTCGCACCTATCTTTTCTAGCATAAGCTATGGGAATCACAATCTAAACAAAAACATTAAAATGATATGCAAAACGCTTCTCTCATCACCAAAGCTGCTTTAAACGATGGCCTGTTATCCCGATAAGCCACACAAGTTGCAATCGATAACTCGCCAATTATACATAACTATAATGGCAATTTTATCGTTACACAAACTGGTTAATATATAAATATAAATATATATATATATATACATAACAAGAATAACTCCAAACTTTGTTTTACTTATTAACCATAAGCCATATTCATTAATAGGGGTACACAAAATTGTTTTATTAAAATGATTTAAATTAAGTCAAGTGTCTGCTTGGGAAGATTCAGCATCCGCTTCAGATGTTGCGATTCTTTCTTCGTTGATCACTTCAGCAGGTGCATCAACAACTGTTCCTCTTTCTTCATTAGTATTCACAGCTTCCGCTGCCGCTGTGGTTGCTTCCTCCTTAACTTCACTTTCCGTATCCGCTTCAGGTTTTGTCTCAGCACCGTCTTCAGAAGCACTTCCACTCGACTCAGATTCCATTTTTTTCTGATCGTTTGGTTTTTGGTCGCGGGGTCGTTTTGCTCGTAGTTTTTTCTTTAAACGCTTGGCACGCTTTTTGGCTGTGCGTGCCTCAGCTGCTTGTTTATTATCTTCCAATTTCTGTTGATAGGCAATGTCAGCGGCCTCCCTTAAACTTTGGTTCTGTATGTTCTTCTGACGGGCATATTCTTTGCGTCGCAGATGACGATAGACATGGAACTCGCCAGAACCGGCGCCAGCGCTACTGCCCATCACATTGCGCACAAATGTGGGAACTGAGGACATGTAATCACGTTCTCGCCGCTGCTCTGGTATAATAACTGGCTTTTCCTGCAAAATATTTTCGATAAGTTATTGTTTACAGTAAAATTAAAAAAAACGTACTGGATTTTTCATGAGTTTTTCCAGTTTCAATCTTTGTAGATCTGTAGCACTTTTAACAAATGGTCCCAGTGGTTTATCTTTTTCATCATTGTCGCTCTCTTCTTCCCCATTCTTTTTCTTCCTTCGAGGCTTGTTTTCTTCCGTGTCTTTAACTAAATTTTTAATCAACGACATGTTTGTTGACAAACGGTAGCTAGTGTTTTCCCTTTACTATTCGCATGTTGACGCTCAATGCTGACTGGTCATTGAAAATACCAAAAATACTGACTTTTTTAATCGTTAAGTAAATCTATTTTATCAGTTGCCTGGTACGGTCACACTGACGAGTGCCAGCTGAAAAACAACGCGTTAAATTACAAATTTACTACTAAAAATCGTAGTTCAGTTGAGTGTGCTAACATTAACGTAGCCAAAGATATAATTGTCATATGTTTAGAAACAGTTACTCGGACTATAAATCCTCGTTTATATTAGATATTCTAGTTAAAAATCAAAATCACATACGCGCAATCGGTTTGAGCGCAGTGAGCAGAGCAGAGCAGAAATCAAGAGCAAGAACAAGAGCAAGCAAGCAGGCAATCAGCAGTCGCCAGAGCAGCGTTGAGTTGTGTAACACGGCAGCGTGAACGTGTAATAGAATTTGGATTTGGGTTTTTGTGCGCTAAAACAGAAACATACGCAGCATGGCGCTCGAGATTGATACAAAAAATGCGGCGGCGGCTGCGACTGGCGACGGTGGTGCCCCTGGCAAGGCCAAAGCCAAGGAGAACAAGGGCAACAACAACAGCAACAATAATAACGGACCCGCAGCCGGCGAAAAGAACTTGGTCAATGGCAGCAGCGCCACTACGAAGAAGAAAGGTGCGTTAACTATGACATTTTCGATCAAAGCAAACAACCCGTCTACCCTCTAGCCATACCCTGCTGTGCATTTCCATTTTTATATGTGCTAATAAAACCAGTAAAAGGCAATGATAACTGTTTAATGCGATATTTTCGAGAAAAAATAGTCCATCACATAACATTTTTACGTTACGTAATGTATTTTTTTCTATAATGCTTTAAATGCGGCCTGCTTGGGTTATTCGTCTATTGCTGGGCGCTATTGTCGTTGCCTCCGCCGCGTGCGTTTCAATTGCATTTGTATAAGTGGAAGTCATATACTGTGTACATTGCGGTGCGTGTGAGTATAAGTGCTCATGCGTTTTCTTGGTACATGGCAACGCGTGCACACATACACATGTTTGTGTCGTTGCTCCAATGTTCATTAACCCCCTACGGCGGCGATTTAAATGTTTCTTTAACCTACAATTACCACGTGCTTACGCACTTTGTTTCGCATGCAACAAACAAACAAAAGCCGCACGCACGTACACTCACATAAACAATATGTCGCCCTGGTATTATTATGTAAATCATGTTTTCTTCCTCTTCGATATAACACTACAACAAAATGATCCCGAGCATAAGTTTCGCTCTCCCTCTCTCTCACACTCTTTTTATTTCTTTAGTTTGATCTCAGCACTCGCTGTGCATTTCTAGATTTGTTTATGAAATTAGGGTTCGCTGTTATTTGTAACTGTGCTGTTAAAAGTAACATGGCTCTGTGAAAATAAAGATGTCCGATTATTATTGAGTTAAATTCAGCGGCTGCATTCTTGCAGCTCAGTCTTATCAGCATTTACTGTGACTCGGTTTGTTTGCTTTTCTCTTGTTTTGTTTTACAGCACACGAAACATGTGTATTTAATTGTATGTGTGTGCCTGAGTCGCCATGTGTATGTGCTTGCAACCGGCTACAGTGAATGGCAAAAGTAAATGCTCGCTGAGCAGTCGTCTTATGTAACAAGTGAGCCAAAATGTAGGTGAGGTCAGGTTATTGGGATTAGAAAATTTATCAATCTAACTGGGTTAATTAAATTTATTTATTAATATAAGATTTCACATGAAATCTACATATTTCATCATCTAATAGGATTGTGAAATGGAATCCCAGCGTTTTTAAACGCTGTCTGAACCAGTTCGCAATTCATTTCCATAACATTCTTAATTAGAGTCTCTTTTGCAATCTTTGTTATTAATTACAATAATACAATATATGTAACAATGAACAATAGACTGTTAAACGTACATTTGCAATATGTAACTAGTTCATGAACTATTGTTGAGACACTTCTGTGTAGAATACAGAAACATTTTTACATTAGATTCCACCTTTGACCGCAAGTTGAATAATAATTCCGGTTTCTGTTTTCTCCAGGCAAGAAAAATCGTAACAAAAGCCCACCTCAGCAAAATGCAACTGATGCATCTGAATCTAGTGCTGCTCTCAGCAATGGTCATGCCGAGAAGACATCAGTTAATGGAGATGCCGCCGATGCCAATGCAAATGTGCTGGAAAAGAAAGTTGATGAAGAGGGAGCAACAGCCGCAACAGCAGCAGCAGAGGGTGGGTCATCAGGTGATGGTGGAGCTACTGCTGAGGGCGAAGCGGCTGCAGCCGGCGAAGATGTCGACCTTGATGCTTTACATGATATTGGGATAACTGTCAACATCAGCAGCCCCGGCGCAGATGTGCTGTCCGTGCAGTTGTCGAGTATGGAGCTGGTACAGGAGATTCACCAGCTATTAATGGATCGTGAAGAGACATGCCACAGAACATGTTTCTCACTACAATTGGACAACGTAACGTTGGATAATTTTGCTGAATTAAAAACTATCGAATCACTGGAACAAGGTTCCACCATACGAGTCGTCGAAGAACCGTACACAATGCGCGAAGCTCGAATCCATGTACGCCATGTGCGGGATCTACTCAAAAATCTGGACCCGGCCGACGCATACAACGGTATCGATTGCACCTCGCTAACATATTTAAACACCATCACACAAGGCGATCTCCTGGACAAGAAGCGAACACGTCCCGACTCAGTAGACTGCACGCCGCCCGATTATGTGACGCCCGGTGTTCGTGAACCGCCACTATTGCCATTGCATCCTAATATTAAGAATGCGAAGGGACCGCAGGCGCTCAAAGTGTTGACCACATCGGCATGGAATCCACCACCTGGGCCACGTAAACTGCACGGCGATTTGATGTATCTATATGTGGTCACCATGGAGGACAAACGTTTTCACATCTCTGCCTGCTCCAAGGGTTTTTATATTAATCAATCCACAGACGAATGCTTCAATCCGAAACCGGATAATCCTAGCCATTTGAGTCATTCGCTCATCGATCTATTGTCGCACATTTCGCCGTCGTTCCGTCGTGCCTTTCAAACCATTCAGAAGCGACGAACGATGCGACACGCCTTTGAGCGTGTGGCGACGCCCTATCAGGTATATCAGTGGTCAGCGCCTCTACTGGAGCACACTGTTGATGCCATACGTGCCGAAGATGCCTTTAGCTCCAAACTGGGGTAAGTCTAAGGATAAGGCAGTATATGTGTCAGATATTCAATGAGACTTTTCTTTCAGGTACGAGGAGCATATACCCGGTCAGACGCGCGACTGGAACGAGGAGCTGCAGACGACCCGGGAACTGCCACGCAAGACACTGCCAGAACGCTTGCTGCGCGAGCGTGCAATCTTTAAGGTTCACGGAGATTTTGTGACGGCTGCGACACGCGGAGCCATGGCTGTTATTGATGGCAATGTGTTGGCCATTAATCCAGGAGAAGATTCCAAAATGCAAATGTTCATTTGGAATAATATATTCTTTTCCCTGGGATTCGATGTGCGCGACCATTACAAGGAGCTGGGTGGTGATCATGCTGCCTTTGTGGCGCCTCGCTATGATTTGCATGGCGTGCGAGTCTACAATGCAGTTGATATTGAGGGTCTGTATACCCTAGGCACAGTGGTCATTGACTATCGTGGCTATCGTGTGACCGCCCAATCCATTATCCCTGGTATATTGGAGCGCGAGCAGGAGCAGTCGGTTGTCTACGGCTCGATTGACTTTGGCAAAACGGTGCTCAGTCATCCCAAGTATTTGGAGCTGCTGCGTCTCGCAGGCAAGCACTTGAAGATCTTGCCACATTCGGTTTTGAATGAACGTGATGAGCCAGTGGAGCTGTGCTCCTCTGTCGAATGCAAGGGAATCATTGGCAATGATGGTCGTCATTATATACTTGATCTGTTGCGCACGTTCCCACCAGATGTTAATTTCCTTAAGCTGCAGGATGTGCAGTTGAGCAAGGAACTCACTGATATGGGCTTTCCCATTGAGCATCGCCATAAACTTTGCTGCCTGCGACAGGAGCTGCTTGAAGCATTCATTGAGGATCGTTATGTGACCTTCATCCGCATTGCTGCAGTGCATCTACAGCAGATGAATGCCAAAAAACAGGCGGAGAAAGACCTGCCTTCAATAGCTGAAAAACAGGAGGAACCAGAGAAGGAGAAGTCGGAAAAGAGCAGCACCACTGAGCAGACTGAAAATGATAAAGAGAAGGAGAAAGAGAAGGATAAGGAAGATGAGCAAAAAGACTCTAAACCCAGTCCTACTGAAACAAAGAGTGCCGAGGCCATGGTCAATGCCATTCGCGAGGCTCAATCAAATGTGGCTGTCTCGAATGAGGTGCAAGCTGCGGAGGTCGTAAAGCGCGCTTGTGCCGCTGTTGGTTCGCTCAAGGAGATGGAGTTTGATTTCCGCTTCAATCCAGATGTCTTCTCACCAGGCATACGTCACGTCGATGGCCCCGAAGGCGGCATTCAATCCCTGGCCAAACAGAAACGTCTCGTTCAGGATGCAGCCGAATTTCTAGTATTCAAGCAAATACCCGCCTTCATCAAGGAACATATGGCACACTCCTCGCCGCCCGTCGATGGACAGAGTCTGACTGAATCCCTGCACAGTCATGGCATCAACGTGCGCTACCTAGGCAAGGTGATCAAGATGCTTGGTCAAATGCCGCGTATGGACTATTTGCATCGCATTGCCATACTCGAGGTGATTGTGCGTGCCACTAAGCACATCTACTACACCTATATGCAGAGCACGGAGCCACTGCATCTCTCAGCGGCGATTAGCCATTTCCTTAATTGCCTATTGACCACTGGGCCGGTGAATCCCGCCGTTAGCAGCGAGGATGTACACAAGAAGCAGTCGCGCAACAACGGCGGCAAGCACAACAAACATAACAAAACAAACAAGGCGGCGAAGCCCCAATCAACATCGGCGGCAGCCGCCACACAGAATGGCCACAGCTCCACGTCAGCCAATGGTTCAGCCAATGCGGCAGCGACTGCTGCATCGAACAACAGCAGCAGCTACGACTGGACACTGGTCACACCACGTTCCTTGTGGCAGCAGATACGCAAGGAGGTGAAAAGCTATTGGAATTGGGAGTTGGATTGCGATTCCATTGAGAGCGCTTGTGCCAAGTATGGTTTGTTGCGAATCAGCTTGTTACGTGCATTCTGCTTGAAGGTGGGCATCCAAATACTGCTGCGTGAATACAACTTCGAGTCAAAGCACAAGCCCACCTTTGGCGACGACGATATTGTCAATGTGTTCCCAGTGGTGAAGCACATCAGTCCACGGGCAACAGATGCCTACAATTTCTATACGACGGGTCAGGCAAAGATCCAACAGGGTTTGCTCAAAGAGGGCTACGAACTTATCAGCGAGGCGCTCAATTTGCTGAACAACGTTTTCGGAGCTATGCATCAAGAGAATGGCTCCTGTCTGCGTATGCTGGCACGGCTCAGCTATCTACTAGGCGATGCCCAAGACGCATTGGCCATACAACAGCGTGCGGTCATCATGAGCGAGCGCGTCAATGGCATTGATCACCCATCAACCATATTGGAATACGTAAGACAGATGAACTATCTAACTATAATTAATAAATTCAATAAAAATGTTTTTTCTCTATTTGCAGACACAATTGTCGCTTTACTCGTTCGCCAATGGTCAAGTGGGCATGGCGCTGAAGCTGCTCTATCGCGCACGCTATTTGCTTGTTCTCATCTGTGGCGAGGATCATCCCGAAGTGGCGTTAATCGATGTGAGTCGGCAAACTCTATAGACACCACAGCTTAGATTTAACTCTTATATCTCTTTATCTACACAGAGCAACATAAGCTTGATCCTGCACGCTCTGGGCGAATATGAGCTCTCGTTGCGATTCATCGATCATGCTCTCAAGCTGAATCTGAAGTACTTTGGCAACAAAGCAATACATGTGGCCATCAGTTATCATTTGATGGCGCGCATTCAATCCTGCATGGGCGATTTTCGCTCAGCGCTGAACAACGAAAAGGAGACCTACTCCATTTACAAGTCACAGGCATGTCAACTGATGAGATATGTTCCAATGTGATCAGTTTAATTAACTCTCTATTGGTTTTAATTTTTATAGCTTGGTGAGAAGCATGACAAGACGCGTGAGTCGGCAGAGTGCCTTCGTCTATTGACACACGAGGCTGTTGCATTGCAGCGAAAGATGAACGACATCTACTCCAACGGCAAGTTGACAAGCGATTTGCCACCCATACACATTACGCCGCCCTCAATGGGCTCTGTTCTGGAAATGCTTAATACAATCAATGGTATCCTTTTTGTGCACATCAGGTGAGTAAACAATTGTAAATTCATATTCTTTTTCTGCTTAACGTTAATGTTTAACTCCTTCGCAATCGACAGCCAAAAGGATATTGTGAAGGTGCGTACCCAGATCGAAAAGCATTTGAAGACGAGCGACGACAGTGAGGCAAACGACGACAATGAGGTAACCGCTGCACTCAAGACCTTTGTGGCTGCTATCAACTACAATGATACTAAACAGCCTAAGGAAGGTTCAGAAGTTGAAGCAGTCACAGCCACGCAGCTAACAAATGGAAGCGAGGATTCGACCACGACGGTTTCAAGTTGAATGCAGGCAGATCAACAGTAGCAGCTATGAATGCAAAGAAGAAGCATTCACAACAATTCACATAAATTATAATAAAAAGGAAAAATTACACACACCAAAAAGGATATATAAGTCACAAAATTGTCAACTCTGTTGTCCAACATGTTAGTTTGTCAACGTTTCATTTTATTTCGTGGACTGAGCAAAATTCGCAACAACAAAGTGTTTTTACTTCCAAACAACATTAGCGGATAATTCTAAAAAAAAAAAAAAAGAAACCTAAAAAGAGGAGAAAAAAGTAGTACGCAAAATCAAGAACAAAATAAAATGAAACAATTTTTTGTTTGTTTTCTAAAGGCTGCTCTTGTACTGCTCACATATAAAAAGTTAAATTTAACTATATATATATACATAATGTACGGCCATATCCTAGCAGATAAAAGGCTTGAAAAACATTTTAGCTTTAGTTTATCAAAAAGAAAAACAAAACAGACATGAAATACACTACCAAGCATCCTCCTAATCATCACCAGCTTTATAGAAATGAAACTTTTTTGTTGTTAAACATTTGCCTTATTTTTATAGTTTATAAAAACATAATACACATGAAAACATAATGGTATATATATATATATATATATATATATATATATATATATATATATATATATATATATATATATATATATATATATATATATATATATATATATATATATATATATATATATATATATATATATATATATATATATATATATATATAGCTATTGTTTTTGTTTTGTTAAACAACTATTTACATAATTTAAGTTTGCGCCGAATCAAACGGAACACGTGAAAGCATATGGAAATGGTTCTTTTTTCTGTCACACAATTACCATATAGATATATAGAAATATATATATACATACACACATATGTCTCACATACGAACACTCGTACATTTTCGTACTTGTAACATTTAATATACATGAACAAAAAAATGTTTTTTATTATTAAAAAAGAAAAAAGATCAAATAAAACAGAAACCAAAAATATAAAAAGTCGGAAATTTACATCTAAATAATAAGGAAATTCAGCATACATTTAAATTATGTGTATATAATTAGATACAGTGATATATCCTTACAAAGAAACTTTCTTCCAACTTATAACTTATCATTTTAAAATGTTTATTAGTCACTTTAGAACAATCCGCCTTCCATATATTCCTCAACAAATGTATATGTTTGCTATTATTGATAAAGATCTAATTTTGGAAATTTATATAAATATTTATTATGATTGAAGAGAAGAAATCAAGTGATTCATAGAAAGAAGTTGAGATGAACTTTATCAACTTACTAACATTAACATTTCTAATGAAACGAATTAAATATTTATAGATTTTTAGAAGATAAATGTCGATACAAATTTATATAGGAATGGAAGTAATATGTATTACTTCCCAACTAAGTTATCATGAGACATTTCAAGAAAAATATAATAGTTCTAATTTAGACAATTGTAGCGAATAATATATCAAATTTATATATAAGTTATAAGTTTATCCTAATGCGCATCACTTGCGCTTTCTGCACTTGTTTCGCCCCTTACGTCTTCGTCCCGGTGTCTTTCCAGGCGATTTTCCATTCTTCGCCGCCTGCGGTTGTTGTGGCTGTTGTTGCTGTTGGTGCTGCTGCGGCTGGGTTTTTCCTGATGTTGCATTTGCGGCGCTGTTCGCCGCATTAGCTGTTGCAGCGCTGCTCTGTTTGCTCAGTCGATTCGCAGCGCTCTGTCCACTTATTTTTTTGGTAGGCAGCAGATGCTGACTAACCAGCTCACCGAGTACGCCTTGGTGGGCCAGCATGGAAAGAAACGTGCAGATGAATTTGTCATAGTTGTGAGTGCGACGACTGGCATCCACCTTGAACATTTGCCGGCGATCGTTCTCATCGGCTAAATGCTGCTCATTGATAGCGATTTCTGTATCAAGATTCTTGAGCAGTGATTGCAAATCGCGGGCTGTAAAAGCACTCGGCTCTAGCAGCGTGTTGGGCGTATCCGGACGCTGCTGATCATCGCGCTCGCCCTGCTCATCCGCTTTGAGCAGCTTCTGTAGTGTGCCGGACACAATGGCCTGATTGGTACGTAACATCTTTAGTTTATGAGTGATGGCAATGCGACGATCAGGCACCACAGCCATCAAATTAAAGCGAATGTCCTGCTCACCAGTCGCGATGCCCAAACGTTCAGCCATCACACGACGGAACTTATCCGTCCAATCTTCATGGTCTTCCCAGCAGCCGTGATTCATTGGATATGGCTTGAGTCCATCCAACTCGAATAGTTGCCCATTGATGGGCACAAAGCTAACAAAATGAAATGCTTCCCCTGTAAACCGACAACTAGCCACACCAGCTCCAGTACGTTCTAGACGACGACGTGCTTGCGGCATGGCATGGGAGTTGTGGGCGCAAGCCAGCTCTGGTGTATTGCCAATGGCCAGGCCCTTGTTCTCCGGGCTCATGCCCTTAGTGTGGGCCTTGAGGCGACTCAAAGTTTCACCTAGCTGCAGATTGTTTTCGTTGCAGTTAAGCAGCACGGAGAGCAAGGCATGGGTAGCACAGCTATTAGGCACCACTTGTTGGGCAAAGAAGATGCTTGAGATGGCTTCCTCATCCTTGACAAATATCTCAGCAGTTGTCTCTACAATTTTACGACGTGCTCGACGCTCTTCGATCCAGCGAAAGAGAAAAATGAAGCCGTATGGGCTTTCTATAGGCTTTTGCAGGTCATACACCTCTTCCACTTGTACGTCGTGGCCTACAATAAATTATATAGTATACTGGGTCTTTCAATTCAATTTACTTACATCCAAAATCTTCTAAGAGTAGCGTAAAGAGACCCGGATCTGATTCTAGCTCTAGCCAGCCATCGGCTAGTTGAGCCATGGGCAGTGTATTGTTGTTTGAAACGCTGCCTGCAGTTGGGCCGGTACCGCCGGCTGCGATGTTCATTGCACTAGCCAGCTTGAAGATAATTTTCACACAACTATTTCTACAATTATCAAATGCAAACAAAAATTTGTTTTTCTGCGCTGCAGAGACCTGTGAGTGGCAATGTTTCGCTTGTTAGCGCTCCGTGTGAATGACTCTCCCATAAACGGGGTGGCAGCCTTGTTTAGGATTTACAGTCAGCTGTTTTGACGTAACTCTCGCTCGGCATATTACTGTCTATTAAACGGAACCGATTTTAAATAATTTTAATTTAAAAATGGTGCGTTTAAACATAGTCCATCTGACTAAACGTGTGCCTCTCATCCAGTTCCGAAAGGGAGGTTCAGCTTTGGCCAACAAACCAGCGGCAAGTCCACAGGCAAGTTCAAAGGATTCCGGAGGCAAAAAGGTTAACTTTGTTGTAGCCCATTAACTACATCAGGCGATGTACATTAAGAAAAAAACATTTGCTTTAATTACTTATTTCTCATCCTAATCCAATTCTATAGACCTCTGGAGGACCAGCAATTGAAGATTGGGAACTGCCTGCGCGCTTCGCCCGTAAGCCGATCGATCCCCTGGAGGCAGAGTACATCAACAATGGCGGAATACCCAATTGAAATGATTCTCGAAAAACTCCTTGAATAAATTGTAAAAGTAAAGCTTTGTAAACACATCGTAATGTATTGCTTATGTACTTGACAGTTGTTTTGACACTCACAAGTTAAGCTAGCCATCATATGTTTTGTATAAATTTTGGTAAAGATAATTAAATAACAAGAATTTCCTAATGTGTTTCCAAATTCAACGTTAGTACAGGCATTTAAATTGTATAATGTTAAAATACCAAAGACAAAAGCTTACTGTTAAGTGAGGAGCATCTCTGTTAGCTAGGCAGCTGTTGCGTTGCGTATGGTGCTCCGAATTGCCATTCCAATAGGTTTTTCAGTGCTTATCTTGCGCCAATGTGAATCAGACGTGATTGCTGCATACTACATTTACCGTTGTCTACCGAACAGTCTGTGTGTATCAGTGTTTGTTTTGTGTTACACCGCGTTCGTTCGCTCCATCCCCCGCATAGTACAAACATTCGAGTGGAAAATTTTTTCAATTTTCAAGGCGGTATCCACCGATTTGCTATAACTTGTGTATATTGTTTGGCTTATTGCGTAGCAGAAGTGTGTGCTCATTGATTGGCCAGAGGCTGGCCTAAATTCCTGTCGACTGTTAAGACCGTTCCTTCTTGGATGGGTGTAAAGCGTAGTATGCAAGTGAATTGGTGCAACAACAAGGACTGTTTGGGTCTTCGTAAGCGTGTCTGCGGATTGCATCAAACCTGGAAGTGGCTCCACCAGACGCCCGCCCTCCACGAGTACCTCATCTCCGCTAGCTCTGTGGCAGCAGATACCCAAATCCCAACCCGCACGCTCTAAAGTCCAAAACAACAAACGGCCAAAAACAACAACAAAAAATATAATAAAAAGCAATAAACCAAAAGAAGAAATACGACAAACAGCGTGCTGAGCAACAGAAAAAGGCAGCAAAAAATAAGCTAAAATAGAAACGCTATAGATAATAATTAATACGCACACACCTCGGCATAGACAATATATAGACTTTAAAATTCAATCTAACCTAACAAAAAGAAGAAGCAGAACAGCGGCAGTTAAAAAACTGACCAAAAAATAAAGCAACAACAACAACAAGAACAACATATCAATTAGCGACTGACTCTGACGGTGACCTTGTTTTTGTAACAGCGAACGCAAATAGTAAGCAAGTGCATTGCCGTTGTCTGATTGCAAAAGAGACGGAGAGCGAGTGTGAGTAAGAGCGACATAGCAACAGCGCCAATAAGCTTCCTTGTAAGAAGAGCGACGGCAACAGCAACAGCAACAGCAAAAACAACAACGACAGCAGCGCTGCACTGAGTTGTGCAATAAAAAAAAAACAGAAGACGAGCACAGAAAAAGAAAAAGAGTAACAGCTGTTCCCGTTTTGTGGCTGATTGTTAAATTACATATTTAAAATGAGCATATTACTGCGTCGTAATTCGAGCCAGCTGCGCTTGCTGCAGCGCCTGGGCGCAACGTCAACCGAAATCACGCGGCTCGCCTCAGATAACAATACAACTGCATCTACTACTACGACAACTACAACGGCAACAACAACAACTGCAACAGCTGCGACTGCAACTAAAGCATCGTCGTCGTCTGGCAAAAGGCTCGCCGCTGTGGCCGACGCTGATATTAAGAAATCGGTTTTCATCTCGCAATCGAATGACATCTACACGAATCTAGCTCTCGAGGATTGGCTCTATAAGAACTTTGATTTTAGCCATCATCATGTCTTGCTGCTGTGGGCCAACCAGCCCTGCGTTGTCATTGGTCGCCATCAGAATCCCTTTACCGAGGCGAATGTCTCCAAGCTAATGGAACGCGGCATTACGCTCGCTCGCCGCAACAGCGGCGGCGGCGCCGTCTACCATGATCCGGGCAACCTCAACTGCACGTTCTTTACGCCTCGCGAGCGCTATGATCGCAAGTACAATCTGAACATTGTGACGCGTTCGCTGTTCCGCGAGTGGGCCATCAAGGCGGAGATCAACGATCGCGACGATATTGTTATCGGCAACAAAAAGGTTAGACATGTGGCCAATTCTACGAGCTCACTCGCTTATCAGCTCAATTGACATAAACAAACATCTGGCCAGGCCTGGCCCACAGTTCAAACCGGCTTAGAATAGCTTTCAGCTCGATGGCAGCGACGATAACAGAAATATTTCGTAAATTTTCCATACATAATGAAAAGTTCAGCAATTTTTTTGGCCCTTCTTTACCCTTGCAGCAGACTTGCAGAAAGTCAAATATATATATGCTCCGTATTCATGTGGACAGTTGTATCCAATTATATACATATATATATTTAATAAATGTATATGTATATGTATATTAACTTAGTCTTTCGATTTTATATAACTATGCTTAGGTTTGTATTTTTTACGAAAGCAAAAAGAACTTATTTGTGATTTAAAATTTTGTATTTAAATGAATTTAACAAT
Organism: Drosophila stalkeri; assembly: GCA_035047405.1. Classification (NCBI taxonomy): domain Eukaryota; kingdom Metazoa; phylum Arthropoda; class Insecta; order Diptera; family Drosophilidae; genus Drosophila; species Drosophila stalkeri. Next base: position 13,934,447 of record JAWNPR010000090.1, read on the forward strand.
TCAGCAATTAGGCGGATTTTTATGAATAATTTTAACAGTTAAGGAATTAAAATTATATTCTAGGTTAACTGTGAAGGGATAATATAGAAAGGATAATAGTATATATAGATTTTGTTGCTTGATTGATTAGGAAGAGCATCTGAACAAAAACTTAATACAGCATAGCTAGATAGACTGATATAGATAATATTTTATATATACTATATATATATTGTGTATACGGTTGCTATAGTAACAATCTATCAGAGTCAATCTGCAAGGGCGTTCAATCTATGCCAGGCAACAGACAATGTATTTTTTCCCCCATCAATTCCACTAATTTTCAACCTTATCTGTTCGAATTTAATTTGTAGCCATTCAATTGTATATTTATTGAATTCCAGATATCGGGCACGGCTGCCAAATTGGGTCGCCCCAATGCTTATCATCATTGCACTATTTTGGCCACGGCCAACAAGTTGCACCTGAGCGAGTCGCTGGTTAAGGAGAAGGCTAACTATATTAGCCGTGCCACGGCATCGGTGCCATCGCCCATACGCAATCTTTCGGATGTGAATCGCAATGTGAGTGTGCAGCAACTGCTCTCGGCCGTGGGCTATGAGTACTTGCGCACCGCAGCAACGGCTTTGGAGGATGGCGGCAGAACGCAAACAATGAATCAGCGTGGCTTCCAGCTGATCAATCCTACGGAGAAATGGTTCCCCGGCATCAACGAGCTGCGTGCCAACTTTAGCTCCTGGGATTGGGTCATTGGCAAGACGCCGAAGTTTACGGTCGAAAAAGAGCTCGAGCTGAAGGGCAATGAGAGCGGCATGAAACTTAAGCTGAATGTCGAAGTGGAAGCTGTAAGACATTATTTTTAGATCCTTTCGCATGTTCCATGTTGCTAATGCATCCTTCTTTCTTTTCTCGCAGGGTCTGATGACTAAAATCGCTCTGCAGCTTCCGCAAAGCGAGCAGCTGGTGCCAGTGGTTACTCCTCTCCAGGGCCAGGCATACAATGAGCAAAACCTGAACGGCATCATGGATGCACTGAAATTGGTCTCCACCTCGAATGTGCAGCAGGCGATGAACGGTTCGATTTGATATTTGTTCTGCTAACAGATCCCATACATTTGACGCCTTTGTTTTTGGCCTTTTTAATATATAGTTGCAATTTTGCTTTATATACATATTATGATCTTTATAACTGATCTAAATACCTGAACTAACATAGCACGTAAGAACATTAACAATTTCTATAAATATTCAACAGATTTTATATCAATTTGCAATAAATGCCCTAAATGAAATCTATTTCAAGAAAACAGCACAGAGTTTCGGGCTCACAACTAAAATAATTGAAGTAATCATGGGAATATATAATTTGAATTTATATATATGACGAGTGTAAAATGCTTAACTTAAGATATGTACAAAATTTATATATATATATTTTTTATTGAATGATTTGTAATAAATGCATCAACGGCAACATATATAAAAGCATAACATACTTTTGGGCGGTCATAGAAATGCGTTTCTGAGATGGGTTTTATTAAACTACAGCATAGTTTGGGGCTGGAAGCAAATTAATTCATAAATATTTAAGCTGCATACTTTTGAGGGCGAAACTTAAATACAAAAATTATGCTGTATGCCCTGGAAGACGGAAGTTCTGACTGTAAAGTAAAGTAAAGTAAAAGTCCCAAAAGTAAAGTCCCAAAAGTTGAAAAATGTTTGCAAATAAATCAAAATAATTGATAAATCGAATTATATAATGGGAGAACCAAAACGAAAATGGAAAGACATTTGTATATGTATAAAAATCATTTAATTACATAATGGTTAATTGTTATAATATAATGTAAGGCACTTGTTCGCTATTTGACACAAATTGTTTACAAATATGTAAAATACATTTTAAAATATACATCTATATGTATGTATACAGTTATATATGGTACAAGTAGTTATACAGATGTGTATATATATAGAGGATGCTCGTAGTATATCGGCCAGGATATGCTTGGAAAAATGCGAGCAGAAAAGCAAAATAATACGTTAGATAGATGAATACATGCAGTAGATGTAAAAGCAATTGCACATGTTGAAGGAAATTAAATATAGAGTAGAGCAGAGCAGATGTCTCTTTAGATGTGCACCGATTGCACCAGCTCTGGCAGATTCTGATACTCGGGATCGCGACTGAAGAACTCCATGAGATAGGCAAAGGTGGGTCGCTCTCTGGGATGATAGTTCCAGCAGCTTTGCATTACCGCATAGATGTACGCCGGGCACACTTTTGGTTGTGGCAAACGCTGTCCGCTGTCCACCAGTTTGATGGCATCCACATTGGATATATCACCGTAGGGCGGCGCACCCAGAGCAAACATCTCCCACAATGTGACGCCAAAGGACCAAACATCGCTTGCATGCGAGAATATGCCATTGTTGAAGCTCTCCGGCGCATACCAGCGAATCGGCCAGCGTCCTCCTTGAGTGAAATGATATTCATCGCTGCCCGCACTTAACGAACGCGACATGCCAAAGTCGCTGATCTTGGCCTGCTGAATGGAGGTCAGCAATATGTTCCTGGCTGCCAAATCACGGTGCACGAAATGCTGCGTCTCCAAATAATGCATGCCTGGATCAAATAGAATCATATATTTAAAAGAAAGTTGAGAGAGAGAGTGAGACACACTTACCGCAGGCTATTTGCGAGGCCCACAGCTTGAGCTCGTAGTTGACCTTGATCTCGGTACTGTGATCTAGTATATACTGCAACATGGAGCCCAGTGGTGCCAACTCTTGCACCATCATCAGCATGTCGCCCTTGGAGATGCCAATGAGACGCACAATACACTTGTGCGACAGTCGCATCATCACAGATGCTTCGCGCAGAAACTCCTGCTTGTTGATTGTTTGCTGCTCCTCGTCACGCAGTGTCTTGATTGCAACTTCCAGGCAATGGTCATTCGCCTGTCGCAACCAACCCTTGTAGACGGAACCGAATTCGCCAGCACCGATCACACTCTCTAGCTTCAGCTGATCGCGGTGTATAAAGAACCGTTGCTTGGCTGCTTCCAACTCGGCGCTGTTCAATCCAAATGTTCCAGTTCCAGCTCCGACGCCGCTGCACTTGCGCTGCAAGTAGCTGGCCATTTCGCTCTCCGTGGAGCCTGTGGATATTATGGAGTCCAGGCGTGATACCTGTTTGCCATCCAATTGCTTGACTTCCTGGTCCAGCAACATGTGCACATCTGTGGTGGGCAAGTAGCCATTGGTCGTTAGTGCCGCAAGCCGTTCCCTCTCAATGGCCACATCGCTCTTGGTGAAGTACTCCACCTCGTCCTCAGTCTTGTTGGCAATCGGTGGCAGCTCGATGGGCGTATTGTTGCGCGGCACATTGTACAGATCACCCGAATCAACATTGAAATTGCTGAAATCCGTTGAGAAGGAGAGATTATTTAGCATGGGCGCTGCCGCCTGCAGTTCCTCATTAGTTGCAGCCACCAGGCTGACACTGCTCTCCGAATCGCTCCGCTTGTTCTTCGTTTTGCTCTTGCGTAAACTGTTCATATCAAAGAGACTCTTCTTAGGGCTGACAATACGCAGCGTGTTGAACATCGAGCTGCTATTCTCTTTCTGCTTCTTCTTTGTTATGGTCAAGGCAGGCTGGTGCTTGGAACTGCTGGGATGAGGACTGATGGGTGGGTTCTCGCGTGCCTTATGCGTCGGCCGTGGTATAGTGGCAAACGATGGCACTTCCGGTTTAGGCTGAGGCGGCACAGGATGCTTTAGGCTCACGGGCAGACCGTACGAGAAGCGCATATAATGCGCCACCAAATGCTCTAAGCTGGGCCAATAGGGGCCATCGTCTATGTACAGATATTTCGACTGCTAAATAAATTTAAAATTTATTATAAAATTCTAAGTAAATAGCAAATCTAATCGCTTACGCCATTCGAGTTCAGCTTATTGCCGTTCTGATAGAGATCCGCTTGTGATATGAGAAAGTTTTTAGCCATTTGATCACCGAGCAGAGTTAAAACATAACCCGAAGCCGCTGGCGATTCAGAGTAACGCACCAAAAAGTAGCCAGACGTATCTTGCGGCTGATCTGTGGCTGCTTGCTTTTGTTGGGCATAGCTTTTGAGTATGGCCACAGCCTCCTCGCGCTTCAATGTGCCATGGTACCATAGCTCCCGACTCGTGTTGGCTGGTGGCATCTTGTAGTTTAGCAAAAATTGCTCGACTTGTGTTTGTTCTGCCTCCTTGGCTAGATCGAAGGGAAACTCGCCTGCGCTGGTCCGCGGCAGCAGTGGAGCGTATGCGGCCAGCAACTCCTGCACCGCTTCCAAATTGCCATGCTTGGCCGCCTCATGCAGCGGCACATGGCCGTTCTCAATGTTCCGGCACTGCACGTTCGCATGCGCAGCAATCAGAGTGCGTATGAAACTGGCATCCTTCTTGCGACAGGCGTACTGCAAGATTTGCCAATGGTTTAGCTGACTTATTGGGACTATAGCGCTATACTTACATGCAGAGGCTGCCAGCCAAAGGAATCGGAACTATTCACTTGAACGCCCGCATCCAGCAGCAGCTTCAGTATACCCTCATTGCAATTAATTGCTGCCAGATGCAGCGCCGTCTGTCCATCCTTGTTCTTTGCATCGAAGTTGCGATTGCCACACTTCAGTAGCTCAATGACCACCTTGCTTTCGTTCTTGCTGGTGGCCCGATGCAGCAGATTTGTCACGCCCTGGCTTCGAGTATTAGGTGGCGGCGGATCGCCAATGAGTGGCTGCGCTAGTTTAGTAATCAATCCGTTTGGTTCCTGTTGATAGTATTTCACTAAAGTCTCCAACCCATGCAATATCTTCGTTTGACCTTTGTCATCTATTGAGAAGAAGGCGTCCTCGCCGTGACGTCGAATTTGATAGTGACAGACCTCGCCCTGCAACAAATATGCAATAAATTATTCACATGCATAAAGACAACCTGTTGCTATACCCTGCTCACAGAACAGCTGGATATGTTAGCTCATTAAATATAAATATTTTCAAATAAGTATTTATGTGCGCTCAATTATTAATATAAGCCACTGTTAATACAAAACCTTCTCTAACCATTTTCAAAAATAATGTTTTCTATTTAGTATTTATAAATTAAGCTATACACGGGGTATCTGGGAGTCGAGAAACCTCATTTAGTTTAGCCCTGCATGTTATTGTGCGTCATTTACCTGATAGAGCAGACTCAATACAAAATCGCCAGCTGCCGTACTACTCTCCCGCACCAGAAATGTGCCATCCTCGTAACCTGTGACAATTAATAAAATAAACAAATTGAATTTTCTTACTGTCTGGGCGAGTCTTCTACATACACAGAGACATGTCTTAATTTTTTCTTGTACGCACCTTGTTTTAGTAAATCGTCAGCGGCCTCGCGTGTTAAGCGGCCATGGTACCATTTCATTTGATCATCACGCGGGTATGCTGCCATTTAAAGTCCATGCAATACTTTGTACTACTGTTCAAATTATACAAATAAACTTAATAAAATAATAATAATTATCAGCAATTCTGCAAGTGCGCAGTGTTGCACACAGCAAAATAATCAAACAGCAACAGGTTATCGTGATCGCCAGCTGGTAATTATCGAGCGATCAAGAATACTAAAAGGTGGCAACGCTCGTAACTGCATTGCTCCCGGCTTTTCAAATTCAAACGGATTTTTAGTAAAAACAAGAATCCAAGTTTTAAAAAATAAAAAACATTTCAAGTTTCATTTATCGCATTTGTTTTTATATTTATATATTTATGTTTCTTTTTTTTTTTAGATTTTTTCCAATTTATTTTTGTTTTAGCTGAGAATGATCTACTAAAAACACAGTATTAAAATGTGTGCGATTATTATTAGTTTTTTTTGTTTCTGTATATCATTCTGTCCAATACGTTGTTTATATATTTATAATTTGTTTTGTTCTCATTTTAGGTTATGTGAGAGTAATCTTAAGCTTAAGCATTTAAAAAACGACTACAGACTATGAAAGAAAATTTTTAAATTATTAAATATAAACATTCAATGTCAGAAATGTATGTTTTCTTTTGTTTTTTGTATTTTTCTCGTTTTCTTCTTATTGTTTGTTTGCATTAATTTAATATTACAACTATGAATATATAGTATATATATATATATAGTTTTTTAAGATTTATTTTATGGATTTGTTGTTTTATAATGTACAAAAAGCAACGCAAACGCATTGTATTGGTCATTTTGCTGATGCTGCTGATAATTGTTGTTTTTGTTGTAAGTATTGTGGCAACTTAATTGACTAACGGTAGTTTATAGCTACATATTAAACAGATAACACAGCATACATACAACTGAGCCCGCCCAAAATAATAAAAAAAAATTAAAATCAGCCAGCTAAATTGCTTTAAAGCTAATTTTTCTTTTAGCATTTCCATTTTTTTATTTTGCTGGCTTTTGCTTTTATTTTTTTGCTGCTGGGGCACGTTGTTTTCATTTTTGTGTGTTTGTTTCATATAAACATAATGTATTCATATTTATATTTCAGGCCTAGTTCGTTCTAAACTGCTTGACAACAGAAATTTTGCTTCTACATTTAGTGCAATTATCGTTTAGAATTTCGAATCAAATGTACTTGCAAAATAATTTTTTGAAATAAAAGCCCTACAAGTAATTTAAATAAATTGCCATATTTATAGTTGTTGATGTTGTTGTTGCTCTTGCTGTTGTTCTTTGTTGTTGATGTTGCTGGCCCTTTGTTGTTATTGCTGCTTCTGCTGCTGTTCTTGTTGTGTGCTTGTCGTTGTTGCTGCTGCCTTCCTCCTTCATTCTCCAAATCAAACCGTTTCATTAAAACATAACTAAATTCTAATGTAGAACAATTTCTTTAAATCTATTTTTGTTTATTCAACGAAGCATTAAGAAAGCGTTCATCATTATCTTCTTACTCCTCCTCTTCTCCCTTCTCCTAGTCCTTTATCTTCGTGTTGTTGATTTTTTTGTTTTAAACTTATGACTTTTTGTTTGTTATTCTTTATGTTGTTAGGTTTGCGCCGCTGCTAAACTCTTTCATATTGAATGCTTTTCCTCTCTTTCTTGTTGTTTATGTTAAATAATATGTTATTAGTGTGTGTGTGTGTGTGTGTGTGTGTGGGAGTGTATTTGTTGCCCATTTTTATAACTTGTTTAATTAATTCGCTATTGAAGAGAGCTTTTGGGATACTCCATTCACAGTCTTTGATTTAAGGACATCGTTTTCATATGAAAAGACAGTTTCCTTGCCATTCTCGACGACGCTGCAAGTAGAAAAGGGAGAACATTAAAACAAATGCAATTTTCAGTTCTTAATTTGAAGTAATTAGTCAACTTATTTAATAATAATTATTGAATGTTTTAACAAAATGACCAAGAATTCGTTCATTTCTTTTGGTCAGTTTGTTGAAATGTTCATTTTTGGTACGAGAACTACTTAGCGAACTTAATCAATTATGAACTATGTTCCTTTGAACTTTGCAACTGCTGATTATGAGCCACTGAATTGATCATGATTTATCGATATCAGTTTGAAATGCAAATAGTCGTTGAGCAATAAGACTTGATGAATATATTGATTTCAAATATATAACAAATACTTTGAAGTATGAGATTTAATGAGTTTAAAGGGTTTAGAGTTTAGATAATATTTATAAAACTCAATCTGCCTTGACTTTGAATCGTATATCTTACCGTTTGGTCATCAGTTTTTTGCCATTGACAAATACCGTTGAGGTGGAGGTGCGCTTGACCGCTCCGTTGCTGTGGAGACCGCCGCCGGTGGCGACGCTGTTGCTGGCAGAGAAGGAGGTGAAGCCGGAGGTGGGCATTAAGAAGTCCATCATTGAATAGTTGAGCATGGGCGCACCGAACGGACTCGCCATTTTATGCTGGTGATGGTGATGATGGCGAGCTGCACCACCGCCGCTGCCGCCATTAAGGCTGCTGTGGCCACCGTGTCCACCATGACGCCGACTGCTGCTAGTGGCGCCATTGGACTGCGAATAGCCATTGGCATCTGCAACTACAAAAGATTATATTAGGATATATAGATATTTCTCAGATATTTGCGATCAATTGTGCTTACCCCTAAAGAAGTCGGCGAAGGGCGAATTGACGCCAAAGAACTCGCGGAAGACCTCCTCGGGCGGTCGGAACACAAACGGAAAGCCGCCCATTATGTCAAAGTCATCAAAGTCGTGTGTATTATAATGATGACGAGCATGCGAGCGGCTCTGTGCCCGGTCCCCTAATCCATCCTTGCCGTACTCATCGTAAATGCGCCGTTTCTTCTCTGTAAAGGCAAGTGCAATCGGTTAATCAGATTCTTTTCAGTGTATTTCCAATTGGTTTTCTCTTTTCTTTTTGTTTAGTAGAAAGAAACACGCGGGCCGGGCATTAGACAAGGCCTAAACAATTGCACTTGATGAACTAGCGGCGCTCAATGCTGATGCTGATGCTAATGAAGACGTTGATACTGATGACAGCAATGATAATGATGATGTTATTTTTGCTTTGCATGTTGTTTGGCGGGTGGCTGTAGTTTGTAGTTTGCGCGCTTTTGCAAAAAACAAAAACAAAACAAAATGTACGAAAAACGTAACAAAAAATCAAAGAAAAATGTTACTTCGTGCGCTTCAAGGTTGTTCGTCAGTTCAGCAAATTGGCAAAAACAAAAGGTGCGCTAATCGGAGCAGTGACCGACTAGGAAATACCTTGTAACAAGCAATTACTGCCTATTGTTAACACAATAACTATTAAACAATCATATCTTGGAATTAATATTATGACAGTAAATTGACTGAAATATTTATTTACCTAGGTAAGCTATGAAAATTATATTGGTATTGTGAAAACAATATCAAAGTGTTTATCTGACACTGAATATTTTATATTTAATATTACAAAACTGTTAGAAGATATAAAAATAAAAATATTTAAATTAAATTTGATTCAATAGACAATATATGTATATAGCTTTCAATTTCAAATGAAAAGTGAAATACTTGTACTTTTCATTACTGAAGTCTAGACAATTTATCAATGGGAAACTGATATGTTCAGATAAATTGTTTTTGTCTTTGAAAGTTTTTATCTATTACAATATTTTGTACACTTCTTGTAAATACTTCCAATTGGCACAGAGGACATAAAAAACTAAAAAAAAAAAAGGTAAATCAAAGCAGTAACAATGGCACAGCCACGAAAAATAAAGAAAAATACAAAAACAAAAAACCAGAAAACATGCGCTTGCACTCGTTTTTTTTTTTTTTTCTTAATCTTTTTACCAAACAATTTGTGAAACGGCGTGCCCTCGAACAAGTTGCGGAAGGTGAACGCTTGATAGCGATTGCCACGCCTACTGCTGGCTGACCCGCTGCCATAGCTGGGATAATAGTGATCGTAGTCGTAGTCGCGACCATTCGTCGAGTATGCACCGCTGCCGCTGCGGTAACGGGAATAGCTGCTGCTGCTGTTGCTGCTCGCTGCCGACGATTTGTGCAGCGTGGACCGAGCATCGTAGATACGTCGCTTACGGGCTAAATACATCAACAACAAGGATAACCGAAAGTTTCAAATATGGCCCTACAGCTGCTATAACACTTCGATACGGGAATAGAACTTATGGGCAACGCTATGCAAGTTGGTAACTTACCATCCGATAAGACTTCGTACGCCTCGGATAGCTCGCGAAAACGCTTGTTTGCCTCTTCCAAATTGTCCGGATTCTTGTCTGGATGCCATTTGAGTGCCAATTTTCGATAGCTGCAGATGAGAGAGAGAGAGATTAATTAGAGCGAAAAGAAATTCATGTTGCGCTCTCTTAATTGTGCTTAGACTGAAGCTAACGACATTCCAGAATGCATTCCACTGTGTGCATGTCGTTCGTGTTACACTCAATGTCAAAGAGATCAAAGCTGACTCAATTCTAGACTTAGCACTAAAGAGAGCATCACCATCCTCTCTCCCTCTCTTGAAGGCTCTTTTTCAATACTCACGCTTTTTTCACTTCACCGTCTGTGGCGGTGCGTGCAACGTCCAATACTTGATAATAGTCCACCATATTATTTGATGCGTGTGTATGTGTGTGAATGCGAGTGAGTGTATGAGTACGTGCGCGCCTGCCTATCGCTATTGATCAACAATTAATAATGTGTTGTTGTTCAATTCAATTGCAATACAATCGCTCCTTATTCCAGTAACTTCTTAAGCGCAACTGTAAGAAAACAAAACAAATCAAAATTAGTATGAAGGGTGCAGAGGCAAATCTAGTAATTTAACACATCAAAAATACCGTTAAACAGGCAGCATTTGGCAAAATAAATTTGTTTATTACTTTTTTGGTTTTTACTGCTTAATGTTGTTACTATTGAAAAGCAAGCCAAAGCCTACTACCTAAAGGGCTGCCACCTAACAAAAATACAAATTCAAAGCAGAAGAAAAAAGCACAACAGCTACAACTTAACGTACATAGTGGTAAAGCAAAGCCATCACGATATTTGC